>LR999965.1:38412500-39029963 GCA_905220375.1 Tachina fera | reverse complement strand
AATAAACAAAGCGCTAAGAGTTAACAAATTTTATAAAATAAAACACATACATGTAGAATTTATCAACGCTAGGTCCTCTTTTACACACGTCAGGTTTGACCCGTCAAGTCTTGAGTTTTTAAGAGAGAGTGAGAGCGGAAAATAGTATGTGTACTGACTTGACCGTATCAGTCAAGTTTGTTTTTTCGTTTCTTTTTGTCATTCGTAATACTTTACGAACAAATGCAGGTTCAAGAGAAAATTTATAAAAAAATGATCAGGTAAACCTGACGTGTGTGAAAAAGAAGTAAAGGTTGGGGCACAATGAATCCATCATACGTTAAACTTTTCCTTTTTCAACTGACAGCTAAGTTTAAATACAAAGTACAAATAATGTTCAACTTTTAACTTTTTACGTACGTTAAACAGTTTGAACAGATATTGGCTGGTTTTTTTTTGTATGTGCTGATATAGGTTTTTGTGTTTTGTGGCAGCAAAAATAAAATTAAACAAAAGAAATAAACGAAATAAGTAAAAAACAAGTAAGAGTGCTATATTCGGCTGTGCCGTATCTTATATACCCTTTACTAAAGTGGTGTTTATGTAGTATAGAAATACATACATAAGCACATGTGTAGATATGTACATAGGTACATATTTATTTTGTGAAAAAATTCATAATTTTGCTCTAGTGCAATTTGTAGTAAGTGACCTCTCGGTATTTTTGGATTGAATATTTTTTTTGGATATTTGTAATAAGTTGAATATCAATGCCTTACTTTCTCAACCTCGTATCTTAAAAAATACAAGTTTTCAGGAGAGTAAAAAATAAACGGTTTATCTCTTTATACTTCGGTGTTTGGATAAAAATTCATATGCCATTATTAAGGAATTGATTACATATATATATATATATATATATTTAGGTTAGCACGAAATTATATTACTCTACCTAATTATGTTTAACAATTCTTGCTTATCTTTTACGATCATCACATTAATTATTTGTATACCCTTTACCAAAAAATGGTAAAAGAGTATATATAGGTTTGCCATTCCGTTTGTAATTTCTACAATATTAATAGGAAAGATGAACAAGCGAGGTCCGTCTGTCTGTACGTGAAATCGGTTTTCCCAAGCTCCCAGGAGAGCTAGAGACTTCGTTCTTGGACTGGTGTGTCAGAAATTTTACGAAAAGTTTTGTTGTTGAAAATCAGCAAAATCGGGCACACGGTTTTAGAGCTGGAAAACTCAAACTCTATTTTCCCATACAAAATAACTACCGAAAACAAGTTTTTATTACTTTTTTATTAAATTAACTTATTTTATACTTCGGTATGAATAAAATTTGTATTTATAATTAAAAAAAAATTCTAAAATTTAACAAAATAAAAAAACGTTTCCAGGGTTGGAAAACTTTAACTTTTTTCCTACTAATTAAACTTATTTCATGTTTTAGGAAGAAGGCTATTTTCTCAGGAACGGTAAAAGCTACGGGTCTGAAATTTGGACAGTGTACGTAGAACTTTGGTCGCTACAACAGCAAATATACAAAAGCTAAAAATTAGAGGGTGTTCCAAAATGAGTGACGAAAACTTTTAAAATCCCATGTAATATACATACAATTGTATGTACATATGTATATTGACACTTGAAATTTGTAAAATTAGTGTATTTTTATATAAGCTACAATTATTAACACTAAAATTAAAAAAATTTAAATTAAAGGGTGGTCCATCAGTTAATGAAATTTTGACTAAGTAATTTGGACAAATTGCTATATCTTGGAAACTGTAAGAGTTAAAGTCTTGAAATTTTCAAAAACGGTCAAACTAAAAAATCCGAAAGTTATAAAATCGCCAAAACCAAAAAAATCGCCAAAATGAAAAAAACGTTAAAATTAAAAAAAACGCCAAAAGCCGAAAAAATTCCCCAAAACGAGAAAAGCGTGTCAAAACTAAAAATAAATTTCCACAATGACAAAAAAACGCCAAAAACCCCAAAAATCGCCAAAACATACAAAAAATGCTTATATGAACAAAAATCGCCAAAAATTAAAAAAATCGCATAAAGGAAAAAAAATCGCCAAAATCAAAAAAAATCGTCTAAACGAAAATTAATCGCCAAAATTAAAAAAAAACGCCAAAACAAAAAAAATTGCTGGTATAAAAAAAATCGCCAAAAATTAAAAAAATCGGTTAAATGAAAAAAAGTCGTCAAAATCAAAAAAATCCGCCAAAGCGAAAAAAATCGCCAAAATTAAAAAAACGCCAAAAACCGAAAAAAATCGCCGAAACGAGAAAAAAGTGTCAAAACAAAAAAACTGCCAAAAAGAAATAAAAACGCCAAAAACAAAAAAAAAATTCCTATATGAAAAAAATCGCCAAAAAATAAAAAAATCGCCTAAATTAAAAAAAAGCGCCATAAACTGAAAAAAATCGCATAACGAGAAAAAAGTGTCAAAACTAAAAAAAATGCCACAAAAAAATAAAAAAAAATAAAACAAATAAAAAATAAAAAAATCGCCTAAATGAAAAAAAATCGCCAGAACGAAAAAATCGCCAAAATTAAAAAAAAACGCCAAAAACCGAAAAAAATCGCCAAAACCAAAAAAAATTGCCTATATGAAAAAAAATCGGCAAAACTAAAAAAATCAGCAAAATAAAATAAAACGCCAAAATTTAAAAAGCACAAAATTAAACATAATGCCAAAAACCTAAAAATTGCACTAGAGAAAAAAGTATGAATTTTTTCACAAAACTAATATGTACCTACATATCTCTGTGCTTATGTATGTATTTCTATACTACATAAACGCACTTTGGTAAAGGGTATATAAGATTCGGCACAGCCGAATATAGCACTCTTACTTGTTTTCTTTTCTTTTGATTTTCACCATCAATTGCGTATTTAATCTCTGCTGGAAGAAATTTATTAGTTTAATGTGTTAACTTCAACTTACGATCATCACATTAATTATTTTTACTTATTCGATGTACCATCGTTACATGCATGTAAGTATTATTGTAGTGGTGATATGTTAATTTGTTGTTGCATTCTACAGTTTTATTTTGGTTATTCCAGCATTCTGAAACTGTGATAGCCAAGTGAACAGTGATTGCCAAGTGAACATATTTTTGTCACGTGCCTATGATGAATTAAGTGAGACATTTGTAGATTTTTAATTGAACTTTCGTGATTTCTAATCAGAAATAAATAATTAGTCAGGCTTGAGTTCAATAATTTCAATTCTTATTGAATGAAATATTTTTGTTAATTAATGTGAGTTTCTGAAGAAGAGAAGAAAAATTAAACTTAGACTTTTTTAAGCTGGGAGAAATACCGATACTTTTCTGTGCAGCCACGCACTTCATCAGCATCCTAGTCTACAATAATCTACAAATGTCTAAATAAAATTACTTTTTTACTTTTTCTGCTGCCTTTTTGGGATATCGAAATTAGTTCACAGAAAAAAGTATTCACCAATTAATATTTTCAATTAAGAATTTAATTGTATTGATTAAATTTTTAATTGTATTAATTAATTTGACTGGAAAAACGATATCAATAACAAAAGTCTTGGTCAACTGGGTTTTATCCAAGCAACGAAGTATTAAGAGATGAACCGTTTTTTTGCTCTCCTGAAAACTTGTAAAAATTGCACTAGAGCAAAAAATTTCAAATTTTTTCATAAAACAATATGCATGTGCTTATGTATGTATGTATGTAACTCTATACTACTACTTAGACGCATTTTGGTAAAGGGTATATAAGATTCGGCACAGCGGAATATAGCACTCTTACTTGTTTACACGTACATTCGCACAAGCATTTATTTTACTCTCTTTTTTAAACCTATTTTCAATGTATGGCTTTGCTTATCATTTCTTTATACATACATACATACATATATATGTATATACATATATAAATACATAGTTGTTTATCTATTCTTCATTCACTGGCATATTTCTTTAAAAATAATTTTATGTCAATATTTGTCGTAGAAACACGAAAAATTATCTTTAGCCTAGTTGAAGATGATTTCCAAACTACGCAGTTTTAAGTTAAAACTTATACATACATACATAATTAGTATCTTACGAACTTAATCCAAAACACAATTTCCATCTTTAAACCAAATTCTCTTAATTCTTTTCTTCTTACGTAGTTTATTATGCATACATACTAGAGATGTGACGCATAGTGATTTTGCTGGATATCCGGCAAGATGTGAAGCCGGATAGCCGAATATCCGGCGGCCGGATAGTAAATTAAAGATTTCATTATTTCTAGTTTGGCAGGCAATAAACGACAATAAGCGGATGGAGCGATGTCAGTTATCTTTGGAAAATAACGTACTGCAGTCTAGCAATACTGAAAATCAACAAATTAAAATCTGGCATTACTGAAAATCAACAGCTGATTGTTTTAATTATTTTACTTCATAATTTGTACGAAAAGAGCAGAGAACATGTCTTCAATGATAAGAAAATCGCCTATTTGGCAATATTTTAAAATTAAAAGTGAAAATAAAAGGTTTGCTATTTGTTTATTGTGCAAACTCCCAATTTCTCGTGGTGGTGAAGGAAAAAAAGCAGGTGCTTAAGAGTAATGTTTTTTTTGCAGCCTATTTAATGAATACAACCTACAAGTTTCGAATCATATACTTATTAATTTTAAATCTTCCCCAAGGCACATCTGCTATGAGCAATCATTTGCAATCAAAGCATCCAGAAAAATTCATGAATTTGAATAAAGATAAAAAAATAACGATGCAGCTACGTCACTTGTGGAGCCTGTCAGCGCTTGTACAAGTTCTTCTTCTACAGAAAGGCAACAGACTTTGTCAGAGGCATTTGATAGAAAGCTGCCTTGGGACATACATAATGCAACTGCGAAAAACTACCATTATCTCATAGCAGAAATTATTGCACTGGATAATGAGCCACTTTGTGTCGTTGAAAGAGTTGGATTCGCAAGATTACTTAAGCAAGCTTTACCATGCTATGAATTGCCAAGCCGATCCTTTATTACCCAAAAAATAGTTCCTGATACTTACAACCAAATTTTCAAAAAAATCCAAATAAGAATTGCAAGTGCTGTCGTAGTTTTTGTCACTTCTGACTTGTGGACGTGTTTGCGCAATAACTCCAGCTCTCTGAGTTTCACAGCTCATTGGCTTTCTGCAGAGTATAAACTTCAACACGGAGTTCTAGCTATGAAACCATTTTCAGGATCTCACACAGGAGAAAACATAGCAAATGAACTCAATAGTATTACATCTCGCTGGGATATTGACCAAAGCAAAATACATGTTATTGTTCATGACAGTGGCGCAAACATGGTCAAAGGGCGTTCGAATGGCAGAGTATAATTCCGCCAGGTGTTTCATTCATTCGCTTCAAAGGGTTATGCTTGAGTCTTTGAAGGTACAACCTGAAGTAATGGACTTGATTGCCAAAGGTAGACGTATCGTAACTCACTGCAATCATTCAGGTTTAGCAAAAGAAAAATTGCTGGCGCTTCAAATAGAACTATGTTTACCAGAGCATCGATTGGTGCAAGATATAAACACGAGGTGGAATTCCACTTTCCATATGGTGGAACGCTTATTGGAACAAAAATGTGTTATCTCCCTTTATGAGTCTTAAAAGGACACACTTACTAATCTAACAACTCGTCAGTGGTGTTTGATGGAGCAGTGTGTACAACGTTTGAAGCCGTTTGAAGAAATAACTAAAATTAAAAGTTCTGGCCTCTCCTGCATATCTGAAGTTACCGCATGTAGCTGCATTAAAAAAATTCTTAGACAAGGACGAAACTGTACGACGGACAGCCGATTTACTTAATATGAGAGCCTCCTTAAAAGCGCAATTGGCATCTCGTTTTATTTCATTAAGTAAAGAAATAAAATACATTATTGCAACTTTTATTGATCCCAGATTTAAGGCAGTTAGCCTTTGGAAAAGTTGAATCTGAAAGAGCTCGACAGACTATTTTATTGGAACACTTAAGAATGACTTGCGACACGTCTTCTATCAGTAGTAGTTCATCGACGTCTTCACCAAGACCTAAACAGTTACGATTAAATGAAATTGATTCAAATGTAGCTCGTGAATCTCACGAAACATTTTGGGATTGTTTTAATGAAGTGAAAAATGAAAACAACATTCAGTCTCACGATTATGAAAAGAACCCAATTGTTACCAAGATTGAATTCTTCTTGAAGAAAGTTCGAATTGATCGCAGTCAGGATCCTTACGCTTGTTGGTCGTTTAACTCCAAAAATACCCAATTTAAACGTCGCTTGCCAAAACGTTCCTTTCACCTCCTTGCAGCAGCGTTTATAGCGAAAGACTTTTTTCGAAAGCTGGCTTGGTTTACGAAAACAAGCGAAATAGTTTATTGTCTGCGAACGCTGAAAATTTAGTTTTTATTCACCATAATCTACCTCTTCTTAATTTTGAGTATTAATGTCTATCGATTTATTAATTGGACGTTTTTTAAGTTCTTAGTTCATACATATATTTTTGAGTACAGTGAATATCTCAAAACGTATTTTAAGATTTTGAAAGTTAATTTTTATTTTTGTTACTTTTTTACCTTTACATAAAAGCTATTTTATTGTTAGTTACTTAATAAAAATGTATTTGCTTAAAATAATTCTAAGAAAATATCCGGCCGGCCGAATACCGGATAGTAGCTCATTAGTAAATTTAGGCCGGATATCCGTCACATCTCTAATACACACTTGCATATGTATAACATATGCAAGTGTACGAGTATGTACATATATACAATTTTTCATAAAATAATCAAAGCATATCAGTTTAATTTTTCTTCTCTTCCTTAGAAACTCACATTAATTAATAAAAATATTTCACTCAATAAGAATGGAAATTACTGAACTTATGTGTAGTTTTCACAATGCAAGCAAGCGATTTGTCTAGAAAAAAATATATGAAAAGCACTAAAATTTGAGTGATTCCTATAAAAATTTTCTAGACAAGTCGCTTGCTTGCATTGTGAAAACTACACATTAACCCTATTAAGAAATTATTTATTTTTAGTTTAAATAGCTTCAAGGAACATTTTAGATTTACTTGAAGATGAACAAACATATGTAGCTATCTTCAACCGCTCTTACTCAAAATTCGATACGTACAAGATTTAGTGGAAGTAAAAATCGTTAAATTAAAAAATGCACATCTATGAAAGACACGATGACTTCACTTATGAGCACTACTGAAAGCGACGGGAGGCTAATGACAATTCTGAATGCTGCTCAGTTATCAATACGGACAACTATAGCAGACTGTTTGACGGAGAAACGAATAGCAAATGGCGTCGATATCTAATATCTTTCAAAGTATGTAAATAGGAAAAGTACAGGATAATTATACCTATAGGTAGGCTTTATTTACTCACACCCTGAGAAGAGTTCCGAGCGAACGATGTTTACGAATTTCATCATAGTAAGCTTGATGGAGAAAAATCTTATAAACTTATATTTATGAAGTAAAACATTTCCCCACTTGAAGTGAAGAAACGTACTTTAACTTTTTAATGTTAATTGAACAAGCAAATTGTTTTATTTGTTTTTAAATTGACAACAAGAATATTGTTTATTTTTTGAATTGAAATAAATTAATTTTTTAAATTATTGCAAACTAATATTTTTATGTAATTTCCTTAGAAAATAAAAATATTCGTATTGGTGTTCGTCTAAATTTTGCAACTTCGAATACAAATATCTAAAAACAGCCGAATATCAGGGAACTCGAATACGATCATGAATATTCGCAGATCACTTGTACATACATACATATGTATGTATATCTACATATGTATGTGTATAACCCCTGCAGTCAGACTGGAGCGAAATGTCTCTATGAGGAAGTTTACACGTGATTAATTATGCTGGCACAACATGCCAGTTTGTAGGCCAATTCGGTGAAGATAATGGTTTTTTGGTTGGCATAATTTTTCCACCAGCTTCAACCCCGCATTAGCAGCACAAAGCCAATACATACACACTTGCGAAACCACAGGTTCGGTGTTTTTTATTTTACAGAGCGTATTTAGTCTTTAGTTGGCCATCGCCGTGGAAACATGAATTTAAAACAAGAAAGGGGTTGGTCACGTCAACAAACTTTAACACTTATAAGTGAATTTATTATTTTTTCGTGTTAAATAAATTATATGAGTCTTATTTATAAAAATTATTAAGGCTTTATAGACTTTTTAAGAAAATTTTTTATGAAAATTTGTTTTAAAACTTTTTTTAAGCCTTAGTAAGTTTTATAAATAAGGCTGTATGAAAATAAAATTAACGAGATTTTATTTAATTCTTTTTAAAGAAGTTACAAAGAGTACTTCTGAATAATGTAACTATTTAGAAATATGAATACATTTTCGCATTAATTCATAAAAGTTCATTATCACAATTTTTCATTTTAATTTTTTAGTAAATATTGCCAATAATAAACAATTGCTCATTTATTACCATTTTTCCTCCAAGTATGTTCCGATACGTTTATAACGAAAACCAAACTTCAAATTAATAAATAAAACACTAACACACACAAAGCCAGATTGATTAGTCTCGTGTAATTTGGAAAAGAACAAAAATTGTGCGGCTTAAAAATTGTTCTCGTGTAAACTACCTCAATGTCAACACTAAAATTCTGGTAATTGTTACATTGTTTACAATTTCTCTTCTATTCGTTAGTATAAAAGAGAGAAAGAGGAAACAGATGTGGTGTATTTCTGATGGATTTTTCAACAACTTGTTAATATAAGCAAATTTGTATGTACTTAAGGTATAGGAATGTACCAGTAAATGTTTGATTGGTATGTCTCCATATTCCCATAAGAACTACGTAGTCAATACCTAGTCAATTGTTTTAGTGTTACTAGTAGATTTTCAATGACCAGCACAGGCTGAATGTATATAGCACAAAGTATTGTATGGGGCATAATTGTAGAGTAGTACTGGTGACAAAGTCAAAAGCGACTCAGTACATTTTCACCATCGACATTTACTTCAGGGACCTTACAGGTTTTGATGAAAGGACCCAGCGGAAACTAGAAGGAGTAGGGTGCCTTCTAGAAGACTTCGGTATACCTTCTTTTGGATGTAGAAGGCCTGCTCGCTACATTCCCTACCCATATCTTTTTTACACGCGTTATCATTGTGGAGAAGGCCTTGTGTTCTTGCTTCTTTCGCCAGAGATTCTGGAAGGCCTTGCTTTGGTAAAAAAAAAACAAAACATGTTACTTTTTCTCTTCTCCCTTCTCATAGAAGCGAGTGTGGAATATTTATCGTATATTTTATGCGAAAGAGTTCTTTAATAAGGCCTTCACCCAGAAGGTCTTCTGAGTTTTACCGCTGGGAAAATATGTATGTTTATGAACGTATGCATGTGTATATATATATATGTACGTATATAAATACACAAATTAGAGATTTAAAAAAATAGAAATTAATTTAACCAACCAAGCCTTTTGATATCTTGAGATACATACATACATTTGCAAATACTTATATATGTATGTATGTATATGTATGTTAATTTGATCACCAGTGAAATTTTACTCACACTACGCACAATATTTTGGTATAAAAAGGGGTAAATTTGGGAGAAATTTAGTTAGTAGCAAATACAGCATCACCCTAATTCGTTCGTTACAAACAAATTTGTTTAAAAATAAAACTAGAATGGCAAAAATTATGTTAATTTTTATGCTTATAAGTTATTTGGCACTAAATGGAATTGTCTCCGCAGCATTATATTTGGATAAACTTGATATCAAAAAACCTGGTAAAATATAATATAACAATAATTTAATTTTAAAATCAATTTTCAACCAACAATTAAATTTTTGTTAAGGACGTCTTTCGAGAAAACTATGGAAATGTAGTGATGTTACATGTCCCCCGAAGACTACTGGCTGCGAGATAAAAATGTACAATTTTGAAAACAAACCAAGCACTTTCAACCTGAACGTAAGCTGCAAGAAGGGCGATAAAGTCATTAAATACTCTCCTGGCCGATTTGAATGGAACAAAAGCGAAAAGTTGGTAGATATTACATTACGCAGTACTACGGGGAAATTCACTGGTGAAATTAGACGGGAAAATTCGATTATTAAAGTTACAGTTGATGTAAAGCCATCAGAATGGAAGAAACACGAGAAAGATATCTATGAAGGAATACTGAGTTCCTAAACATAAATTGTGAAATTGTTAGTGATATGAGTACATTTTCTTGATATGTAAATATTATTGGCTAATAAAAAAATTTCATTTGTTCAAGCATAATTTTTAACCTTTGCCGTTTTAAATAATTTAATTAAAACAAGTTTTACAGTCCACCCAAAGTTAGAGCGTCAAGCGTTGCGTTAGCAGCAGGGTACGTATTTTCAGTACATTTGAATGTATAAAATATTATTTGAATGTACTGAACGTTTGACGCTAAAATTAAAAAAAAAATATTTACTTAATAGTAACAAACCAAAAAAGTTTGTCTTAAGTAGAACAAAAATAAGCAAATTAAATTACATGTGCATAATTAGTAAAGAATAAACGACACTGGTAAGACTGTTGTAAATTTAGATGTGGTAAATTTGAGCTTTCATTACATAAGGCTTTCAGCAAATTGAAATATGATGAATCAAAACAATTCACATATTCCATTTGCACAAAAAATACGTATATAAAGCAGAAATTTACATCAACTGATACCACACACACTGGACCAAACACAAAAGAACGCTGATGATGAAGGTTAAGTGGCCTTCGAAAACGGATAGCTGTTCCGTTCAACAATGTTTTAGACAGTATATTTACAACTAACTTTAGTGTTACTTTAAGTTAATTTTAATTAATGTTTTTCGAACTTAATTTGTTTCTATATTTATGATTTGAACGGGCTAAAATTCGTATCGCTTTTTAAGCCAAATTATATGTGATAAATATTAATGAACAAATAACATCAAAGTTAGTTGTAAATATTCTGATAACAACACATAGTTAAACGAGACAGCTAGCCGTTTTCGAAGGCCACTAAACAAACCTTCATCATCAGCGTTCTTCTATGTTTGGTCCACTGTGTGTGGTATCATATCAGTTGGTTTAAGTTTCTGCCTTATATACGAAACTTTTTTGCAAATGGAATATGTGAATTGTTTTGATTCGTCGTATTTCAATTTGCTGAAAGGTGTCTTGTAATGAAAGCTCAAATTTACCATCTCTGATTTACAACAGTCTTACCATTGTCGTTTATTGTTTACTAATTATACACATGTTAGTTAATTTGCTTATTTTTGTTCTACTTAAGACAAACTTTTTTGGTTTGTTACTATTAAGTATATTTATTTAATTTTTGACACAGGCCCATGGCTATTAATTTAAGTTAATTTTAATTAAAATTTTTCGAACTTATTTTGTTTCTAAAGATTGTATCGCTTTTTAAGCCAAATTAATAATTATCACTGGTAATTTGGCTTAAAGAGCCATACGAGATTTAGCCCGTTTAAATCATAAATATAGCTTGGCACTTTAATTTTGGTTGGACTTACTGAAATATTGAAATTACTGAAATATTAGATAAAATTATTATAAACTTCTCTATTTTTCGAAAGACATACATATCTATAAGTATTTAATTCGGTAATGTATCTCGTTTAATTATACAAATCATTAGAATTTATATAAAAATTTTTTTTGCAATATTGCAAAATTTTCGTTTATTATGTAAAACTCCTAAACAAAACGTACATATGTGCACGTGTTTTTTCATTTTGATATACCTACATATATACATATTTTTGTATTTTCTATAACAAAATATAAAACGTGGTACATACAACATTTTAAATACCTTTTTATGTTGGGTCCAATTATGCATAAATAGCCCATCAGTAGCATGATCTTTAAAAGTTCAAAAAACTTTCATATCGATGGTCATGCTTTAAAAACACGTATGTAACTGGTTTTTACAACTTTTCAGTTGAAGATATTTCATTATAAATATGATGAAAGCGTTAGTAGCTCTACTGAAAATTATTTAGTAGATGCCCTTGATTAATTCCTGTTATTTTATTTTGAGAATGGGAACGTTCTTTTTAGCGATTTGTATCACGTTTTCTACAAGAAAAATTATAAAAAAAACGGTTTCAAGTTGCCAATGTATGACAATTGATATCCAATACTTTGTATCGAGCCTTAACTGCAAGAAAATTGTTAACCACAATTTCTGAAATTTATTCTAAATGCAACTCGTTTTATTTTAAGACGAAATAATAATATTGAGTATTGTTTGCTCTAACATTGATGTATGTTATGAATTGCTTTAGGTTTTATATTGAATTACTTTTAATATAACTTATGCTTGGTTGGATAGGATTTTTTGAATAATAAAATACAAAATATAAGATTTTTATCTTGCAGCCGATTTAGGTCCATTATGGCTTAACATTTTTATCATCGAATGGACTATTCAATAAAATGATAAAACTTTGGATTTTTTATTATTTGTGGTACAAAACAGTGTTCAAAATGTCATTTTGGACACTGTTTCACAATTGGTGATGAACTTTAAAAATTCCGTAGAGTTTACATTTACATCCCCTATTATATTGTCACTTTTTATCCGATCATAGCCACAATTTGACTCGTAATTTAGTATCACTTCAAACAATTCATTTTAATAAAACTAGCAGCCTTGACTATGAATGGTGCATTAAAAATCATTAAACTCCGAAAAACGAAAATGCACCGTTTTATTATTCGCAGTGGCGAAATGAAATCTTTCTATTCCTTTTTAGGGTTCCGTACCCTACTTTTTTATCTACGCTGTCCGTCAATCGGTCTGTCCGTCACAGGCTATTTCCTCAGGAACCGTAAGAGCTATGGACCTGAAATGTGGACAGAGTATGTAGAACATTGGCCGCTATAACAACAAATGTATGAAAGATAAAAAATTAAAGGGTGTTCCAAAACGTGTAACAAAAAATTTTAAAATTACATCTAATATATATACGATTGTATGTACATATATATTGACACTTGAAATTTGTAAATTTAGTGTATTTTTATGCAGACTACAACAATTAACACTAAAATTTTTAAAATCAAAATTAAAGGGTATTCTATTTGTTAATGCAATTTTGACTATGTAATTTTAACAACTTGCTGTATCTTGAAAACCATCAGAGACAAACTCTTGAAATTTTCAGAAAAGGGTAAAACTAAAAAATCCCAAAACTATAATATCGGAAAAACGAAAAAAAGCGACAAAACTAAAAAACAATCTTACACTAAAATAAATCGTCAAATTCAAAAAAATCACCCAAATGAAAAAAAAACGCCAAAGCGTGAAAAATGCGCCAAAACTAAAAAAAATTGTTAATGTTGAAAAAAATCGCCAAAAATGTAAATAAATAGCAAAAATGTAAATAAATCGCCAAAATAAAAAAATGCCAATAACTGAAAAAATGAAAAAATCGCGTCAAATCTTAAAAAAGCGCCAAAACAAAAATATGCCGAAACAATATTTTATATAGGCTAAAGTTCGTATTGAGTTACATATCTATTGTCCGTACGGAACCCTTCGTGCGCGGGTCAAAGTCGCACTTCACTGAATTTTTTATTGTACTTAGCACATAATAAATTTTGTAAAAAAATTGATTAGAAGATAAAAACAAACTTCCAAAAATAAGTCCGTCTGTTTACTTTTCCAGTAAAATCCGGTAGTTGCGCAAGTTCTGGGTTATTTGTAAATTTTGCTCTGAATAATGTCTCTTGCCAAAGTCCTTCCTCCACAGATCTTGAGCTTGATCATGAACTAATTTTCGAGAGCTAGCAGAGACGCTGTTCGGAAATGCATCACTGCTGTGTATCATACAAGCAATTTTAATTTAAAATGGAATACAAGTTTGTTAACATTTATTTGTACGTGATCTAGTGCAGTCAAACACTTTAAGACAGTGCTATAAAATATAATAATAATGGAACATAATCTTATAAATGGTGCTCCCAAAACCTCGTTACGTCATAAAATATTTTTCTTCACCCCAGCTAAAAAAAATATGTATGGAGCATATATGATATCCCATATATGGTTCGGATCCGAAAAATGAGGGTATATGGGCATATATCATTATATACATTCATACATTTTCATACATGTATGTGTAAATTCCCTCCACAGTATGCAAAATTCATATTCATACACTCTTGATTCCAAAAAGCGCACTGCTGTGCAATAAATTAAATTACTAAAATTAATTTTTTTTAAGGCTTGAGAGAGAGGTTGTATTTAATGAAACATTTGTTAGGACTAATAATTCAAAACGAACTAAAAGTCATATCATTCATCAATAGGTGAATCAATTATTTAAAAACACATAAATCATATTCGTACATAACATTTAGCTTAAGAAATCAAATTAAAAACTAATATCCGTCTAACAATAGTTTTCAATACAGTAATATGAACTTTGTTTCTTATCTAGAGAATTTTGCTATTTTCTATAAAATTAATGACTGGATTATCCTTTTGATTATTTTATATATTAAATGGGGCCACAATGTATAAAATCATATAAGAATGGTTTTTTTATAACAAAAAGTTTTTTTATTTAAACGTTGAGGGTACGCATATAAACTTTGCATAGCGTATGTATTTTCTAATGGATTTCCAATTCAGCAGTGATAAAATTCCAAGTTTTTTTGATTGCAAAAACGATCTTATGTTAGATATCATGCATACATTCTTATATGGCTCCATATATAAAATCTTATATTTATATATGGATCCACATATGAAGAGCTTATTAAATTAAATTTTCATATATGAGCTCATATATTATAATACATTTCATATATTACTTCATATATAATAGTTTTGCCATGTATAATCCCATATATTTCCATAAATGAATTCATATATATTCATATATAGTTATATACATTCATATATTAAAAATATATGGACCATATATAATTTTTTTACCTGGGACATATAATTTTTTTTTGTCAAGTAACTACTTACGTTGTAAAATATTTACGTCATGAATATTGGTTTCTGGTTACTACAATGCAGTTACGATGATGCACGCATATAATCCATATATGGATTGTATACACATTCCTCGTTAAAACGAAATAACTTCATTCATAAAATAGACAGGCATCATGGACTGAAAGAGGAAATTGGTAATGGGATATGCTCAAATTTCTAAAAAGTGCCAAAACGTATTCTACTCGTAGATTCTATCATTGTTCAGTATCTTAAAAGATAAATTGGATACAAAGAAAGCAAGAACATTTAGTTTTGCCCCTTAAAAATAGAAACATGGAAAGTGAATAAACTTTACATATTTTTCATATTCTGTATAAAAAAACATGGCCGATCAAATAAACTGTAGACGTACAGTATGTCAAATAATTGTTTTTACATAGTTAAAATCGTTGTAAATTTTTACTTTTATCGTAAATATTTTTCCCCTTTTTGCATTATAAAATTTTTTTGTAGTTGATTTCATTTTATATACATTTAAGTGCACAAACAAATTGCGAAAGTCTATAAAATTCTAATTTATTAAAATAACTTGCTTATTAAGTGCTGAAGGCAGCACATGTATATGTGTACACCGAAAAAATATTATAAACTTGGAAGTGATAAACGAAGTTGTTCAATTTAATTTGTAATTTAATTAATTGATTGTTGTTGTTGTCTTACTATTTTATTTGTATATAGGAAAAAACACTCATTCACACACAAAACATACTGACAAATATTTCTGCTTCGTTAACTTCGTATTTATTTAAAGCAGCCGTCACCAGGGCTGCCGGTTTTGGTTATTTCTAACCAAAAATGGTTATTTTTTTCTTTAATGTGGAGATGTGAATATTTTTCTCATTTTGGTTATTTTTTTGCCAAAGTAATGATACACATGTAAATATTTTTTCTGTTATACTTTTAAGCTTTTATGTTCTTCAATTTTTAGTATTGCTACCAAGGCAACTGAAGTTAAAACAGCTGTGACTAAAATCGCTAGTGTAGCCACCTGTTATGAATTCGCCTTGATTGCTACTCACTTGTTTACAATACTTTTCTTTTACAACACTGTCAACAACTTTTAATTTAACTAAATGGTCGCAACTCTGTACTAGAGAACACTATGTGGTTCATAGGAGGTGACCACGTTTGTCCGCCCGTATCGCCTCCTTCCTAAAAAAAATTTGTCACATCTTGGAAAATCTTAATAAGTTGGACAAATTTAAAGTTTTTAGAAATTTTCCTGAAAACTCGAACTTCCAGTAATTCTGAGTATGCACGTTTTTAGAGTACTATGTGGTCCATAATAGGTGACCACTTTTGTCCGCCCACATCGCCTCCTTCGCAACAGTGCGTAACCCTCAGAAAAGTCCAAGTTGAAAACTTGACGATGTTTGGTTCAAATTAATGTTTTTCAGAAATAGATTCATAGTTTTTAATAAAGGAACACCTTATCTATAAATTTGCATTAATTTTTCCCGTCTTGGTTGCACCATTTAATGGAAAAGTCCTTTGGAAGAGCATTATTCGATTTTTTTTAGCTGTTAATACGCTAACAGAGCTCTGTTAAAGCACAAAGTTTGTATCAAGGGTTATAAATTTTAAAATTTAACATCACACACATTCAATCAACAAAAGCACAATTTTACGACTTTTGCTATTTCGACTGCAGTTTTTTAAACGCTGTTTTATGGCACTTAGCGCTAATGCTGATGTTCCATATTTATTAATGTTGTTAACTTATCTTGTTGAACAAAACCCACAAAATATATTCATCTAAAACTAGCTTAAATGTCATTTCTTTTTAACTATATTAATAACAAAAACAGTTTTTAACAGTTTTTAACAGTAGTATAAATCGCGGTTTCTACTCGCAAAGAGGCGGGGTGACTCATAAAAATCGTATGGGCATGAGAACTTGTACAGCGAAATAACTCATGCTTGTTAAGGTATTGCTGCAAATGTTTCTTGACCATTATTTAGAAGTTTTTAATTTCCTTACAATTCGTTCAAAATTTTTTTCATCCATAGTGTTTATCATCGTATGAGAACATGCCTCTAATCCCGCTTTTGTTATTGTTCATAAAAAACAAAAATACCCTTAATAACTTTTGTAGTCCGGTGTTATTTAAACTTCATATCAATAACATAATTGTTATAATCTTAAAGCGAGAATCGAAAATATTTATTTTGTAAATAAAAAGTAATTTCTTATTGAGTCAGTGGTTGAGGAAATATCATTAATTAATAATAAGACATCGATGTATTATTCGTTTTATCAGCTATAATTATTTAAAAAGAAATCAAATTTATCTATTTTATTTACAATATTAAATGAAATCACAATAAATATTTACCTGTTTCACTCATATTATATAATATCCCAGCAAAATATTTCAATAAAGGTAATCAAGTTTGGAATTAAGCATTTTTGGTGGAAGCTGTTCTCTACTTGATTACCAAATTAGTTATATTGTATGTGTATGAAGATAAATTTATCGAGTTAAATTCATTTTTAATAATTATCGCATGTGATACTTTCATTTTGGTACGAATTTTGTACTGACATTAAGAGGTTTCTTCAGAAAAACGTTCACTGTGGCCAAACCCTTCTTTCTCAGCGAATCACACCTAGTGGCAAATGAAGACAACAAATCATACTAAGAAACTGCATTTACAATTTATCTGAATTGTATTTGTGAAATTTTTTAGAAAACTTTTAAAAATGACCACTGTGGCGGAACCCTTCTTCCTCAGAGAATCAAACCTATTTGAAAAGAAAGACAACAAATTATACCAAAAATCTGAATTTACAGTTTATGTGAATTGTATTTGTGAAATTTAGAAGATATTACATCGTTTCAATATATATCGGTGGCTTTTAAAATTTTTAATTTTTATTATTTAGTTTAAAATAAATAACTGGGCAATTTAGAAATAAATATAATATATTTAAAATAACTACACATTTTGGCAAAATTTTCACGTCATCTTTTATATCCCAAAGAATATGTTCAACTTCCACTTCCTATTTTAAATACTTTAAGTGATGTAATTTGTAAGCGAGTACTTCAATTTCAATCAAAAAAGTAAGTCATTATATGGCAAGTAGTTCAGATGGTAATGTCTAATTTATTGCTGGGATATTATACCAGGAATTTATGTATATATTATTTGCTGTGAATTAAATTGGACTACAAGCATTCTACTCCAGAATTTTTATTAATTTTTCTAAAAAAACCTTAAACTTTGAGAGTATTTATTGATCATACATCCCCGCATGAATTTATGCGTATAAAATGAAATGAAAAGCTTTAAAAAACTGATATTATTCCTAAAAAAATATTGCGAAAAAATTCAAAACAGGAATCGTTAACTGATATTTACGGCCTGGGCCACGATGTCAACAAGAAACTTTCTATCACTTACTTATATTGAAAACAAAAACAAAACTGATAAGTGTGTTTCTATTAAATATTTAGACAGACACATTTTATGCGTGTGAAGTTAAATTTTAAAATGTATAACCCTTGACACAAACCTTGTGCTGTAACAGAGCAATATTTTTTAAATTATTGCCAAGTTAGCACATTATCTAGAAATTGTATAACACCCTTACGATTACAAATGTATATAATGCATACCATATTATAGTGATAGGTATTGTGCAAACAAGAACTTGGTCAATATTTTCATCTCATTACTTTTGATGGCCGAAATTTTGGAAAGGAGCTTTGCCTTTTTTCACATTTATGTTTTTGTGAGGATCTGACTACTTTTTGAAAGGTTTCCTTAATAAGGCTTCTTAAACTTTAAATGTCTTGTCTTTTATAGTTCTATTTATAATGTCTGTGTCAGTTGAAAAGGGTAGAGTTACATAAAATAATGGCTTAGAGTGGGATATGCGCGCCATCGTGTCATTACAAGGACCGAATAATGTACTTAATTTTTTACGAGTAATCTGAGTAGAAATATCTAAAATATATAGTGTAAATGTTTGTAGGAGTGATCCCGCTTATTTTTCTAAACTCTGCTTAGACGAAGTAGTTTTGAAAACGCAAAATTAAATGTTAGAATTAGTGAAATGTGCATGCAAAGTTTCAATAGAGTAGTTCTTTTTTAGGGTTCCGTATACCAAAGGTGAAAAAAGGAACCCTATTGTTTTCGCTACGTTGTCCGTCTGTCCGTCACACGGTATTTTCTCAGGAACCGTAAGAGCTACGTACCTGAAATTTGAACAGAGTATGTAGAACCTTGGCCACTACAACAACAAATACATGAGAATTAGAAATTAAAGGGTGCTCCAAAACGAGCGAGGAAAAATTTTAAAATCTCATGTAATATACATACAATTGTATGTAGATATGTATATTGACACTTGAAATTTGTAAAATTAGTGTATTCTTATATAGACTACAACAATAAACATTAGAAAATTAAAAAATTTAAATTAAAGGGTGCTCCATCAGTTAATGCAATTTTGACAATATAATTTTGACAACTTGCTATATCTTGGAGACCGTAAGAGGTAAACTCTTGAAATTTAAAAAAAAACGGTAAAACTAAAAAATCCGAAAATTATAAAATCGCCAAACCGAAAAAAATCGTCAAAACCTGAAAAAATCGCAAAAAATTTACAAAAAAATCGCCAAATCGAAAAAAATCGACAAAATTAAAAAAATCAAGCACGAAAATAAATCGCCAAATTCGAAAAAAATCGTTTAAATGAAAAAAAATCGACAAAATTAAAAAAATCAAGCACGAAAATAAATCGCCAAATTCGAAAAAAATCGTTTAAATGAAAAAAAATCGTCAAAATTAAAAAAAATCATCAAAATGAAAAAAAAGTGCCAAAACTAAAAAAATCGCCAAAACCAAAAAAATCACCTATATGGAAAAAACGCCAAAATTAAAAAAAAATCGCCAATATAAAAAAAACGCTTAAAACCGAAAAACCCCAAAAACGAAAAAAATGCCAAAACTATAGTTTATATTGTTCGTATTGAATTACATATCTCGTGCCCGTACGGAACCCTTCGTGTGCGGGTCAAAGTCGCACTTCACTGAATTTATTTAATTTTTCTAGTTGGTAACTTACCTGAGCCTATTTCTGGTTTTGTAAAATTTCAGTTCTCTACCGCATAATTTTACGCTAAGTTTTTTAAATGTGTCTTTTTATAAACGTGACCCTACATCCCTAATTTAACAATCGGTGCTTTCGGATTTTTCCTGTTCATAACTCACCCCTTAACTTAAATTCTTAATTTCGAGTTTAAAGTGCGTGTCCATGCCCCACTATAGAAACTTCCAAGATTTTAGATCTTTCTTGGTAATCGCTGATTAAGATTTATTTTTGTATCGAATTTAAGTTCTCTAGTGCAAATTCTAGCTTAATTATCCAATAACTCTGCACTCATTTTATATTTTTTTTTTGTATTTATTTGCGTTAAAACATTTTTGTTAATTAAAAATTTCATATAAGTTGATGGCAGACCTGTACGCTAACAAATACTAACTACAAAGTCAAATATTTAAAAAAATCACCATTTTGCATGCTCCAGGAATTGTGCTTTCGTAATAAGTATATAAAGAAAAACAAATCAACAAAACTAACAAGAGATCGCTCTACTTTTTGAAAACCAACTAAATTAAAGTAAATTTTAGCCAAAGAGTAGCAAAAAGAAAAGTATACGAGAGAAATACACAAAACGTAAAATAAAGTTAAAACCTAATTTAGCTAATGACAGATGAACAACCTGAATGTGAATGAATAACTAACTGCCTCAGTGAATGTTGAATATAAAATTTTTTTGCGTTTTTCTTTGTGCTATAGAAAGGATGATTTTTTCTTTTTTGAAACAAAGAAGAACAAATAGTCTTAAAATCCTAAATAGCAAAAATAAATTAACAAAAAAAAATATACAAATTTAGCATAAAAACAAAAACTTTTACTTTTCAAAAGAACTTTTACTCTAAAAAAATATGTATAATAACGCACATCTAAACATAAAATATATAAAAGGTAAAAAAATTATCCTTATTATTATAGTTGTTCTTTAACACCATTTCTAGCAGAAATGAAATATTAATTATAAATATTTGTTTAGCTCTTCGGGCTGGTCTGCAAATCTGCGTTGGTGCGTGGACGGATTTTCTTTCAAAATTTGAAAAAAATTTAAACATATTAAATATATTTTATATTTCAAAAGGAAAACAGTGTAATTTCTTGCAACTAAAGTTGTTGATTCTAATGGAAAAGTAGCTTATGGAATAGTTAGCTATTTAAGGACCCAACTTAAATAAGTTTTTCTTTTTTTTTTGTATGTAAGAAAAGTAAACAACAAAACATCATAACCATATTAAAGAAAATACATATTGGTCTCTACTCTTGCACTTAAACAAAAAACTCACACACACACACATACAAACATCCCAGGTAGCATTTTGTATCATACTCCAATCTTTTCCGAATCAGTTTGACGGGAAAAATAACCGCATATGAGCTCATTTTTCGATCATATATTATACTCCCGTTGTAAGAAAATGGTACCCTACAGATTAAGCATACCAAAGAATCATTTATGATACGATTTGCTGATTAATTTTTGAAAAATAAATTTTCTGGTAGTATTTAATCATTAAATCACCTTTTTGCTGTTTCTTTGCATTTTGTTCCTCTATTTTCAAAAAATCATTATTCAATCATATTGATTAAACATAAATGAATCCTTTTTCCACCAGCCAAGTGATAAATCAGATTTTAATCATCAAAACTGATGCGAGGAGAATCATATAAGAGATTTCTCCAGAAATGATCACCCAAATGCCAGCTGGGATAGTTTTGTAGACAAAACCACACACCAGACATTTTAATGTTTTGAAACAAATACCAACATACAAATAAAGCTCTCAACATTGGACAAAAAAAAAACACCCAGCTCATTTTATTTTTTTTTCTTAAATAAAAAATTATATATATAAATAAATTATTGTTAATAGTTTTTACCTTTTGTTACACACATCATTTAATTAACTTCTTTTTCCTCTCTGCTTCTTAACTTAAATATAAGAAGCTTTTCTAATTTTTTGCTTACTCTAAATGATATTAACTGTCTGTGTTGTGGTGAAGAGACAACATTTTAAAGTTGAATATGTTCATTATGGTCAATATTATTGGGACCAACAATAATAATAATATATATAAATGAAGTAAAAGGAATCGGTCTACACATATCATTCAAATTGTGTTTTTATAATTCAAATATAACATTCGTGAAAGAATTAATGATACGGTTATTTACGCAACTCAAGTTGTTTTTAATGATACTAATACATCACTGAACGATTTAGGGAACTCTAAATTTATCGCTTTGAATTCTGTTCTGGACATAACCAAAATGCTTAATAGCAAAAAATCGTGTGGTTTGGATAAAATTTCTAATTTCCTCATAAAAAATTTCCAATTAAGGCTTTTGAGTACTTGACAATTTTGTTTAACAACTGCTTAAATAATTGCTACTTTCCTTCTGCTTGGAAGCTAGCAAAGGTAGTACCAATTCACAAAATAAAAGGTAGCATTGAAATAAATAATCTTAGGCCAATATCTTTACTTTCTAATTTAGGAAAAATGTTTGAGAGACTTATACGGGATAAAATGGATTTAGGTATCAATAATGTATATATTCCACAAAGGCAATTTGGTTTCAAAAAAGGAATTTCCAAGGTTCATGCTCTTTAGAAATTTCACACTGATGTCATACAAAATTTAAGGGAACGTCAATGCACTGTGGCGATATCCCTTGACATTGAAAAAGCTTTTGACAAGGCATTTCATGACGGCATTTTATTTAAAATGGTAAATATCGAATTTGATCCGTCTATTATAAAACTGTTTCGAAGCTTTTTTGATGGCAGGAAATTTTGTGTGCAGACTAGCAATAAGTTATCTAGTCAAGGTAGCGTTTCTTGTGGAGTACCATAAGGCTCTGTATTGGCACCCCCTCTGTACAACATTTTCATACATGATTTTCCTCATTATTAAAATAATTCACATAGTATATTATATGCTGATGACTCCCTTCTACATATATGCACATGATGAGTCTCCTCAAAGCGCACTTCAACGTGTTTCTTCCCACCTCAGGGTAGTTTACGAATTTTATTCTTATTGGGGGATTAAAATAAACGTCACAAAAAGTTTTGCTATTTGTTTGCGGAATGCTTCCGGAAAGTGTAAGTATACTGTTGTTCCGGAAAGCAAAGATCTTAACTTAGCATTAAATGGTAATGAAATACAATTTAAAGATAGTATAAAATATCTTGGGGCAAATTTTAATAAACTAATGAAATTTAATAGTCACGTTCTATACAATCTTAATAAAGCCAATCGTGTCAAAGGAGCCTTTGGAAAACTATTTAACAGTAAATGTTTACCAGTTAGGACAAAACTACTTCTGTATAAAGTTAGTATTAGACCAATTCTTCTCTATGCATTTCCAATATGGTTCAGCATATCAAAGACAATTATGAGGAAAGTGGAAATTTTCGAACGGCATATTTTGCGAAAGTGCATAGAAAGGAATTACCAATACTTAAACAAAAGATTTTCAAATAAATTTATTTATGATAATGCCAAATTAACGCCATTATCTCAGTATGCTTTTGAGCTGCTGAAAGGTTTTGTTGAAAAATTGTCCTGCTTTGAAGGCAACGTTATTCAAGATATTTTATCTAGTGAGCAAGATTTCAGTTGGTCAAATACGCAATATATTTCTTTGCATTGGGATTTTGCAAGAGGATTTCAATGGTTTTGTTGGTCAAAACTTTTATTTAAATAGTACTCCAGGTATTCACAGAGGGTAATTTAATATGTTCATATTATTATTTTGTTTTTTTTTTTTTTAATTTGTTAAGTCGTAGTCTTACAGCCTGTTTTTGTAACATAAGTTTTTTTATATTGTACGTCAAATAACGAACGAATTGAACTTTTGGTTTTTTTACATTTTATTTTGAGTAAAACTAATAAGCTTTTAGCTTTCGTTTGAAAAATTGGTTCACGTATGTACGACACAAACAAAATCAACTGTCAAATTAAACAATCAGGAAAAATTGAACGTGTTGGTGAATTTTTTTAATTTTTAAAATTAAAATTTAAAATAATGGACGTTTTTACCAAGAAAATTTAAATATTTTTCAGCATAAAAAAACTAATCCTTTGCAATTTAAAGTGTTGGTCCAATCAAGTTAATTACCACCTTGAAAGTTTTGATTTCAACATGTATGAAATACATTCCTTTCCGGCACAAAACTGGTAACCACCAGGTGCGAGAAATTTTAGGAATGTTGTCACTTTAATTATAGCGAGAACGCTATTGATTCTATTGTTTTGCTTCATTGCAGATTCCATTTTCTCCAGCAGTATTCGAAAAACTTCCTTGTTGGAAGTGGTATATAATCATTTCATTTATTGAACTTACTGCTCGTGTGGAAACTGTAGAAAATTTGCTGTGTCTCGCAATCTTTTGCGTTATGTCGGTCGCTATAAAAAATCATTGTTTTTTCAATATACGCGTATTTTTTGTATACTTTAAACAAAAAATTTTTGAAAACTACTTTTTATTTTTTTTACAATTGATTGATAGGGTTGCTTCCTTTTCATTTTTAAAGAAAGTTTCTATTTTCTATGAAAAAAGCTCTAAGAATTACAACTAAATGAGTAATGGAAACATTGTTCTTAGACGTTTAATTACAAACAAAAAGAGCTTTTATTTTCAAACGAAAAATGAAAATGAACTCAATTTCCCACTTGATCGTTTGCCTAATAATCGCTCGCCTTCTAACGTAAGGCAGTTGGATGAACAGGCTGTTAGTCTTTAGTTTAAGATTTAGTTTTAAGTCTTTTTGTAATATTAAGTTTATTTATTGTAAATAAAACTTTACTAGCAATGAGAAGTGCCAGGAGCAAACACTGTTTTACCTATGTTAATTTTATTTAAAAATTAAACAATTTTCATTTAATTTTCATAAGCACGAAGCATATTCGAAACAAAGTTATGTTATTAAAATAATACTTTATAGTTTTAAGTTTTCACAAAATGTATGTTGGAACAACTCTGTAATATGAAAAAATTAAGTCTCAATGGTCGCATTCATAAGACGTAACAGTTGCGCAACCGTTGAGTGTTTTTCTTAGAAACGCATAGTTGAGTATCTCCGCTCCACTCAACAGTTGGGTAATTTTCCACCATAAAATTTTTTCGCTACCTATAGTCAACACGTTGTGCTCAGCCTGAACAACTGGTCATATAGAGTTATTTCTTTTATATGCTTTGTTAGGTGGCAGCAACAAATATTTGTTAAGTTTTACATTACAAATGCGATGAAGTAACGAAATAAAGATATACAATTACATTATATAAATCAAGCCGTTTATAAGAAGTAACTGTTGGGGCCAACAGTTGAGCTCAACAGCTACTTCTTATGAATGCGCCCAATAAAACTAACTAACTAGCTAACTAATTCAAATATAAAAGGTTTTATCACCAAAACTTTTAGCAGAAAAATCTCATTAATTGCACTCAAAAAAAGACATGTACTATTATTAAGAAATTTTTTTCCGAAATTCAACTAAAAAAATTTTCTAAGTTTAAGTAATTTTTTCTAAGCTTAACCCCCTGTTTCTACAACCTAGACGGACGACTTGAGTATAAAATTTATATGGAAAGCACTCATATTTTTGAGTGATTTTCATAAAAATTTTCTAGACGAGTCGTCTGCCTCACTTGTAGAAACTACATATAAGTAAATTTTTATAGAAATCTAGTAAAAATGACTTAATATGAGTAAAAAATAAAAAGTTCATATCCCCAAAAATAGTTCAATAAATAATAAATTTCTAACATTTCAGGAAATGTTTACTGGCTTAAAGGAAATATTTACTAAGAGTAGGAAAATAGTTATAAGCTGAAGGAAATTTTATATTAGGGACTAGTCAATTTTGTCTTAAATCAAAAAATAAACTTTAGGAAATGAATTACTCCTGAGTAGTTCATGAAATTTTATTAACTTAAAAAATGTAAAAAGATACTAAATTTTAGGAAAATATTTACCAGTTTTAAGTATTTTTTCTTTGAATTATAGAATTTATTATTAATTTGCATTTAGCAAAAAATCTAAGTAAATTTTTAATATTTTCGAGGAATATTTGTACTTGAAATTTATTTTTTTGTACATAAAATAAAATTTTAAAACTCAATAACTTCAATGCTTATTCAGGCTGCCTTGTTAAGCAATTGGTTAGAGTGCTTGCTTATCAATCAGAAGTTTGCTAGTTCAATACTTGTAAACTCTCAAGGAATTTTTATTTAAGTATGATAAATTATAATTAAGAATATAATATGAAGGTATTATAAATAATCATTTGGTATAAAATTCAATTAAAAATAAAAATAAGTACCAGAATTAAAGAATGAAAAAAATTGGAAGATTTACTAAATCTGAGATCAAAGACGAAAAAATTTGTTTGCAAAGCTCCGAATTATATGGGAAAATTTTACTTAATCTTAGGAACATTTTACTTAAATATAGAAATAAAACTACTTTGAACTAGTTCATTATTGAAATAGAAGTTATTATTATAAAAATTAAATATTTCCTAAAACATAGTTGGAACTGATTTCATAACAATATTAGTACCCAGCTAAAAAAATTATATATGGTCCCTATATTTTTAATATATGAATGTATATAACTATATATGAATATGTATGAGTTCATGTATGGAAATATATGGGATTATACATGGCAAAACTATTATATATGAACTAATATATGGACTAATATATGAAATGTATTATAATATATGAGCTCATATATGAAAATTTAATTATGAAGCTCTTCATATGTGGATCTATATATAAATATAAGATTTTATATATGAAGCCATATAAGAATGTATACATACATGATATCTCACATAAGATCGGTTTTGCAATCAAAAAAGCTTGGAATTATATCACTGCTGGATTGGAAATCCATTAGAAAATACATCAAAGTTTATACATATGCATACCCTCAACGTTTAAAAAAGAAAAACTTTTTCTTGTATGATTTTATACATTGTGGCCCTATTTAATATATCAAATAATCAAAAGGATAATCCAGTCTTTAATTTTATAGAAAATAACAAAATTCTCTAGATAAGAAACAAAGTTCATATTACTGTATTGAAAACTATTGTTAGACGGATTATTTTGTCTTTTATAATTAATTGCCTTAGTTTTTAATCTGATTTCTTAAGATAAATGTTATGTACGAATATGATTTATGTGTTTTTTAAATAATTGATTCACCGTTTG
Source organism: Tachina fera (assembly GCA_905220375.1). NCBI lineage: Eukaryota > Metazoa > Arthropoda > Insecta > Diptera > Tachinidae > Tachina > Tachina fera. Next base: position 39,002,557 of record LR999965.1, on the reverse strand, counting down.
ATGGATGAAATGACTTTTATTTCGTTTTGAATTATTTGTCCAAACAAATGTTTAATTAAATACAACCTCTCTCTCAAGTCTAAAAAATTTAATTTTAGTAATTTAATTTATTGCACAGCAGTGCGCTTTTGTGAATCAAGAGTGTATGAGTATGAACTTTGCATACTGTGGAGGGAATTTACTCATACATGTATGAAAATGTATGAATATATATAATCATATATGCCCATATACCCTCATTTTTCGGATCCGAACCATATATGGGATATCATATATGCTCCATACATATTTTTTTAGCTGGGTATGGAAATTTATTCAATATTTTAGAAATTATTTAATTTTTACTTTGAGAGACAGCAAATGTCTGGCATTTGGGGCTTACATCAAGTTCTTATTGTGTTGCTTAATCAATGTAAGAAGTTGCATATTTGGCTAAAACCATTTAAAAATATTTAAAAAATAATGGTAGCGTGTAAATATATAATGCTCACAAAAACATAAATGTGAAAAAAGGCCAAGTTTCTTTAAAAAATTTCGGCCATCAAAAGTAGTAAGATAAAACTTTTGACCAAGTTCGTGTTTGGTACAATACCTATCACTACAATATGGTATGCATTATATAAATTTGTAATCGTAAGGATGTTTTATAATTTCTAGATAATGTGCTTACTTTCCTGTTTAGTTTCATTGGAAACGGATAAAAGTAAATACATAAATAGTACATTTAAATGTGCTGACCCGAAACACATGAAATAAAAGGCCTAAATTGTATGGGCGTGTTAACGTCCACTTTTTCAACGAAAATTTGTTGCCTTGTATTAATGCTACATGTATCGCCAAATTTCAATAAAATCGCTTGAGTTAAACGTCTTAGAAATGTTTTTCAAGTTCTGAGCTATATGAGCGTGGCCCCGCACCCTTGGTTAAAATTTTCGGGTTTTCAGATTTTTTTAGATGAGTACTCACTTAGTTCTACTTTTACACCAAATTTCAGCTCACTAGCGTAAATTTTAATTTTTATGGGCGTAGCCCCGCCCCCTTGTTAAATTTTTCGGGTTTTCAGATTTTTCTAGTTCCATGCTTACCTAGATCTACTTGTGTAACAAATTTCAGCTTACTAGCTTTATCAATTTGATGAGTGTGGCAGTGGTCAGTGGTCAGTGAGTATGTCTTAAAATATGCACTTTTTGCACCTGCATATCTCCGGAACCTTTCATTGTAAAACTTTTAACTTCGCATATAAGGTAACATGAATTTATTCTAGTTATGGTTTAAATTTTACAATTTTACGATTGCTTGGGAACAAAGTTATGAGGGGGGTAAAAACAGCTCGAATGGCTTCCTGTAAATATACACACTGCTTGCAATGGCCGGAACTTGGGCTGGCGCACTACCGTGCGCCTAGATATGGTTATCATATATTTTTTTTTGCATTTTAATAACACAATAACAAAGTATTAAAAATGTTTTTAACTTTAAATTAAAAGTTCATAAGCAAAAGTTAAAACATTTAAAGCTCAGACTAATTTTTTTTTAGTTAAGAGAGCATTTAAATAGTTATTAATCAATATCTTTTTGATTGATGTTTGCTCAATATTTTTACTTCTCGCTATTATATCTGCACCAAGTCGATAAATTGTCAACTTGAAAGTTGAGATAACAACAAACATCAATATAACACATTTTCTGCCAACAGCTGATGCCAAAAAAAGCTTAAAAGCCATAAAAATAATAAAAAATAGAACAAAAGTTCAAACAAAGTTTCCGTTTACATTTTTTTTGTTTGTTTGCTTGCCATCAAATGATACAAATGACTTGTCTTTATATTTTCCTTTAGCCCATTAAATATAAAATGGCCTTTTGTTACACAACAGTTGGCCTCTTGAACACAAACACACAAACACACAAAAATAATAATATCAATTACTATTACTTTTCCTTATTTTCATTGATGGGACAAATGATGAAACACTCATTCCAGCAATTGCAGGCTATAAAATTTTGTTTGGCAAACATATGGTGGCACCCAACATAATTTCTTTTATTGGCATTTATTGTTGCTCTTTCTTGATTGTATAAAGTTATTGTAACAGCAAAATTTATGTACTATTTTAGTTGTATTTCCAGCCAGGAAAGAAAATCAAAATTTCCTTTATGCGTATAAATATTTGGCAGCAGAATATCATCGATTTCAATTACTTGGCATGCTTCCATTATTTGACGACTGCAGGGAATAATGAAAAAAAATTTTAAAATATTGTTTTTAATAAATTTTGAGAAAAGTAGGCCAGTTTCCCTCGAGAAGAAAATATAAATATAATGAGGAAATGGGCAGAAATGTAAAAGAGCTTTAAAGTGTTTCTACTCATTCTCAAGAAATTTAAGCACTTAAAGCACAGCAAAGCTGAATTAAAGTAAGGTCAGTATAGTTCTTAAATGGCTAGGTATAGCATCAGTTTTATTCCCATACAGTAGAGTAAATCATATAATCATAAATCTTGAGCCCTGTTTAGAATTTTAACTTTCCAAACAGCTACCTTGGCAGAAATACGATTGACTGTCTCAATATTTTAAGGCAATGAGGAAGGAGTCTGGGATTGGCGGTATCCAAACCTTCTTCTAAATTTAAATTTTTTTATATTTTGCGGCATTTTATTTATTGCAATTAAATCTAAATTTAAATAGAAATTGTTTAAACAATATTTCAACGTTAAGTTGTGCCTGCAAAAAATTTTCCCAAATATGTAAAAAAATTAACGTATGCTTCAAGTGTAGATAAAACGGATCGGTATAGAAATTTTGTCTTAACGTACACTTCAAGCACACTTTAATTTTTTTTGCATATGGGGTTTTTCTTTAGGCTTGCGAGCAAATTTTTCCTTTGTTTTTTTTTATCAAAATTACAAAATATTTCCGCAGAAAAAATTCTTTATACAAAAATAATTTCCCCAAATAAATTCTAAAAACAAAAATCATTTAGCAGATTTTTGTAAAACTTGCATGCTTTTTCACTAAAGAATAAACCAAGGTAGCAACAATGTTTAATGGCGATTTCGTTTCTGAAGGAAATATGTTACACAATATATGTGTAACATATTTAAATGTTACCTAGAATTTACTCAAAGTGCTACATATGCTGTTACTACAATCGAACAAAATAATCTGCTTTTATTTACAACGGTTACATTTTATCTTTAATGTACTTCATTAGCTATTTTTAAGGCTATTTCAGAGGTTTTCTGCACACTATTATGGTTTTTGAGCACACATTGACATCACTAATTATGTTTAAAAAACGAAAACTTTTGCAATATTTAAATAATTATTTATTTTATTTTTATGTATTTTTTTGTACAAAAGAAATGTAAAACATGTAACATACATATATGCAACATATTTGTCAGAAAAAAAATCGCTATAGGAGATATTGGTCGCATTCATAAGACGCAACAGTTGCGCAACCGTTGAGTGTTTGTCTTAGAAACGCATTGTTGAGTATCTCCGCTCCACTCAACAGTTGAGTAATTTTTCATCATAAATTTTTTTCGCTATTTAAAGTCAACATGTTGTGCTCAGCCTAAATAGCTGGTCTTTTATATGCTTTGTTAGGTGGCAGCAACAAATATTTGTTAAGTTTTACATTACAAATGCGATGAAGTAACGAAATAAAGATATACAATTACATTATATACATACATACGTTTCTAAGAAGTAGCTGTTGGGGGCAACAGTTGCCAGCAGTTTCACAACTGTTGAGCTCAACAGCTACGTCTTATGAATGCGCCCATTATAAATCAAGTATAGGTAAAGCAGCGTCTAAAAGTATGCAACACCTTTAAGATATTTTAGTGAAGTGTTGCCATGATGGGGATTTTTCCAAAAAAAAGTATTTAGGGGAAAATTTAGGGTGCAAAAATAAAATTCATAAAATTAATTTTTAATTATCTATATCTGTAGCTAGTTTCTGTATTTCTCGCATCGTAAAATTTCCCGCATGAAACGAGGGAATTGTTCCAAGAACAATGTAAATTGAAACATTAAAGTGTTTCTGCATATTTACTTTGCGAGAACTATCTGTCATTTAAATAAATTTCTGTAACAATATTTTGTGAAAAGTTTCTCGCAAGAACTGTCAAAACAACTCGCATATTAAATTGATGTACTTCGAAATAAATAAAAATAATTAATGTGATGATCGTATTAACCTAAATAGAAAAATTAAAAAAATGGAAAAACAGAAAATTAATAGTGATAATTATGAATGTGTTTAACAAAGGTAAATCAATTGTATACACAACAATCATTTCTCATATTCCGTTTCATTTTACATTTAAGTTAAATAGCTGATGTTAATATGAATCTCTACCCAAGTAGATAGACTAGGGTGCTGATGAAGTGCGTGGCTGCACAGAAAAGTATCGGTATTTCCCCCAGCTTAAAGTCTAAGTTTAATTTTTCTTCTCTTCTTTAGAAACTCACATTAATTAATAAAAATATTTCATTCAATAAAAATTGAAATTACTGAACTTAAGCCTGACTAAGAATTAATTCTGATTAAAATTCACTACAGTTCAATTAAAAAATCTAAAAATCTATTTTATTTTCATTGCGGACTTTCTTATTCTCTCAATTTTTGACACTCTTTCTCTTGCTGACGTTGCCGTAGTTTTTGAATAATTGATGGTGTTCACAACATTATTGTAAGCAAAAAACATGATTTTGAAGTTCAAACATTTTATTATAACGGCCCTATGTATAAGCAAGTACAAGTATTGTTATCTTTGTATCAGTGAATTTTGAAAAATCTTACTAGAGTATCTTTTTAAGTGCTTAAATTAAAAATACACAAATTCTAAAAAGCAGAAGTAAAACGATGTTAACATGTGGAAAAACCTATAAAATAACAACCGGCATTCGTACGTACACAAAAGCATCTTTACATCCTTAAAATTTACTCGTCATTTGCTAAACAAAAGAACAATAAAGTGTTTGTATAGAAGGAAAATAAAACTCACTCCTCACAAAAAGAAAATTGTATCCTCTTAAGATAATTTTAAGGCTGTTTCCTTTTTTCCTCTTAGTTTTACTTTTAGCAACCCTCTTACAATTATACGAATACATACATACATATGTTTGTTTATGTCTATGGCAAAATTAATATGAAAAGGTATATCCGTTTTTTAAATTAAGCAAACACACATAATCCTCACCCATCCCTCCATTTTTAAATATTTCAGCAAGTGCTGCACATACATTTATGCTCGTACAAACACCTTTTGCTCAAGATTATTTAACGTGTTGTAAAACGTTGTTTATTTTTATTTTTTTTGTTTAAGATAAAATATATTTTCTCACTGTTAAGAGGTGAATATTGTTCAAACTTAATGGAAATGAAACGGCTGTTGTAATAAAAAGTCTTGTAACAAGCAAAGGCTTATGTTAAATTGTTGATATATTGGTTTGTTTATGGTAAGACATCATTTCAATGTAAACTAACACCTGTGTAAACAAATACATACAAGCATATATAATATTTTGTTGTTATGGTTTGAAGTATTCAATGAAATTTTTATTTGCATATGTAGAGTGTGTGGGTGGGTCTGTGTGGATGCATATATAAAGAGATACTTTATAATGGCTCATTATACAGTAATAAATAATGTTTTAATTATAAGAAGATATGATTGATGTAAGATTTTTAATATTTTGTATACTTCATGATAATAGCTTTTATGTTAATATATATAAACTGAGATTTAAATTTATGCTACACAGGAATAACCTTATTTGGTATATAATTACTTAACTCAAAAAATTAAAGGCCTGTCCCACGATGTCACCAGAAATCGTTCGATCGAATACTTATATTGAAAATGAAAAAACAAATTTTCTAATTTTATTGTTGTTGTTGTTTATTGTTGTCGATCGAACGATTTCTGGTGACATCGTGGGACGGGCCGTAAATAATATACGAGCATTTACTGAAATACGACCTACTATAAAATTTTTAAAATTAATAACCAAAATTCATACAAGTTTATTGGAATAAAAATTATATTGTTTCTTTATCAAAATAATTTACTATAAAAGGTATTCATTTCAGTTGTTTTCCTCTTTGGAAAAATGGAAAAATGTAATTTTTTACAACAAACATAGGAAAAAAAATTTGAAAAAAAAATTTTGTTCTTGTTGTCAAAAATTACATTTTTTCATATTTCCAACGAGAAAAAAAATGAAATGAATACCTTTATATATTTGTTATAATAAATATAGAAAATGATAAATCTTAAAATGGACTTCAAAAAACTATTTTCTAAAATAAACAATAATCATGATTTTTTTCTATGTTCAAACTACGAGCACTGTATTAGGCTACTGAAACTATAAATTCTTATAACAATAGGCTCAGCTATGCAGTATATTTCAAGTAGCAAAATATTAAGTTCTATCAATTATTTAATATATATATATTAATTTCAGTTGCAAAACAGCATTATGTTTTATTTTACTTTCACTTTAAATTGTTCAATATAATCATATCTTGTGTTTACCTAAATTTCTTTTGTTAAAAATGAAAATAACCATGAATTAAAACTTCACCCCCATTGTGTCCCCTTCCCAATCCTCCACTGTTATATATGCATAATATTATTTCTTTAAAATAACATAAAAAAGACAACAACGACATTGAACTTTGTTGTATGTACTTGTAAAACAAACTTATAATTTATACATAAATATTTACATATTATCACGCATTCCATGAGCTTGCAGTGGTTGGCACAATTTACGGTTTAATTGAAGCTTCAATTTTTAAATAATGTTCAAACACAACGATAATAACTTTCATAAGGAAAATAAGTGGGGAAAAAAGCAAGACAAACAGCAACAGCAATATTTACAACATAAACAACAATAACAATGTACAGCTGTTGTTGGTTTACTGTTGTTTATTTACATGCGTTTTAAAGTGAAACTCACTTCAATGTAAAGGAAATTGTATTGTAAACAACAAGAGCAAGCAACAATCCCTTACATAATATATGTAATATCTTAATAGATAGATGCATTCATAAATGTATTAAGATATACTTCTATATCATGAAATAATAATGCTGTTCTATTTGCTCTTGCTGATAGACACGCAAAAAAACCTTGCAGGCCATCCCTGAAACTTTTCATTAATTTCAAGCTTAAAGCACTGGAAAATCTATAGATTTATGGAATATTTAAAACAAAAACTTAATTTTTGGCAACTATATCTCTCAAACCATTTTATCGATTAAAGGACGGTTTGTCAATGTCGTTCGAGTTATTACAAAAATAACTTTGAGGGCACTTTTCACAATGTACAATTAAAAGCTAACAGGGACTTTAACCGTAAGTTTTATATGGAGAACTGTCAGTTAAAATTCACGTTATCTCTTACTCATACATTGTGAAAAGGGACAGCATAATTGATAGAAAATATTCAAGGTTTTTATTACAGGTTGATTTGACAAATTTTCCATAGAATAAGCGCTTAATAAATATGAAATATTTTTTATGAACATGGCAGTTATATTTTAAAATTTAATTTTTGGTTTACATGGATGTGGGCAACATGTTAAACGTTCTCGACAGTCACAAACCGTTCCTAAAGTCGAATTTAGGATTTCAGCCACAATTTATCTAATCCAAAAATGTAGATGCATCTTTAAACTCAATTTAACAAGAACTTCTGAAGTTATTACAATAAGGCAGGCGCTTTTTCGAAATTTTTCCTCAACGATATCTCTCGAACGAATCAATAATATTTATAAAACTTGTAGTTTAAATTCTATAAACTAATAAGGTTGCATTGGTCAGCTTAGTAATTTAAAATATGTATGTTTGAATTTGTTCGTTTGTTTTACATACATTTTATTTTTGTAATTTTTATATTTTTTTCATATAAAATTTTCCAACGCTTAGCTTTGAGTTTTACAAAATAAGATCCTTTATTTTCGAAAATTCTGAAAATCCATCTAGGCTAAATCAAAGTGAGGTCCATTTCCTTGAATCGCGACCTGGGACTTACTTAGGAGCTGTACCAGCATAAACAATGGTTTAGCTTTAGGGCTGAATGGGCAGGAATTGGAAACTCACCTTTATTTTCATCGAATAATCATCTTGAGTGAGGAGTTCAATTTTGCGATGAATGCCTAAAGCAACAAACAAGGGCATTCAAAGTATCCGGCAAAAGTAAATTTTTACTGTGGATTTTTTGCTGGTGACGTAATTGGTGCCTATTTTCAGACGACGTTGGCCAGTTCATTACCGTCAATGATAAGCGCTGTCCGCTGATGATTACTAACTTATTTTGGCCAAAATCTTATGATATGGGCACCAACAACATGTGGTTTAAAAAAGGGTACGGAAGGGCAGGTATATACGCAAGTATTAGAATAAATGTGTACAAATATGTACTAGAGTACTAAAACTTATAAATTATCTTTCTCTGTGCAGCACTTGTAGTGAGCAAGGAGTGGAAATAAAGGGTGGTTAAATTTTAAAGGAGTTTGATGTTGAATAAAATACAAATTATTTAGGAAATTATTGTCATTTCTTTTTATGGAATAAAATATAAGCCAAATAGCCGCCCCGACCTCGCCGGCACACCACTCGTTTCAATGGTTCAAATTTTTGATGACGCTGAAGCATAATTGAGGTTCTATGACGTCCATGTGCCGAATTATCTCATCCTTTAGCTCTTGAATTGTTGCTGACTTATCGACGTATTCCTTTTCTTTCAAATAGTCTCAATGAAAGAAGTTCAATGGTGTCAAATAACATGATCTTGGCGGCTAATTGACATCGTCTCCACGTGAGATAACACGGCAGTTGAACTTATCGCGCAAAAGAGTCATTGTTTCGTTAGCTGTGTGACAAGTGCCACCGTCCTGTTGAAACCACATATTGTCTACATCCATATCTTCCAATTCGGTTCATAAAAAGTTCGTTATCAACTCACGATAGTGAACATCATTCACAATAACTGCCTGACCGGTCTCATTTTAGAAAAAAATATGGCCCGATGATGCCGTCAGCCCATAAACCGCACCAAATAGTCATTCTTTGTAGCTGCATTTGTTTTTCGACAATCACTCTTGGATTATCATTCGCCCAAATGCGGCAATTCTGCTTATTGATTAATCCACTAAGGTGAAAATGTGCCTCATCACTGAAGACGAAGTGTACCATTGACATTTTGATTTGAACGCTCGTTTTCATAATAAGTCTGAATAATTTTAACGCGTTGCTCGATTGTGTATCTTTCCATGGTTCAAATTGAGTTAGTGTGAAATTGAGAAATGTCAAATGAAATGCAGAAAAAACTTAACGTTTAATTGTGGTTCACATTCAATAACGGCCCTTAAAAACTAACCCTTTAGTAACATTGACAAAATCCACTTTACAAAGTGAATAATAATAATTATTTTAAGTTTAACATTTGTTAACGCACTAGTAATCCCAAATTATTATTTTACTTATTTAGTAAAATATTTTTTTATTAAAAATACATTGAAATTGATTATTGAGGGGTTTAGCTGGATCCTATGCGCATTTCACTGTTGCTAATGCAGATCATCAGGGAACCTTTACCCAAAGTTTCTTAGAACAACCAGAGTTATTATGTTATAAACTTTTATTTAAGCAAATGAGAAGCTCAAAAAATAACAAAGTTTAAACAATAACTTAATAATCAACATTTTTTTATATTTTCCTACTTTACTACATTGGCTGACATTTTTTCAGCTCTAATTGTAAAAGTATGTAAAGAAAATAAATGTAAATAACAACAACAACAAGCTATTCAAGAATAGAATGTTGTTGGGTAAAGGTTCCCTGATGATCTGCATTAGCAACAGTGAAATGTGCATAGTATCCAGCTAAACCCCTCAATAATCAATTTCAATGTATTTAAAAAAAATTATTTTACTGCATAAGTAAAATAATAATTTGGGATTATTAGTGCGTTAATAAATGTTAAACTTAAATTTTAAAAATTCCCAATAAAAAAAAAAAATACTAATAATTATTTTACTTCTACTTCATTGCCATAAATTAAAACATAAAATTTGCTAGGCAGCAAAATCAGTAACACGAATACTGTCTTTGTTATATTTTTTTTAAATTAAAGAAAAATGTTTGCCCTTTAAAGGCAAAGAAATTAAATTTCATGTTTAATAGGAACTGCAAAGTAATGCCTTATAAGAGAAAGTTATGTAAGTCGAATAGGCTTTAGCGCAACATGCTTTACTGAAAAAAAATCGGGTTACTGAAAGCAATAAAAATTCCCATACTGATTTTAAACGCAGCCAGTCTTATTCACTTCGCTTTAGCGAAACATCGCTGTATTGAAAATATCTTATTACTGAAAACGATAAGCAAGCCCACATTTACATACTTCGCTTTAGTGAAAAAATAAACAATGACAAATTTATTTATTAGAAATCGACTGCATAACTTTAGGCTAAAGATTTATGCATGTTTTGTCCGTTAAAAAATTAAATGGCAAAATGTATTTGTCCTTTTCGCACTAACGTACTTTATTGTATTTTTCTGCTATATTGTACTGATTTGAAGCGGTACGCTTAACTGTAACAAATTTCAGTAATCCGAATTACGTTTTAGAGAGAAAATCGGATAACTGAAAAAATGGGTTTTGGTTATTTCTAGTAAGGCGGCGTCGGTATATAATATATATATATATATATATATATATATATAATGATTGTTGAAAATAAACTGAATTATATATTTGCATACAAGTATAACCCTTATATATGATATTCAAACATTTATTTAACAATACAGGGGTTATTGAGTGTTTATTAAAGAACTTTGGATATTTTGCTTAGCAATGGTTGTTTCATTAAACACCGCAAAATGTGATTTGATTAAAAGAGAAATGGAAGGCAAAGAATTATTGAATATTTAAGAATTTTATATTTTGTTGTTCTTTTATTTGCACTAATAGCTTAAATGATTTTTTAAGCTTCTCACCTAAACATAAAAGGATATCTGTAGCCTTTTTGCTACTTTTTTAATAAACTTAAACTACTTGGCATTCTTTACGTGCATGAATTTTAGAATATTCCTTTGATTTATTTATTTAACAACATTTTATGCAACATTTTTTTTATATATTCGTAACATTAAAGCTGGTATTGTAGTGGCTGGCTGCACTTGATAAACTGTGTCGTATTTCCACTCGAAATTATTTACAATTATACAACAAAGTTTCTTACATCTCAACAACAATAAGTAGTACTCGTCGTGTTGCTTTTCATACTCATAGAACGCTTTGCTCTAACATTGTTGGCGCTTTGTTGTTTAAGTTGCATTTTTGGCTTCTTATTTCACTGGACTACATAGAACAATACAAAACTCGGAGCGTAGCAGGCAGCTCTTCAGACGAAAATAACAAAATGGCGAAATAAAGTGTATTTGTTAAGGATTTATGTATATATTCTATATTTTATTCGCACTAATGCCATATTTTAAAATATGCTGCAGGCGTCGCCTTTCGTTGACACTTAAAACTTTTTCCAGTTTTTCTAGTGTCAAGTTGATCTCTCGCTTTGAGTGCAAAGGAAGCCAAAGTGTTGTGATGGCAAAGGTCCTAGAAAACAACAACAGATAACAACTTTGCTTAACTTATTTTCTTTTTGCATATTATTTAAATCTTGTTTTATTTTTTATTTCTCCTACAAAACAAGGTTAATAGACATTTTCGTACTTTGAACAAAAATTTTATGCTTGTGCCAAATTTGTAGCAAATATTTTCTCTTACTTACCTGTGCAAACGCATGGCATCTATAGCAGTCGGTTGCATGGCCTCCAGTTGTTTAATTTCCTGGCGGAATTGTTGATTGTAACAATGAAATGCTTGTTTATAACGCTTTTGGCATATCGTTTGGCTGCCATGACAAACAAATATTGCATCAAAGAAAATTGTTAGAAAAACGTTTTGTTAACACCAACCAGGAAATTTAACCAGAAGTTGGAAATCATTGAAAGTGCATTTTGGTGTGATAAGTAGCGAAAAGGTATGGAAAAGGAAATTCAATAAGTTTTAAAATTACAGTTAAATTTTTAATTTTTTTATTATTTCTTTTAAAGCATTGCCTCCACTTACTAAGTATCGTCTGGTGGAGATGATTTTTGCTTACAAATTCCCACTTTGCGTGCTATTAATATGCGATACCATTGCTTTTGTAATGCATTCATGGGTCGCTTAAAGGGGTTGACCGTAAACTCCATTGTGCTTTTAGACATTCCAAAACGACTGACAACTAATGGCAAGCAACTTTTTAAAAACAACTGTAGCAATTAATATTAGTATTTTTTTTTCTGACTAGAATTTGTTTATTTGATTGCCATGGTAAAACAAAAAAAAGTTGTTTCATTTGTAAACAAATCAAAATTCATTAGTTACAAGCTTCAACCATTTTACATTCTGTTGTGTCAGATTATGCGAATCGTGCTTGTGGCTTTGAGTCTTATATTTTGGATGAATGACCTGTTGAGAGATTTTTATTTTAGTTTGAGGTTGAAATTATTGTAATATTTAATACAAAATACAAGTAGTTACTTTTCTTTTTCTCAGGACGACTTGGATAGAACTTTCATATACTTCTTTCATATGGCAGTAGAGCTGGATCCAACTCTTTCATTCGGCTGTTTTAGATAGAAACCTATGATCAAACATTTAAATTATATGTGTTTGATCATAGTTTTGTATCTAAAATGAACTACTGATCTAGTTGGACCCAGTTCTATATTACAGTAGACGTGCAGACTTATAAAGTTTAGTTGCTAGATCCAACTCTTTCATTCGGCTGTTTTAGATAGAAACCTATGATCAAACATTTAAATTATATGTGTTTGATCATAGATTTGTATCTAAAATGAACTACTGATCTAGTTGGACCCAGTTCTATATTACAGTAGACGTGCAGACTTATAAAGTTTAGTTGCTAGATCCAACTCTTTCATTCGGCTGTTTTAGATAGAAACCTATGATCAAACAATTAAATTATATGTGTTTGATCATAGATTTGTATCTAGAATGAACTACTGATCTAGTTGGACCCAGTTCTATATTACAGTAGACGTGCAGACTTATAAAGATTAGTTGCTAGATTTTACATCATAGATGCCCACTTCATTCAACAATTGTTAATTGGCTCCACCCATCACTTTGCTATGTTCATTTAATTTAGTTGTCTGCCAGACGGCAAGAAGTGCACATGCTATTCGGACGCTTATCGGATGTTTTGTTTCTTCTTCCAGATTATTGTTTTTTGTTAATTGATAGTACGTAGAAAAAATAGTCGCACCATTTTTGTGATTCTTTGGTAATGCTCAATGTGTTTTGTGCTATCAAACATTTAAAGGGCATTATTAACATGTTATTACAAGCCATTATGATTCTTTACATAGTGATATGAAAAAATATAATGACGAGGGAAAAATTAGCTTTTTATACTAACTACGCTCGAAATGTCTTTTACCAAGTTTCTATCTAATTTAATTTGTATATTTTCTTCCTCGTGCAACCATCCCTTCAATTTTTCAATATATATATTTTCAAAATTGAACAAAAATCTATTCGCTTACTTTTTCGTTCTACTGTACCTCTAAATCTCTCTTTTGGGCATCTTTGATCTACATCATTGATGTCTGTTTAATGGCACAAGGCTTCATTAGTCTTTACTTTCTGTTGCTGTTCTGTGCCGTTTTTTTCCGTATAAAATATTTTGCAATTACTTTTTCTGTGCAAAAAATCAGCTGGCAACCTATAGAATTGATTACACTTGTACACAAAGTATCACAACGTACTAATACATACACACTTTTGGCTGTCACTTAACGTTGAATTCTATTTTCTACAGATCTGTCCGCAACAGAACAGAACGAAAAAGGAAAAACTAACCAAACATACAGATTTTCAACTAAACAGAAACTAAACAGCTGATTCAGAACAGAACAGCACGTACAAACTAATTCTGCCTACAATTGTGCATAATAAAATCTTATTCTCTTTCATTTAGTCGTCAATGAGACAGCGACGATAGCACATGCGTACCGGGGTATTCAATCCTTTATAGATACAGTGAAAGAAAAAAGTGGCATGCGAAAAATATTCTATGATCACTAATGATTTTAGTGGCATTCAATGTGTTTTATGTTCCAAAACTTTTAAGGAAATAAATTAATATGTATTAAACACACATTTTAATTTTTTTGGAGCAGTTACTAAACTACATTTTTTTATCAAAACTTAAAAGCCCAATAACTTGGGAAATATGGGTCGCAGCCAATTTTTTTGTTTAATCTTATTTTTCAAGTTTCTTTCAGATAAGCTATTTAAAAATTTATATTTGGAAATTTTTCACAGTTTCCTATGAAAAGCTCAGAGCCCCATAACTCGGAAAATATGAATCGCAGCCAACTTTCTTATTTAATTTTTAATCCTTATTTTTGAATTTTCATTTTCATGCATATTTATATACACGTGATTCGTCTTAATTTTAGTAACTGTGTATAATCATAATTGTTCGCCTACATATTTTCTTTCAAGCAACTATCACTATACCCGATTCCAACATACAAGAGAATTTCTACTTTGTTTGTGCAAAATACTAATATGCGATACAACTAAAAATTAAAAAGCACATGCATATTAAAAACATTGTCTTTCTCTCTCTCTATCTCTGTTACTTTCATCCTGAGGATGCTTAGTGTCCGGCAGTAGATATTTTATCGGACAAAAAAATATATGCATGATACTTGAGATATTTATTTAAGAAATTTATTATTCGACATATTGTTCAGCTTGGTCTATATGCATTTCATTGTTGCTGTAACAAATCATCAGTAGACTTCAACCACACATTTTGAATAGTCACAAACCTCTTATCTTATGCACAGACTTTCAAGAACTATTCGAGAATTCACAAATAATAATATTTTTGAAAATCACAAAAGAAAAATAAGCATAGTAAGCTTATGGATTTCTAATTGTATAAAGGTGTAGAAAAATAAAGTACATTCAAAACGAATATAAATTATTTGCTGGGTTTTGTATAAGTTTTTAAGCCTACTATGCTTATTTTTGTTTTGTGATTTTCAAAAATATTATTATTTGTGAATTCTCAAATAGTTCTTGAAAGTCTGTGCATAAGATAAGAGATTTGTCACTATTCAAAATGTGTGGTTGAAGTGTACTGATGATTTGTTACAGCAGCAATTAAATGCATATTGTCCAAGCTGAACCACTAGCAAATAAATTTCAAATTAAAATATAATTATGACAATATGTCGAATAATAAATTTCTTAAATTTTAAGAAATTAATGCTGTAAAATAATGTTTTTTCATATTTAAATAAGAAATTTCATCATGACTAGAGTTTGTTAATGTTTCTTATCAATTCAATAAGGTTTTTATTGATCTTAAGCTGTTTTATTCTCCGGGTGTAAAAATAGTTACATTGTTTCCTCAATCAACATGATGTTCTCCGTTCAACTTTTATCAACTGCAAATGTTTGCAAAGAAATTGTTCAAGCACTCTAGGAAAAAATTGCCTCTTTCAAAGTAAATCCTTATTTTTTCCTCTGCTACTTCCTCTCACCCCTATTTACTTTATTTCCCATTTAGAGGGTGAACACCTGTAAAGCCATTAAATTAAACTTCTTTTCGGGATTTTCTTTTTCATCGTTACTCTTCATATTTACAACAAGAATATTTACATAACAATATTTATTTGTTACACCTTTACACTTCTTAAGTTTCCACTACACATCCGATCAGCAGCAGGAAAAATACATACAAAGAAAACTCTAAGCAAGCTGATGCCTTTACAGAGAGCGCATATTAATGTTGTTAAGGCTAAAGGTTTTAACACAAGTTTCTCTTATACGAAAATATCCAACAAAAAAAAAATAAAAAATAAAAAACAAAAAATATAAGGAAAAACAATATTTTGTTGAAAACCTGGACGCAGGTGTTTTGTACGTGGTTTGGTTTTTTTTTATATATTTCAACATTAAATTAATATGCAACAACAACATCGAAGCATTAACAACATTTTCAGCCATAAGGTATAACCTTTTAACTTAAGTAGTATACAACAACAAAAGCTACAAAAATAACAAAGGCTTCAAGAGCATCAACAGCATCAACAAACGTGAAGAGTATATAAGATTGTTGGAATGTAAGTACAGTGCAGTCGCGATATTACTAATGTGACACATCTTTTTCTGGAGAAATATAGTAAGTATTATCTGTTGATGGCTAACTACATCTTTGAGTGTTTATTTTGAAACATTATTATCATAAGCCTAATTCTCCGGGAAATAGTTCCCAGAGAATTCATATTTTCTAGAGTTGGGTTCAACTTGTTCAGTCGTTCATTTGAAATACCAATGAATGAATTTGAAATGTTGCTGTCTCTTCTTCCGAGGCACACCTCCAATTCCTCATTTTCGAAGTCACTACTTGCAAACCACAAAAACCGTCTATGGCACGTTTATATCTTTTTAACAGATTTACTATAAACTTTGGTGAGCTATCGATGTACTTTAGCTGGATTTTTTTTTAACTGAGTGGAAGTAAGGCAAAATCACCAGCAAGCGATGCACTGTTCTTACTTATCATTGTATTAAATTGAGGGGTTTAGCTAGTTCCAAGCACATCTTACTGTTGCTAACTCAGGCCATCAGCAAAGTTCAAGCCCTGTTTGTTGTTCATATTTTATTCGCATTAAAGTGACTGCACTGTAGCAATTTTCCACTGTTACAATATTTGACTCAACTTTTTGCTTTTTCATTCAATCTTAACTGTATGTGGAGGGCATAAATGTGTACACACATTCTTGCATACAGAAAAAATATAGCATTTTTCATTAATAATACAGTCGCCTTCGTTAAAATCAAGTATGAGAACTGTGCTGCAGGCTTAATACGGAAAATTGTTGTGTTAACTATTTGGATTTTCAATAAAGTCAGGTATAAACTGGCAGCTTATTCCCTACTACAGAGCAGATAAATGACATAAAACTAGTCCTGAGTTTTCTCTGTAAATTACTTGTTTAATTATTTTTAATATATGATTTATAATATATTCTCATAGAGCACTTCTCAAATTTTATTCCAATTAAATGACAAAAATATTGATGGCTAACGATCATCATTGAACAAATTATATTAAAAAGTTAAAACTATGAAGAAAAATACAAAACCGTGCGATCTATAGAACAGCAGAAATCAAACTTATAATTTTAAAAGCCGCATGTGATTTCAAGGCATGTTATTTCCATAGCAGGCCTGATAGATTTCCTCTGAATTTGTACTTAAAAAAAGGCAATGTTAGAGTTGTGGGCAACGCCTCTTTTGAACTCAAAACTCACTAGAGTTTTATTAACAGCTGTTTTGAACTAAAATCAGCTGTTGGACACAACTCCGACCAAAAACATCAATATAAATTAAATATGTTTGAAATAACTTTCGAACGTGAAAGAAATAGTTCAAAAGTAGCTGTTCGACACAACTCTATTGAACACAAGTCCGGTCAAAAACGTCAATGTAAATGTAAATGAAATGTGTTTGACACAACTTTTAGTTCGAATGCGAGTACAAGGTTTTTTAAAAAGAGTTGTTGGGCACAACTCTAGAAAAGGTATTGGGAATTTAATAATAATAATAATTTAAATGGGTTTGATCATTGGTTTGCGGCAAAAACGAGCTAATGAAAGAGTTCGATACAAGTCTAGTACCCAATAAGCAATTTTGTTTGAAATCAAGTGTAAAACAATTTTTATTCAAGTCACAAATTCAATGGTTAAATTATGTTTGATTTACACTTTATTTCAATACCATTCTCCAATAAAATGGGAACTTGAATACAATTCGAATATTTCAATTGTATTACAGTTTAATTCAAGCCTTGAATTATACTGTAATTTAAACTTGTATTACAACCCAGCCCAGTGGAAAAAAATGGAAGTGGAACTACATTTTCATTGCTTCCAAAAAATCGATATTTTGAATTTGCCGAGAGTGGGCAAAAAACCATATAGAAGCTTATTTTAGTCACACTTTGTAACTCCTCCATAGTGTTAGAAAATACTCACCAGAATTTAAAAAAAAAATTATTTTTTTAAAGAAATGTATGAATTATTTTTAGTCTAAAATTTAAAAGTTATTTGCTTAAATTTACATGAAAACACTTTTTCCTAGATGAAAATATTATCATAGAACACAAAAAATGTAATTTTTCTTAATATCGCTTCCAATTCAGTGACCAGGCATCGAAAAAGAGAACTTCTTGCAATGAAAACTCTATGTAAAAATCATTAGATCGGATCGAAATTTTCACTACTTCCAGATCGCAAACTCTACATTTTCATGACTTTTTTGGAGTCTCTTTTTTTACTGCGACATAATTATTTACTTCATATGGATTCAATAAATTTTATTAAAACTATATATGTACCTCAAAGTTTTTAGGGTCCATTGGCGGAACCAATATTGCGTACATTTTTAAGAAATTTATCGAATTAGCTTAAAACTTATAACATGGAGTTTTTTGGGGTCGCTGATTACGAATCTAATATTAGTTTTAAAGCATTCAAAATGGCGGACCCAACATGGTGTACAACTTTTAAAAAATTTATCGAATTCACCTAAAACTTATTACACGAGAATTAGGTGTACTACCTAAGGAAAATATGCTCTATTTATTGAAAGGGGAAACGGGGGAGCCCCACTTGACTTTTTTTGCACTTATTAGTAGTTGTGTTTTTTAACTTACGTGTATAACGAAAAGTCGTGAAACTGTTCTGAACTTTTTATAGCTCTAGCTAAAGTAAATTTTTCAATATATTTCATAATAAAAACTGTATACTACGAGTATATCTACACTACATATAATTGATGTTTTAATAATAACTACAAATTAAATAAGATACCTGATGCTTCAAAATACATTTAAAAAACTTTAAACTATAAATTTACAAAAAATTGTCGAGTGCAGCAACAATATACCATATAGATGTATCAATCAGGCTTGTATCTCGCTCATACCCTATGGGCAAAGATCTTCATTTATGGAGCCCAATATAAGACCAGTTCTCCGAGCATTGATAGCCGCCACGAATAACACAAACAATGTTGGCCTCATCTTCATATTTAAAAAAATATTGATCACGACAAGGTAATGATCTCCATTAACCGTACGATTCATAACCAGCAAAAGTCCTTTAATTTCATAACCAGGTACCCGGGTACCCGAAGTAGGTTGTTTTGCGTTTATTGAAATAAAATAATATTTTCCTGTAAATATTTTTGTTGTTGATTATATTTTGCGTTCTCAACTGTACAAATTTGATATTTGGAAAAAAAACTGGTTTCTGTTCGTATATAAGTACCTAAAGCGACACAAGTAGGCAGAAACTGGTTTTATGTAAGGGTTGTTTATTTGCTTATTTTGCTTATTTTCGGTACCTACTTGCTTAATTGCTTTTGAATTAGATAGCAGATGTTCATTTGTGTCGTAAAATTGAAATATTTCATTTGCTTCGCCAGTCTGTGTTGAATATTTGAACAGTGAAGTTGGTGAAAAATGAGCCGCAACGACCGATATTTGTCTACAAGGGAATACTGGAATTTGAGTGATAAAGCAAGAAGCACATATATTCAACGTTTATTTGAGGAAGCGACTCAAGATAAGAATCTTGAAGTGGACCCTGTGGAAGACCAAAATGAAGGAAATGTGTCCTATACTGGCGAAGTTTCGGAATAAGAGAATGAAGATTTGAATGTTGACAACGCAAACGAAATTGCAGCTGCTATTGACGCACCAGAGGAAATTTTCTTTGATGATGAAAGTGAAGATGATGATATGCAAGAAGATGCAGCAACAACAAACCCAGCAGACTACATGACTGCACGTGACGGCACGCAATGGCAGCGAACACCACGTAGTTGGCAACAAGTGAGAAGCCACAATATATACAGAGACCGCTGTGGTCCAGCGCGGATTACTGAAAATATGACGCCTTTGCAGTGTTTCAAATCATACCTCACAGTGGAAATGGTGGATATAATAGTGCGCCACACAAATAGAAAAGCGCATGCCACATATAATGCGTACAATGAAGCGAATGCCAATAGACGTCAGTTGAAGTGGAAAGACACGACAAAACGTTTTTTCATTTACATGTCAGGCATTTACACAGGAATTGCATTAGGGTACCCGGGGATCCGGTTGTGTGTTTATGGGGGTAAAACATTTAAAATCATTTTTTAAAGAAAATATTGAAAATATTTTGAATTTTTTCATATTTAAATCTTAGTTTAGCCAAAATCTCTCATGATTCGGAGTTTTATGTCCATATCTCAAAAATTATAGGCACAGCAGCACTTTAAAGTCAAAAAAGGGTACACGGGTACCCGGTTATGAATCGTAGGGTTAAAATTAACATAAGCTCCGACATGATTTATTTAGAAATAAGTTCCAATGATGCCTCTAGTGTGTAAACCACACCAAACGATGCTCTTTTGGGGATGTATTGGAGTCTGCAGTATCGTTTGTGGTTTAGTTTCAACTCATATGTTTATTAACATCATCACTAAGCAAAATTCTGGACAAATTGTTAGCATTGTTCAAGTGTTAATCTAATTACACGCTTAATAATTAACCAGAGTATAATAATGATAGATGTGAGAGAGAAAACGCATTATGACAGTTCGTTTGATAGCTAGCCCCTTCATAAATTCTATCGAGCTTAAAAAAACACCTACTATTAAAGTTAGTATTATTAGTACAAAAATCTTTTAAAAATTCCAGCTTTCAGTGTAGTTCAGTAGAGTAGTGTATCCACCTTATTTTATAAAACTGTTACATGCTTAAAGTTAAAATGCAGTGCAGTATACGAAATCAAAACACACTGTTGGCATATTTTTAAAATACATACCTGTACTTAAGTGTTGTTGTGTCTGATAACTTTTATTATTTATAGCAACACCCTTAAGTACAATTCGTACTTAATTGGCAGCAAACTGGTGCGTAGAGATGAAAGTATAGTTTTTAGACGTAACATATACACGAGAGAAATATTCAATCATATTATAACTACAAGTAGTGTATATAAATAAGTACACTCTGAACAAATAAAAAGTTAAAGGGATATTTTTTTTATTCTCTTCCCTGCAAATCTTTAAAAAATATATTACCCCCTTACGAATAACAGTAGAGGTGTTAAGACGCAAATTTATTTTTTATATATTTTTTTTTGTACTTTTAAGTAGTTGCCTTATGTTATTTGTGTGTCATTCTATTTACCATTGCTGGCTTTTATATTTATTACTAAAATTACACTGAGGTATTAGAACAATACAAAAATTCAAAAGGAATAGCACCCAGTAAGAAAATGTTTGAAGTAGCAGCAGCCATCCCGAGGAATGCAGTAGCAATAAGGTTTACGACGCTTTAAGAGCAGCAAAATAAAAATTAAATTGAAATCTTGGCTAATGAGCTTTTTTATAGTACAAAGGGAAAATATGAAGTCGTATAAAAAATACATATATGTTGATGTTAACATGTGGATGAAGAGTATTTTTTGTATTTCCCTACTCGCATAAACATACAGTTAAAGAACCAACACAAATATCTTAGTATATATGTATGTACAGGGTGTTTTTTTAGAGGTATAGAACTTCGAATTGAAATAAAACACAAGAAAATCGTTTTAATGTCCATCAATTTGGCTTTATTGGAAGAATAATTTTATGCCATTAATGTTTAAATATGATTTCGGGCATGTGGCCGCCGCGGCTGGCTCGAATAAAACCAATTCTACAGGTCCAATTTTCAACCACTTTTTCGAGCATATGGGGCCGTATGTTGGCAATAACGCCACGAATGTTGGCTTCCAAGTCCCCTAACGTTTCTGGTTTGTTGGCGTAGACGAGCGACTTCACATATCCCCAAAGAAAATAATCCAATGGTGTCAAATCACATGATCTTGGTGGCCAATTGACAGGCCCATTCCGCGAAATTATGCGCTCATCGAATGTTTCCTTCAATAAATCGATTGTGACGTGCGCTGTGTGGCATGTAGCGCCGTCTTGTTGGAACCACAACTCATCCACATTCATGCCATCCAATTCGGGAACAAAATAGTCGGTTATCATGGCTCTATACCGGCTCTATACCATTCGGGTCCTCTTCAACACTTTGCTCTACAGCGGCAATTGTTTCTTCGGTGCGCACTTTTCGACGTCTCTGCGGATGCGTATTATCACATAGAGTAAACGTAGTGCGAAAACAATCCATGGTCAACCGAATTAATTGCTCTGATGGACGATTATGTCGACCATAAAATGGATGGAGCTTGCGGTAAACTTCGCGAACTGAACCATTATTTTCGAAATAAATTTGCACGATTTGCAAGCGTTGTTCTTTTGTCAACCTGTTCATGATGAAATGGCAAACCAAACTAAATATTAATCACTTGACAGCTGACAAAATGGCCGCCAGTTAAAAAAGTGATGCCAACTTAAAGTTCTATACATCAATAAAAACACCCAATATATGTGTGTTTATGATATTTGTAATAAATACTTACGCAAAAAATATTATTAAATATTCCTACAAGCAAAGTGATACGAAAATGATTCGAAATCGTATTGCTTGGAAGAAAAATATTATTGCGGCAACAATCATATTCGTATTGCGGAAGTTTCCCCCTTCGGGAGAGTTTGTGCGGCCAGGGCGATACTTCGAAGAAATACGAATGCAATACTTCTAGAAGATAAAACTGTGATATTGCTAGATAATCATCTAATAGAATTATTTATTATATTGCCAGATTATCTTTTGGAAGATAATTATTTTAACATTAGATTATCTCCTAAAGTACAATTTTACAATTTTGCTAAAACTATAAGAAGAAAGAAAAATAAAGTATCGTAAAGTCACCCCTGAATTAATACTACTATTAATTTAAAATTAAAGCAATTTTTATGGTCAATTAAATTCAATTTATCATCACTGGAGTTAGCATATGTTTAGTATAAAAAGGAATTTCCTGACATAATGTTTTGAAAATTTTTTGATTGTTTTCAGTTTAAATGAAATATTTTTTTTATCTTCTAGTTAAAAACAAATTGATATTATAAATTTATTGCGCATGTGATAAAACACCAGGCTGAACAAAATGCAACATTTTAACAACACAAAATACCTTGTTAAAGGAAAAAATAAATAGTCAATACATTTCGAACTGTTCATTCAAAAAGTTTCACTTAAATGAAAATATTGTAATATCAAAGAAGTATTGCTTTGATGATTTTCCTCTAAATGATAATAACAAGATATTTTATTTTTATCTTCTGGGTAAGATATCTTCCAAATGTTTGTAGGGATGTATTTATTACTAAGGCATTATGATTTAAAAGTTGATTTTTTTCAAATATAGCATGAGGCCTACATTCATTTGAGGTTTTCGCTACTACACATGTATAAGCGTTTGCTTAGTTTAGTGGTTCTTATTAATGATTGTCCAAGATTTATTAATCAACAATTATCTGTCACAGAAAATAAGTTCTAAAATCGTCCCTTTCAGGTTTTATTTGTACTTATTGATGATAATCAAAGATGTGTCACAGCAACCAAGTTTTAAAATTATCCCTTTTCAATTGTTTTTCAATAATGTAATATTTTGAAAACATTAAAGCAATAAAATTTGTTTTAAAACCACCGACTTTAAAAATAGGCACCAAAAAGTAAAAAATAATTAACTTTCAGACATTCAAAGTCGGTGCCAATCGGACTAGCAAATTCTATATTCACTTATTTATGCATTTAGTTATTGTCATTGTTATTGTCACCGACTTTGAATATCATTATAGGTAACTCATACACACAGAAAAAAAACAATGTAGAATCGTTAAAAATAGGATTAATTTTACATTTTTTGGCAATGATTTTGCTTCATGTGTGTTTTATCTTAATTTAACATGATTTATAGTAATTGTAAAAAAAATGTTCCTTTTGAAATAACTTTATTTCACGTTGAATTAACATTTAAGTACTGTTAAAATCAAAATGAAGAATCATGTTGAATCAAAGTTATTTCAAATTAGATCAACATGAATTTAATTTAATGTAATAATTTTATTTTATTAATTATTTAACTTGTGTGTGGTTGACATAAGAAAAATTTTTGTATGTAAATTAAATTGGCTTCCCCGGCCAAGATTTGAACTCGAAACTCATCGCGTGATAGTCAACGTGCTTACCCTTGCAGCCACAACAACTTTAAATATACTTAAGATACACACTAAATATGTACCATCTTGAATTTAATTATAATTTAACATTATTTCTAGACATTTTACATACAATTTGTTTGAAAAATTTTAGTTTTACTTAAAAAAAAAAAAAATGATTTGACTTGAAAAATTTTATTAAAAAAAAAATACAAAATACTTTCTTGACTCCAGGATTCGAACCTGTGATCCTCCGAATGCAAGACTAATATACTGCCTATCAGCCAGCAGCAGTTAATTGGCTATTTACAAACAAAAAAACAACAACAGTACAAAAACAACCTACACAACTAAGCACAAAGTGTCTTGCAGCTATGAGCAAAAGCAAATAACCACCAACACACTCAAACAACATTGTAAATTTAATGTGATTTGAATTAATTTGAATTAACCTTTTGGGATGTTGATTTTACATTGTTATTTTTTTCTGTGTGTATAAAAAATTTTATGTAACTGAATCCAAATTCTTTTGAGCTTTTTAATTATTATTTTTTGAGTTCGATTCAATATTTTTTCTAAGCTGAATTTTTAGCCATTTTTTGTGTAAGACGTTTGAGTTAGAAATCTTGGCACTTCTGTAATTGACTAAAGGAAACTTGTTCAACCTTCTAAGCTCAAACGTCTTGCACAGACAGGGGGTAAATTTGTATTGCCAATTTAATATTTTTAGGGGCGTGGTTACGACCAATTTGGCAAATGGTAAGGAAATTCCACTTTTATAAATTTAACATTGCGGCATTTTCGGAGCTCAGGGTGGATGCCAAGTTTCATAGAAATGGGTTAGGTAAAAGCACGTGAAATATAGTCATCTTTAATGGGCATGGCCGGACCACCTCTTTAAGCATAAAATTCTAAGAGACGAAACTCTTTGATAAGTTTAGTGGCAATCCGATAAATAGAAGTATATATAAGCTAATACTGACAATTCATGGGCATAGTCCCGCCCACTTTTTTGAGGACAATGTTCAGTTTTTTCAGAACTCAAGGTGTCTGCCTAATATCGCCAAAAGCGATAAAGTAGAAGAACGCAAAATATAGCATTAAATTTTAATTGGCGTAGCCCCACCCACTTTTACCCACTTTCACCCAATTTCAAGACGTACGAGGAGTTTCTTAAAAATTTATTTAGCCAAAGTCTAGTAGCGAGGTAGATTATATTTTACTTCTATGTAAACGCACTATTAATTAAATTATCTGTATGTGGGTGATTTTTCATTTTGGGTGATTTTTCATTTTGAAATTTTGAACGACTTTTCATATGAAAAATGTTTAAATAAAAAATTGTTCAAAACCAAATCGTCCAAAAAAAAATTAAAAACAACTTAAAAAATTTTTTATAAAAAATTTGTTTGCACTAATCGCCCAATGAACAATCGCCCAAAAATTAATTTTTTTTTTTAAATTTGGACGTTTGTTCATTGGTCTTGGGTAGTTCGACATAATTACATTTTGGGTGATTGTTCATTATGAACGATCTACCACTTTAAAAAAATGTACATTGATACAAATTGGGTAATTGTACATTTATGTTTTGTATAAAATAGCGAATTTAAGCTTATGGAATAGTTATGTAGAGGAAAATGTCAAATCACCCAAATGAACAATCGCCCAATGTTTTTGGGATAATGTTCATAAATAAAAACGACCCAAAGTGCAAATCGCCTAAAATTTTGTAAATAATCCCCCAAATCACAAAGTGAACGATCGCCCATCTCTTTGGAACATTGTTGTTCATGTTAAATCAAACAAACAAATTTTTTTTTTGAATCATCGTCCAAAAATAATTAATCACTTTATCTTTTGGGGAAATTCCACGAAACCGCATTCTGCTTATGGTTCCTCACAGAACTCGGGGAAATAAGACAAAAAGTATAAGCGAAACCGTTTTTATATATATAGCTCATTTTCGAAATATCACTTTCAGCGAGTTCGCTGTTGTTGAAGAACCTAATGAAGGTTATCTGCGTTAAACAGTTTTGCTGCATTATAACGTTTTCCTGCACTGCCTTCCTTCAGCCGGGCTTAAGGATTGTCTCCACCATGATATTTCCCGAAACGGCGTAGCATAATAAAGATTTTCTGCCTTGCAAAGTTTCCTTGTCTAATAAAGTTTCATAGACTGCCGGTATTCGGCCGGGCTTAAGGATTTTCTTTACCATAGTATTTCACGAAACGAAGGAGCATAATAAGGATTTTCTGCTTGCAAAGTTTATAATGAGGAGTCACCTAAGCATTTCAATAATGCCGAAAGACCCAAATTAATGAACAATCACCCAATTTTTTATTTTTAATTTTTTTGGGTTCTTGTTCATTTATGTGGTTTGGGCGATTTTTTCATGGGTAATTAATCATTCAGGCATTTCGGGCGATTACTCCTCATAAGCTTGGGTGATTTGACATAATGAATAATGACCAAAATTAATGGGCGATCGTTAATTTTTGTATGTAGGTATTTTTTCACAAAATTTTGGCCGATTTGCAATTTAGGCAATTGGGCAATTGTTCATTTTGCTGCTATGGGCGATTGTTCATGCAACCACAAATTTTCAGTTATTTTTTTAATGAAAAAATGCCCAAAAATTTTTTACATTTAAAAATTAAACAGGAAAAATACACCACCGAAACAATCTAGCTAATCAACACAATTAAATAATAAATTTATATTGTAGAAAATAATTGAATCTTCACCATCATTTGGCTTCCATAGCTCTACAAGTGGTTTAGAAAATTGTCGCAAGCGAATTCCAGATTTGACATATCACACAGTTTAAAATTCTTCCGCCCGCCCAAAAGCCCGGCTACACGAAAAATCGTTAAGTTAAATATTCCATGGTATTTGACACACCATAGAGCTTAACATTCTTCCCGCAGTTGCAATGATATATTTACTTTGCTTACGACAATTTTCAACTTTCGGAATGCTTAATTTAGAAAGTTCTTTCGGCGACTTGTGTGTAGATGGCCTAGACGGACCGGACGGAAGAATATCAAACTCAATAGTATATTAAATCTCGCCTTCACTTCCGACAATTTTTTTTGAATACTCCTTTTTGGAATATTTAATTAAAAATGCGTTTTTGGCGGACGGAAGAACTTTAGACTATATGTGATATGTAAAATTTTGAGCTCCGCTTACCTCGACGTTTTAAATTTCCGGCCTTCGATAAAAAAAATCACTACTGGGCTGTAGGAATTATCACCCAAGTCAAAATCGCCCGAAACATAAGAATTGACCAGAACTGTTTTTAGAAAAAATTTGGTGATAGTTCATCAACATTTTTAGATATTTGGGTATTTTAGATATTTTGTTCATAATGAATAATAAAACCCCAAAAGAAAAACTTTGGAGGATTATTCATTCAAAACTTCGACCGATTATTCATTGTTTTCGGGTTATTCTTTATTTTTTTTTTGTGATCTGGCATTAGTTTTTGGCTACTTCTTCACAATGACCCAACAAATTTTGAACATTTCTCCATTTAACTGGTTGGGGCGATTTGCACTTAGGGATAATTCTTACAGCCTCATTACTTTATTATATGTTTAAAAATTTTTTTGTTGTGTCTGTAATAATTATCTAACTTAACCTTGGAGAGCCATACTATAATTCTTGGCCGGTGCAGAACATTAGCTTTTCTTCATACCCCAGTGAAAAAAAATGGAAGTCATTCTAGTGGAAGTACATTTTCATTGCTTCCAAAAAATCGATATTTTTAATTTGCCGAGAGTGAGCAAAAAACCATGTAGAAGCTTATTTTAGTCACACAAAACCTTGTAACTCCTCCATAGTGTTAGAAAATACTCACCAGAATTTAAAAAAAATTTATTTTTTTAAAGAAATTTATGAATTATTTTTAGTCTAAAATTTAAAAGTTATTTGCTTAAATTTACATGAAACCAATGTTTCGGGCTTAAATTCGTATAAAAAGAAACGAATTGTTAAAAAAGGCAACTATTTACAATTTTTCCTAGATGAAAATATTATCATAGAACACAATAAAGGAAATTTTTCCTAATATCGCTTCCAATTCAGTGACCAGGTATCGAAAAAGAGAACTTCTTGCAATGACAACCCTATGTAAAAATCATTAGATCGGATCGAAATTTGCACTACTTCCGCATCGTAAGCTCTACATTTTCATGACTTTTTTGGAGTCTCTTTTTTTACTGGGTACTTTTATTGCAATTCAGTAAAAACACGAATATAATTTATGCTTTTGTGTTTTTAAATTTTGGCGATTCCTAATTTTTTTATTTTTTTTTTTTGATTTTTAATATTGAAATTTTGGGTTTTTCTTCATTTTTTTTGGTGAATTTTCAGTTTGAAATTTGAACAATTTTAAATTTTTTTGAGCGATTTATACTTTTTTTGTAATTATTAATTTTTAAGTTGATTTAAGGTGATTTTTAATTTTTTGGTATTTTTTTTTATTTTGAAATGTTTGACGATTTTTCATTTTTGTTTTTGGGCGATTTCAAGGAGCCAGAAATTAAGTTAGTTAAACCTAAAGTTTTAACCTACGTATTTGGCTTATAAAATTTAACTTAAATGATATATATCTCCACACTAATAGAAATCTATGCGTACAAATAATAAACATTAGTCGGACAAATTTTGAAATTATTTCAAAATAAAAATGTTTGTAATTCTTAAATTTTTGCGAGCAATTTTGTTTTAGACGTTTTTTAATAAATATTTTTCACAGAGATTACAAGCAACGCATCTAAGGTTATTATCCATGAAAATATTAAAATCTTCTTATAAGATATCTTCTAAGGATTATTTAATAAATCCAAATGTTTAACTGAAATGCGTTACCGATAGCAGCCATAATCAATTCTCTAGCTTATTTGATTTAAAGCTATTTATTAGAAAATATTTGCGTTCTCCCACCCTTTTGTACACACCAATCAAAACAATCCTAACGAAAATCTTAAAGTGTTTGCTTTTGCAGGAAAGAAAAAAAATTTTAACCTTAAAAAAGTATTTGAACAAAATAAAACTCTTACGCCGTCAACAACAGGCACGCACACACACATACACACACACACACACACACACACATATATATATATATATATATATATATATATATATATATATATATATATATATATTGTACTTCCTCATAAAAATCTAGTAAGACTAATATTTAGTAAAAATAACGTTACTTATTGCAAAAGTGTGAGTTCGCTCGAATGTACGTGTGTTTACTTATTTGTATTAGTATCCATCTGGCCGGAGAGGAATGAATGTATTTGTATGAATGTTTGTGCAAGTAGCACCGACATAAAGGAATGAAACTACGCCAGCTTATCGCTAATGGCATAAACTTCCGAAACGTGAGTGAAATTTCCAAATATGTGCTAAGTAAAAGTACATTCTTTATACGAGTGTCTGTATTGTAGTACTGAAGCATGCATACATACATACTCGTACATACATACATATGTTTGTCTATTGACTCAGCGACTATTGCAAAAACTCGCAAAGTATAACAATGAAAAAGCCAACAAACATCAAGCATCAAACAAACCAACCACACTGTTAAAACAACAAGTACAAACAGATTTAAATTTTTTCGTTTTTCTTATTTTGGTTAAACGGAGTTTTTGGAAAACCAAAACCAAAATTGTAGCAAAAAGGCAAAACTGTATACAAACCAAAAGAAATACAAATCAAATCAGCAAAAGAAAAATCTTGTTAAAAAAACGTGCAAAATGGAACTCAGACAGAAGAAATAAAAACTTAAAGCTTTGAAAAATCGGAAATACCGCAACACAGTGGTTTGAAGGCTCAATGTGCATGCCTTAGTTACTTTGTTCGTTTGCCATGCGTTCTAAAATTTTTTTAATTAATGACGCTAAATAGAATCCATTTTTTTAAAATAAACTTATGTCACATATGTACATGTAATATACTTTAAATTCGTTAACAGTTTCTTGGCATGGAAATAAATTTCATATAAAGCTATGTATGTATCCCACGTTGCACAGTGGGATTTTGTTGCCGAAAAATCCCAATTATTCGACCATTCAATTTCAAAAATCGAACTAAGCAGTTTTGTAGACATAAAATTTTAATTTATTTTTTATTTTTTTTTTTGATTTCTTCTACTCTCACTTACCAAATCGGTTCAGTTTTATGTAAAACAAAATACAAAAAAAAATTTATACCGATAACTTGCGTTTTAGGGGATGCGTCCAGCCCTCAAAGTTGGCCTTCAAGACTATTTTTCAATGTAATTTTTTGCATATGACTGTCTTCTTAAAAAATCATTTTAAAGGAATATATATATACATATGGCAATAGTTTAGCTCTTTAAGTCAACAACATTAGTTTCAAAGAAAATTTTTTGCTAAAATTAATATTTTACAAAATAATGAGGAAAATAAACAACAATATACCAAAAACTATATTCAACAAAGTTATATTTATATGGAAATTTTTTATTTTGAACATATACAATAAGAGCTTATATGTATTAAATTATTTCATACATATGCATACATATAGTCAAAATAAAACTAAACTAAACCAAAAAAAAAAGACAAAATTACATTGAATATATGGGTTTGAGGGCCAACTTTGGGGGCCGGACGCACCCCCAAAACTTATCGGTATGAAATTTTTTTGTATTTTTTTACATAAAACTATTTTTTATTTACATGTGCCTTTATGGCATATGCAAGGACACTAAGCATGCAATTCAGTGATTCATATAAAGCGTGTGTTTTTAGAGTGTCCCAACTTTTAGTTGGCATCACTACTTTACTTGAGCACATATTTAACAGCTGATAGTTGCTTTTTGTTAAGTTTGCTTTGAAATTACATTATAATTAGTAAAAAGCGACTAGACTTAGCTCGGAATCCCTTTTACAGTTTAAGAAAACTTTAACAAGAAGGAGTTTGTTTTGGATACGAAAAAATATTTTTTGGGCAATATTCTTTGATGTAATTTGAATAATCAGTATGTAATTCGTAACGAAAGAAAATGATCTCGACTTAGCATGTAATTGAGATACGGTTTCCAAGGTATTTTCTTTCGTTTCGACTGACAAGTTTACACAAAGGATAATGAATAATGTCAAAAATCTTAATATAAATTTAAAAAATCTTAAATAAATTAAAATTAAATCAGCATATAATTTCGTTGTATCAATATGAAATTGGAAAAATTGAATTCTCGGAAATTTTCGGAACAGGAAGAAAGCGATAAATACAAACATAATTATTTTACATAATTATTTGCTCAAACCCGAATATCGTATAAAGAAAGATACTTTGGTAAAATTCTCAAAACTTGTCATACAATTGTTTACAAAAAAAAAATATTGCATACTTTTAGGCCATGTTCTTATTGAATATTTAATATGACAACAATTTATTACCAATTCGTGCGAAAAAGTGCACCGAGTTAATAGTTATATGACAAAACCCAATAATTTTTAGTGGTACCAAATGATTATTTCGTCATTTCATTGTACACGAAAGGATGAATAGCAGCTCAATTCGCTTTGCAAAATTTATACTTTTGATGTCAAAAATATATACTGAAAAATGTACTCATATAATTTTAATATTTATTATAGGGCATTTACACCTGCACAAAATCAGATTTTAGTTAAAATTTTTATAAAAATCTACACCGTTTACACCAATTTTTTTTTTTGACATTTATCAATACTTTTTTATCCAAAACTACAACCAAACAAATGCAATGTAGCCAATTCGCAAACCTTTTTAAGCAGACCGTAGCTAATTCAATCACCTTTTTTTATAAATATGTTGTACAGTGCCTATGTTCTCTAACTTTGGTGAGAACTTTTTTTGTTGTCATTCTGTGAAACACAGTATGACTTACAAAAATCTTACTTCCTTGCTCATGTTTCTTGTAAGCTTATTTTAGGTTGTATATGAATCAGCCTGTGAAAAACAGGACAACTAATATAATTATTTGATTTTTTCTCAACGCGAAAACTTCTCACAAGTTACAGAACACAGGTACAGGATAGTAAAAATAAAATAAAAATATTAGAGTTTGAGTAGATTTCCTACAAATCTACTCATAAACTAGCTCGAAATTTCGTGCTAGATTTTGAGATAATGCAAATAAACTTTTAGCAAGATTCAAATTAGAAGCGGCGGAAATAGTAATCTGAGCGGTTGAGAACACATAATATGAACTCGCCTTGTGTTTTTTGTTTTTTTTTTAACAAATTTTCAAGTAAAAAGCAAATGCTTATTTTTTATTCACTTTACCTAATACGTGAAAAATTTCCAAAACTACAACCAAACAAATGCAATGTAGCCAATTCCTTTATATACAAGGCAAAGTCATATAATATATACTTGGCTCCAAGGCGAATCCATACTAGGTGGTCGAAAGGGATCAGGTGACTATTTTTGCCGCTTGTAATTGGAATATATGTAACATACCATGGATGTCAACCCACATTTTTTCAGTACATTTTGTTTTGGACATATAAAGTACAAATTTCTCAAAGCGAATTGAGCTGAGTATACCTTACATGAAATTGCCTTGCTTGACTCGCTTTGAAAAATTTATATTTTTGATATCAAAAAAATTTACTGAAAAATGTGTTTTTACA
Source organism: Tachina fera (assembly GCA_905220375.1). Taxonomy (NCBI): domain Eukaryota; kingdom Metazoa; phylum Arthropoda; class Insecta; order Diptera; family Tachinidae; genus Tachina; species Tachina fera. The sequence continues at coordinate 38,969,580 of LR999965.1, read as the reverse complement.
TCTTAATAAGATTTAAATTACAAGCGGTGAAAAAAGTCACCTGGGCTGTCGGGAACAACTGATATAAATTCGCTTCAATTTTAATGAGCAACGAAAATTCGCTCTAAAAAATTTTAATGTTAATTATGTGACAATAAGGAAAAAGTAATTAATTCATATTTTACGGTTTGGCAGGAGTGCACTTTTAAGTGTTCAAGCCAATTTTCAGAAATTTATTTCTTTCACAGTTAAATTAGTTAAATTAGGAAATTCTCTGTTAACGTTTACATCGTTCTACATCCTATAAGTAATACATTTGAGTTGAAATACACCAAAGTATAACCTAAATAAGTTATTATAGCAAATCAGATTAGTAGTCTAAAAAAGATAAATCGCAAAAATCACACAAATTGGCTAAGATTTTGACCAGGTCTACCGCGTCAAAAAAATTAGAAGTTCTTGAAGTTTTTTTTTCTTTGCAAAAGTTTTAAAGAAAAATAATCAAATTTAATAAATGTGCAAAAGTTTTGCATTTATTCATTACTCATTTTGAGATATTCGTGTCCAAAGTCAAGCAAGTGATACTTTTTTTAAATTTTTTTATTTTTAATTTGAAGTGCAGGTTTTGTTTAGAAAAATATTCTTAGCGCTAGTCGTTATAGATTGAGTTTTTCTCTCTTATATCTCCGTAAGGATATTAAGATTAAAAAAAATAATGCTTAAAACAATTGAAAATAACTTAAAATTTTGCTTTGCATTATTCGTTAATTCAATGTCACGAACAAAACGGCTGGAAGAAAGCTCATCAAGTAATGACTACACACACACGTATTTATTTCAATTAAAATAAAAGTAAAATATTTTGAAAATAGAAAGAATGGCGAACTAGGAGCCTGTGCAAAATTTGTCCTGTACGACATCGCTACTGAGAAACTTAAAAGTATTAAAAAAATATTTTCTTTAATAACGAATTATTTTTGGAAAAGCATTCTATAATGCATTTATTTAAATCAAGATGAATAAAAACAGGAGAAGTGCGAACGGTACGGAAAAAAGTTAAAATAAAATTAAGTTAAATTCCAAAACTATGAATTAAAAAGCCGAGAAAGATCGCGCAACGTTAGGAAAAAGTCAAAAGCTTTAGCTGAAGCAAATAAAGAAATTTTTGAAGAGAAAAATCCGTATGAAAAACTTATTATACCCGATGCATTTTCTTTTTATCAGTGTGCACAGCTAAAAACAAAAGGTATCAAAATGTATTTTATACAATCCAATGGTATTGAGAAGTATTCTTCGTTGTATAAATTGGACGAAAAGTGGAAACACGTAAAAATTATACCACAAATATCTTAATTGCACTTCTTCTGTTGCAAAGGTCAGAAAATGAAATCAGCTAAAACTGCATATTCCGAAAACAAAAGCTATAATTAATGTATCCAATGAATTCTATTTGCATTTAATTTTGCACATTTAAAAAAATATATATGTCCTTTTTTATATCATTTAGTATTTCCTTGTTAAAGTAAACACATTCAATACTTCTATTTTATCTATTTTTTTTTTAATTTTTTATTCATAATTTTGCAAAAAAGCATAAGAAAAAAATTGGACATCATGATGAAACAAAATGACTCGTACGCCATGTCCCGTACGAATATAATTAAATTCAAATAACAAAAAAACTATTAATATTTTTTTTTGTAAAATCTAGCCCATTTTAAGAAACATTGACTCACCTCATTCTAAAAGTAGTCACATTAATTTATTGCTTTAGATTTCGTTAAAATAAGCATTTTAATTGTTTGCTACATAATCTTCTTCCTTTTTTTGTCTCGTACAACATTCTTAGTTTTTGCAATTATCTTTACAACTAAAAATTGGTTACAATTAGATTTAGTACCATCAATAGAGCTAATCAGGGGCCATAACTTAGGCTAATAATCAAAACAAAAATCTATTTTATTTTGATCTCTTTTCCACTTTAAATGCGTTCGACTGTCTCGTACGACAGTATGGAATTGCCCATATGCTTATCTCGACTTAAGCATTTTTACCTTTTTGCCACAGAATTGTGTTGAGCTGATATAAAATATTTGCTAGAATTTTTACATTATGTGCGAGTTTAAGAAGAGGTTTAGTATTTGGTGGAGTCAAAATAAATGTACAATATTAGTGTGTCAATGAACTGAAAAAGTCGAATTGCGAAGATATTCGTGTTACCACAACATATAGACCAAAAAAATTTAATATCTAATGTAACTACTTTAACTCTAAACTTGACTACTGTTTTGCTTTCATTGTAATTTTCAAAAACTGTGCTTTTTTTTTGTTAAAGCGAACAACTTTTATTGAATCTTTTTATATCGAGTTAAGTTCTGTTTTTTAATATTGCATTTTGGTTTTTCACGTTTCTGCTTTTATTTTTTTTTTAATAGGTATAGATTTCCAATAAAATTAAACTTTATACAAAACCGTTAAAATAAAACAGTTTCTGGCAAAAAGTCGAGATGAACATGCACGTACTTGTTTTGGTTTGAGTAAAATCAAGTTTTTTTTCAACAGATTTGTTGCTGAAATTTTTTCTTCTTCCTTTTTTTATTTTGGGAAAAGTATAAATTCATTTTTAAAATTCAATTCACACACAAAAGCGAAAAAATTTCAAAGTTGTACATTTGATGGTAGTTTAGGCGGCAACAATAAAAAATGTCTATGCGAGAGAATGACAAGGCTGTTGTTGCTGATGCTATTGCTAGCTGATGATGATGCTCTTGCTGCTGCTGCTAAAGAGCTGAAGACAGCAGCAACGTACAAAATAACAACAACGAACACTTTGATCTGATAGACATTGTATAGTGTGCAGTGATTTTGTCTTGTTATTTGCCATGTTCAGTTGTTCATATCGTTACAACCATTTGATAATATTGATGCGAAAATCAGCCTAATCATGTTTAAAGACCAAAAGAGGAATATGAAAAGGCTGTGTATAAAATTTGGTGTGCAGGTTCATGTTTTGCATTCGTAATAGTCATAAAATTTTGTATCAGCGTTTAAAAAAAATACAAGAAATTTTCATATGTTTTCCTTAGAACGTTTTCAGTTTTTAGAGATTGTTTGCATGATGTACTCGTACTTTAAAGCAAGTGTTTTTTTTCGGTTATTTTTTACTTACGAAAACGATATCATCATCAGCATCTGTATCAGCGGCATTGATGTTGTCTATGGTATATCAATTGCAGTTAAGTTTTTATCATCACTTTTTCACTCTTCAACATGTAGAAGAAAAATAAAAAACATCTCTGTGAAAATACAAAAAAAAAACGAAGAATCTACTCGTATTATTATGCATGCACCTCATGTAAACCAACCAACAAAATTTAATTTCAACTTTATTTTTTGTGGTTTTTAAGAGAATTTTTCGGCAAAAACATTTTTAAGTGGGTATCTTTGGTTTATTTTAGGTTTTACAAATTTTTCGAAATTAATATTTTCTTTTAGTTGGGTTTGTTTTAAAAACTTTTACTTGAATGCTTATGGTTTTGTTTATTTCCCCCATTTCATTTACAGGTCTTTTGAAAAACAAACCATATAATTTGACGCGTTAAAGAAAAACTTTTCAGACTTTCAAATATCCTTCAATTTATTACTTATTAATGAGCTGCATAGTTTACGTTTGTATTACACAAAAAAAAAGAATTGAATTTAACATTACAGAGGAAAATTTTAAAAAATTCTAAAATTAAACAAATCGTATAATAACACACATACATATTTATACATGTATTTAGGAAAAATATAGTGAATTAAGTACACATGGAGAAATTTTCAATTATTTAGCTGAATGCCTTTGACAACTCTGCTTTTGTGCGGTTTGCTAATTTTTATAATATCGTTGCATTGCAAAGTGAGGAAATTCGAAAATCAAATGCAAATAAATCTGCAGATACTACGGGGGCGGAGCAATAAGTCCGTGACTTTTTGAATGAAACAGTTTTTTTTTGAAAAATAAAAATTCATTTTTTAACATAATCTTTTCTTAACTAATTACAATTAGTGCAACGTTTCTCCAGTTTTTGTATCCCTTCTAAAAAATAGGATTTTTTGAGGTCCTTAAAATAGATTTTTGTTTGGTCAATAATTTCATCGTTGGAGCTAAATGTCTTATCATACAGCCATTTCATTAGGTTTGAAAGTAGGAAGTAGTTACTAGAGGCTAAATCGGGAGAATATGGTGGCTGGGGTACCGATTCGTAGCCCAGTTCATAGAGTTTTTCCATTGAGACTGCACACGTCTGCATTCGTGCATTATCTTGATGAAAAATAAATTTCTTCATGGCCATATGGGGTCGTTTTCTTTTTAAATCCTCATTAAATCGGTATAATAAATTGGCATAATATTCTCCGTTTATTTTTTCCCCCTTTTGAAGGCAATCGATGTGGATTATTCCGCGTATATCCCAAAAAACTGTTGCTGACAAACTCACCTTGACCTTCTTCGGAGCAGGTTCACCCGGAGAAACCCATTTTTAGACAGCTACTTGATCTTCGGAATACAGTAATGGGTCCATATTTCATCCATAGTTACAAAACACTGCAAAAATTCATTCGGATTGCGGTTAAACAATTCCAAACAATCATTTAAAGTGTCATACGTTTACGTTTATGGTCAATTGAGAGCAAACGCGACACCCATCTTGCAGACAACTTTCTTAAGCCCAGCTGATCATTTAAAATCGAAACCACACTGCCATAAGAAAAGTCTATGGCATTAACAATCTCACACACTTTTATTCTTCGATCGGTCAACACCATATCATTGAGTTTTTGGACATTTTCGGGTGTACTGACCTCAATTGGACGTCCAGAACTTGTGCTACCAGAACAAAAGTCAGTAAACTACTTTTTTACCATTGAAATCGTTGGTGCCGAGTCCCAAAGTACTTATAGAGCTTTTCCTTGGTTTGATGGATTTGATGATTTTTTTTTCGCAAAAAGTAATCTTTAATGAGCACTCGAAATTCACTTGTTTCCATTTTTACAAAAATATAAGAGGTTGTATGTTTTGAACAGCAAAGCAAATGTTGACGCTTGCTCAAAATTTGACAGTAGTCTAGTAACAGGTGGTATACAGAAAAAATTATTCCCAAAAAATTTTCAAACAAAAGTTTGTTTGAAATAAAATTTTCATTTAATAAATATTTTTTACTATTCCAGTAAATAGTTTGATTCAATTTTGTTTTAAGCAAAACAAAAAACAATATGGAGTGAAAAAATCTAGTCGATATGTATATGATAGTTGATTATGCATCATCTTAATTAAGAGTTGCAGTAAGTTAGATTAATATAAAGTAATACTTGTAACAAAATTGTTAAGAGAACATTTTTCTGTTCCAATATAGAAATTGCATACTCTGCACTAAAGTTATTTATTTTATTTACTTTTTATTTTCATTAAAAAATTTTGTTGAATCAGACAATCTGTTGATTAAAAAAAATCGATGTTTTTTCCAAACAAATTATTACAAAATTTTGCATTTGAATTTACAAGTTTCTTTGTAGGACCTAAATTTAAAAAAAATAGTATTTGATTCAGAAAATTTTGTGTTTGAAATGGAAAATTAGTTTTTTCTGTGTACTTGATGGAAACAGAGTTGCATTTCATATAACTACGAGGGAAGTTTGAAAAATCAGGGACTATTGATTCGGTAGTAAAAATTATTCTGCTTAAATTTTTTAATCGATCGATTGGACTTCCTTTAAAAATCCCAGAATCGTTAATGTATAAATAATTAATAAAATCGCGTATATACGCACTTCTCTAGTTCTCTAGATCTGACAAAACCAAAAACTTCAGTAAATTGTGACTTTAACTAGCATACGAAGGCCTTCATACGGATATTACATATGGCATACTACACTAAATTTAGCCTATACACCTATCCTTCAATTAACACCATAGATACGGTCCTGTGTTGTAAATCAATATTTTAAATATTTGTATGAAAAATCGTTTAAATCGAAAATAAAGGCAGAATCGCTTAAAAATTTTATTTAATTAAGAAATTATATATGTCTTTCAACTAAGTTTTTAAAATATCGGAAGTTTTTACTCAAAACACATAAAAATAAAGCTTTATTTATTAAACAAAAATTCATGTTATTCATAAAAACAAAAACAAAATTAAAATTATCACAAGTCAATTTACACGAAAACCAAAATAATCGTGAAAAAGTGAAATCGTGTAAAAAAGTATGGTGTAGGTCGAGGGATAAGTGTATAATCAAATATATTACTCAATGTAAATATTTCTCGTTAGGGTTCCGTTCACCAAAGGTGAAAAATGGAACCCTATTGTTTTCGCTACGCTGTCCGTCTGTCCGTCTGTCCGTCACACGGTATTTTCTCAGGAACCGTAAGAGCTACGGACCTGAAATTTGGACAGAGTACGTAGAACCTTGGCCACTACAACAACAAATACATGAGAATTAGAAATTAAAGGGTGCTCCAAAACGAGCGAGGAAAAATGTTAAAATCTCATGTAATATACATACAATTGTATGTACATATGTATATTGACACTTGAAATTTGTAAAATTAGTGTATTTTTATATAGACTACAACAATAAACATTAAAATATTAAAAAATTTAAATTAAAGGGTGGTCCATCAGTTAATGCATTTTGACTATGTAATTTTGACAAATTGCTATATCTTGGAGACCGTAAGAGGTAAACTCTTGAAATTTTCAAAAACGGTAAAACTAAAAAATCCGAAAATTATAAAATCGCCAAGCCGAAAAAAATCGCTAAAACCTGAAAAAAATCGCCAAAATTTTAAAAAAACGCCAAATCGAAAAAAATCGACAAAATTAAAAAAAAAAATTCTAGCACTAAAATAAATCGCCAAATTAGAAAAAATCGTTTAAATGAAAAAAATCGCCAATATCAAAAAAAAAACGCCAAAAACCGAAAAAAATCGCCAAAACGCGAAAAATGCGCCAAAACCAAAATAATTGTTTATGTGAAAAAAAATCGCCAAAATGAAAAAAAAAAATCGCCAAAAATTAAAAAAAATCGCCAAATTAAAAAAAAATCGCCAAATATCGAAAAAAGTCCTCAAAACAAAAAAAAGTGCCAAAACTAAAAAAAAAATCGCAAAAACCAAAAAAAAAATCACCTATATGAAAAAAACGCCAAAATTAAAAAAAATCGCTAAAATAAAAAAATCGCCAAAATAAAAAAACGCCAAAATAATAAAAATTGCCAAAATTAAAAAACTTCAAAAACTAAAATAAAATCGCCAAAACGTGAAAAAAGTGCCAAAAATCAGAAAGCGCCAATAAATTCAAAAAACCCCTAAACTAAAAAAACGCTTAAAACCGAAAAAACCCAAAAAAGCAAAAAAAATCTTAAAACTATAGTTTATATTGTTCGTATTGAATTACATATCTCGTGCCCGTACGGAACCCTTCTTGCGCGGGTCAAAGTCGCACATTACTGAATTTTTTGAACTTTAATTACAAGTTAAATTTTTTTTAGGTTTTTGGCGCTTTTTTATTTCTTGACGTTTTTTTTTTATTCTTTCGTTTTTAGTTATTTTTTTTGGGTTTTTGGTGATTTATTTTAGTTTTAGCAATTTTTTAGTTTTATTGCTTATTTTTCGTTTTTGTGATTTGTTTTTATTTTTGGCATTTTTACTTTATAAACATTTCAAGAGTTTGCTTCTTATGATTTCCCAGTTACAGTAAGTTGTCAAAATTACATTATGTGATGGAATACCCTTTTATATTGACTTTTTTTAATTTCAGGGTTAATTCTACACAGTGTAAAAAACCAAAATATCTGCGAAGTGAACTATTTTTCGGTTAGGTATTGTCGAGTATAACAGTAATCTGTAATTGAAATTTTCCAAACACCTCCAAAATCTTGAGTTACGATTAAAAAGCCGCTTTTTCGTAGACACTTATCGACCTGTAACTAAGTTAAATATCAACTCATTTTGAATTAATAAACGGATTTAAAAAGAAGAATTGAATATATTTATTTTCAGTAAACTTCAGATATCTGTCTGTATTTTTTCACCAAATATATTTTTTTTCTTATTAATTTTAATTATTATTTTTTCGAACTTCATTTGTTTCTATATTTATGATTTATGATGAAAGGGCTAAAGTTTGTATCTCTTTTTTAAACCAAATTACATGTGATAATTATTAATGAACAAGTAACATCAAAGTTAGTTGTAAATATTCTGACAACACATAGTTGAACGGAACAGCCAGCAGTTTTCAAAGCCCACTAAACCTTCATCATCAGCGTTCTTCTGTGTTGGTCCACTGTGTGTGGTGTCAGTTGATGTAGATGTCTGCCTTATATACGAAACGTTCTTGCAAATGGAATACGTGAATTGTTTTGATTTATCGTATTTCAGTTTTGCTGGAACGTGTTTTGTAATGAAAGCCCAAATTTACCATTTCTAATTTACAAAAGACTCACCATTGTCGTTTATTATTTACTTATTATGCACATGTTGTTTTTTTCGTTTTTTCGACAATTTTCTACTTTGGACTCGTTCTAAGGCAAAATTTTCGTACTGGAACCATAATTTTTATAACTTTATTTATAAAACATATTATTATTTTTAAAACTACCTGTATGATGTCTTTCGCGTTCTATTTATACGCTTTCTGTGTATTTAGACTTCGAGGATGATGAAAGTATAATTCAATAGAAATTTATCAGCAAAGAGTACAAAGTTGGTACAACTATGGTCGCCAAACTTTTTTCTCTTGTGGTTCCCTTTGTACTCCCTGGACTAAAATTATAACTGAGTTCTACTTAAACCTGTTTCAAAGCATCTAAAGGAGTTACCTGTTGCTTCAATAGTTGATTGAATTTTAAAATTAAGTATGCATCAGTTCTCTACATCAGTTCCAATATAAATATCCGTATTCAGCTTACGTGCATTTCTATTATAAAATATTACTCATCCGTGAGTTAAAGAAATAACATGTAAGACTGGCATTTTAATTATATAATGTATACATATAACAGAAACGCCAGCCCTTTACTTGCTTACACACAATAAATATATACTCCGCTTTACTGGAAATAACAAAAACCCAATTTTTTCAGTTATCCGATATTTTCTGAAAAACGTAGTTCGGATTACTGAAATTTGTTACAGTTAAGCAGATCAGTGCAATATAATAGAAAAATACAATAAAGAACGTAAGAGCGAAAAGGACAAATACATTTTGGCATATAATTTTTTAACGAACAAAACATGCACAATTTTTTCAGTCTTAAGTTATGCAATCGATTTCTAATAAATAAATTTGACATTGTTTATTTTTTTCACTAAAAGGAAGTAATTTTAACACAAGATATAGTTGTGGGCTTGCTTTTGGCTTTCAGTAATACGATATTTTCAGTAAAGCGATGTTTCGCTAAAGCGAAGTGAATAAGACTAACTGCGCTTAAAATCAGTGCGGGGATTTGCATCGCTTTCAGTAATCCGATTTTTTTCATTAAAGTATGTTGCACTAAGGCGATTTTGGCCTGCTATGCGCTTAAAAAAAGTTAGCTTAAAGCCAACTTATTTTCACAAAAATTCTATTGAATTTGTTTAACTAAAAGCATCATGCTTTGTTCAATTACTATTACAGTTACACGCTAATGTAACACGCTAATGTAAAAAAACCATTACAATCTCATGTAATTTGTAATTGATATATTGCCAATTACAATTACATTTTGTAATTGTAATTTAAATTTTTCAATGCATATTACATTCAATTGTATGCTATTGAAATTGCCCATTGCTGCTAAATAAGGGCGACTTTTTGATTTCAAGATTAGAGATTAAATTAACCTTAACCTTCATTTGTGATTTTTGGGTAGTCGATTATATGGTTTTACCTGCCAGTTTAAGCGGCCAATCGTGGTGGTTTAATCTTACTTTAGTATTGACAACAAACACTGTTTCACAAGTGTAAAAATTGTATGATAAAATAATTTAAAACACATAAATATACATATATATATTTTATATTATTTAACATGCGAAATATTTACTTGTAAATAATAAAATATGACAGTTTCTTCTTCTTCCAACAAAAAAATCAAAGTTTGTTGATAACATGTATGACTTTTGCACATAAATTGTTGCCACTATTTTGTTTCTCACTATGGTAATAATACACATAACAAGAAGTTTAAACTACCACTCAAAAACATCAAACTCAATTATGTGAGATTAAGTTAATTTACGGATTAGCTAATTAGAGAAATAAACTTATCTTAATCTCGAACCCAAAAAGTCGCCCTAAATATGCTGGTGGTACGATTACTTACGTATGATTAATATTTAATTTAACTTTCTTTTGGTACCGCAGGCGTATGAGCAATATTAGCTGTGCCTTTGGGATTAATAATAACATATCGCTTATTTACTCAAACAACGTCATAACTCAAAAAATTTAATTTTTAAGTTAGTGATACAGAATTAATCTTCATATTAAGTTTTCATAGTGTGTAAAAATTTCATGCAAATATCTTGTTTACTCAACTCTTTAGAGAAAAGTTAAATTTTCATTTTCCATTAAGTAATGTATGTGTAAATTTAAAACATCAAACTCGTTTTCTGGCAAACTGGATTTTTTGAGTTATGATGTTTTTTGAGTAAATTAGCTATATGTATATGTAATTATGTAAATTTTTCCACAAGATATGAAGTAAAATTAACTGCTGTGGTTTGTTTAAGTAATATAATTACGAGTATATTCACATGTACATACTAGTGATGCACGAATATTCGGCCATTTTCAGGTGAATACGAATATATTCGCATTCGCTAAATGAATACGAATACGAATATTTTTCCAAAGTAATTAAATAAATAAATGCATAAATCCAAAACGAAATTTAAATAAATAACTAAAAATTTTTGTTCGTACAAATACATTAATTTTTTTATAAAAATTTTCTGCTTGGTATCATTTTCAAATATTATTCAATGACGATCATTACAATTTTTGTTACTTTTTATTAACTTTAAAGTACGCCAACAAGAGTGTGATGTCCTTTTTCATAACAATTTTTTTATATTTCATATTGCATATAATCAGGCATGTTCTGAAATCACGGTGATTTCAAATCACTAACAATTTTGAAATCAGGCAATAGATTTTTGGGTGTTCTGAAAATCACGAGATCTTAAGTTTTTAGTAGTGATTTTCAGTGTACTAAATAACGAGCAAAAAGCTTTTATTGTGCTGCCACAGTATTTAGTACCTATTTTTGTCATTTCCACTTATTTTTAACGATTGTATATTAAATATTAACCAATCGAATTTCATAATTTTAGTTATTATTGAATAAATTAGATCAAGATTTATTCTTAATGATTAATTTAATTGAATAAATTAGGCTTTAAAACTTTGTTGCTCTGGCAACCGCAAATTCCTTTTTGATAAACAATATCAGCTGACTACCGAAAAGGAAAAGTAAATCACGAAATTGTTAGAGTCCACAAAAAAATTGGCATTTTCATAAATTTGTAAATTTTAGTGTTCTTTTGTATAAAATAATTAATTTTATTACAAAAAGAAATAAAGAACATATCATATTATGTGCATATAATTGATTTATTACCGAATTCAAAGTAAAATGCTTCAAAAACCATCAAGTGATTTGATATCGTCAGGCAGTTAGTTGACCGGTTTCAAATCACGAGATCTCAAACATTTTTGTGTGCAGAACACCTTTTCAGTGATTTCAAATCACTTTAGCATAAAGTGATTTACAGAACATGCCTGAATATTCGTATTCGTATTCGTATTCGCGAATATCAAAAATTGACATTCGTTACATCACTAGTACACACATAGCTATGTCTGTATGTGCGAGTATATTTGAACTATCAGTTCTCACATTCATTTCAAGTTTGGTTGAATTGATAAAATTTAATCAAAAAGGTTAATTATCTACAATTACACAACTAATTAAGTATCATTTTAATTAACTTGTGCATTTGATAGCACGTTAATGAGAAAACACATCCCTTCACATACGGACACACTCACAAATGTGTTCACAAATAGATGATGAATATTTGTGTGGTTTTGTAGCTTAAAACTATTACAAATTCTTCTTAAGTACTGCTTCATATTATTCATTACATATGCCTTACAATAATACATACATACATATTTAGTATTTTGATAATTCCAGCAGAACTATTTTAAAAGATTTTTTATGTTTTTTTTTGCTGAATGTAGGGAGAGGTTGGCTTTTTAAAATTTTTTATCATATCTTTGGTATTTACAGTCAAATTTTGACTTGAGAAGCCTTTTTTCTCAAGTACCCTCCTCTGTAAAATCTAATAATGGAATTTTAATGTGTAAATTCAAAATTTTTAACACGTTTTCTAGCTAATTATTTTTTTTGTTTTTTTTGGAGTTGTGACGTTTTTTGAGTAAATCAGTGATATAAGGTTTGTTCATTAACAATAAAATGGTTACGAATTTGTAACAATTTTTACTGGAAAATGTTCATTAACTCAAAAAGTTTGCAAGGAGAGAGCGTCAAAAGAGAGAAAAAAATTTGAGAAACAAAAAAATCCTAGAAATTATTACTATGTAGTAAAATTTTTACTTGCAAGAATTATACAACAACCTATTGTGTGTTTCGTTGTCAAATAAATTATTTAGAAAATATTTGAAAAATGAAAACTGAAAAAATTGAATTCTTTTGTTAAAAAACATGTACACGTATGAAAATAGAAATTTAAATTTTAATGGCAAATAATTTTGTTTGTTTCTCACAAGGTGTATCTAACTAGGTGACAGCACTACTTCAGCTGATATTTTTTCGCTCTATGTGCTTTGTAGATAACGAATGTCAAAAACTTCATTTTGTTTTGGTTTTGGTACAAATATTTTTGTGTTTTTGACATTCTTCGCTTCTTTACATAGCTATGGTTGCCATATTATTGTACAGGGTGTTTTTTAGAGGTATAGAACTTCGAATTGAAATAAAACACAAGAAAATCGTTTTAATGTCCATCAATTTGACTTTATTGGAAGGATAATTTTATGCCATTAATGTTTAAATATGATTTCGGGCATGTGGCCGCCGCGGCTGGCTCAAATAAAGCCAATTCTACAGGTCCAATTTTCAACCACTTTTTCGAGCATATGGGGCCGTATGTTGGCAATAACGCCACGAATGTTGGCTTCTAAGTCCCCTAACGTTTCTGGTTTGTTGGCGTAGACGAGCGACTTCACATATCCCCAAAGAAAATAATCCAATGGTGTCAAATCACACGATCTTGGTGGCCAATTGACAGGTCCATTCCGCGAAATTATGCGCTCATCGAATGTTTCCTTCAATAAATCGATTGTGACGTGCGCTGTGTGGCATGTAGCGCCGTCTTGTTGGAACCACAACTCATCCACATTCATGCCATCCAATTCGGGAACAAAATAGTCGGTTATCATGGCTCTATACCGGTCTCCGGTGGCGAATCGATTCATTCGGGTCCTCTTCAACACTTTGCTCTACAGCGGCAATTGTTTCTTCGCTGCGCACTGTTCGACGTCTCTGCGGATGCGTATTATCACATAGAGTAAACGTAGTGCGAAAACGATCCATGGTTAACCGAATTAATTGCTCTGATGGACGATTATGTCGACCATAAAATGGACGGAGCTTGCGGTAAACTTCGCGAACTGAACCATTATTTTCGAAATAAATTTGCACGATTTGCAAGCGTTGTTCTTTTGTCAACCTGTTCATGATGAAATGGCAAACCAAACTAAATATTAATCACTTGACAGCTGACAAAATGGCCGCCAGTTAAAAAAGTGATGCCAACTTAAAGTTCTATACCTCAATAAAAAACACCCAATATAATAAATCTTTACCCAGTCACCTGTATAATTTTACCATGGTTTTTCATATATATTCAGAGATGGAAAGTTTCGTTTTTGTATTTGTTAATGAATAAAATTAAAAACTTAAAATTAGTAAAACTACATGAAAACTCTGTAAGGAATTTCATATCAAATATATATTTAAAAAAAAAGATTGCAATTTAAGATATTATCAAACAAAAGACATCAGAAAAAGTACAATTGCAGCATGATTTTCCTCCATGGTTATGATACAAATAAAATTTTCTTGCAAGTTTTTAAAAGTAAATGATTTTACCGAATTCCGGCATAAACACATTTCCCATACAAATTGACACAAAAAAAGCCTATTTATCTATCGATAGATAGAATATATTTTATTTTGACAGCGTTTTTTCTAATACTCTCACATATATATACTCATTATCTCAATAATGCTACCACACTTTAAATAAATTTCATACATTTTGTCATGGTGTAATTATACAGGTGACTGCGTAAGTATTTGTTAAACAATAATACGACAAACATAGCTGTGTAAAGAACCGAAGAATGTTTAAGGCACAAAAATTTGTGTACCATAACCAAAACAAAACGAAGTTTCTGACAATTATCAGCTGAAGTAGCGCTGCCACCTGTTTAAATACACGTTGCATTTTGTGAACAAAACTACAAAGAAATATAACCACAAAAGAAAATGAAATGAAAATAATAGCACATTTGAAGTTACTGCCGTAGCTTTGTTAATTTGACAACGATTTTTCCTGAAGTTGCGGACTTATTCTGTTTGATCATTTTAGCGTTCATTTACTTTTTCATATTTGGGAGAGTAATTTTGTAAATTTCTGCCTTACTATATCGTTGCTAGTTTCTACTAGGAAAGTAAATGAAGACCAATATATTTAAAAATCCTGTTTGTTAAATTTCGCTTAAGACTTTAGTTATCAATTTAATCAATTTTCAAAACAAAAATTGAAATGATTATATAATTCTCATAGACTGAATTTACACGATGTAATCTTTCCATCAATTTTTTTTTAATTCCCATTTTAAATTGCTATTTATTTTATCATCTGTTTATACGTTGAAATTTCTTTTAGTATTAGTTTTTGGGATTCTCGTTCGCTTAAATGAAAGTTTATTAAAAGAGTAATAGCTTTAGTTAATTCAATTAATGTTTGGGTGAAGGTTCCCTGATGATTTGCATTAGCTAGAGCTGCTACAATTTTTATCTCGCGGACCACTGTCTTTTGTGTCTAAAAAACACTTTTATTTAACCCTACGTCTACACCTGATATATATTTATCATAACCAAAGTCAAACTTTATTTTGAAAAATAATTTTTTTGTGTAAGCTCATTTTTCTATATGGAATTTTATTTTATCATGATAAAAATATATCAGGTGTAGACATAGGATAAACGCAATTTCTGTATCAGTTTCAAATCCTACTAAGCTTATTTTTTCTTTTGTGATTTTCAAAAATATTATTATTTTATGAATTCTCATATAGTTTTTGAAAGTCTGTGCATAAAGTATGAGGTTTGTGACTGCTCACAATTTGTGGTTGAATTCTACTGATGATTTATTTCAAATGCCAATGAAATGCGTATATAGACTTGCTTAACCACCAGCAAATAAATTTCGATAATTTTTATTTTTATTTTATAAAAAAAGCTAAAAAAAAATAATATATAAAAATAAAAATAAATGTGTATAATATTTCTTACAAAACAAAAATAATTGGCAACATTTTACACCTTATGCTAGAGTTAATGTCGACGTCGTCAACGGCGTCAAATGTCAAAAAAAAGTTTAATCGTATGAAATTGTATGAGAGCAGTTAATCTCAACGCCGTAAGAAATTCGACGCCGAAAAAGTAATCTGTTTCAACTTTTTCGGCGTCGTTGCGATGTTGCTCAATGTTGTTGTATATTCATGTTGTTATATTTCAATGTTATTGTATATTCAATGCAGAAGTACACAGTTGTGTTAACGTCGTCGACGGCGTTTACATTAACAGCAAAATGAAATTTTACGACGAACATCAAAATTTCAGCGTTAAGACGCCGTCAACGACGTCGACATTAACTCTAGCGTTATTTGCAAATAGTGGCGTTATTTGCAAAAAGTTTTCGTGAGTTATTAACTTACAATAAAAAAGTTATACGGCAACGCATTTGACTTTTATTTTCAAACAAGAAGCGCATATAAACGGAATATTTGTCATTCTTAAATTTTTGTAATTTTAATGTACCTTTAAAATTCATTTCAATGCAATACATTTAATTTTAAATTTTAAGAAAGGAAGGAAAAAGTGTAATTTGTGTCTAAAAATGTACCAAAATGTAACATGTAGTTTATAAAATATACAATTAAATACCTTAGAGTCTGAACACAATGTAACGATTATTTATTGCGGTGCGGTTTTCAATACGACTTTGAAGTAAAAATCTGCATTGCGGGACGGAATAAAATTAAAATCTATTTTATTCGTTTCTCATATTCCGTTTCATTGTAAATTTAAGTTAAATAGCTGATGTTAATAAGAATCCCTACCCAAGTAGATAGAATAGGGTGCTGGTGAAGTGCGTGGCTGCACAGAAAAGTATCGGTATTTCCCCCAGCTTAAAGTCTAAGTTTAATTTTTCTTCTCTTCATTAGAAACTCACATTAATTAATTAAAATATTTCATTCAATAAGAATTGAAATTACTGAACTTGAGCCTGAATGATTAAACAGAATTCCGGCCTAAACACATTTCCCATACAATTTGACACAAAAAACCAGCCGCAGAAAGCAGTCGTGAGATAGAATCTATTTTATTTTGAGAACGTTTTTTCTTATTCTCTCGCATATCAATACTGATTCTCACAAAAATGTTACCATACTTTCAATAAATTTCATATATTTTGTAAACAAAACTACAAAGAAAATTAAGCACAAAAGAAAATAAAACAAAAATCAGAGAGCATTTGAAGTTACTGCCGTCGATTTTATTATGGGCTTTATTAACTTGTCAGCGATTTTCCTGAAGTTGCAGACTTTATTCTGTTTCATCATTGACTATGAATTATTTCTGATTAAATCTATTTTATTTTCATTGCGGACTTTCTTATTCTCTCAATTTTTGATACTCTTTCTCTTGCTGACGTTGCCGTAGTTTTTGAATAATTGGCAGTGTTCACAACATTATTATAAAAAAAATTAATTTTGAAGTCCAAAAATTTTTGTCATAGATTATAAAAGTTTAATAAATATATCAAATATACCTGCGAATGTATAAAATGTTAATAAATTTTTTAATTTTAGTTATAAAAAAAATTAATAAAAATTTAAACAAACAGTGACAAGTATTGCCGTCGCCGTCTTCCGTTGTACTATGTTTATTTTTCTTTCCCGCAACGAGAAATCGCATCGCACCGCACCGCAAACATTGTGTTTAGACTCTTAAGCTGGCTTATCAAAATTATTGGGAAAAATAATAGGTTTGTGTAAATAAACTTTTATAAAATCTTTGACATTTTGCAATCAGGCTCAATTTCAGTATTTTTTTTTAATTCTAGTACAATCCTCTACTTAACTGACTTCACTGGCAATTATACATACAATGTAAATTGTTCAACTGAAATATATATTTATGAACTGTCCTATCGTTATATTTCTATAATACAATCAAGTTCTATTTTTCTATTTGTTTATGTCAACTAATAATTTTTTAAAATCCATTATTTATTAAATCAGTTTTAAATAATAAAAAAGCAAAATCAACAAAATGGGAAATTGATCAAATCGAAACTCTACAAAAATTAACGCCAACTAACAACAGAAGCAATATTCAAAATTTTGAAAAGCATACATACTAACATACCTATAACAATAAATATTACATTCATTGAACATGGAAGAATCAAAAGTACTTGAATCGGCCATCAAGAGTTGTAAACAATTGCAGCGTTCCCTATTTCGTTCTATAAATGAAGTACGTCGTCTAAATATACGCTATAACATCGACTGGCTATTACAAAATTACAGTTCTTATGTAGCCAGTATCTGTTCTCAATATCAGTGCAAACCGGATATGACTAAAATTTTCAAGAAGCCCTCGAAATCACGCAAATATCCGAATAACTTAAATCTGGCCACTCGCAGTTCGCAGGAGCTGTGCGGCAACAATCGAAAAATAAATTTTAAGCTAATAAAAATAAAACGTAGCATGGAGGCCATGATGTTGCAACTGCAACGCACCATAGAGATTGCAAATCGTCAAAGAAATTTTATTCATTTCAATTTTAGTGAGCATAATTCGAAAACTCGAATATGTTGTCACTAATTTTTGGAATATAATATAAGTTTCTGCAAAATCATTTTATTTTTATTATTTTACCATAGATATATATATGTTTAATAAAAAATATACATACATATTTTATTTAATATAGTTTCTTTCTTTTATGAACTTTTATTTTTTTTTCTTGGGACTTGTATGTTAACTACAATAAAGAAAATTATAAAGCTTTAGATTTCCCTTGGAGTTTAATTCATCTTTTTATCAAAAAAATTCACATCGAAGATAACTTGAAAAAATTTGAGACAAATTAGTATAAGGTACACTCAGTACAATTAGAAACGGCAAAACTTCAGTCAGCGGAGTAGTTGAGCGCATTGAGCACAGTATTTCTCAAGGTAAATATGAGTTACACAGAAAAAAAATCCCTGCAATAAACACGTTAAATTGAAAAAAAAAAAAAAAATCAATTAATAATTCAATGTTAATTAAATAAAATTTTTAAACAAAAATTAAACTTACTCAATACATTTTTAATTGCTTTTGGCTTTTATTTTTCAATGAAAAGTGTTTAGTGTATGAAAATTTTTTCTGTTAATGAATATGAATATGAATTGACAAAGTTGTTCATATTTAAGGGCATAATTCACAATAGTCACGACAATGGAACACTGTTGCCAGAACTTCTAGAGGTAAAATCGTCAAAAACTACAGATTTCTGTGTAAAAAGTGGTCAAAATCGTCAAGTCATTTTAGAAAATCGTCAAAAAGACGTCAAATCAACAATATTCAATTTTTTTGTATTTTAATTGTTTTATTACAAGAACTATTACAATGGTTCAAACTTATTAACTATGCTTTCAACAAATATACACATATAAAATAATATATATGTATAAAGCTTAATAGGGCATTTACACCATCCCGAAATCTAGTACTTACAAGGTTTTTTAGCTAAATCTGGCTGCTGCTCACTAGATTTCCCATACAAAACAAAATCTAGTTTGTGAGTAGATTTGTAGGCAATCAACTCAAAAACTAATAATTTTATTTTATTTTTACTACCCTACACAATAAATTTATATAAAAGATGATTGAATAGCTACGATCTCCTCAAAAAGGTGTTGAATTGGATACATTGCAGTTGCTTGGTTGCAGTTTTAGAAATTTTTCGGTTGATGCGCTGTGTTTTGGATAAAAAAATCTTGATAAATGTCAAAAAAAACATGGTGTAAACGGTATAGATTTTCATAAAGATTTTAATTAAAATCTGATAGATTTTGTGCGGGTGTAAATGCCCTATAATCATGAAAACCATTAAAATAAAAAATAAATAAAAAAACAAAATGAAATCAGAATTCACATGCGTACATATGTATGTATATATGTACTTATTTTTAAAACAGATGATTTATAAATTTAGAAAAATCGTCATTGCTGTACCTAAAATCGTCACTAGTGTATTTTGAGAGGTGAAAATCGTCAAAATGCAGAGAAATCGTCAATTCTGGCAACAGTGCAATGGAAAAATATTCTTTTCAATGAAATGTCGCAATTAAATTTTAATTCATTCAACAGATGATTCATAATAATTAATAATTCATAGTACTAGAGAAATATAAAAATCTATATATCGTTGGCTTATATATATATATATATATATATATATGCTGAGTCCAGCAAAAATAAGAAAATACCTGTTAAGTCCAGGGGAAAACAATCTGCATGTAATGTAGATGCATTTACTTAACACATAATTTTTTTTAATATAATAAAAAGCCTGTACCCCATTTCTGTAACTTATGAGAAGTTCTCGCATCGAGAAAAATTAAATTATTGTATTGGTTGTCTGATTTGACACAGGGTTACTCAGATAAAAATTTATATAAACTTACAAAAAATATCAAAAAAATACAGCTTTTTCTTACTCACCCTGTGTGATGATAACAACTTTTACGACTCGAAAAGTTCTCACATTCCTTACAGAAACGAGGCACTGGTCCAGGATATCGACAAGAAACTTTCGATCGATATTTTTTACTGAAATTATTAATGAAATATAACAATTTGTTTTTGCTTTTAATATCAGCAAGGGGCCACGAATAGTTTCCTTAAGCTTAGACAGTTTGAAATTTATTTGCTTGTGGTTTAGCTTGGTCTATATACGTATTTCATTGGCGCTTAAACCAAATCATCAGTAGACTTCAGCCACAAATTTTGAACAGTCACAAACCTCTTACTTTATTCACAATATGTCGAAAAAAAAATTTAAATAAATTCAGTAAAGTGCAACAGTGATTCGCACATGAAGGTTTCCAAGGCACATTCAGCAGGTAGTAGCGGACACGCAGCTGAGCTTTTTTTTTTTTAATTAAAGCTCATCCGAAACTTCAAAAATCTTTTTACGAAAACGAAATTAAAAAATTTCAATATGAAAAATATTTAATTAAAAAAATTCTGTGAAAACAAATTAAAAAATATGAAAAAACTGTTAAAAAATGGTAAAAAAAAACGTTGCAAATATTGTAAGTGGTAGCTGCCGCATGAAACGAGGAAATTGTAACAAAAACAGTGTGAATTGAAACACAAAATGGCTTTTCTCACATAAGTGTTTCTGTATTTTTTCTTTGTGAGAACTACCTGCCATTTAAATAAATTTCCAGCAATTATTGGAAACATGTGAGAAAAAGTGTTTCTGTAACAATATTTTGTGAAATTTTTCGAGCAAGAACTGTCAAAACAACCCAGGCAGAAAAAGACAATCATCACGACGTTGCTACGATTGTCTGTGGGTACAGCTAACATCAGTACAACATTCGTTTACCAAAATTTTTATGTACTCATAACATTAAAATGATAACGCCGAATGACAGTCCTCCCACTCTTGTTTTCAATGTTGTCACAATACTCTAAATACAAATTTATAAGGTTGTCACAATGTAAATTTCCCAACTGTATAGAATTATTGTAAACGGGTTATTGGGAAACTAACGTCGGATTTTTGTAAATACAGTGTTGTAGTGGTATATCATTACTAAGGACGCGGCATTTGTAAACGTTGAGTCATAATTTTGTGTTTACAGTACTGTGGTGGTATAAAGATTTTGGATGAGTCGTAATTTTGTATTTACAGTGTTGTGAAGGTACATATTTTTTGGGCAAAGTCACAGTTTCTGCCTGGGAACTCGCATTTTAAATTGGTGCGAGAATAACCAAATTTGTTCAAAAACTTATGAATTTTTTAATTTGTATGTGAAAATATGAAAAATAGACTAATTGAAATAAAATTATTAATAAAGAACCGATATGAATATTTTTATTTAGATTTTTTTGATAGAAAAAAACTTCTTTCAAGCATTTTACATTCACTTTATTTTCATGTTCAATATTTTATTTTCTATTTCTTGTATATTATTTCTTCTTTTGTTATTGAAATAATATTTTTGTGACATTTGTTTTCATTTGACAGTCGATTACTGGAAATATTCCAGTAAAAACAGAATCAGTGTTGCCTGTTCTCGCAATCATATACAGAAACACTTTTGTCTCGCATATCGTGAAACGATGAAATTTTTTGTTTCACACTTCATGTGAGAACTTTTACAATGCGAGAAATACAGAAGCGGGCTACTGGAAATACATAAATGTGCCTTGATATGAATTTTGGTATTTTTTCATTTATCGGATTTTTTCGGTTTTTGGCATTTCTGTTTTGTTTTTGCGTTTTTTTTTCGGCCCATCCACTACGCAATATTATTTCATATGTTGTTGTAAATATTATTGTCGTTCTGAGCTATATTATGCAATAAATTATTAAATATTTTCTATGAAAATATTGCCCAATTTTCCTGACAGTGAAAAAGTAAACAACATTGAGCAATGTTGCCACCGCATTACATAATAGTTTTGATTGTAGAATAAACATTAAGTCTTTTGATATTTGCCAATCTATTGTGCCACCTTCGAATATGAAAAAATTATGAAAAATGAAAAATTACACAATTACATTGCGAGCAGCTTTAGCGATTTATTTTAGTTTAAGATATTTTTTAGTTTTGACGCTTTTGCGTTTTGGCGATCTTTTTTCGGTTTTTGGCGTATTTCATTTTGGCGAATTTTTTAAATGTTTCTTCATTTTGTGGATTTTTTTGTTTTTTGGCAATTTATTTTAGTTTTAGAGATTTTTTTTGTGTTTGGTGCTTTTTGTCGTTTTGGCGATTCTTTGCGCTTTTTGTCGATTTTATAATTTTTGGGGATTTTAGTTTTCTTCTTGTTGCTTTACAGGATTTTTCTCCTTTGCGGCCTGTATACATACTTGATGTGTATCAAGGCATATGTACCCTACAAGAAGACTACCACTCAATTGACTGCTCATTTGATCGAAAGCCAGGCAGGATATATTCATCATTGCGTAGAACAAAGTTTCTATCACTTTATTAAGGGCAAAATGAAAAATGTGATGGAAACTTTTGTGTACGTGTGATCTTGCATCTCTCTCTAACTAACGAATATAACATATAGTTAAACTGCTCACTCCAGTACTTTTTAATAATCAATGATAGCATAAATATTACTCAAGTTTGACTGATCATAATTGATTTATATTTCCCCCACAATTGAGTAATCATACATGATCGAAATACTGACAGAAAATATACTTATATATATGTTATTTGCTTTAAAAATTCACAAGTATATATCATATTTAAAACAAATATACAACAAATTAACACCTTTTCATCTCCAACGCACCTTGCTCTTTACAAATATCTAAAATTTTGAAAATAAATATAAATATTAAATTAAACTTTGTGAATTTCTTTTATTCATTATTTTACTTATCTTTTTTAAATCTTGTAAACTTTAATTTTCACAGAATGAATTGTATTAAAGCCTTCTTCAACCACCAACACATCATGTCCTTTCCAAATATCTAAATATTGAAAAAACGAATACATACATACATATGTATATTTTTAATTAAACTTTATACAATTTCTTAAGTTTGTTATTATTTTTATCTTACTTTTTCACAAGCACCATAATTTTTTTTACCATTTTTATACATTTGAATTTTACAAACCGAACGAACTTTAAATTATTTTCAGTAAAATTCAATATTTTAAATGTTTTGACATATGTATATTAGATGTTCCTCTCTAGCATATATGTTAGAGTAGAGCAACTATAATAACTGTTGAATTGAATGTAAAATTGTTTTAAATGTGTTAGTAAAAAAATGTTGTTTGTGTTAGTTTCAGTCATTCCCCTGTATTAAATAACAAAACAAAAAATTTACAAAAACCACTAGCTATAAATTAATTATGTTGCAAGTGACTACAAACTGGTTTAAATCTCATGCAGATATCAACCAAACATATTGAATAGAAGCACACGTAAGAAATAAATAAAAGCAAAATAAGTAAATGAAAAGAAAATAAAAAAAATTAAAAGAAGCATGCCATGAAATCAAATGCCAAATGTTTGTGTTGAAAAAAAAAATAATAATTTCAATAATTAATATGTATAATATTTTCTATGAGCAGGACAAACTTTCGTATGAATGTATGTATGTATTTTTGTTATAAATATAAAAATACCAATTATTTCTATATATCAATATACATGTATACTTAATATATGTAGTATATACATATGTATGTATGTATGTATATGATATACAAATGTGTATGAAGATTTACATAAATATTTATTTAACTATAATAGATATTAATTGACTTCAGAGTGGTGGAAAAATAAGTATTTGGTAGTCAATTTAAAAGTCATGCAGAGATGGCCAATTGACTACTTCCTATGACATGCCTATGTTAAAATAGAGAGTCGGCGACAAGGAAAAAAGTCACTTAATCAACCAGTTGTGGTTATTAAAAAACCAGTTTGAAGGTACTTACAAATGAGTTTGAGTTCCTATAGGGTCATTTCTTGTACGCCAAAAAGTAAAAAAGCTATAAATTTTATTTCTGTCTGTTAATTTCCCAAGATATAGCAATTTATCAACATTACATTAACTGATAGAACACCCTTTAGTATTGATTTTTTTAGTTTTAGTGTTAATTGTTGCAGTCTGTATAAAAATACACTAACATTTTTCGTTGCTAGTTTTGGACCGCACTTTAATTTTGAACTCTAATGTATCTGTCAAAATTTCAGGTCCATAGCTGTCGAGTTAAGCCAGAATTAGTTTTTACTTTCTGTTCTGTTATGAATCAGCTGACTCTTTTTTGATTATAGAAATATAATACAAGTCGTTAGTTTTTCTGTTTCGTTCTATTCTGTTTCGGTTCAACCTGTGAAAATCAAAAAATTGTTAAGTAATTCTAATAGCGTAGACAGACGGCAGCGTTAATTTGCATTAACTGTCTTAATTCAAATTAACTTGTGAATTATCCCCATTCCAATGAGCATTAGATTTGCCGTAAATGCACTAAATGAAATTGAATTAAAAAAAGTCAATCAAAATGAAATTAATTTTTAAGTTTCAAAATTAAAATGGATTCAAAGTCAGGAAATATAACTTATTTTAATTGTTTTTAGAAAAAGAAAAAGAAATATGAAAAGCTCGACACAAATTTGTTCCATTTTAAGATTTCCAAGGAAAATGATCGAAGTGTGTGTGTACGAAAGGGATACGCAAATTTTGTTAGTTGTTTACTTAATTCAATTCAGGGTAAATTTTTAATTTGCTTTTAATGCAAATGTTTACGCTATAATTGACATCATAAATTAAATAAAAATAGTTTTAAATAAATTCTGATTGTGTTTTTAGAATTTAAAAAAATTCATTTTTAAAAGAAAAAATAAAATGATATTAAAACATAACAATGACCGATGCTAAACTTATTGTATATTATTATTGTATTATTATTATTATTATTATATTATTATTATAACTTTAGTGGAAAACTGCGACCCTTCTGATCAGAAACAGCTGATAAGTTGCTACAGAAAAAGTGAGTACTTAAATTTAGAAGCAGAACAACGGTACAGCACAGAACAGCAACAGAAAGTAAAGACTAATAAGGCCCTTAGTTCTCGCGAAGACAGCCTGTGATGAACAGACGGACAGCATAGCGAAAGCAATAAGATTCTTTTCACCTTTGGTGTACGGAACCCTAAAGAGGACTTAGCATATTTGCGGAGTAAGCCAACGATATATGCATGATATAAATATAGAAGGTACTTCCATTCTCTCTTTGTTTTAAAAAATAAGTATTTTTGAAGTTTGTATTTTAGGACAACTTAAATTTATTCCTAGAAATTTTTTACCAAAATGTGTAATTGTCTTAACAAAATTTTGAGAATAAATAAAGTGATATAACTACACATCTGTTGGAAAACAATAGATGCAATATTAATTTTTTTTAACAGGTCAATACACTGAATAAAATTTAATAAAATATTTTGTGTACGCATTCAAAGAAAAGTGAAAATTATTTCAATAACTATTGCGTCTTTTAAATCTACGTTTAAAAGTAATATCGAAAGTCCACATACATTCAAATATATACTATATCTGACCTGCCCAAATTAGCACCAGAGTGGTGAACATCAATCGACTTCTTATACATGAATACACATACACAAAAAATCGCTCACACTTGGATATTTAAAATCGTAGTATATTAAGAGGGTTTTACATAAATTTAATATTATATAATATAATATAATATAATATAATATAATATAATATAATATAATATAATATAATATAATATAATATAATATAATATAATATAATATAATATAATATAATATAATATAATATAATATAATATAATATAATATAATATAATATAATATAATATAATATAATATAATATAATATAATATAATATAATATAATATAATATAATATAATATAATATAATATAATATAATATAATATAATATAATATATATTTGTTGTTGTTAAGCTAGACTACATTCTGCTGGCACCAAGACCAAGAATTACATACATTTAAAAGGAGACGCAGAAAAACTTCCTTTAACGGTGAAGTGTTCAGTTATTAATATTACGTTCGTATTTATATATTCACGACATTTTTGTTCAATCTAAATCGTTTCTTTTTGGTCGAAATATCCTTTTCGGAAAAATTTTTGGAAGACATGGTGGAATGTATTGGCAAGTCCACAGAGCTTGCAAGCTCCTAGCCACTGTTGACGAACTTCAGGTGATGTAGGGAACTTTAAAAATGAAACAATCGTATCCTTAAATTATTTTGTTTGTCGACAATTTGGAAATAAATAGCTCATTTTCGCTTTCATTAAATTTAATCTTATTACAATCTAGTTCATTGCTTACCTTTTAAACTACGCTGTTTTCTAATTTTGAATTTATTTCAATTTATAATTCTGTATTTTTTGAAGTATGTATACAATTTTAAAATAATTTTTCAAACAAACAGGAAACAAACGGGAAATATTAAATTAATACGGTAGCACGATTTTACCAGAAACTTCAAAATACCTATCCTTGTCAGAAGGTGAATGTCAAGAAAAAAATGAGAGAATGGAAGTACCTTCTATATATTTATATCATGGATATATGTATCTATGTATGTATGTATGTGTATGTATACATATGCATTTACATACGTATTTATTTTTTTTTAAAGCATTCTGACAATAATGATTTATTGGTGAAAAGTAGAGCAAAACAGAACACAAGTGCATACATAGCATGATACAATAATATAAAGGTAAAACCGTTCTCTCTTTTCGTCGCCATATTAACCTTCTGACGTTTGTCCTAATTATTTTTTACTCTCAGAATTAATGCTACCTTATTAATTTATGAAATCCGAGTTTTTGATTAATTTTTTGACTCTTTTGTTTATTTAAATTAAAAATATTGAAAAATATTAAAATTATTTCACTATTTTGTAAAAAAATAAAAAATACAGCGGCACCAGCAAGGGCAGCATCAAGGATACAACAGCAATCGCAAAGTATACAGAGGTTACATATTTTGTGTAGCAATTTCAAGGAATGTGGAAATGAGAACGCAACAGCCAACCAAGAATAAATTTAAGGGCTTTCAAAACTATTTCAAATCAAATCCAAATGACAGAGGATGTGTGGTTGGTGCTTCCATACCGTGCCTTGCATTTTTATCAGATTTGTATTGGTTGTAGCATCCCTCCAAATATTATTGGACTACGTGGTCCATTTTTAAGAGAAATTGAATGGCCCTGTGTTTGCAAATAAAATGTTGATGGTAACCGACAAGTACGTAAAAAATTATTAAGAAAAACTAACAGCCTGTTTGTGTAAGACGTTGACGATGAAAATCTTGACGTTAGGCGCTCAAACGTAACGGCTGCATAATTTCAAAACCTAGTTAGTTTTGCTATAAACACATCTGGGACCAACGACGAATTTGTCTTAATATTCGTCGTAGGAAATAAACACTTTTGCGTATATAAAAATACACACCATTAGTACATTGCACGAAAGTTGATTTTTTTAACAGTTTGTCAGCCCATTATTGGTTTGTAGCATATGCGATTTTTAATAGATTTAAAGCTTGTTTCCGATTTTACAAATTCTCGTGAATTTGCAATGTTCGCCACTCGAGTTTTTACAAGTATTCTGCTTAACAGTTTTCGGTAATTTTAACCAATACATATTATGTTATGATGCTTTTTGCAAGATTTTGTTAATTTTTGCGTTTATTTTGCCGAATTTTTGATATTTTCAACCATCGATGTTTTAAGAATGATGTTGCATTCCTAGCAATGAGATTTTTTATTATGTGTTGAAATAAATAATAAATCAAAAATTTTCCAATTTTTGAAGATCATATCACACACAGATTTCGTTATCCTCATGTCCAATTGATACAACAATTAAAAAAATATGTATTAAACTATAATTTCTAAACTAAAATTACACATTTCAAAAAGCATTCCTAAATAAAAGTTACCATTATATGTATGTGGCAACGTTTTCCTCTCTGTTTACAAAACAACAGTATTCAAATAATTTGGGTAAAAGTCATAATTAATTTTAAACGTCAAATGTGGTTTTACCTTTATATTATTGTATCATGATACATACTCATAAAACATTTTATCATTTGCACGTGCTGTTGTTTAAAGCCATATTGATCCATGGTGAATTTGGCAAAACCGACTAATTAAACCACGGTCAATTCGACAGATTAAAAGCAGATTTAGTAAAATCGTATCGTCGCCGCAATGGTGTTATTACGTTTTCTATAATTTGTACACAAAATTGAACCGTACGGCAAGCTTGTAAGGCAGAATGCTACAATTTTACCAATTCCACCCTTAGTTTCAACAATATCAAAGACTGGAAGTCCATATTACCAGAGCCTTTGTTTCAGTAAAAATCTATATCCACAATAGGTTTAATTTATTTCATAAAAACCGCAGTTAGGTTTTATATTTTGCTTAAATGGTATTAAAAAAAATTCTTATAAATTTCCCACTATAGTTTTAAATCACCTGCTGCAAAAGCAAAATGTTTAATTGTTTTCAAAAAATAATATTAATTGAACGGTAAAATGCCACATAATAAATCTCTGCGCAACCAAATAAACCAACAAAAAACTTTTTTTCACATAAGTCCTTTAAATACACAGATAATGGCAGGAGTATTTGTATTGAATGCAAATGCAAATAAATAGCTATTACGATTACAATGGGTATTATAAAGTTCTTGTTTTTTTAAAGGTAATTGAATATATTGAAATAGTTTTAAACTTAAGTATTTAATTGCAATACACTTTCAGTTGCAGAGCATACCAAGTTAGCAGGTTGTCGAGGAATGAGATAGCATATTGAGGGTAACAAAAGAAAATTTAAACGTAACTTTCAGTGTTTTGTTGGGTATTTAATACTTGGTGTAGATGCAGACGTACATGCATACATACTATGTATGTATCAGAGCTGTAAATGATTCACTCATTTTTGCATTAATTCGCGAATCATTAATGCACTGAATTAGGAAATTTTTAATTAATTCCTTTCACACAAAAAATTAATTGAATGAAATTTGAGCCAGTTCAAAATTAGGTAAAAATAAATTGCAATTCGATTTCAATTCAAACGAATTTGTCAAATGAATTGAAATTTCTTTCTAATTTAAATGAGTTTGTCAAAGTGAATCACAATTCATTTGAATTGAATTTATATTGAGTTCATTGAAATGAATTGGAACAATAAACTGCAATTCATGATGATGAATGAAATCAAAAATGTGTTGCAATCAATCAAATTCAAGAGCAGATTTATTGGAATAAAACATGAAAATTATAATATTTATGTAATCCTGATCAAAGAAAACATGATATATGGAGTTTGTTTCTTCAAGAAGAACTGATTTTTATTTTCAAATACGCTGAACGACCAAACACATTTAAAATTCAAGAAGCAATTAATAATTTTTGAAATTTTGTGAACCACGACCATCCAGAAATAAACTTTTTGGTAATATTTATATTATATTTATTTCAAAAAAATAAAGCTATCTTTCACAAATAAACAAAAATCAGAAAAAATTATAATGTATGTACTTAAAAACATTGAAATGAATTAGAACTATGGTTAGGCTCATAGAATTTAAATTTCAATAAAAAAGTCTATGTTCAATAACATGTCGCTTACGATAAAATTGAAAACCAGGCTCGATATATTTAGCATAATAATATTTAGCATAATAAATATATTGAGCCTGATTTTAAATTTTATCGTAAGCGACATGTTAATGAAAATGTACTTTTTTATTGAAATTACAATTCAATGAGCATACCCATAGTTCTAATTAATTTCAATGTTTTTAAGTACATACACTATAATTTTTTCTGATTTTTGTTTGTGAAAGCTAGCTTTATTTTTTTTTTTTTTGATATAAATATAACATAAAAATTGCCAAAAAGTTTATTTTTGGGTGGTCGTGGTTTTCAATTTCAATGTTTCTTAGTTCTAATTCATTTCAATGAATTCAAAATCAATTCAATTCAAATGAATTTGAAAAATGAATTGCAATTCACTTTGACAAACTTATTTGAATTACAAACGAATTGTACTTCATTTGAAATGAAAACAAATTGCAATTCATTATCACCAAATTCATTTGAATTGACTCAAATTTCATTCAATTCAATTTTTGTGTGAAAAGGATTAATTCAAAATTTGTTAATTCGTAACGAACTAAAATCAAAAAATAATGATTCATTTACAGCTCTGGCATGTATGCATCGACACCATTGACTAGACTGTAATTTTATGATGATGTTCATACATATGTACATATAGGCGTATAGATTTTTTTAATAAGATTAAAAACAGCATCAACTACATTCAGACATATGTTTTACTGTATTTATTTTCTTGTTTTCTTATAGAAACTTGTATATCTAGTGTTCGACCGAATAACCGAATTCGGTTTCGTTTATATTTATTTATTTATGAATTTATTAAACATATTATACAAAATAAGTTTGCATAATATGGTATTGCACAAATATGCGCGGAGTAACGTAGATCATATGTCCAAGATGTTATTAACAGTACACGACCTATCGGATACTATAGTTCTATTAATAAAATGAAAGAAATTTTAAAGTAAAAAAACTTGCCCCCATATGCAAAAAATAACGTGTGCTTTAAGTGTACGTTAAAACCAGTTTTTGTATGAAATTTTTATTTTAACGTACACTTCAAGCTCACGTTATTTTTTCCATATGGGGGCAAGTTTTTTTACTTTAAAATTTCTTTCATTTTAGTAATAGAACTATAGTATCCGACAGCCTTCTGCCACGTCCCTCAACTACTTACTGTAGAATGTATCCGTATCGTATCACTGGATCTTTTTCATTACAGGCTGAAACACTCAAAGATGCTTTCAAAAGCACTTTATATCCGCATGAGATTAATGCGGTTTAAAAGGCTATTATACCATGCTCTTGTTTCTTTCTTTAATTTTCAATGGTATTGATTTTCTTGACTTAAGCCAAGGTATTGAACTTGGAGTCCAACGGCGTTTTTGAATATCGGTTCTTATCACAAAAAAAAAGGATCGTAAATTTTTCTCGTTTTCTCCTTTTTGCTCTCACACAGTCTTAAAAACTGCAGCTCTTATTTACTTTACAACTAGTGAAAAAACAAAATTTGATTTATAGCATGAAAAATCTAAAAAATGTATTAAAAATATACATCTATGATGAAATATGCAAAAATATGTATTTATTATAAAATATGCAAATATATGCACTAACAAATCGATGCCATTTTGTAGCAAATTTGTTGATTCGCAAAGATATTTTATTTATGTTGATCTACGACCAACGACAGAAAACATGTATTTACATGAAAATCCTTTACCTACTCATAACTATCTTAACAAACTCAAGCTTTGATATCTTTTATAGTTATTTTCTTTATTTATTTATAATTATTACTAATAAATAATTATTATTATTATTACTAATAAATACTAATAAAATACAATTATTTCAATTAATCCCGGTCCAGACTTGAAATTTTTGTTGAGCATATGGGTGAGTGTTAAAATAGAAATATATACATTTTATGTTTCTATCTCGTTCTTTTGCACTAAAAACTAAAAAGTTGCTGCAAAAAAACTGCAAGTCTGGACTACAAGTTAGTTAATATGAATGAAAAATGCCACCACTGTGGCTTTCGAATCTAGAATTTATAGTAAAATTATATTAGGTGTTGTAGATTGTTATTTGTTATTCCCAAATTAGTTTTATATCATTTTTTAGAAAATTTGTGGAATAATTTGATTAAACGATTTATAGCCTGGCTGTATTGTAATTAATGCACTCGTCCAGAACATGTAAGATGCTTAGTTGTGTGGGAGAACTTATAGTAACCAATCCTGAGTCGAACAATAGTTAAGGTTATATTCCTGGGATAGATAAAAACCTGCGTACCCAGAAGGGTGTATATAACCTATATGCTCAAAAAAGCTTAAAGGTTTGTTGTTAGTCTGTCCATTTATGCTGATGTAAGGAGCTGATAATGTATAGGATAACGTTAGTTATAACATTATCTTCCCAAGTTTGGATTTCTTGTAGAGGTCTATGTTTGGCTTCTGTAACTGCAGTATCTATAGGCGTTTTTCCAGAGATACCAGCATGTGATGGAATCCACATTAGTTTGATTCTAGTTGAGTGTGTGGCAATAATATGTCAAATTTCGTTTATTAGTAGAGTCTCGTATTTTGAGCCTTTTGTAGCGAGAATATATTGAAGAACTATCTGTAAAAATAATGTATTTTCTAGCTTCAGAGCACCGAACTCCATTGCAAAAAATATGGTCAATGCCTCCGCAGTAAAGTTGGAACAGTGTTTGGCGATATAACCAGCTTTGACGAGTTGAATATCTGCTTGGATTATATATAAATGTTATGGAATTAAGTGACTTAGAACAATCGGTAAATAACAGATTCCAGTTTTTTGACATATAGCTCAATAATGCTTTTGAAT
Organism: Tachina fera; assembly: GCA_905220375.1. Lineage (NCBI taxonomy): Eukaryota > Metazoa > Arthropoda > Insecta > Diptera > Tachinidae > Tachina > Tachina fera. The sequence goes on along the minus strand of LR999965.1, from coordinate 38,936,900 downwards.
TTTTGTTTCGTGTGACTTAGGACCATCGGAAAAAAACAGTTTTCGTTGACATATAGCTTAATAATGCTATGGAATATAGACTATAGGTGGAGGAGTTGCTTTTCACAGAATGAACAATTAGTCTTTTGTGTTTGATAGTTTTTTTTTACATCTTCGAAAGAGTTTTGGTATTAGCTTGTGTGTTTGTAAAGATACTCTATATCAAAATCCAGAATCGGCTAAGAAATTAGTGATTGGGCTTCCAAATGCACCAATACTTCCTGAAAAGTATTCCTGGTCAAAATCTCAACTAGTTTGTGTGATTTTTCTGAAAGTTATAGCTCTATGACTTGTGACTTATCTTTTTTAGACTTCTAATTTTATTTGGAATAATAAATCAATTTGGGTTGTACTTTTATTCGGGCATGTCACAGAGTTCAATTCCGTTCGGAAACTGAATTCAAACCACCCCATTTTTGTAGGAGATGGTGTCTAAAAAAGAAAACTGAAATGGAGGAATTTGTCATGTGTGTCCAGACTGTTGGGAGCGCTGGTATGCTGAGTTATACTGCGCCTAGAGCTAGTCATCTCCCCCCATTATAATAATTGGCATGAGATGGAGATTGTTGCCCCATTGTCGTGCACCAGCTTCAGTGTAAGGCAACAGTATGTAATGAAGATATCTTATAATATAATATTTTAATTTCCTTATACAGACTGCTTTATATCTTTTTAAAAAATATTTGACATTTAAAACGCTCTTTTATTTAAAAGTTTATATTTATTTTATTTATTTTATATTTTTAAACTTTTTAACAAAATTATCCCCAATGGCAACACTATTACAATTCACAAGCAATTTCTATTAAATTAATAACATTGCTCCTGAAGGTATGCTTTAAAATTCTGTTGAGTGTATTTCTATGCAGCTGTTAAGTTTATCTTCACTTCTTGTTCGTATGATTACACTAATACACTAAAACATAGCTCACACCGATTTGATAACACTTTACGATCTTACTCAAAATTTGTGATTGTATTGTGAAAAAGATTTTTACCGTCTAGCGTGTAGATGTTTACACATAAAAAATAGAGGCAAATTGTTAACTTCCTCCTTAATTTTTGAAGTCGGTTAAAAATCAATTTTGTATTTTTGTCGATACCTGCAAATGTCCTCTTCGGCCTCGTTATTGATTTCATAAACTGCTTTCGGCTGGACACTAACAAGTCATACTACCAGTAAGCAAGCTTCTTTCATTTAATATAATTTACTCAATAAAATTCCCTTACTAATAATTCATCGCAAAACATATTGTACACATTCCTCTTCAACATGACTACAAGCTCTAGGAAAAAAAATTCAATAATAAATATTGCTTGCAGCCTGTTGATAAAAATGGTTTATTAATTCAAATTAATATAATTTTGTGAAAAATAATGAGTACGTGCTGTACTCTAGAGATTGAAAATTATTATTCATTGGGAATACTCAGTGTTCTAGTTTAAGAGTTTGAGTAGGACGGTGGAATACCAAAAAGTAATGCTTTGATTGATAGGTTTTTTTGTTTGTTTTCTCTTAACAGGGGAAAAGCGAATATATTTAGTAAGAAATATTTGTGTATGGATGAATGTGAGTCGTTTATGCGTATATGATATATTATTATTCATAATCTTTGGTTGAGTGAACATATACATACATAAATATCACAAATATTACATAATACGTGAAAAATATAGTATAAATTTAGAAATTGCAGGATCTGGAATTGGATATTTTTTAATGGTTTATTAATTATTTAGGGCCTTATCTTGTAAAACGCAATGCCAAGCGTTGACAAATTTTATGTGTATTTTCTTTTTGTAATTAAAATTTTTTTTATATGAAAATTGCGAACGCCGAGCGTTGTGTTTTACAAAATTAAGCCCATAATTTTTTTTTATTTTATTTGTTTATTATACACGTCAGCCTGACGATGACAAAATGAAGTCCATAACACATTGTAGTGATAGGTGTTGAACCAAATAAGAACTTGGTAAAAAAAAAATTATTTCAGTATCTTTGACAGCCGCAATTTTTGATAAGAACTTGGTTTTCTTCACATTTGTATTTTTGTTAAAATATCAATTAAACTGGCTTTAAATATGACTCCAATTTTCACACATTTTCCACACCATTTGCAACCGTATTTTAGCAATAATGCGTTGATTTAAAAATTTTTAATACTAGAATTTAGCTTTAATTCTAACCAATTTTTCAGAAAAGTGGGCAGAATGATGAGCTTGAAATCATTCATTAATCAAAAGTTTCGTTTAGTAAAGTAAACGCATGTGGCTCCGTTGTTGGAACCACTTCTCACCAAGATTCGTGACAGCTGATTGAGGCACGAAAGAATTTTTAATCATTTCGCGATGAGGCAAAATACAGCCCTAGTATGATGTAATTTATGAAAATTTTCAAAAGGTAATCACCAAGGTGTATCTTACTAGTTGGCAGTGCTACTTCAGCTGATAATTTTTTGTCTTTGTGCTTTGTAGCTGTAGAATGTCAAAAACTTCGTTTTGTTTTGGTTTTGGTACAAAAATTTTTGTGCTTTTGATATTCTTCGGTTCTTTACACCGCTATGGTTGCCGTATTATTGTATAAAAAATTCTTACGCAGTCACCTGTATAATTGCATCATGATAATCACAATTCATTAGATCAGGGTTGTATTTTAATCGACTTCAAGAAAGTTATAAATTTTTTTTTTGGCAGTGTTACTTCATGATTCATATTACACCGATCATAAAAAAATTGCTTTTATGATGGAAAGCTAATTAGTCCCATTGCAAAAAAATGGGCGGGGACACGCCCACAAATTTTTTTATTTGATAATATTCCTTATTTGATTGCTGCGAATGAAACCTTGCATACACCCTTGGTTCTTGTAGTTAAACAATTTTAAAGTTGAAAAAACGGGTGGGGCTACGCCCACTAAAACCTATTATTATATTCTACGTGGTTCTACTTCACCGAAACTAACCAGATAGCTTGAACTCAAAAGAAGACACAATCTACCATTTAAAAAATAGAAGATTGTCCATTAAAATTTTATATTTTATTTTAAGTAGCTCTAGTGTACTGATTTTTGCAAAACTTAACACACACCCTGAGCTCTGATGAACACAAAATTTAGCATTTAAAAAGGGGCGAAGGCACGCCCCTTAAAATATAATTTTATTTCCCATAAATTTTTTCGAAAATCTTTTATTAGATATTTGCATTGAAGTCGATTTTTTAGCAGAGTTATTTCATAAGTCGTGACATTTTGTAGGATAGTGGGTACCAACGTTTACAAAAGTCTGTTTTGAAAGTCTTTCTTTGTAAGTTAAACTCAAGAAATAAGAACGATCTTTCTTTAAACTAAGAACGATCTTTAACTAATTGTATGAAATTTGGTGCACAAATTTCGCAGCATGAAAATAGAAAATAAAGAAATAAACTATTTAATTTGTATTATTTTTTTAGACAAAACTGGCTATTTATTGTTGATTTATTGTTTATTTTGTTGATTGGTTTAAACTTATAAATTTAAGAAATAAATTATTAGTACATTTGTAGCGTATGTTTTTTTTTCTATGTATATAAATAAGACACAAGATTTTTAACAAAGAAAAAATAAAAATTCAAGTAACGAAATAAATTTTTTTTAAATGAAACTATTTTAAATTTTTGCATTTGCAGCCGAAGTATATTTGACTCATATGCGATGCAGAGTTTTCAAATTTCTTAAACAATTTGAAACATCGAATTTAAATTGCAACGTTATGACTAAAATACACTTCGTCCAAATGAAAAAGCATTACAGAGAGCCAAAGTTATTTAAAAAAATAATATATTTTCAGTACAAAAAAAAATTTGTTAGTGAGCATTTTCTTTCAAAAAGAATTGAAGCAAACTTTCTAGGATAACAATGAAAAATTTCATTAAGTTAAGAAAATCTCTTTTTGTTTTTGAAGAAAAACAAAATTAAAGACAATATTTGCCAATGGTATGGGTTGTGTATTTTCTTTCCATTTTTCTTCAATTCGTTTTAAAATTGTATTCATTTGTTAAATTGAGTTTCTTTGCTAAATTATTTGCATCAATTATTGCTTTTCGCTAGTTACAATTGTTGTTAAGTTGTAACACATCATAACATGTCCCTGAGTAGTTCCTTTTGGGCGGCTGTTAATTTCTCGGGGAATTGTATATCAAAAGCTACCAACAAATCTCCTTTGCGTGAAGTATCCTTGGGAAATGGTAGGCCGTAGCCTTGTATACGTTTGACAGTATTCGGTTTGATGATCTCTTGCATGGTACTGATGCGCAATTTATCGCCGGACATGGTAGGAACTTGAAACACCACACCACATAAGGCCTGCAAATAAAGAAAGGAAGTAATTTATTAAAATAATAATAAGACTAAAATTAGGGATTAAATTAAATGTTTTATTTGTTGTGGCGTTGCCAGCTCGAACTTAATTTTTGACTTACTACGTAGGAGTATAAGTAATCCTTCGTCTATACCTAACGTGACCAGATTGTTTTTGCAAAAAGCGGGACATGATCGATCAAAAAGCGGGATTTCGAAGAAAACACCGCGAAAAAGCTGGATTTTAAAATAAATACCTTTTAGAAAGCGGGATGTGAATATGCACATATACATATTAGTTTGTACTTAGGAAACACAGCTTTTAACTCAAAAGAAACGCTTTGAAATAAGCAAAAAGATTTATAAACAAAAATATTTATCTATATGAATTTGAATCAGATGTTGTTGGTTGGTAATCGCATCGACTAAGAGCGGCTGCACCGATTTCGCTTTTTTTCACCTCCCATATATTTTTTTTTATTTTGGAATATTTTTCAACAAGAAATGTGAAATATATTCTACATTTCACAAACTTACAATTAATTCCTTTATGGCAACACTACAACGAATAAAGGAATAAAAGGCATTGATCAAATTAATATCTAAAAGTCCCCGAGCGTGAGCTACCTAACCCATCATCTAAAGCGGCTCAAACGGCATTTCATTTTATATCGAACCTTGTTTTCGATTTTATCGTAAGCGACAAAAATTAAATTTTTCAGGACAAGGTTTTTTTTAAAATATTCAAATTTGTTTTTGTACGCAAATTTTCGCTTACGATAAAATTTTACAGCCTGTATCTTAAGAGTTATCAACAATTTTCGATAACATATCGCTTACGATAAATTCGAAAAAAGGGCTCGATATGTTTTATTTGTTATTTCATATGACTTTTTTTGACAATTGAGATTATTTAAGTTATCAATCACTCTTTACTTATACATATCTTAATAACATTTGTTTGTTTGCCAGTTGTTTGATATCTTAGTATCGTGTCTCGTCCTTTTAAATCTTGTAAATCTATTGTTTGCTTAATCAATTTCTGATAATATTATTTTGAGTATCATTATTAATTTCGATAAGTCCCTACAACTTAAAAAGTTTTAAATTTCACGTTTGCACGCAAAGCAAAATATTGATTTTAAAATCCAAAATTGAACTTTCACCTTAAACTTCCTTAAAGAACATAAGAAAATTTCAACGAAAGTTTCATAACTTTTACTTCCAAAACTATACATACAGAGTAGCCTGCTGCACAGTCGTTTTTGTTTATGTGTAACAATTCGCTTTACCATATTTTCATCCTTGTTGACATATTGTTAAGATGTTCAACTCATTGTTGCTACAGTTCTATTACATATATTTCCATTTATTTTTATTGATTGCATTCGCACTCTTTTATTTTTCTTAGCAAATAAACACACACACACAAAATCTATTTATTTTGTGTCCTTTTACTTTAATCGAGTACATCGTTGGCAATCAGCTTGTGTCTAACTGTTTTTATTGCTTAAGTATATGTGTGTTTATCCTTAATGGCACTAAATATAATGTTTACATGTATAATTCAATATTGTAAACATGTGAATGTTTGTATTAAATCGTATTTTAACATCATGTCTAACCAAATATCCATTAAAATTAAGTTCTGTTGCTTTTTGCTTGACAGTTTTATTTATTTTTGGGTATTTACAGCGAAAATCATTTATCAAATCATGGATTTTTTGAAGCATTTTAATACACATATAAGGAATACACATTAATTTAACTTATATTTCTTTCTTATTGTAAAGACTAGAATTGTTGACTTCTGTATTTAAACAAATTTTATGGATTTATAAATAGGCCATAGATATAGAGAAGAAGGATATTCTATACTTAGTTTTATTTATTTATTTTAATTTCTTATTTCAGAACCCAGTCGTTTGTTAAATTATTTTAACGTCTAAGAAGACAGAGTTGTCGTTTGGACCCTTGGTCATGAAAGAATCCTAGGCCACGCCCACTACTTCATAAATCCATCTAAAACTTAGCAGGCACCTGATGATCTTGTAAAGGTACGATCTCGTATTTGAAGGAGTAGGCAGGATTAAGGCCCTTGAAGTTTAGTATCATTTTTCAAGCTGAGCTTACATCTGGCATTTCTTGTGTGTCATTTGCACAAAAAATCATAACCAACTAACTACTAATGAAAAACTTTTTGATTCAGACATGTATTTATTAATTTAAACAGTTTGCAATCATGTTGGATTCTATAAAATTGGGTAAAGTGAATAAAAAATTAGCATTTGCTTTTTACTTAAAAATTTGTTTTAAAACCTAAAATATGTGTTTTTTTTTTATTTTTTTTTTAAATTTTAAGTAAAAAGCAAATGCCTATTTTTTATTCACTTTACCCAGTCTTTCAACTTGTTTAAAAAAATTTAATATTTTTTGGTATATAAAGTTAGAAATTTTGTGAACAGATGGCTTTTCGTCCATTAAAACATATTGATCAAAAAATATTTTTTTGTAAATTATGGCTGTTTGATTTCAGCCGATTTATAAGCAAGCGTGCACTTTTGCATTACAAAATTTACAGAAAATGTTGTGTGGAAGAATACAAAAATTCAGAGAAGTGCGACTTTGACCCGCGCACGAAGGGTTCCGTACGGACACGAGATATGAATTCAATACGAAATTTAGCCTATATAAAATATAGTTTTGGCATTTTTTTTCGTTTTAGGGTTTTTCCGGGTTTAATCGTTTTTTTTAGTTTGGGGGTTTAGCGTTTAATGGCGCTTTTTAGTTTTGGCACTTTTTTCTCGTTTTGGTGATTTTTTTCATATAGGCAATCTTGTTTGGTTTTGGCAATTTTTTCGGTTTTTGGAGTTTTTAATTTTGGCGATTTTTTTCGTTTTTGCTATTTTTTCATTTATGCGTTTTTTTTGTATTATGTCGACTTTTTCGGTTTTTGGCGTTTTTTCATTTAGGCGCTTTTTTAGTTTTGACACTTTTTTTTCTCATTTTGGCGATTTTTTTTCTTTTTGGCTAATTTTTTCATTTTGCGATTCTTTTTTATATAAACAATTATTTTCGTTCTGGCGAATTTTTCGCGTTTTGGCGACTTTTTTCATTTTTTTGCGTTTTTTTTCATTTCGGCGATTTTTTCGAATTTGGCGATTTATTTTAGTTGTTAAGCCTACAGTACACGGCATGTAAAAAATACACATACACATGTGGCTCTGACGTAATTTTGACGTCACAATGAAGCCACATTGGATACATGCCGCGTACTAGCAATACATGTAAATTGAGAAATTTACATCACTACTCATGTGCTGTCTCTCGAAATGTGTCCGAATCGGCTAAAATTGTCATATTTAGATTTTGGAACAAAAATAATATCAATATTTTACGACATGTAGCAACTACAAATAATTAAAACAAATGCAACTAACATGCTGAAAATTCGCGGGACGTCATATTCACATGCGCATGTGGATTTTTACATGCCTTGTACCGTGTACTCTAGGCTTTAGGATTTTTTTTTTTTTAATTTTGGCGGTTTTTTCGTTTTGGCGATTTTTTTTTTAGTTTTTGGTGATTTATTTTTTGGTTTGGATTTTTTAGTTTTACCGTTTTTGAAAATTTCAAGAGCTTACCTCTTACGGTTTCCAAGAATTAGCAAGTTAAATATTAATTGTTGTAGTATACATAAAAATACACTAATTTTATATTACATGGGATTTTAAAAATTTTCGGGGCTTGTTTTGGAAAACCCTTAAATTTTTAATTCTCCTGTATTTGTTGTTGTAGCGGCTAAAATTCTACATACTCTGTCTAAATTTCATATCCGTAGCTCTTAGGGTTTCTGAGAAAATAGCGTGTGACAGACAGACGGACAGCGTAGCGAAAGCAACAGGGTTCCTTTCCACCATTGTTGTACGGAACCCTAAAAAGCAATGTGAGTCCGATCACAGGGGAGATGTGCACCGGCTTCAGTGTAAGGCAACAGTACGTAATGAAGATTTGTTACAATATAATATTACAAATTCTTTATAAAGACCGCTATATATCTTTTTAACAAATATTTGACATTTAAAACGCTCTTTTATTTAAAAGTTTATATTTATTTTATAATTTTCAACTTTTTAACAAAATTATCTGCACTGGCAACACTATTACACTTCACAAGCAATTTCTATTAAAATTAACAGTGCTCCTGAAGGTATGCTTTAAAATTCGGTTGGGTTTATCTATACTTCCTGTTCGTATGATTACACTATTAGAGTCATACTTAGCTCACACCGATTTGATAACGATTTACGATCTTACTCAAAATTTCTGATTGTATTGTGTGTGAAAAAGATTTTTACTCCCTAGCGTATAGATGTTTACACATCAATATTTCCAAAAACTATAATTAGCAATTGGGGGTTTTATCATAGGTTTGTGTCTTATATGAACGAATGCGTAATAATTACAATAATAAAATTTTAAATTCTATAAAACAAATTTTTTTGAGTGTAAATATTTTTCAAAATACTCGCAGCTATTGAAGGCACTGGCTCATAATGATGTCTATAATATACATATGTAACACATCGTTTTTAAACTCATAAGGGACTATAACTATGGCTAAAATAATCGTATGTATGCATCTGCACTTTCTATGAACATTTGAGAAACGGTAATTAAATTAAAGCACATTTGTATTCCTTTTTGACCCAAAAATGTCACCTTTTAACATATTGCAATTCCCAGCTAATACATCAGTCTTAATAAAGCATATACACTTTTTTTATTCAAATATGAATAAAATGTATGTGTGTTTAAAAATTTTAAAATTTAAGTCACGTTTTAGGTTTTGTTGTCAGCTGAAAAAGATAAGGCAAAAACTTAAAAAAAAAATTAATTGGATTAACTGAATGTTGACAAGAGTGTAATAATATTATAGTGGCGAAAATAATAAATTCCATAAATGAAAACAAGAGCAAACAATTTTCAACAAGCTGTATTAATATTAACAAATTTAACAAATATAAACGATATTTATACTAGTACCATGTATACCATGTACAGGTTGTTGCAATTATTATTACTTGTTAACATCAACATTGAAGCATTCGCTGGTATAACAAAAACTTAAATACTTTGTAAGCTAACAAAAAAGTTCTAATGGCTCATTCTGGTTTTAGAGACAAAACAAAATTGTATCGGCGTTTTTGCCACTTCCATTTTTGCATATTATTATGGTAAAATAATGTGGAAAACTATGAAATCCTTTTTTGATGTATCAAGCAATTAAATTTGAAATGTCTAAAGAAACATTTTTGTAGAATATTTTAACTGCCTAAATCTTCTCCGCATGGGACAAGGGGAATCAAGTTGCCTCAACTGATCAGCTGATTATTTTCGTCACTTTTAAGTTACATTTTCCCCAGATGTTAACACACATTTTGCAGTAAAAGATATTTTAACTTTGTTTTAAATATTGAGCGAATCTACGTTGTTTTAGAAAAAATTTAGTAAAGTGAGACTTTGACTTGCGCACGAAGGGTTTCGTATGGACACTGGATATATAATAATATACGAGCTTAGCTTATATAAAATAAAGTTTTGAAATTTTTTTTCGGTTTTGAGCGTTTTTTTAATATGGCGTTTTTTAGTGTTTTTGACTTTTTTATGTTGGTGATTTTTTTCAATTTGCCGTTTATTTTTCATTTTGCCGATTTTTTCATTTCTTCGATTTTTTTAATTTCGGTGATTTTTCCGGTTTTTGGCGATTTATTTTAGTGTAGATTTTTTTTTTAATTTAGCGCTTTTTTTGTTTTGGCGATTTTTTTTTTTAATTGGCGATTTTATAATTTGGGAATTTTTTAGTTTTACCGCTTATAAAAATTTCAAGAGTTTGCCAGTTACGGTTTCCAAGATACGTTAAGTTGTCCAAATTACATAGTCAAAATTACATTAACTGCCTTTTCACCTTTGGTGTACGGAACCCTAAAAATGTATGCTGCTCATCGGTGCGCTTCAGAAGTTAAGCACGAATTAGTAATATCCTCACGCCTTGAATTTACAAACAATAAGCTCTTAGCAAATTCTGCTAACACTTTTATTGTTGTTGCTGTTGTCATTAGTTTATGTATTTTTATTAGAGATGTACAAATGCCGTGATTTGCTTTGCGTGAGTCATGGCATTAGTCACTCGTGATCATGGTTATATTTATGTATAATAATGATTTACAAAAATAACTTGTGTGACATTAGCTAACTTTCTGAAGCTAAGTCAAGACGATATGTTGAATCAGCATATTTATGGTGAAAAATTTGTTACCAGTCCCAACATATCGTGTAGACACAAAATTTTTTTTAATATACGTATGCTTAACTACATATGAAGGGCATTTGTTAAAGTTGCCAACAAACGTTTATTCAAGATATTAGCATATCGTGTAGACACTATATTTTTACTTTGTAAAAAAATGTTCTATGTATGCTGTCATATATGTATGTTATTTGTTGAAAAGCCTATTTAAGCTTTTCAGCATACGGTAAATTTGATAGCAAATAGAATTGATATTTTAACCCTACTCATGTATGTAGAGTTGCCTGATTTGCAATTTTTTCTCTTACATTCGGCAATTTACTGCATATTAAACCTATTGTACCATTGATAAAAACGAAACAGTAAATGTGAAAAATATACTGCAGAAATATTAATGGTGGATTCGGGTGAGTAAAACATAAGGGAAATCACAATTTCATAAAAAGAAATTCAGGCGATTCTGAAGAAGATAATCACTCTTATTCCAGCTTCGTTTCGATTTTGCAACTTCTCGCCAATTTTTGCAAACTTTGCAAAAAAAGATACTTTTTGCATGCTTTCAGCCTTCTAAGAGTTTTGCCGATTTTAAAAAAATAAAAGAATTGGTCATCATCCCGCTGATAGTAAGTTTTTGTTAATTTTCGTCATTTTTGCGATTTTTACTGAATTTTTTGCATTTCTTACAGTTTTAGCGATTTTTAATTAATACTATGGCTTGTTTAAAATTTTGCCAATTTTCGCGAATTTTTACTAAGTTTGCAATAAAAGCGGCCTTTTGTGTGGTTTTTCCCAGTTTTAACAGTTTTGAAGAGTTTAAAACATTTTCAGACTTTGTCATCCTGCTGTTGCAGCTTTTTGCCAATTTCCGTCATTTCGCCAATTTCTTTTTCATTATATACATGTATAATTGCAAAAATATAAATTTTTTCCACTAAAAGCGATGTACATACATAAATTAATAATAAAAAAGAGAATTGTCAATTTTTTTATATTCAAGCAAATAAATGCTCACATGACTCAACATATACATCAGAATACGAAATTTAACATATCGTGTAGACACAAAAATTGTATGCTAACTCATATGTTGTATTATCATTTGCTGACATATGTTGACTTTAGAAAATTTTATACTTTCAGCATACTGTGTAGACGGCTAACATACATATATGCTGACAGCAGGATTTGTTGTTATTTTTAAGCATATGAATGTAAGCAAATATTTACTGATTCAACATATCGTCTAGACTTAGCTTTAGGCTTGTTAAATAATCAGTTAGTGGCAGGTAAATTTTTTTGTTGGTAAAGCACCGCTCATATGAATTTCGTTGCTGCTTTGGTATTTTTTATATAAAAGACAATCATGAACAATAATTAATTAATAATTACGTTGTTGGAACATGTATTTTGTTCTTAGAGTTATCCACATAAGATATAGTGCTCCGCACTATTTTTATTCCACAGATATAGGAAAAATAATAATTACTTTATAGGAGGCGTACTCCTTTCCACCTCCTATAGCCCAAGACTTTTTCGAAACATGAACTTTCATATTAATTAATTAATTAATTATTAATTCATATTAAATTTAGTTATTCCTACTATTTTAGTTGTTTAGATATTAATTAATCCGCGAAGAAAGGGATTGGGCCCCACTGTGCGTCGTTGCAATACCAAAAACTTGGGATATAGATATAGACTGTCAATAGCACAAACTGTTGACAAGTAGAAGAAGTTAAAGAAAGCTTATATTTTTCATGGCAATGGGTAAAGTGAATAAAAAATAAGCATTTGCTTTTTACTTGAAAATTTGCTAAAAACAAAAACAAAAAACACAATATGTTATGTGTTTTTTAAGTAAAAAGCAAATACTTTCTTTTTATTCACTCTACCCAATATCTTAAAAAATTAATTTTGTAATAGTTTGCAAAAATTTAGATGAAAAACTTATTACTTAGCCATAAATCACAATTAAAAATATTTTATCAGCTGTTTTTTAATTTCTTTTGTAAAATTCGAAAAATTTTACAGAATATATACTTCAAATGCCAAAATGTGCTCTACAATATGATTTATATACATTAGAGTGGCCGCTACACAGAAAAAATTATTGTTGAATTTTTTTTAATTAAGTGATTGCTTAGAAAAAATAATACTTTTGATTAAAATTTTAATTGAATATATGTTTATTTTAATTGACTTTGCTGCTCTAACAAAAAAGTGCTATCAACAGAGCTTAACTCAGTATACTCTGAAATGGGTAACAATTTTTACATATTAATTGTATGTAAATAATGTAACTTTTGTTTTTATGTATGAAAATCGAGCGGTTTTTTGTAATATGCCACATTGTTTTGAAAAAATATTTTCAATTAAAATACTCAATTAATCTTTTAATTGGTTTTGATATTTTACATGTGTGAAAAAACTACTCAGCTTACTTTTTTTTTGATTCTTAGTAATTTTGACATAAGTTGAATAAAAAATTAAATATGAAAATAAAAAAAAATTCATTTTGTTCCCTTTTGTTGAGAAATAACAAGGCAATAATGATAAAAAATGCAAGCTTATAGACCAAATGTGGATGGTAAAGTTAGTACATTGGTGGTATTAGGGGTTCGATGCAAAAGGTCTTGCGTAAGTACATATGGAAAACATCGAAGCCTTTCTTTAAAATCCAATTATAAAATACACACAATTCAAAGAAAGGCTACGACGATATTCTGCATTTACACTTACGCAAGACTATTAAATACCGGATGCGGCCATTGAACGATTTTCCTCCATTCAAACTTCAAAAGCCATGCGATGCATCAGTTAGGTTTTTGGTCAATACACAAATGTTTCCATTTTTTAAATTTTTTATATGAAGATACAAGATATATGTACATAAAATCTTTTATATTTTTACAATTTTTATATTTATATTCTCTTAGATTTTTTATATTTCAATTACTATTTCTATAAAAAATTTATAAAAAATTGTAATTAGTTATTTAATTGAATCCTAAAAAATATTTCAATTAATTTTTCAATTGAATCTTCAAAGATATTTCAATTAAATTTTATTTGAATCTTTAGAAAACCATCAATTAAATTTTTAGATAATGTAATATATTTTTAATTGAAAAAACCAAAAACATTTTCAATTAAAATGGATGAGTTAATACTACAATTTTCGTGATTGGTTGAAAACTAATTAATTTTTTAACTGAATCTTTGTTTTTTTAATTGAATCTTGTTTTTACTTTTTTCTGTGTAGTTGTAAAATGGGCTTGAAGGCCAACTTTGAGGGGCGGACGTACCCCTAAAAACACAACTTGTCGCTATGGAATGTTTTTGTATTTTTTTTACATAAAACTGAACCGATTTTCGGGGAGAGAATATAAGAAATCAAAAAAATATTAACGACCACTCTAATATATTCATAAATACATCATACAAATGTTTTTCATCTTTAATTTTACATCAAATTCAACTGAAACTATGAACAGAAAATCAGGCTTAAGATAAATTATATTTTGCTTTTTTATTCGTGACTTTACTATCAAAATATTCTTCTCGTCATGCCCATAAAATGTCGTCATATCAAGCGTTAAATTTTTTGTTGACTACGCTAACAATGATGCTTCTGATGACTTTATGGTAAATACTTAACGTGATTTAGTAGACAAGTTAACAAAAACTAATATAAAAAAAATGCTACCGAACGGTGGTTTAACTTTTATACAGGAAACGTGGCAACTGTTCCATAGACAAATTAGGATTATTTGTTTTTGGTTTCTTTTCTCCGATACACTCAATGAATTTTTCCATTATATAAATAATTGGAAAAGAAAGCGTATCTTTTTCTATGAAAAAAAATCAAAAATACATAGATAACTATTCTCTATTCGATTTGTGAAAAATTGAATTGGAACAAATGAAAATTACTCCAACGTTCACATCAGATGTACACATAATACTTAAACTGAATTTGCATTTCAATGAAAAGCAACCAAAATGGACAAAAAAAACTGATTTTAAATATGCCAAGTAGAATGTAGCTTAATGGGAAGATTCAAGAATAGCCAGCAAGGTGAATCAGTTCCCAAATATTTTTTTTATATACATATGTGACAGGGAAGGTTAAGAGGAACCTATGGGTCGAAAAAAAATTTTTTAGTTTTTTGGTGATTTTTAAGTGTCCCATACATTATACAATATTATTGCATAATAAAAGCTTTCCTGACAGTGAAAAAGTAAACATAATTGAACAATGTTGCAACCACATTACACATTACACAATTGTACAAGAAAAATCTGAAGTCTCTTGATATTTTCGAATATATTGTGCCACCATCTAATATGACGTGTAGGCGATATTATTGTACAATATGAAAAATTTAACAATTGTATTGCCGCTTTATAGTAGACAGCACGGACCTTTTAATACAACAAACCACAGCTTTCTACCTTCATTAGTTTCGTCATAAATTAGCATCAAAATAAACCTTTGTTAAAAAAAGAGTAAAAAAGAATCCGGTGTGACAAACTTTTCTTTAATTTATCTTATTTGCTTGAAACTTGTCACTCAGTGGTTTTCGGGGTCGATAATTACGAATTTTCTATTTTAATAATTCAAAGTGGCGGATCCAATATGGTGGATGAATTTTTTTTTAACTTATCAATTTGTTTTAAAATCGTTACCGAAAGATTTTTGCGGTCGCTGATTATGAATTTAAAGTCAGATTTTTAAATTTCAAAAAGGAGTATTCAATTAGTTTGACTACTTTTTTTTAATTTATCGGGATAGCTTTTGAAAATTTGAGATGGATGATTATAATAGATATGTATATATACATATATACGATGTCTTTTATGAAGCGAACATCATATTTTTAACTTCACTAAAAATCATAAAAACACAATAACTTAAATATTGAAACACCATAGTAGTTAGCTTTGAATAAATCAGCTCAATTCGACTAGTTTCAAGCAAATCCAATTATATTACAAAAAATATTCCGCCTTATAAGATCCGCCATTTTGAATTTTTAAAATCGAATACCAGATTCTTAATCAGCAACCCCAAAAACCCACGAGTAATGATTTTCATGCCATAAAAACTTTCAGACACGTTAAAACCCTATTTCCTCAGCATAAGACCCTTTTAACTTTCCGTGTCACATGTAACCATGATAATTACTTTTTATTTGAACCTGCAGGGTGTCTCAAGTCTTTGTATACACTCTCTAGTTCTACTTTTTAATCTTTTCAAAATATAACGTCACGAAATTGTTAGACTACATGGAATATTCAACGTTTAGAAAACAAATATAAAATAACAAAATGTGCAGTTAATCACAATGCCAGAGAACAGATTGAATGGCTTATTTTGTTGTTTTGAATGCAATCGCAAAAAACCTGCATATTGTTGTCAATCCACAACATTTGAAATAAACAACGCATGGCACAATCGAAAGAGATGAGTGCGGCGAATTTTATTGCGTGTATTGCTTGTTTTATATAAATGTTTACTGGTCTTGTCAAAAGCAACGAATGCTCATTGAATGGTGCGAATGCTTTTTATACTTAGTTCTTGTATAAAACTCTTACATTAGTATACATAAAACACAATATAGATTGGAAATGTATTTTATGTAATATTTTATATGAGACATTTATTTGAAATACATTTTAGATATATTTTATATTTTCCAAAATTTATTTCTAGCATTTTCTTTTTTTTTCTAAAACTGTAAATATCAACATTTTTTTTTTCTAAAACTTCCTCCCTCACACTGCATTTTTTTATTTACATATAAGTATAAAACTCACTCAAAATTAACTTTTTATTTATACGTGATATACAAAAGATCAGCGAACACTGAGTGAATGGTATGAAAGAAATCCATTCTTTCATGCTGCATCATTTCATTTCGCTGCTTGTGTTATATCGGCATTGTAATAATAGAGTGCGTATGAGCAATCAACACATCGCAAGGAATGGTATCTATCATAGTAATTACATTTGTTATTGTTGTCGAATAAATGCATGGCAATAGCAACGAATTTATGAATTATTAGCAAATGCGATTGGTCTCATTCTCTTCTCTGGCATCCTTTTAACATTTTTTTTATTTCTAAGTGGATTTGTAGTCATCATATTCCGTTGTCTCAATATGCAGTTGCACAAGTATAAACTGTCAATCTATTATCATTTCGTCATCTGCATCGTTTATATTGTTATCGATTGACAAATAGATGGCTGTTGTTTTATTTTTTCTTTTTCATTCTATTTTTATTACAAAAGATTAATGCAGTTTTTCTGTTTATTTTCTCAGTCACTATTTTAACAGAATTTCACGTATTTTGGTAACGTTTGTAATATGTTTATTTGTTTTCGTTTGCCCTTTTTCCCTTTTTGCTTGTTCTGTTGTTGTCTTTTGTGTTCTGTGAACGTGGCTCTATGGATTTGCAATTGAAATGAAATTTATTTATTCGATCAGAATATTTTATGCGCATGATCTGATCTTGGTCGCTTTCATCAGTTTGAAGTATATTTTTTTTATTTCGTTTGAAATGGAAGGGAAGAATTCTGAAGAAAATAACTATTTTTTTTGTAATATAGAATAACATTGAATGAATAATATTGAATTGAATATTGAATGAAATATTTTTATTAATTAATGTGAGTTTCTAAAGAAGAGAAGAAAAATTAAACTTATATGTAGTTTCCACAATGCAAGCAAGCGACTTGTCTAGAAAATTCGTATAGAAATCACTCAAAAATTTGAGTGCTTTTCATATATTTTTTCCAGACAAGTCGCTTGCTTGCATTGTGGAAACCACACATTAGACTTTAAGCTGGGGGAAATACCCCCAAATTAATAGTGATACTTATAAATGTGTTTACCCAAGGTAAATCAATTGTATACACAACAATCGTTTCTCATATTCCGTTTCATTGTAAATTTAAGTTAAATAGCTGATGTTAATAAGAATCTCTACCCAAGTAGATAGACTAGGGTGCTGATGAAGTGCGTGGCTGCACAGAAAAGTATCGGTATTTCCCCCAGTTTAAAGTATAAGTTTAATTTTCTTCTCTTCTTTAGAAACTCACATTAATTAATAAAAATATTTCATTCAATAAGAATTGAAATTACTGAACTTGAGCCTAACTATGAATTATTTCTGATTAAAATTCACTACAGTTCAATTAAAGAATCTAAAAATTTCTCACAAAAATTAAAAATTTTAAAAACGCCTAATATATCCAGAAAAGATATGATATCTTCTAAGCGGCTGGAAGGATTATTTTCAAGCATAGCTAAGAACACTCGATCAAGTCACCTTTCGAACAGAAAAAACTAAATCAATATCGGTTCAGCCGTTAGGTCTGTACGTGGACTCGTATATTACCAATTTCTTTTTATCGGAACTAATATGTTAAAAGTGACCATATCTGGGATATTAAAATCCTTACCAGATTCGTATTCAGCATGCCAACTGCAATAAGATATGAGATAGATTTATAATAAATTAATAAGTTTTTAAAAATTTTTTACATTTACATGTGAGCATTTATTTTCACCAAACAAATTATACCTTGAGATAGAAGAATAAAAAAAAATTATATATAACTAGAAGAAATACATTTTTTTGATTCGAAATTTATATTACAGATGAATATTGAATAGGGGAGCTATTTCCCGTCGGAAACACATTTGGACCAAATGTGAGTTGACGTATTTTGAATATAGGCTCTCGATATAATAATGCGAATGACAACAGAACACAATTTATGAAAAATTACTAATGGTTTTGCCAATTAAAAATTTTCTCTTTGTAAGAAGCTGTGGAGAAATAAAATACATCAGTCATCAGAAAATGGAAGTCCTCAGCAGTTCACATTTAACACTTGTGCATCGCATACCTTCCCTTCTGTTAAGGTTCCTTTGACTCGAATGCTTTTTTTCCTTGAATTTATGTATTAATACAATCTATTATTATTATTATTTTTTTTGCGTCACAATTCTCATTCCATGTTTTTTTTCATTTTGCGATAAGCAATTATTTTTATTATTTTTTTTTTGTCCATTTACCAACCTTTTAAGGCATTTGCATGGGCTATTAAGTTATCATAACTATAAAATAGCAAACAATCGAAAATAAAATCCTCAAAAAATAATATATTGTAAAAAAAAACAGATGAAAATTTAAAAAAAAAAATTTATTAACACTTTGACATACTTTATTTATGCATGAGTACAAGAGCGCATTTTTGGTCATGTAATAAATTTTAAAACAAAACCAAACAAAAAATTTAGACAGAAACACATTTTCATGTAATTTGTAAATATTAATTAACTTAAAAATGTTTGCGTTTTTTTTTATTAAGTTTTTATTCAGCCGTTATTGTTGTTATTTTGCTGTTGTTATTGTCAGATATAATTGTTTAATGCATTTTTTCATTTCATTTTCATTTATATGCAAGTACGAATGAGCATATCAGATGCATTTTTAAATGAAATTTTTTCTGTTAAACATAAATTAATTAAAAAGTTATTATTTAAGTTAATAAATGTTCATAAGCAATATTAAATGAAAAGTTTTACTTTTAAGGAATATGCGGATTTTAATTAAACATAAAAAAGTTGTTATAATAATGGATGCAGGAGGATAATATGATAAGAAGCTATTGTTTAACTGTCGTATTCAGAAAAAATTATTTTGGTCTACAAAAGGTTTATGAAACAAATTTTTTACGGAAATTTCTTTGTTAAAAGTTTTGTAAACCAAAACAATTTTTTTCTGAATAAGGCCTCAAGTGTATAAGTAAAATCTGTAGTAGAAATAACACTCAGACAATGAATGCCTATTGCTATTACTGGGCGTTACCTTCTTTAGGTGGCGAAGAAAGAGATAGAGAAAAGCTCCATTATTTTTCAAATCTGCTTTTTGCACGTTTTTAATAATGCAGAGTTGCAGCGCCTCTGGTGTCAATGAGGCGTATTAAATTTTCTAATCTGTCCCAGTGAAAAAAAATGGAAGTCATTGCTTCCAAAAAATCGATATTTTTAATTTGCCGAGAGTGAGCAAAAACCATGTAGAAGCTTATTTTAGTCACACAAAACCTTGTAACTCCTCCATAGTGTTAGAAAATACTCACCAGAATTTAAAAAAAAATTTATTTTTTTAAAGAAATTTATGAACTATTTTTAGTCTAAAATTTAAAAGTTATTTGCTTAAATTTACATGAAAACACTGTTTCGGGCTTAAATTCGTATAAAAAGAAACGAATTGTTGAAAAAGGCAACTATTTACAATTTTTCCTAGATGAAAATATTATCATAGAACACAAAAAAAGGAATTTTTTGTAATATCGCTTCTAATTCAGTGACCAGGCATCGAAAAACAGAACTTCTTGCAATGACAACCCTATGTAAAAATCATTAGATCGGATCGAAATTTGCACTACTTCCGCATCGTAAACTCTACATTTTCATGACTTTTTTGGAGTCTCATTTTTTACTGGGGTGTATAATAGCCATTTTATTGGTTACCGACGAAGGAGGGCGTGCCCGTCAAATTCCGGGAATTTCAAAAACGTATGAATTTAATTAAATGATCTCAATAGAAAATATAATTTTATAAAAAATATACATTTACATTAAATACAAAACAACTTTATTCCTTCATTTGATGAAAAACAATATTAAAAAAAACAAACAAATTCATATCGCTCATTTACTTCAATAGTGGCACAACTCAAAAAAAAAAAAAAGAAATAAATTCATATCGCTCATTTACTTCAATAGTGGCACAACTCAAAAAAAACCAGATTTGCAGAAAACGCGCATTTGAAGTTGTCAATTTGCATACAACTCAATGGAGAAATTAAAAAAAAAATTCTTCTCTCAGGAGGTGATGGTACAAGTTATTTATACGAAATTTTTACACCAGATAAAATACGAAATGCCGCAACTTTCTGCATTATTAACTCAAAAAATTAGTTTTGCCACTATATTGAAGTAAATGAGCGATATGCTTTAAGTTATTGAGTGGATGGAAATTCCATCTATACAATATTATAAAGGGCTGATATCATGAGAAGTAAGCCTTAGCACAACAAAATAAATTTATTTAAAAATAAAAGATTTTTTCATGAACTTGTGGCTAATACATTAAATTTTAATATTCTAAAATAAATTTAAAAAAAGTACTTTTAATGTATTTTTTTATATCAACTCTCCATAAAATTATATATACATATATCGATATAGCTACCCCGTGAGAGTAAAATACAACCATGCCCCATGTCAGCTGTGCTAAGCTTTTGACATTTGAACGTTTTGAAGAGGTGCTTCGGCTTATTTTCCTTCAGCCCATCAAAGAAAATAGCAATAACATGTATGTAATTTAAAAGATTTTTTGTATTTTTACACTGTTTTCCAATATCCCACATGTGACGAAAAACAAGTAAAAAAATTTATAATATATTTGCTTTTTAAAATTTTCCTACCCGTGACGAAAAATGTTTTACTGTCAACAAAAATCGCCACGCTTTGGGTCTTACAAGTGCGTACAGTCCTTTGGAAAGGCAGTCCAGAGGGTAGAAAGAAAACTTCCCGCAAGTCCCCGCAAAAGAGCTGCTGTTGTACGGACAAGTATCACTGAAGATTGAGCAGTAAAACATGCAAATATGCTTGCCATTACAATCTTTGCTTTATGCAAAGGGATTTCGGCATTAATGCGGAATGGTACTTTGTCGCAACTGCACATGGCAAGGGTGCCGTGGATAGTATAGGTGTTGTAGTAAAAAAATCTGTGAGATATCGGGTTATGCAACGTAGATGCAGTATACTGCCAAGAATTGTGTAAAAAATATAAATATTTTATATATATCGGAGCAAGGGATCAAGGAAAACTTTGAGCTACTTAATAAAAGGTGGAACCTTGTTATAATTCAAAGAAAAAAACATTTAAAATTAATAAAATGACCACGGATGATATCTTCACCGACAGCTGATCTTGGAGTGATTCGGATAATGAGTCTCTGTCGTTTAAAAAATATTAATTGTTGCTTATTTGAACACTAATGCTCAAATGCTGCAATACAAGACCAAACACTTAAAAAATAAATATTTGTTAACAAAAAAAAAACAGTAAAGATGTTTGTTTTTTAAATTTATATACATTTTCAAACCTTTGAACTTTACTCCTGTTTTTGGATAAAATTTAAAAACTATATATAAAGTCACTAGGTTCATTTCTATTCAAATTGCTATTACAAAATCGCACGCATCCCCACCCCGTGACGAAAAAATTTCCCACCCATGACGCTACAAAAATTAAATTTTTGTGCAAAATATAAACGTGTTCTTCTTCTTAACTTTTAGTGAAGGACAACTTGAAACCTCTACTGCAGTCATAGATTTGCTACATTTTGATAAACTGTATAAATTTACAGAGTTTTGAGTATGTGTCCTAGGCACTCGAAACGCATGTCTTTTTCATGTCCCACCCATGACGAGCAAATCTAAAATAGTCTGTCTCCGTGTAGTATCTTTGAAAGACAAATCTGATCTTATATTTTATAATAAAGTCATATAAAAAATAGTTGAACATTTTCTTATTTTTTAAAACTAAGCACTTAAACTACTTTTAAATGTCCCACCCGTGACGATGAAATCAGCCAAAAAAATGTTTATGTTGTAAATATTTCGCAGCGCTCGAAGTTGTTGGAGTGAACTCGAAACCATCTTTACCTCTGCTCCATGTTTATATTATGCATCGTTACAGAGTTGTTTTTTTAAGCAATAAAACAACGAACAGCAATGTAGAAAAAGCAAGTTCAAAAAACGTAAATATTAAAACTCTACTATGCCTTCAGCAATTGAACAACAACTGATGCAAAGGGACACAAATGCACATCAGAAAAATTCGTGTTGTTATGACTGGCGAAGACTGGGCTCAAACCCAGTACCTTCGCTTTTGTAGTCAACCTGCTAACTACTTCAGCCAACGACACCCTCAAATGAAGCCAAGAATTTCTAACCAATAATTTTCAATAACTCAGTGGGTCTACTGTGTAACTCGAAACGATAGAAAACACTTTAGAATTTATATGTATCTTAAAAACATGTAAATTCGAAAGCATTTTCTTTCATTTATAGGCAGATTTTGTAACAAAATTTCGTTTCTAAACGTTTCAAATTTGTATAAAAAATAACGAAAATTCGTTTCAAAAAATATTTTTTCTATACAAATTTCAAAACGAAAAAAACGTTTCTATTTACAAAATTTGGCCATTACAATAAGGTAGTACATCCCCAGGTCATAGTTGAGTTAAACTATTAATCCAAGGTCGTCGGTTCTACTCCCGCCATTGACCCTTAGGGCTTTCCGCAGATAAGATAGTCGCTTCACGGGTTATGGTTGTTAAAAAAAGTATGGATAATTCCATTGGGACGGGTGTGACTCACATTTTTTGTTATAATTTATAAAATTTGGAATGTAACAACAGGGTGCGAATCTCAGGTCTTTTAATCTTAAAACTATTTAATAGTAGGTGGACACTGACAGAACATTATTTCTATTAAGAATAGTTATGGTAAGGTTGTGACGGGTGTGACCTTACAAATGTAAGTTTTTACAAAATTCTTGCTTTTATGAAATGCCCTGTAAAATCTCGTAGAACGCAAATAATAATTTCGAGTAGTATCAAAGTAACTTTTATTCAAGTACGTAAAGGAAAACAATCGTTCACAAAACGATTTTAAAACAAAAGTTATCAAAAGGTGTGATGAATTCGGAACGTTTATGAGATTTATTTTTAAGTCAGTCTTAAACTACTGACCTTGAAAAACCACACTAGAAGATAACATATACATATGTAAACAATATAATAGAGCTGTGAAAAGGACTTTATTAAAAATTATTAATTTTAAAAGTCACTCCTTAGCATATTTAAATGCGTTCACGACTGAAGATGAATTATAAAGGTGGACAGAGATGAAATTTAATTTCAGTTTTCTTTTTTTTTTAGAAATGAGCTTAAAAAATCAATCATACTCATATGAAAGTATACCTTTAAGAGCCTGATTCAAGGAAGCCTACATTTATAATTTGTAATTTGTACGAATAAAGTAATATTTGCAGTTTGTTCACTTATAGACATTTTTAATAATAATCATAAATTTTAATTACACAAAAAAAACTGTATTTATAGAGAAAAACACATGACAGCAACTACTACTACTATGTAGTGAAACAAAGTATTTGAATTATTTTTTATTATTTTTTGCTGTTATTCGTAAATGTTCAATATGATACAAAAACAAAGTTCTAGTAAATTTGTTGCTACAGACGAATAACAACTACCAGTTGTCAAATTTTTCCCGAATATGGTTTAAAACATGAAGGCACAAAAAACATTTTTAACAAAAACATGTACAACATGTACACGAATTATTAAAAAAAAATATACAAACATATGTATGTATGTACATATGTATGTATGTATGTGTCTATTTAAAGAAATCATAATGTAATAATCACGTCATCCAGCAATATATATAAATATTTATATTTTTATGATCATTTTATTTTATATCAAATTTAAACGACATTTGGTGTTAATATATTCGAGAAGAACATGTGGGAATTGCAAACGTGATAATATATAAGAGATTACTTCTGTATGTCTACTCAAAAAGTACAATGACATCTTTCATTTTGCAATGTGTAAAAGGCAGATGAGTATGAAATAATAGGCCTCAAAAATTTAAATGGGTATATGCCATATGGCCGATATGATAAGTATGAAATTGTTTTAAATATATTTATATAAAAATGATGATTCGAAATGGCAGAGTTTTTAAGACTTTATGGATGAACATAAGTCAGAAGAAAACTTAAAAAAACCTCTTGCGTCCTTTCCCACGATGTCAACAGAAATTGT
The DNA here is from genome assembly GCA_905220375.1 of Tachina fera. Lineage (NCBI taxonomy): Eukaryota > Metazoa > Arthropoda > Insecta > Diptera > Tachinidae > Tachina > Tachina fera. The sequence continues at coordinate 38,912,270 of LR999965.1, read as the reverse complement.
TCGATCGACCACTTGTATTGGGAATAACAATAAAATAACCCCCTGTTTCTATAACCCAGACGGTTCTAATTTTTTTGAAGGATTTTCACACAAATTTTCTAGACGAGTCGTCTGTCTGACTTGTGCGAACTGCACATAAGAAAATTTTGTTTAATATAAGCAATCGATTGAAATTTTTCCGGCGACATTGTGAAACAGACCGTAAGCCTTCAGCACTAAGCGACATACATAAACCCAGCAAAAAAAATTCTGATTTGTAAGCACTAACAACTAAGGGAGGCGATGTATTGCTTTTTTGATAACAAAAGCTTCGAAAAATGCTTCTGAAAAGCACTAACGGGCTCTCACAAAAACTATATATACTATTACTTATGTGAAGCACTTTAGTAAGGCAAAAAAAATTTATGGCTTTTTGGAAGCTTATAGCTGGCTCATTTCGAACAACAAAAAATGCCTTATTCATGCGCAACAGCAACAAATGAAATATTCTAGCAGCTGCATTGGACTTCTCAGTGAAATAAAGTAAGAAATTAAAAAAAAATATTGATTATTGAGTGTTTCTTCTTATTTGTTTCTCTAGTTGTTCTAAGAATTTTTTGGGTAAGAATTCCCTGATGATCTGCATTAGCAACAATTTAAATGTATTTTTAGCACAAAAAAATATTTTACAGATTAAGTGAAATAATAATTTGGTATTATTAGTGCATTAACAAATGTTAAACAAAAACAATATGAAACAAATATGAATCCCCCAAATTAACACTTTCAACATATGAGAGCAAATCCAAAACTAGCAAAACTGACGTATAGGTGGCGGCAGCAGCTTCAAAAAAAATAATACTGTTACGGAAATTGCTTCGAAAACAAATATTTAGTAAACAAAAAGAATCATCCAGACTTATTTAGCTAACAGACAAAAAACTATAGCAACAACAATAATTGTATAGCTTCTGCTTCTTAAGAAGATACACATACACACATACGTGGTAGTGCAGACAAAAATAAAGTAAACGACCAACATAAATAAATTGCGATAAACATAAATATATGCACATACATACATAGTTAGTACATAAACTAATGACGCAATTTAAAACAAGCAATGGAAATACTGCTGAGATTTTCTAGACGTTGCTGTCACATTCTGGAATCCTTGTGTGAAGTATAAAAATGCGATGCATCTGCTGGCAGTTCAGCTGTCCAGTAGTAAGTAGTACATCATAAAGTTGTTTATTGTGAAGAGTCTATCGTAAAATCTTGTTGTCTTCAGTGAAGAGTAAAGTGAACAACGCAGCTGATAGTCGAAGTCCCGGTTCACACACTTCAACTTTTGTTGATGAACTCGCAATTTAGCTGAACTAGGTTACCATTACGTTTATTCAATACTTTCTGTTGAGTAGTCTCAGTCGAACTAATATTAAAGCAGAGCTAAATTTTACTTTGGTAGAATCAGCTCTTTCCTTTACGACTATAAAACTTTGGGTGGCGGAGTTTTAACGAGGCCGTATGAGCTGTCAATATGAACGCCATATTTGTCGGATCAATTGCCAGAAATATTTAAGAAAATCCACAAAATGGTATTACATGATATACAGATGAAGCTAGATGAGCTAGCTAAAAGTGTAGATATTTCAAAAGATGTTATACCCCGCACACTGACCAACATTTTTTAGAGAAAGCTGTGCGCAAGATGAGTGTCGCGTTTGCTTCCAAAATAGAACAAACACAGCATCGTGAAATTATTTAAATTTTAAGTATTGGGGGATGTTTGATATCAATAAAGCCAAATTTTCGTATCCATTCGTAACCATAGATAATACATGGATCAACCACTTCATGCCTGAGACAAAAAATCAGTCAAAGCAGTGAACTGGAGTAGGAGAATTCTCTGCAAAGAAAGAAAAGATAGTTCCATCTGCAGGCAAGGTTATGGAGTCTGCTTTTGCTTTTTGCTAGAGTGGGATAATTTTTATTGATTATCTTGAAAAAGGAAAAACAATCAACGGCGAGTGTTTCGTTGCCAAGTTTAAGTACTGAAATTAAGGAATTGTTTTTTTTTGCACCAGTTCCCACATACACACTAGCTATGGCAAAAATCAATGCATGAAAACTTTAATTGCTTCATCATGCACCTTGTTCCCCAGACTTAGCTCTTCCGGATTATTTTCTTATTTATTTTATGTGTCGAAGCTACTGAACCACCCTCGTACATAAATAAAACGTAAATTTTAAATTCACTTCATTTGCTATTTAACAAATGACCCCAAATGTATGATTAAACCATTATAAATCAATTAGTTTCATTAATATTTATTAAATTTTTCGTAGATTTTTCAACAAAATATTTTATGCGTGTGTTTTTCTATTCTTTCATTTAAAATATGAATTATTTATGGTGTTAAAAATTCATTTAAAATTGTTATAACAAATTGTTAAAAATCGCAACCAAAAAAAAAAAAAGTTTTTCATTGTAGGATTCCCTCGACGTATAAAGTTTATCTATGTACATATGTATGTTTGTTTGTCAGATGTCTGTCTGTCTATCTATTGTAACTGGCATTGAATTGCGTATAATTTTCTTGGCATGTCATACGAAATCACCTCAAAAAACCTACAAAACAAGCACCCAGACAAGTCAACTTAATTGAAATGAACGTCAAAGTCTTATAAATCATTTCATTATATGTATGTATGTGTAAAAAAATCAAGCAAAAAAAATTAAAAACTAAATTGATTATACTCCTGCTGAGCAATAGTCAGAAAATATTAAAGTTGAAGAAACGAGCACTTGATATGAACTGAAAAACCGTTAAGCAAACAAATAAAAATCGCTTGAGATTTTTTTCGGAAGACAAAATTAAAGCATATAAAAAATACAAAGGCTTTGACGAAAACCTACTTGGCAAGAAGCTACTTTTGTGTAGTTTTTTTTTCTTTTTAATAAAATTCCTTTGAAAAGTTTTATAAAGGACTCATATGCCCTGGCAAATTTTCATTAGATTTTTTAGCAACACAGTTTTTAGATTTTTTTCTGAGCCCAGTTAATTAATTAACTATTAGAATCCTTTCAAGTTGTTTAACAATACAATTTTCAATTTGAACATACATAAATTCCAAGAAATAATGCAGCAAACTATTTCAATTTAGAATTCTTCATAAATTCAGTTCCATAAATTGTTATGGTCTAATTGGCTTTACAATTTACAATTTTTAGTATAACTGAATTGTTTCGCATAAAATGGTTGATTTTTTTAACAATTAAAAAAATTATTTAAAAAATAAAACAATTTTCCAGTATCACACATTTTTTCAAGCGTATTGCTATTGTTGTTGTTGTTCTTGTTGTATAGTTGCAATTTAACAAAGTAGAGAGATCATTTTAATAGCAAAATAAATATGTGTGAAAAAATTTAACACCTTAAATAAACACGAGTAAAAATTTACAAACATGCATGCACATGCATACATATTCAAACACATACATATGTATGTAGGTATGTATGTATACCCAGTCAGCATGTGTAAGATTGTTTCTCCAAACTGAGTCTTTTTCGACTGCTTTATATGATCAAAAAGTGATTAATCAGTTATGCGCTTAAATAAGATTTAAAAATTATTCCCAGAATTGCTTAGAAAGTGGGTTTCTTTAAAGAAGAAACATCAAGCTCATGCAGTAAAATCAATCAAATAGAAAGTGTATTGAATTTGTGAACAAAAATATGTAAATGTCTCTAAAATGAGTCGAAGTTCTCAAAAACGCGAGTCATAAAAGACTCTTTTAGAGAGTCGCTGCAAGGGTACCATTTTTTCCCGAATGAACAGTCATTTTCGACTCGAAAACGAGCGCATAAGTGCTTATTTTAATCGCACGGAGGAGTGCAAAGTACCTCGAATATGCTTATGAATTTCATAAAATGCTAACTGGGTATGTATATAATATAACCCAGTTGATCAGGTAGTCATGGAGGCCAATTTCGTCAATGCAATGAGAGTACGATTGATAATAAAGTATGTTTTATTGAGGACAGCATGGTGAAATTAGCGATTATAACAGCTACTATTCCTAATATAGAGGCACAGCTTTTTGGGCCTAATTTCTGATAACTCGGATAAGCTTCCGAAGGATATTCTGCCAAGGAGGTGCAGACAGAGCGGGACAAGGACACAGGAGATGCAGGATACTTTCCTAAGCTTCATCTTCATTGCAACTGTAGCAGTAGTCATTATACGGGAGAGCCATACATTTAGCATGGGTTCCGAAGGTTCTACGGGAGTCCAAGCGAGGCCAGAGGGTTCTTGCTATTACACAGGGGACTCATTGTACCATCTGTTTTGAGCTAATCCAAGAAAGGTAACATCGAAACGTCTTCAGCAGAATGAGAGTGGTAGTCCACACAGATTGTCGATATCGACCTCTCTTGGTGGAATTCCTATCTTTGTCATTTCATCCACAACTATGTTTCCATGCACTCAGCTTAACGAGATATTTGAGTGCTGCGCAAGTCCATCCAGGCCTTTACGACATTCTTGGAGAAGAAATGATGTGGTATACACCCCTATGAGGGACTTAATAGTAGATTTGCTGTTAGTTATAATATGGATATCTCTATTTGAAATCCGATAGTACCTTAGCCAGTGTGTCGCTCTTTTGATGGCAGATAACTCTGCCTGTAATATACTACCTTCGTTCGGGAGTCTGAATGACACTTCAATTCTGTATTCTGGGAAAACCCTTCTGTGAATGAAATTTAAAAATTCCTATTAAAGTAGGGTTTCGGAATGCAGTAGTCCATAAGATCCGGTATATTATTAACTATACTTAAAATGCTTGCCTATTGCATTTAGTCTGACAGCGATACGTAGATCTAGCTTTATAGCCGTTAAGTCCACCTTAAACCAACCCAACATAACAAAGAGTGCTTTTGTTGGCGTTGATCTTAGAGCACCTGTTATCACCTGTTCAAAACTTACAGAGACAGTGTGTATTACCATCTGTGGCGATAGAAAACATTCTTTCAATCGTGCTAATTGAAATACGGGTTATATATGGTAATGGGTAAATGGGTAACAAGAAACATATAACCAAGTATCAAAGTATAAAACATATCTTACCCAGGGTAAAAACGTAGCCAATAAATACATGGAATAGAAGAGAGTGACAATGATAGGGAATAACCCCAAAACCATGCTTTGCACTGGCGGGTCGAAAATTGGAAACTGATCGGGTAGTGGATTTTACGAAATGAGCGCAATATACGTAAATTCTTTCGCTTGCAGAAACATAATATAGTCTTTCATACTGACATATGATCATATATCATTATGTATATACATACATATACATAATCATATTGAGATACGCCTTTTTTATATTAAGCAATCGATATATTCCTATTTTATTGCAACAAGGACATAACTCAAAAAAGCTTGTTTTGCAGAAAATAAGTTTTAAGTTTTTAATTCATATATAACTCAATGAATACATATATAAAAATATGTTCTCAAGAGGTGCGTGTACAATCCTTTTATATAAAATTTGTTGCAGAAAATTACATATGATACTCATATAACAATATTGTCTGCATTATCAATTCAAAAAACGCATTTTTTGAAATATGTCTATGTTGCAATAAAGGACTGATATAAATTTCATTTTTTCAGTTTAACTACCCAGCTAAAAAAATATGTATGGAGCATATATGATATCCCATATATGGTTCGGATCCGAAAAATGAGGGTATATCGGCATATATGATTATATATATTCATACATTTTCATACATGTATGTGTAAATTCCCTTCACAGTATTCATACACTCTTGATTCACAAAAGCGCACTGATGTGCAATAAATTAAATTTTTTTAGACTTGAGAGAGAGGTTGTATTTAATGAAACATTTGTTTGGACAAATAATTCAAAACGAAATAAAAGTCATTTCATTCATCAAAAGGTGAATCAATTATTTAAGAAAACACATAAATCATATTCGTACATAACATTTAGCTTAAGAAATCATATTAAAAACTAATGCAATTAATTATAGAAGAAAAAATAATCCCTCTAACAATAGTTTTCAATACAGTAATATGATCTTTGTTTCTTATCTAGAGAATTTTGTCAATTTCTATAATAATATAATAATGACTGGATTATCCTTTTGATTATTTGATATATTATGGTTTTTTTATAACAAAGAGTTTTTCTTTTTTAAACGTTGAGGGTACGCATATAAACTTTGCATACCGTATGTATTTTCTAATGGATTTCCAATTCAGCAGTGATAAAATTCCAAGCTTTTTTTGATGCAAAAACGATCTGATATCATGTATGCATACATTCTTATATGGGAGCCATATATAAAATCTCATATTTATATATGCATCCACATATGATGAAGAGCTTATAATACATTTCATATACATTTCATATATTAGTCCATATATTAGTTCATATATAATAGTTTTGCCATGTATAATCCCATATATTTCCATAAATGAATTCATACATATTCATATATAGTTATATACATTCATATATTAAAAATATATGGACCATATATAATTTTTTTAGCTGGGTATAAGCAATTTTTGTCTGGTTCAGGGGTAACTTTTTAAAATTTTTGCAAAATAAATACATTTTTTGACTTTAGTCCTTTTTTGTAGTTGCTTCGATTTTTTTTCAAAAATTTGCTTTACCACCAATTGAATTAAATGATATAATTAATAAATTATTATTTAAAGTTATAAGACAAAATTAACTTTACATTTAAAATTGATACACAAATTGTTAACTGGGAAACAAAACAGTGTGGCAAAATTGAGTAAAATAGATGGTGACGTCCAGGAATAAATCGTTATTCAAATCCAAACAAAAAATTGTTTATTTGAGCCCAACAACATATAGAAAATTAACTCTCAAAAAAAATCACAACACTTAACAAAAGAAGAAAAGCAAACAAACGATATCAATATTTTAGTTGAATCTTGTAGAGCTGACGACTGGAATTGACTAGAGAATGGAGTAGTATAGAAACACAAACACACTCCATGTCATTAACAGACCAACAAATTCACTCCATCATGTTAAACACTAACTTGGTTGGTACCATAAAATGGAAATAAACTGATGGGAAAAATTCACATCAAATACTTTAATGTTTAGTTTCTATATTTTCATGTTCGTATGTATGATGAAGTGACTGTCTATGCTTCAATACATGAATACATACATACGAGTACATACACAAAGCCAAACATTTGGGCCGAAACTTTGATTGGTTGACCATAAAAATATTTTGAAAATTAAACAGCAGAATCAGCAAAAAACATACTTCAGTAATATATTGTAAAAAAAAGTGTCACTGATTAATTTGGCGAAAATTGCCTTTTAAAAATATTGCACAACAGATGAAAAAAACGATGAAAAAAATATTTATTGATCGATCAAATTAATGAATGAATGCTTGCATGGTTGGAGCTTAAGCTAATATGGTAAATTGCCATTTATACACCAAATTAAACAATTTTGAATTACCACTATTAAGTGTGAGAATTTTTCCCATTAACAAAAGTTACATAGAAAATCAGAATCAGTATTTGTTTCAACACACAAATAAAAAAATTTTATATTATTTTATTTAGATTTACTAAGAAAACTTACCTGTTTTAGTGTTAGGCGGGCGGTATACCTTAAATCACTTCCCTCACGCTTGAACATGGCATGAGGTTTGTCTCGAATTATGAACACAATATCGGCTGGTATTTTTCCCGGCGATTGGTCACCTTCTTTTTGAAAGGTCACCTTAGTGCCCGATTTCCAGCCGGGTTTTATCGATATGCTCACATATTTATCTTCTTTTTTCGACGTTCCATCCGACTGTTGGACACGCCTTGAAATTTTCATTTTTTTAACACAGCCATGATAGATCTCCTCCAGCGTTACGTACAGATCATGCTCCACGGGCGGATCTTGTTGTTTCTCCTTTTTGAATGGCGTATGAACATTGAATGAATGCGATCTAAATGAGGGCCTTTTCTGGATTATTTAAAGCATCAACAGAACAATTTGGACTTGCTATAGAACTTACCTAAACGCACCACCAAGACCATGACGTGACCCCAAGCCACCAAACGGTGATGAAAAGAAATCATGCTCCGTATCCAAATCGAAGACATTCTTATCAAACAAATTGTCACCCATATCACCAAAGAATGAAGCGAACGGATTGCTAGAACCGAAGAATTGTGCAAAAGTTGCTCGTGGATCACCGTGAAACTGATATGTAAAAGTATTGTTAGAACCTGTGCCATTGCTTCTGCCTTTAAAGAAAAAAGGAAAAAAGAAAGAAAAAATAATTTCTCTTAAGCTGGGGATTTATCAAAAAAATCTTAAGTACAAATAATGGATTTACCTACATACATACATACATACATACATACATAGATACATACATACATATGTATGTATGAAGTATATGTATTACAAATCATTTCCACGCCAATGCTATTTTCGAAGTTTTTATTCACCATCCCCACCCAGTTGTAACGCTTTTTATAAAATTTTCAGAATAAATTTTCTAAACCGGAACAAATCCCTTACTCATCCCCCCTCTTGAGCATTACCTAATATGTGAACAGCTCTTACGACCTCTACAATTAAGAGTAAAATTGTGTGGTATACTTTATTGAAAATTCTGAGGGAGATCGTGACATTTGAAACGAATCGGGATTTGTATTTATAATTCGCAATATCCAAACCCTGAAATTTGAGTTAAGGTTAGGTTATGTTGAAGAGAGGAGCTACTAATATCATGTCCGGGGACATATACATAAGCCAGTATAGGCCTCTTGTGGGCTCTCATGTGAATTAAAAACTAACCCCATCTTTATAGGAACTAACTATAAATTACGTAGTCCCTTAAACCTTTTCAGTCAATACCTCTATGGTCGGTAATGTTCGGTAAGGTGTCACTTCCAAACTAAAAGGACCTCGGCTGGGCGAAAGCTGGCCAATGACAAAGAAAGTGCTCCATCGTTTTAATGCCCTCCATACATGCTCTGATTTAAGTTTTACCCAAAGAAAAAATTTAGAAGTAGTTATTGAGGAACTACTTTTTCTCTATTTCCAAAGTATCAAAAATTGCCTAGTTTTGGCTTTTCAGGAAGTGATTATTAATATCCAGACAATTAATGTAGTGAGTGGAGAGTGGATAGTTTTTCCCAACTTTAGATATAAAAGTAATGAAAAATTAGTTCCTTTGCACTCATTAAAAAGATCATACGAAAAATTTTATTTACTTAACATCATGAAAATGTCTGCGGATTCCCTGAATAGGTATAAAAAAATTAATAATATTAGAAATTTGCGTTACTTCCGCATCACAAGCTCGGGAGGCTCTATTTTACTCGGTAACTGTGACTCTAAACTGGTACACATATTCTCGTAAGACGCCCGTCAACTTTCGTATTTCTCCCTTTTTAGCCTTTAACAGCTCTATTGTTTTGTCTTCTTCCAGGTCGCTCCATAGGACCTTACATATATAACCCGCAGTATCTGATTTCTTGTCAGTAAATAAATATGTTGATATCTGTGATCCTAAGATTAACACTTATCCATTTTAAAACCTCCGTGATCGCAGGAACTTCTGCCTCGAATACTGTATTATGGTCAGGTAATCGGAAGTTCTTCTATGAAGAAACCTGGTCTCTGGTTCTTCTATGAAGAAACCTAGAACCGATCCTTCCCCTAGCTTTGAACCATCCGTGTAACAGCAAACTCCCATGGGTGTTTGTTCTAGGGTTCTATTGACCCAGGAGTGTCTTTGTGATATCAATGTACCCGTCTCATGTACCTGATTGGACATTTTCAAAATATGGTCGCATCCGACCAGTGACGTCCATATATTCTGATGGTGTAGTATATTGACTTGTCCGATCCATTCCCATTTCCTTTTCGTTTGCAGTATAAGCTGCTTCGTATTTTATTATAATTTAAACAAAAAGAAAACACTTTCGAATTTGTATATTAATTACATGTAAATACGAAAGTATTTTCTTCCGTTTCGAATTACAATTTATACCAATTAAAGTAACCATATAAGCAAATTTCCGACAGGTAAAGTTTGCCATACACGACACATTTTTTACATCTGATATGTCGACGCTGTTCATATTTAATTCTGCATATCTGCCAAAATTGTTGTTCCACAGTAGATTTATGATATTCGGTCACAAGCGTACATGTTAATTGCTTCTGAAATAGTCTCTGTTTTTTCAAGGTAGTTCTCGTTTTCAAAATGGTATGATGGCGCCACAAAAGCTGTTTGTTTTCGCCATGAAACAGTTCAGCTCTATCGTTACATTAATATAGAAAGGCCTTAACTCATTATTTTCTTGAAATCCAGATTTTTGCATTTTTCGATACATTAGATGTTCTTTTATCAAAATACACAAAAAACTCGATTTCAAAAAAATTATGAGTTAAGCTCTTTCTATATTAAGGTAACCATATATTCCTTTAACTCCCATTGGAGCCATGTATCCTGAATGTCTAAGATGTACCAGAAAAGTAAGCGATAAGCCGCTGAAGCGTCTTTGGATCGTGGGATTGAAGAAGGAGTTTGTGGTGGAAAAGAACTATAAAATCTAGTCTCTCTTTCATGTGGTTTATAAATTTTTTACAGACAAATTTTTTTTTAAATGTATTTTTTCTATGAAATTTGTTGCTTGCGAAATTTTTATTTACTGATAAGAAAGAAAACAGCAAAATATCCTGTGAAGATTCATGTCATACCTTGTTATCTCCTGTTGCTCTCCGATGAGCAAATAGATAATTTTTATGTAACAAATTTCAATCAATTATGGTAGGTGTAAATTTAGCCTACAAATTTTTGTATATAATTTTGGTGATAATTGAGAATTTTTTTTCTCGAATCCGCTTTTCCACGCCAGTGGTATGCACGAGCGTCGCGTCGCGTCGCCAGTGGTATGCATGAGCGTCGCGTGGTCTACTTAAAATAGAAATACCACAGAAATATCTCACTAGTCTAATTTCACGAGTCTTTGCAACATAAATATTGTTTTCATTATTTTACCTTTCCATTAAAGTACTCACCTCCATTTCTCAAACCTTCTTCGCCATATTTATCATACATTTCCCTTTTACTTTTATCCGATAATACTTCGTAGGCCTCCGCGACCTCTTTGAATTTCTCTTCCGCATTTGCGGCTTTGTTCTTATCGGGATGATAGCGTAGCGCCAGTTTTCTGTAGGCCTTTTTAATTTCATCATCGGTGGCAGTTTTTGTTATACCCAATGTTTTATAATAATCTTTACCCATATTGTATTATGTGTGAGTATGTGAGTGTGTGGAAGCGAATTTGTTTGTCTATAGCCGTTAAGTGTCTAAAATTGGAGTGAGAGTAGGCTTCCTTCCCTGCAGATCGAAGAAGCTTCCAAAGTAGAACTTAAAACTGAAAACAAAGTTAAAAATGTTTAAGAGCTTTTAAAAATAAATACAATTTAGATAGTTTTATTAAACTTACCAAATTTGTCTAACTGAGTTTATGAATATACTATCCTTTTCTTCTAATTAAAACGTTGTGAAGTCCAGCGATAAAAGCATCTTCTTGCAAGAAACATTTGATAACTTTGAAGAACTTGAAGTTTTTATAAAATTCTAATTTTGCAATGTTTCCTGTAAATAAATATAAAAAACAAAAAATTTTAAATATAATACCACAAATATTTATTTATTTTCATAAAATTGTATTTCTTTTTGACAAGGGAGTTTTTATAATTTTTTATAATGTGAATTTTTTCATAAAATGTGTGCACTGTTCAAAAAAAGTTTATACAAAAATGTAAAAACAAAGTGAAAGCAAAGAACCGAATTACATGAATCAATTATTGGTGGAATTTGTTTTTGAAAGCAATCGCATCCAAGCCAGAACATATCTGGAGGCAAATTACGCACTCGATATTTAAATGGAGTTGTATCGATATCGAATTCCGTAATTGCCCTCTGAACATTTTTTGTATTGCCTTCTGAAAAGCTTTTGCAGCGGCATTTAAGGAAATACAGTGGAGTTTAGTTATAACGCACACCGTTTATAATGAAGAAAATTTTTGCAATAGTACATATTTCATAAAAATTAGTAAGCTGATAGTGAACCAGGGTTATAACGAATTTTCCCTTATCACGAATTATTTTTATCTCTTCTTCAAGATTCTAATCGACGCTTTGGATAACGAGCTGATGTGATCACGTTTTTTTTTCAGTTTCAGATCATGGCATTGGATATTGAACCATATTATTATATTTTTATACTATATTATAAACTATTTTATGTTCTGGGGTACGAATGGGACAAGGATGCGTATTCTGCAGCCTCTCCTGCCCAAATATCAACCTCACCTGCACGTGTACCCTGAAAAAAAGAACCAACGAGATGTGACGACCCATCTTGGGCGGGATAGCCCTACACATGGTGCAAAGGAAATATTCATCGCTGTTGCCTTTCTAGGGGCGACCTGGTAGCCACAGATCCAGAAACAATGCAGAAGTCTAATCAGCTAATCGTATTAAGCTAAATGATAACTGAAACCGAAACGAATGAAGTAAACCAACCGCCTAAGCTGATGGTGGCTTTTAGCTTCAAACAACAGACATGATTTGGAATATGGCATGTACGATCGCTTATGGAAATGACAAACCTTGATCACCTCTGCAAAGAAATAAACAGTTATAAGCTGCTTCTTTTAGGACTGCGTAAAATCAGATGGGTTGGATCAGAAGACTTCAGATCAACAGACGGCTACACTCTTTTATATGCTGGTAAACCAACTAACCAACCTCTCTCAAGTGGAGTGTTATTTCCGCTAACAAAGGAAAGCACTTAACGCTCTCATGGTCAGATTTCGCAAAGAGATCTAGGAACCTTACATGTGTTCAATGTTATGCCCCAACAGAGACAGCATATCTCGCAACAAAAGAGGACTTTTATAGTTAACTCGCATAACGTATATCATCCATAAATCGTGGATACATCGCTATAGTGATGGAGACTTTAATGCTCAAGTAGGCTCAGACAAAACCAGTATGGAGCATATAGTGGGCAGGCACGCTCTGGGTCGTATGATGGTAAGCGGCAAATGTGCTCAGCTCACAAACTCGTAATCGGTGTGTCACTATTTCCGTACAAAAATGGCACATAGATATCCCCAGATCATGTTACCCAGAACCAAATCGAACCTGGCAAAGATGTCTCTTAGACGTTCGACTGCAATAGTGATCATCATCTCTTCACTGGTACTTTGCGCTTAAAAGTTAAAGCAATCCAGACAAATAATAATACTGATCGGAGACCAGTGTTGAAAAACTGCAGTCGAAATAGCAAAAGTCCAAAAATTGTGCTATTTCTTCGACCTTTTAATTTTTTGACTGCGCAATCACAACCTGTTTGTTTGTGTGTATGTGTTTGAATGTGTATTTTTTTCAGCGTGTATGATTGTTTTTTCCTGTATGTACAAATGTATTAGTAAAACAAACAACAACAACATTTCTTCCAGCAAGCGATTAAATACGCAATTGAAACTCCAACTTCAAAACAAAAGTAAGAATTCACAACATCTCTATTACGATAACTTCCGAATTTATTTAAAACAGCAGTCAGACAAACAGAAAACTTTTCGAACATGTCGAGAGCTGAAGCTATCGTTTTGTGTCAACTTTTATTGCGGCTCTTGAATTTTCATAAGCAGGAGTATGAGCAGACGAAGCAAAGGAAAATACACAAATGGGAAGTTTTTAAACGCTGCTCAGCATAACAAAAAATATATATAAACGCTCTGCAGACGAAACATTGAAGTTGCTAAAAGAAATAATGTTATGCAAGCAAAGCCAAAACAAAGCTAAACCCCGCAGCGAGAAAGACTTCTAGAAGAATACACCAGAGCGCACAAAAATTTTAAGTGTAGCGCCAGGAAGGAAAAACGCGCATGGACTGAGGTCATCGCAAAAGAGACTCAATGGCCATGCGATACCAACAGAAGCCCAGATCTATACAGAGCGACAAAACAACTGTCTAATAAAAAGTATTTCAACTCAAAGGCACTCAAAAACAAAAACGAAGAACTCATCAGAAGATCAACGGGCACCTCGAAATATGGGTAGATCACTACAAAGACCCTATGGGCTAGAAGTCTTTAACATCGTATGGTATTATTTGTTCTTGCCCGCAGCACACTGAAACAGATGACATACCAACGGACCCCAAACATCCGCGAAATCAAAAACGCAATTAGGAATCTTAAAAACAACAACCAGCCTGGAATTGATAAAATTTCCCCGGAACTCCTTAAAGTCGACCCTAACAAATGCGCACGACTTTTGGACCTTTGGCAATCTTGATGACTAACTAAAAGAAGGCATGATTATTAACATACCAAAGACAAAGGGCAGTCTGACGGAATGTAAGAATTGGAGATGATCACCAAGGTTATCGCCAATATTTTACAAAAACTTGTTGCGTTGACCACATTAACAGCCTTCGGATAACAATTATAATTGGAGCTGAAAAGAACTCAGACAATTTATTAAATTAAGAAAATAAAAAACATATTGATTATTGAGTTCTTCTTTTAACTTTGTTATTTGTTGGACTTCTCATTTATTTGAATGAAAGTTTAACATAATAACTTTACTAGTTGTTCTAAGAAATTGTTGGCCAAAGGTTCCCAACAGTGAAATGTCCATTAATAACCAATTTCAATGTATTTTTTATAAAAAATATTTTACTGAATAAGTAAAATAATAATTTGGGATTATTAGTGCGTTAATAAATGTTAAACTTAAGTTGTAACAATTTCCCCAAAAAAAAAACACTTACTGAAAGTTAATATATTTAATAGCTGGGTTAAATCGATGGCATGATATGACAATAAAAGCTTGAGCGCAGACCGGCGCGATCCTCTACAAACATTTATTAATCAATTCAATTTTTGCTCAAAATTCTAAACATTTTCTGGCCAAACGTTATCAGCAACCACCGACTATGGGCTGAAACTGGTCAGTCGCCAATAGAAACAGAAATTAAAAAACATAAATGGAGGTGGATCAGTCACTCGTTGCGCAGACCTCTGCACGACGTTACGAAAAGAGCCATAGAATGAAATATTCAAGGGACTACCTATTCATACCTGTAGGAGGCAGCTAGAAATTGAAGCGGCAAGAGCAAATAAATTGCGAAACAGATTCAAGGTCATAGCAGCGAGCAGACAGAACTGTAACAAATCGTCGAGGCCCTTATAGGATGCTCCTTATAGGAACAACAGGAACTAATATTTATATGTACATATAATATATATAGTTCAGTGACAAGTGACAAATTGCATACAAAGTATCAATTAACCACATCCGAGGCCACTCCCATGTAAAAGAGACTTATCTGCTTTTCATAGGTCGTGTTAGAACTACGACTGCTCTCTACCTCTTAGGGGACAATCATGTAACTAGTCTTGTATCAGTTAAATTTCCTGCAGCGAATGTACTTTGTGCTGGCAATTCTTAATTGCTGGGACGTTCTCAGCATATTGCCAGATCTGGCAATATTGTAAGACCTGATAAGCGTCTGTTCATAACTTAACATAGCAACTATACCTGATAAAAATTTATCATAACAACTAACAAAACGTCGGCAGAGCCGTTGACGAATTTTTGTTAATGCGAAGATGTTGTGGTTTTTTTATTATGATAAATCATAATTTCTTTGTCGTTGTGGAGAAAGTTTGTCCAATGCCTGTAATATGTTACTTAATATTTATTAAAAATCATTTATTTTACAAAAACATCAAAATTTTTCTTTGTTTTAATATATATTTTTTTTAAATTACGTAAAAATTTTATTTTTTACAAATAAATTAAAACGTCAAACAGTTTGTTTACGTGTTTTATAAAGACAAAGTTGTCTGATATGAAGTTCTGACAAAATTGTTAAGACACTGCAATAACACTAATAAATACAGTCCACTACTGATAAATTTTTCTCTTGATAACGATTTGACTTTTATCATGATAAAAATTTATCACGTATAGACACAATGTAAGTCTTTCAAAAAATATCCTATCAAACAAACAATTAACGAATAATATTACCTTAACATTCTAAGAGACCCCAGCTACGTCACAGTTCGTTTAATTATTTCAATGATACATTTAAAATAATTTTCTCTTTCACTTACACACAATATTTTCACTTGTAAGACTTGTTAACTATAGTGAAAACTTATGAACACAATGAGACAATGACCAATAAAATATTTTGTCAAAATTAAAGATTTGCATTATAGAAAACCACGACAAGTTGATAGAAAAAAAACAAGGAATAAATAAAAAATTTTATACTAAAAATAAACATTTGCTGACGTTTCATTGTATCTTATTCTTATTATACATAGAAATATACACACATAAATACAGATGTATGTAGTATATATGTATATTTTAAGAAATATGCTTATTTACAAAATAAAATTAAAAACTTTTTATTTATTATGCAAGAAGCGTAATAACAGAAAAATATAATCATAAAACTTACAATATAATTAAGAATTTATTTTTTAATCCCAAAAGTTTTTATGAAAAAAGAAAATTTGTTTTTATTAAGAACGCTATAATCAGTACTCATTTTAATATTGGTTAAACAAAAAAGCTGATTGCAATATTAATGAATATTAAAACTATTATTGCAAGGCATTGGCTCGAAATAAATTTTGTTTGTTGTAAAACTGAGTTTTAAGCTCTCCTATATATTTTATATATGTATACATATTTTTTTTTTGTTAAATTAAATTGATTTTTGAATTTTCAGGCTTATCATGAATAAAATTTAACATGGAAATATAAGAACGTGTGAACAATTCGCATCAAAAAACTTTATGCAATTGCGAAATATTTTGACAATTTATGATGAAAATTATTCACAAAGATTTGGCTGTTGGGAAAGAGTGGAAATACAAACTTTTTAATATTATTGGAATTAACGATACGAAATTAAAATTCATGCGAACGAGAAATTTTATTCGGAAATTTGTATGTGTGGAATTCATGATAAGGCTGATTGTGCCCACCTTCCGTGTTTAATTCAATCCTACAAGGAGCATAGGTCCGTATTTGCCCAAAGTCAATTCTTTTCAAATAAGCTAATTAGGCCTCACTTCTTCAATTTAAATAAAACAATTTTTTAATTACATATTTCCCCGACGTTCCGTCAATGTTTTGTTGACTTTTTCAACTTTTTCAAAGGATATACATTTGTATATCTATTTTTTAATAAAAACATTACATAATTTTAAAATCACTTTAAACAATAATATTTTGTTAACTCACAATTATATACTTTTTTTTCTACATTACACTAATTTTTAATATATGTATTTAATTAAAAAAAACTAATAGTTCATTTACATTGTCTTCAGATCTAGTGCTTACAAGATTTCGAGCTAAATCTAGTCACTTTTTACTAGATTTCCCATACAATAATCTAATTCGTCAGTAGAATTTTTCAAAATCTACTCAAAATCTAATATATTAATTATTTTTACTACTCTGTGCATCATATTTATATAAATGGCGAGTGAATTAGCTACGCTCTACGAAATCTTATATTGAAGGTGTGTGAATAAGCTAAGTCCGTACTTTTTTTGGTTATAGCTTATAGGACATTTACACCTGCACAAAATCTAGCCGTTTTTTAATTAAAATCTTTACAAAAATCTATACCGTTTACACCAAGTTTTTTTTTGACATTTATCGAGATATTTTTATCCAACCAAACAACTGCGAGGTAGCTAATTCACTCACTTTTTATATAAATATATTATACGGGGTAGTAAAAACTAAATAAAAATATTATCATTCGTATTTATTAAGTTTAATATTTGTTAAAGCACTAATAATACCAAATTGTTATTTTACTTATTTAGTAAAATATATATTTTTTTTATTAAAAATAC
The DNA here is from genome assembly GCA_905220375.1 of Tachina fera. Taxonomy (NCBI): domain Eukaryota; kingdom Metazoa; phylum Arthropoda; class Insecta; order Diptera; family Tachinidae; genus Tachina; species Tachina fera. Next base: position 38,894,257 of record LR999965.1, on the reverse strand, counting down.
ATTGAAACTGATTATTATTATTAGTGCGTTAACCAAAGCTAAACTTAAATTGTAACAATTCCCATAAAAAACACTTATCATTAACTAGATTGCACCCGATCAAAAATACTTGTGTGGCACCAATCTATTCTATTCTATTCTTGAACAGCTGTGTTTGTTGTTTACATTTATTTTCTTTACATACTTTTACAACTACAAATAGGACTGAAAGTCAGCCAATGTAGCAATGGTAAAGTAAGAAAATAAAAAACATGTTGATTATTGAGTGCTTGTTTCAACTTTGTTATTTGTTGAGCTTCTCATTTCTTTAAATAAAAGTTTATAACATAATAACTTTAATTCTAAGAAATTTTTGGTTAAAGTTTCCCTGATGATCTACATTAGCAACAATAATCAATTCCTATGTATTTTTAACCCCCGACTAAAAAACGGGTGTTACAAGTTTGTAGTGTGTGCCTGTGAACCGATTTTCCTGTTTTAAAGGTGACTTGTTCAAGAGGGTTCTTTGCTATGTTTGGAGAAAATCAGTCCTGCCGTTTATTCGGGGGGTTTTAAAATTTTTAATTTTTGTTATTTATTAATATTTTTACTGAATAACAAAAATGATAATTTGGGATAATTAGTGCGTTAACAAATGTTAAACTTACTGCCAGTTTATAGAAGCCATGTAAAAATTCTCGTCTGCCTATTTACTCAAATTTGTTTTTGTTTTCAATACAAATAGACAGAAGAGAACTTTACAAATTTCCATTAAAACACTAATAGTGTTTTCACACTGAAAGTTAAAACCTGGTTTTAACGTTAAAACCATAAACAGCTGATTTTGCATTCAAACTGCAAGTTTGTTAAATTCAGGTTTTAACTCACAGACTGTCTAATAACTTTGCTCAAAAATAAAATAAATCTCCCGCAGGAATGCGTGTCTTTGTTGTTGTATTTGTTCTGCTTTTTATAACAATTATTTGAGAAACTGTACAACTGTTTCTGTTTGTATGAAAAACACGAATATTTTACAATGCGTTGTAAAATGGAAATTATTTTATATATTTTAAATTAATTTTGTAAATAATCATTTTAAAATTATTGCACTAGTAATGCAAAGTGAAGAAGTGCTTGGAAATTAAGTTATTGTATATAAAAAATGCAAAAATACAACACTAAATAAAACTTTTTTATCGGTGGATCAGTGTTAGTCATATCGTATATTTTCACTTCCCAGAGGTCAATGAAAATATTTTCATTGTTTTCCTTCCAAAAAACTTTTTGTTTTCCATAATTTTTTGATTATTGTTGCTGCTGCATTCATTTATTAGTAGAAAAACTTTCAAGCGACATCTATTGTTATTCACTGGCATAAGCATTACCAGCTGCTTCCAGTCATTTTAACTTGGCAGCACTGAATTTATCACAGCGAAAACAAGGTTGCATTTCATAAAACCAACTTAAAACCAAATCAAAAATGGTTTTAAGTTGGTTGGTTTTAACAACAACAATTTGTATGGTAAAACCAGGTTTTAACAGTTGGTTTTAACGTTAAAACCAACTTTCATTAAAACCATATCAGTGTGAAAACACTATAAAAATATGATATTTTTAGTGGATTTCCTACAAATCTACTCACAAATTAGACTACCTTTTGTATGGGAAACTGTGTAAAAAGCATTACGATTTTTCTCGAAATCTCGTAAGTACTAGTAGAAATTTTATGCAAAGGATTTTGTCTTGGATACGAAATCTTAACTGTAAATCTAGTCAAACATACCAGGGAGTCTACTCTGTAATTCGAAACGAAAGCAAATACTTTCAAATTTGTATGTTAATAACACGTAAATTCGAAAGCATTTTGTTTCGTTTCAAATTACAGAGTAGACCCCAGATTTCGAGACAATCTAAATGCAGTATTAATGAGTTTTATTTCCCAGCAAAAAATAAATGAACGCTTTCAAAATTAAATAATTTTTCATGCTTTCTTGAGCATTTGTTTTTCGAATTCATTCTGAATATCATCGCAAATCGTAAATAATTCTGTAGTTTTTGAACTCATTAAAAACGCATACAATAATTCTGTTAATATATTTTCATAAAACAAGTTTTATCTCCAACAATTAACAAGAGTACAGTAGCTCAGTGGCAGACAGTGTGCCTTGAGAGTGACAACAGCTTGGCTCGTATCCTGCGACAAAAATTTTTATTTATTTGTTTGTTTTGCATTTACGTGAAAAAATATTATCAAATCAGGGAACTTACATGGGTTTAAATTCATTAGTCGTAATTTACACTATGCAAGTCTTATTGCATAGCTGATTAGTTTGTTAGGAGTGAGGGACGAGGGGAAAATAAACTTTATGTTTGTAGAGAGGGACGAGGGGAAAATAAACTTTATGTTCCCCTCGTCTCTCTCTTCCACAAACTAATCAGCTTAGCAATAAGACTTGCATAGTGTAAATTAGGACTTAATTTGAATGGATATCAAAGTGTTTAAGTTCTGGCACAAACGCCTGATCTCCAATGACAAGCTAATGTAAAAATCATGCATGTTTCACCTAAATCGAACCAATGCGTCATCACTTGAACTCATGATTCAACACATGATTTGTCATGTTTTTTTTTTTGCTCGTTTTGGTTAAAATATCATGATGTGTGCCAAAAAAAATTTGGTAGAAACGGTACAGATTTTCATAAAGATTTTAATTGAAATCTCATAGACTGTGTGCACGTATAAATCCCCTTTTAGTGATTTAAATACACAGTTTAGGAATTTATTTCTTTTTGTAATAATAGTGCATTTACATTACCTCAAAATCTAGAACTTTCGAGATTTCGAGCTAAATCTAGCTGATTTTTACTAGATTTCCCATACAAAACAAAATGTAGCTTCTGAGTAGATTTGCAGGCAATCTACTCAAAATCTAAAATCTTTATTTTATTTTTATTACTCTGTATAACATATTTATATAAAAGATGATTGAATTAGCTACGGTCTGCTTAAAAAGGTGTGTGAATTTTCTACATTGCTGTTGTTTGGTTGTAGTTTTGGAAGTTTTTCAGCTAATTAGTTTTGTTTTCGATAAAAAAAATTTTGATAAATGTCAAAAAAAAGTTGTTTAAGCGGTATAGATTTTCACAAAAACTTTAATTAAAATTCGCTAGATTTTGTGCAGGTGTAAATGCTCTATAAATAACTGTCGGTGGCTTTTTTCTTGATGGATATTTCCTTATACAAGAGCCCAAGAAATTGGTTAATTAGCGTTAACCTTAAATTTGAGATAATCCTACAGGAAAAAGTTCGTAAGGTTTAAATCAGAACTACGTGGAAGCTAATCTATGTCACCTCTTCTCGTTTAGTAAGTTCAGCCTCTCAGTGGCAGCCTTGGGCCTTAATTTTACTAATTGTATATTTTTACCGATGCAGCTTAACTTTTTGTGTAAAATGCGGTGTAATGTCGGTGTATGTGACGCAACATGACGAAAGGGGCCAAAATCGATTTTTTGATACCAATGTATAAAGGACAACATTCTGAACAAAATGACACCAAAACCATGCTAAAATTTACGAAGTTACAGCATATTGAAGTTTTTTATGTCAAAAAAGGTAGTTTCAAGATAAATGAGGTTAAAGTTTGTTAAAGGGGCTAAACTTTATGGGTAAAGGTTTGAAAAATTGACTTTTATGCCATCTCGCGGATAAAAAATCAAATAATCGATCAATTATATTTCATCTTGAGATATGTAGGTAGCGTTAGGTCTCAAAAAACCCAAAACATGAAATTTAGACTTTAATTCACGTTTTGGCTTGTACACGCAAAGAAAAGATATGGTTGTAGAATGGTTGAGAAAAAATTATTATGTTTTCAGAAACAAATCTGTGGTCGTTGAAAACAAGTTATTGTTATTTTAAACATTAATTTTGTTACGGTAAGCAAATTAATGTTTGAATTTGATAATTACATTATTATATTCATAAAAAAGTGTGATATGGTTAGAGTTTAACAATATAGTTTTGTTAAAAATTTATGACTGCAACATAATTATTGTTATTATTTAAAAAAAATATTATGTAAATAACAATATAATGCTATCCAAGACCATACTATTTTAAGTTTAAAAAAAAAATCTTTTTCAGAAACATCTTCTGTCAGTTCAGTGTTTCGTTTGTAAGCTATCGGTATTGCACACGTCGTGTTAAATAAATAAATAAAGCACAAACAAACAAAAGGGTAGATAAATAAAAACATATACATGCGTACAAACATTTTGCTCTTTATACACACGTGTTTGTATTTCGAGTATACACACATTTGTAAGCATACATTTCTATATATACATTTATTTTTAACAATATTAATTTATTTTTATTTCGGTTTTAACGCACAGCTGTTCTAAACAAGAGATCCACCAATAAATATATGATTGAAAACTAAATATTGTTATTATATTAAATAATACTGTTGTCGTACTTAACAATATTATTATTATACAAGAACATGGTATAGTGAGTCTCAATTATATTTTAGTCACATCTAACAATAGTGTTGTCATATTTACAATAACAAGATTAGGTGTAACAAAGCTCATTGTTTTTATTGATAATATTATTATTAACTCAGATAATAATATTATCATAAGTTTACTTTCCTATTGACAATAATATGATTCAACTACAACCATATAATTCAATCATAGTATGTTGCTGTTTGGTTATGGTTACCTCAACCATATTTTTTCTTTGCGTGTGCTGAAAATTCTACTCTGTCAAGGTAAGGTCTTTTTCGTCGTGTCGCATCACATATACACATTTGAAACACTTGAGCGCTTACTACTTGAAAGTTTAGGATCGTCCTCAGTACACTGCTAACTATTTCTACTCTTTCTAACTTTTTTGATGGTCTTGCTTACCGGAATTTAGTTTTTTCCAATGATGTGTCGGCCGCTACAAACTTTTTGATATATTTTCAAAGTGGGGGTATGCTTGACGAATCGTTCAAGACGTACAAAACTTTAGAACTAGAACTGACAAACCATGCCCGCAGATTTATTTTATTAACGCAGTTAACATAGCAGTTAAATAAGCTAAATAGATATAATTTTTATTTTTGAGACACTCCGATAAAAAAATTGGAAGTAAGTTTTAATCAACTACAGTTTTGGTTTAAAAAATTGCAGCGTTCAAATTATTTATATTAATTATTTTCTTATTAAGTCATTAGGCAAAAATTATATATTATGTACATGCATACATACAATATGTATATACATATGTGCGTACATACATATGTATGTATATATTCACTTTGACTATTTTTGGCCTTTTCAGTTTATGTATTATAGAAACGTCTACAAAATATTTGTCACGTGTCACCAATTGACAATATGCCATTAAAATAATGATTAATGTCAAAAGCCTAAAAATACGTGTAGATTTAATTGATTACATACTTATTTATAATAATTAAATGCTGGCATAAAAAGCTTTGAAGACAAAAACTCTTTCAATGTGGACGAAAGGGAAACATTGATGAGAAAAAAAGATTTAGAGAATAAATTTAAAACATAAAAATGTCATATTAAACAAGTAATTAAGTAATTTAAGCATAGATACATGTGTTTAGATTTATATAAATATACATATTGATGTACATAATTACTATATGTATATTTAAAGCATGAACTTAATTACTTCTTTAACCTGTTTCAATAAACTATTTAGTAATTTTTTTTTAATTTTTATTATAATTTAAATCATGAACAAGTGAGAGTGCTATATTCGGCTGTGCTGAATCTTATATACCCTTTACCAAAGTGCGTTTATGTAGTATAGAGATACAAACATAAGCACATAGATATGTATGCAGATATTAATTTTGTGAATCATATCACATAATTTTTGCTCTAGTGTAATTTTTAATAAGTGACCTCTCGGTATTTTTCGATTAAATACGTTTTTTATGATATTAGCAATAAGTTGAATATCGATGCCTTACTTTATAAAAAAAATACACATTTTCAGGAGAGCAAAAAAGAAACGGTTCATCTCTTTATACTTCGGTGTTTGGATAAAAGTTCATATGCAATTATTAAGGAATTGATAATATCTATATATATTAGTAGTAAGTTTAATTATGAAGCGCACTTATTGAGATACGAGTTTGGTGCATTAAGAGTAATTTGAATTCTTGATACTTGATCAATAAGTTACTCGTTTGTTGCACTTATAGCTAAACAAAAAAAATAATGCCCTTATATCAAAACTATCAAATAAAAACAATATTTAATATCCCACTTGACATGAGATTCGATCTAATGTTCGCTTAAGCTTCGAACTTCGAAAATAGTTTTAGTATTGTACCTCCATACCAAGTAAACTATGCAACTTTTTTTATTTAATAATGTTTGATTTTGCAAAATTGTTAATTTCCTCAATTTAAACATCCCATTGGAAAAGGTATATAAAGTGGTATTAAGTATACGTTTATTCCTAAACAATTTTTTTGAATTTCTTGAGCTCAAAGGAACGGTTTCAGGGAAATGAAACGGAACATGTTTTTTATTGAACTTTATAGTTAGGACTGTAACTTAGCGATAAATTTTATTTCAATTTCCATTTACTACAAATAAATTCAGTGAAGTGCGACTCTGACTTGCGCATGAAGGGTTCCGTAATAAAATTATATGAAATTTACCCTACAAGAAATGAATGACTGAAACTAACACAAACAAAATTTTTTTACTAACACAATTGCAGCAATTTATATTGAATTCAATATTGATAGTCAATTGACTAGTCATTTGATAGAAAGTGATGATGGATTTATTTATTAATTATAGTTGTTCTACTCTAGCATATATGTTAGAGTGGGACATCTAATGTACATATGCCAAAACTTTTACAACATCGAGTTATATGGAAAAAAAATTTAATTAATTCTGTCTGTGAAAATTCAAATTTAAAAGTGTTACAAAAGATAAGTAAAAACAATATTTAATAAAGAAATTTACAAAATTTAATTTAATTTATATTTCTTTTCAAAATTTTAGATATATATTTGTAAAAAGCAAGATGCGTTGGTGGTGAAAAGGTGTGAAGAGGGCAATATACCGCCTAGTTTATCCTTTTTTTGCTGAAGTATATCTGTTATTTTAAATTATTTATTTATTTTTATATCATTTTATAATTAAAAAAACGATTAAAATAATAAAAACTATATTGTCATTATATCAATCATGTATGATTACTCAATTGTGAGGGATATATAAATCAATTATGATCAGTCAAACTTGAGTAATACTTATGCCATCATTGAGTATTAAAAAGCACTGGAGTGAGCAGTTCAACTATATGTTATATTCGCTAGTTAGAGAGAGATGCAAGATCACACGTACACAAAAGTTTCCATCACATTTTTCATTTTGCCCTTAATAAAGTGATGGAAACTTTGTTCTACGCAATGATGAAAATATCCTGCCTGACTATCGATCAAATGAGCAGTCAATTGACTGGTAGTGTTCTTGTAGGGTAGCCTTTATAAAATTTAATTTTGGCATTTTTTCGTTTTTGGGTTTTTTCGGTTTTAAGAGTTTTTTAATATGCCGTTTTGCCGTTTTTTGCGTCTTTTTAATTTGGTGCTTTTTTAGTTTTGGTCCTTTTTTTCGTTTTACCGATTGTTTTTGGTTTTTGGCATTTTTTTTAATTGGGCGATTTTTTTTTAGTTTTGGTGATTTTTTCTCGTTTTAGCGATTTTTTTTAGGTTTTTGGCGTTTTTATATTTTGACGGTTTTTTGACATTTTGGTTTTTTTCATTTTAGTGATTTAATTCCGATTGCCTTCTTATCCATGTCCAGTAGCAGTTTGGTTCTTCCTGAGTTAAGTTTTGGCTACATAGCCCTCGAGAACCTAGAATCATCCCTTCTTTGCCATGAACTGTTGGTCCAGATCTCGAACCAATTACTGAGTTCCCTGTAGTAATGATCTATCGATAGTTTCGCCGATCTGTCACACTTTCCCTCATCTAACGTAAATTTTTACTCTTGTCAATTCATGGGCAATTTCATCTCCCTCAGCACTGCTGTGGCCAGGAACCCAACAAAGTCTGACATTATATTTGTCCATAAGAAAGTTGAGGGCTTGATGACAAAATTTAGTGAAATTTCTTACTTACTGTATTTCACCTTTGCACTGAACTGAAATAATAATTAATAATGATGATTTCATATAAATATTAAGCGCGGCTATACTTAAAATGGTTTATACGCTGGTTTAAATTTTTGCATAGTCACGCCAACATATCGGCCGGAATCTCAGGTATTTATTTTTCAGTATTGTCTTTCAGTGTACCAACACTGAAAGAGGGTTGGAAAGAAATATTGTCTCTATGGACCAGCTACGTCTAAACACAAAACACTGATATTTGCATTTGAGTTAAACAGCTTTGAAAGCTCTTAAATTTGTTTTTGTTTTTTTTGCAAAGTAAGAGCAAGTATTGTTGTCTGTTGTGTTGTTGTTGTGGCTGTTCACATGTTGGTGTGAAAGCAAAAAGCAAAAGTTCTTTTGTAAAGTGTTGCAAATTGTGCATATGGCTTGGACGTAACTTCTATAGACATAAGCCTTAAAATAGTTCCACAATAAATCGTCTAAAGGCATTAAATCTCACGATCGGGGCGGCAAATTGACCGGCTCCAAACGTGAAATAAACTGCTCACCGAAATCGTCTCTCAATTGGGCCATTGTTTCACGTGATGTGTGGCAATTGGCACCGTCTTTCTACAACCACATGTCAGCAAACTTCAGCTACTACATTTTGGGCAACAAAAAAAGTAACAGAGGCCCAATTGCTGCGAATGGTGCCGAATCGATAATCCACGGTCATCAACAACACTGGCGGATACAGCTGCGGTATTTTCCTTTGTCCGCACTTTACGTATGTATGTATGTTGGTGTTTTAATGTTCAATAATATAATTTTGGTACGAAATTTATTCACAAGATTGCGAATAGACAAGTCAGAAGGTTGCTCAAACTGGCCATAAAATGGAAGAAGTGCACTATGCACTTTCTTAACCGAGCATGAGTTTTGATGATAAAATTTAATAATCTGCAAGCGTTAAACATTTGTAAGTAGATTCATGGTTAAATTATAGACCAAAGTGAACATGTTTAAAAGTAACATGATATACGAAAACAGCTGGGTTGCCAAAAAACCGTGTTGCCAAAAAGAAAGTTGCTAAAAAATCATCCTTGAAATCACAACTTGAAATTTCTACTGTAATTGTTTCTTTACTCCTTCGTCTTAGACAGTGTTGTCAGTTTTTTCTAGAGCTTATCGCCAATTTTTGATTTGTCATCCCCAAAAATCCCCAAATTTAATTTTTGTGATTTAAATTTTTTCTTTTGCGAAAAAATACAAATTTTTTGTTTCTATTTACAAAATAATGACAAAAATAATATATTTATTCAATAAAATTCATTTATGTCGACAACTATATTTATATTCATATTTATTTAATTTTTACTTATACAACTTGTAATAAAATACACATAGCATAAAAAATTTTTAACAAAAATTTGCCATTTCAAAAACTTCAGAATCGAAGTCTTCTGATTGATCAGCCTCATAATCTGTAGCATTTCACTAAAAGAATTAAATTTGTCACAAGAAATTTAATTATTTTTAAAGTGTGTTTTATTCTGGAAAGTTCTTCCAAAAAGTCATATTGCATTTGGTTTTGGAAATGTTCATTATTTGTAAATCTACCTTGATACTTTTTCTTTATTATAAACTATTCAAAATGAATAGTAACACTCATTTTTAGACTTGCCAGACACATATGCATTTCTTAGTTCAAAAATCATTCTTATCATCCCCATCCCCATTCTACAAATCCCCAGATCCCCAATACGAAATTTTCATCCCCAATCGCGAAAAACATCCCCAATTTGGGGGCAAATACCCTAAACTGGCAACACTGGTCAGAATTTCAATGCGAACATTGTTGCACATATTTGAAATTCTTTAATACTTATGCAATTAAAAACACTTTACATATTAAGTCGTATTCAATAAATCAAAATTAATTTAATGAAGATAGACTACCAAGTCGCGCGCCGCGATTTTAGTAACTTCTTGTGTTATTCATTTAATTGATTGTCTTTTTTTCCTCTGTGAGAAAAAATTATCTTAGCAGCGCTTGTCTTTGTTACTCAACGTTTGAAAAAAAATTATCTTTTTGACACTTTCTGTCAATTGTCAGAAGATGAACATGTGTATTTTAAAATTCAATTTGTTTGAAGTTGTCATCAGCAAGCAGGAGCAGGAAGGAGGCTGTTAAAAAAGACTTTTTATTTAATTAAAACTTTTACATCTTTTTTATATTTATTTTCCTTGTAATATTTTTGGCTTAAAAGAATTATTGTCCCTCATTCTTCAAACGGATTTCTGTAGGACTTTATATATCGCACACTAAATCATAAACAGTCACAACTCAAAATTATTAAAAAACGTTTTGTATTTTCATAAATCAATTCACTGAAAAAATCTCTAACGACCGCAAAAATTTCTCTTGCAACAATATAAAAATTTGGGTCATTTGTACAGTATTAATAGTTTTTTTGCCACTACCGAATCTGAGATTTTTGAGTTGTGACTGTTCCGGATTAAGTGTACGACATGTAATCATCAATGAAAAGGGTTTAACTTGTTGTTTTTTATTCGTTACTTTCTGCAAATTGTTGGTTTGTAAACAGTTCGTATTTTTCATTTTTTACATATTTTATCATTTAATGAGATCACTGCTACTTAATTTAATAAAGGCTTTTGTTATTTTCTGATTGTAAACGGTGTTTTTTTAGAGGTATAGAACTTCGAATTGAAATAAAACACAAGAAAATCGTTTTAATGTCCATCAATTTGGCTTTATTGGAAGGATAATTTTATGCCATTAATGTTTAAATATGATTTCGGGCATGTGGCCGCCGCGGCTGGCTCGAATAAAGCCAATTCTACAGGTCCAATTTTCAACCACTTTTTCGAGCATATGGGGCCGTATGTTGGCAATAACGCCACGAATGTTGGCTTCCAAGTCCCCTAACGTTTCTGGTTTGTTGGCGTAGACGAGCGACTTCACATATCCCCAAAGAAAATAATCCAATGGTGTCAAATCACACGATCTTGGTGGCCAATTGACAGGTCCATTCCGCGAAATTATGCGCTCATCGAATGTTTCCTTCAATAAATCGATTGTGACGTGCGCTGTGTGGCATGTAGCGCCGTCTTGTTGGAACCACAACTCATCCACATTCATGCCATCCAATTCGGATGGACAAAGCTCCAATTGCTGTGCACGGTGGCGAATCGATTTATTCGGGTCCTCTTCAACACTTTGCTCTACAGCGGCAATTGTTTCTTCGGTGCGCACTGTTCGACGTCTCTGCGGATGCGTATTATCACATAGAGTAAACGTAGTGCGAAAACGATCCATGGTTAACCGAATTAATTGCTCTGATGAACGATTATGTCGACCATAAAATGGACGGAGCTTGCGGTAAACTTTGCGAACTGAACCATTATTTTCGAAATAAATTTGCACGATTTGCAAGCGTTGTTCTTTTGTCAACCTGTTCATGATGAAATGGCAAACCAAACTAAATATTAATCACTTGACAGCTGACAAAATGGCCGCCAGTTAAAAAAGTGATGCCAACTTAAAGTTCTATACCTCAATAAAAAACACCCATTACACTTCATGCAACCCGCTTATCATTTCGTTGAATATTGCATATACATACATATGTACATATGTATGTATACATGTATGTACATATACAGGGTGGCCCAGAAAGACCGAAGTGGTGTAAATTCCTTATAACTTTTTATTTAAGACATATTTTTTTAATTTTTTGTTTTTTAAATACAGTAAATTTATAGGGAATATTTTTAGATTAGTTGTTAAAAATGATATCCCGCAAGTGGAGGCCATTTTCTGCTTCGCACAAATGATCTCTTTTCAACACATTTTCCATGACCTTTTGCAAAACTTCCGGTGTTATGTTGTTAATTTCGTCTGGAATATTGGTTTTTAATTCCTCAATAGTCCTAGGCTTATTAACATAAGCTTTCCCTTTTAAATAACTCCAAAGGAAACAGTCTGGAGCGGTTAAATCCGGGGAACGCGGAGGCCAATTAAAATTGCTTCTACGCGAATTTATTCTTTCCCCAAAGATGTCGCGTAAAATAGCCATTGTGGCCCTTGGAGTGTGCGCTGTGGCTTCATCCTGTTGGAACCATATTTGCGGATGGTATTCCACAGCTGGCCTTACAAAATTTTCCAATATGGCCCGATATCGATCACCATTGATGGAAATGGCGACATCTCTTTCATTTTCCAAAAAATATGGACCAATGATCCTTTCTGAAGAAACACCGCACCAAACAGTATACTTAACTGGGTGTAATTGTCGTTGATGAAGTACTCTCGGGTTTTCCTTAGCCCATATCCTAAAGTTTTGCTTGTTAACAAACCCATTTAATTGGAAATGGGCTTCGTCAGTCATAAATAAGTTATGAATAATGGAAATGGAAATAGCACATTTGTGCGAAGCAGAAAATGGCCACCACTTGCGGGATACAATTTTTAATAACTAATCTAAAAATATTCCCTATAAATTTACTGTATTTAAAAAACAAAAAATTAAAAAAAAATGTCTTAAATAAAAAGTTATAAGGAATTCACACCACTTCGGTCTTTCTGGGCCACCCTGTATAAGTATAAATAAATGAATAAACACTTTTTTTCAATTAATATTCTTCATTGGTTGCTCTTTTTGATTTATAATACATATCGCTCATTCACCCAAATACCGTCATAGCAGAAAAAAAACTAGTTTGCTAGAAAACGAAATTTTAATTCAATTTACACACGTCTTAAGGCTCAGTTAGCCGACTGTAATGAAAAGTAACTGAAACAGTAGGAAACAGGTGATCGATATGATTATGTGAAAAGTAATGAAGATAAGCTGTTTCCTACGTTGCAGTTACTTTACATTACAGTCGGCTAACTCAGCCTTTAATTGTAAAAGAAAATTTAATTTATCTCTCGAGATTTGAGTAAAATATCTTGTATGAAATTTTTGCACAGCATGGAGAACGATTTGAGAATTAATTCTGCATCATTAACTCAAAAATTGAATTTTTTGAGTTATGACGTTGTTTGAATAAAAAAGCGATATGTGTATGTACTACGTGCATTCTGTTGTTTAATCTTTTAAATTATATGCAGAGAAATGTTAACTCTTTAAGGCTCAAGTTATTTATTTAAAATATTTTGCAATGGAAGAAGAACAACTTCTTTTACACACGCAAAGTTTACTTTGGAAAGTTTTGTGTTTCTAGGGAGAAGGGAAAAGATGAAAGGAGGAGCTCTGTCTAGTATGCGCTATGACAATATTATGTATGAAATCATTTTCAAATCTTAATGCCATATATTGAGCTTTCGAAGAAAAAAATATTTGAATTAAAATTTACTTTCTTCTCCTACTTTTCACAATTTAAATTTCTATTGGGCTTAAAAAAGCACTATTATATTTTCTATCGGTCTACGATGCTTTGAAAAACCTAAAAGAAAAAAAATTAATCATCCTCTATCAACGAATTTCAAAGTGGTAAAATGATAAATAAAAGTGCGATGAAGTATGCTGGTATGTGTGTAATTACTGGAAACAAAAATAAAAAGTAGCAGCTCACCCCACACCGCCCGTGTGTAATAAAATAATTACGCATTTAAAGCAATCAAATTTATGACACACCAATAGTAATAAGTTTTTATTATTATTGTTATTATATTTGGTTTTGAATATTTATATTTAAATAATTTTGAGTATACATACTTGAAAAAGTCGGAAGATAACCTGATTTATATGCGTGAAATATATACTTACGTTTAAAAATTGTCAGATGTCTGAACAGATAATTAGATACAAGAGCAAAAAAAGATAACAAGAAAAGCATTTTAGAAAAACTTTCCTAATATTTCGAAACATATAGAATACCAAGTGTTTCGTTTCTGGAACTTGCATCGAGAAAACGTAAAAAAATGATATTTCATCCCAGCTGGGATGAAATATCAAAAATATAAAAAGAAAATATCACATAGATCAATCGGTAATTCTCAAAAAAAATTAAAATTTTTTCCTAAAATGCATCAAAATTGACTCAAAGACCCTATGAAGGTTAAAAGGTATCAACAATTTTGGCATTTTGACAATTCTAAACAATGGGTAGGACCATATAATTTTAATATCAATAAAAAAGTTTAGGCTCGATATGATTAGCAATTATTTAAATATGTATTTAAAGCTAAATTTTAAATATTCTTCAAAATATTGTCTCTTCTTTGACATGGTTAAACTTCACTTCACATTCTATCAAACTAAATGATATGACAATAAAAACAATATTAGCTGTTTTTAATAGTGATAGCAATTAAAAAGTCAGAGCAGATTATTTACCTTCGCAAAGCAGCTTAATAATCGAACTTAATTTCTTGACCATACTCGATTATTTGCGATCGTAAATAATCGATTATGGTCAAAAAATTAAGTTCGATAATTATGTTGTTTACCTTTTTTGGCGGTTATGGCACGATATGTACATAAATTAAAAAATTTAATTAAACATAAAAAGTATGTAGATTGAAAATAAAAACTTATAGTTTTTTTTTAAATAATGTCTCATTTTCATAGTCAAAACAAAGTATACTTTAAAAGTTTAAAAGCAGTATTTTGTATGGTAATACTGGTTTTAAGTTTTTAAAGTATACTTTGTTTTGACGATGACTATGCGACAATTTTTTTCGGCTCTACACGCGGATCCCTCTGTCCACGGACCACCATGGGAATCGTTAGAGTGGTGTCGGTGAATTATAGTTTATCTAGAAATCTGTAAATCATATGAACTGATACCTGATACCATTTCATTAAAAATTCATGTTAAATAGCGGATGTTAACAACAATCTCTGCCCAAGTAGATAGACATGGGTGCCGATCAAGTGCGTAGCAGTACAGAAAAAAGTTGTGATTTCCCTCACCTAAAGTCCAGTTTAGTATTTCTTAATAAATTAATATAAATATTTCATTCTATAAGAATTGAAAATACTCAACTGAATCCTGATTAAGAAATTATTCCTGATTAATTTTTTTTTTTTATTTTACCAATAAATGAAAAGCTTTGGTGATTTTACTGTTCAAAATATCATTTATTTTTCGCCATATAAGGCGTTATTCCCTTAAGTTCCTGGCAACGCTGGTTGCGCTTATTATGTGTTTACACCACAAGCACAAAATATTTTTAAGTCTAACAAAAAAAAATATTTTTATCTAAATGACCTTAACCCATAACTGTCAGTTAAAAATACATTCCATTAAGTTTTTTTCTTCTGCTTTTAATTTTTATTCACGCTCTTTTCTTAATTTACAAACAAATTGTTCGGCTATATTTTTGAAAATATTAATAAAAATTAGTCAAGCCATTATTTCAATGACCAGCCACAATGTGCTCTTCACTTTAATTTTTTTCTGGAAATACTTTAATTTTTTAATGCTTTTTTTATGCAACATGTTTGAAAATTAATTGGGTCTGCTAATAACTCTGTAATTATGTAGGCAAAATAAAACAACAAAAAAGAAACAAGTGTATGAATTGAAATTGTATGAATTTTATAAACACTTCAAGGGGAACAGTGAATATACGAGTACAGGGAGATATTTGAGAAGAAAACAATAGTTATTTGCAATTATAAGAAAAAATGTATACTAAAACATAACAAAGCAAAGAAAAATTCAAGCTTAAAAATTTTATGAACTTTCAACTTTTTTTATAAATTAATAATAAAAACTCTACACAATTATTGAAATTAAAAGAAAAATGTGTTCCTAAATCGCTAGCAAACCAAATAAAACGTCTCTCGTTACTAATGAAAAGTCCTTAAAAGGAAAACTTAATAAAATTTTTATGAAATTGGGGACTAATATATTAAAATGTTTATTAATAGACACTTTTCTCCCATGGCTTTTGTGCCTTTCACTTTTGTTGAACTTTTGTTTTGCAACTTTATTTTCCGGCCATCTTCTTAAGGATCCTTTACATCCTAATCTTAGTAATTAATATCCAAGAACAAGAACAACTGTTGAATTGTTTGCATACTTTACTAGACAAGTTTAAATTAAAATATAAAGAATGAAGGGGAAAAAATTAAAACGAGTCCCTCTTGGGATATATTACAAACTTACTTCTAATAATAAAGTCGTTTTTATAGAACGTTCATAAAAAACCTTTATTATTTGGTTTTTTATGAACGTTTTATAAAAACGGCAAGAAGAATTGTTTTAATTTTGTCGGTAAAAGTGTTCTTTGTAAGAATTTTTGCACTTATTTTTTATTTTATTATACTTCCATTTATTCTTTTATTCTAATATACTTGTGATAAAATTTGGGCATTTATTTTTATTTTATTATATGATTACTTATAAATGAAATCGGAGGGAAGTCATTTATCGATAACGATTACCATGAATTGTGTTTTGTCTAATATAATTTTTAAAGAATTTAGAAGCCACTGAAATTTAACTTTTTTTTGGATTAGCTCTTAAAATATAATTGATATTGAATTTTATCATCTAACAGAACTTTCGAGTGAAAATCAACTTCATGTACTATGGGCGGTTATTCAGTAATTAGTTAGAAGAATTGGAGGAGAAAATTTAAAGCGAGAATCTGCCAATCTCTTGTACATTCTTTAAGTTGAAAATTTAGTTTCAACTTCTGGCGTTTCTAGTGAATCGGCTTCTGAAACAATATAAGCTTTTCATTTTATGTATTAAGGTAAAATCCTATGAAAAACATGTTTTTGAAGCATTTAATTCCCTGAACCCTTTCATAATGAGTCTTTTTTGTCACTTTTTTTATTTTTCAGTTTAACTTACAAAAATAAATAAATAAACGAAAAATGTGAAAGACTTTCTTCGCTATGAAAACAAATACGTGTGCTTGAAGTGTACGGTAAATCAAAATTTCCTTACAAAAGCCGGGTTTAACGTATACTTGAAGCATACGTTAGTTTGTTTTGTACATGGGGGTTTTTTTTAATCGGAACTTTCACAAGAACGAATCTCGGCTTCCATATAAAGAAAAAAATTTTGTGTTACCAAATTCAGTATAACAAAATAATATTTGCATTATTTTTCATAATTTAACTGTCAAACAAATTACAAAAATTTTTAGCATTGAGTCAAAATAAAGTATAAGAGTTATAGGAAAAATAATAGCTCTAATAAAAACGGAAAATACGAAATACAATGAAAATCTATATTAAGCTGTGCATAATTATCTAAATGAGTGCTTGAATCAATTAAAAATAAAATTGCTTACACTCTTGTTCATAAAATTAAAAATGAATTTGAAATTAATTTTATTTCAAATTTTTTATTGAAATTTTTTTAATAGATTTAACTTTTTTATTTCGTCACTGCTATAATTTTGTAAGTGTGATTTTTTCGTTATACCTAAAAAGCTCTTTTTATGACAAAAGGAAAGCATTTAAAAATGTTTTAGAAAAAGCAAATTTTAAACGTTATTGTTTATAAAGGAAACATAAAAATGAAAGGGCTTATTTATGCTTTCTAAAAACAGGCTGTAAGAACCTAGTTTCCTCGACATACATATTTTCTTAAGTCAGAATATCTAACGGTAATGTTTCTGTATAACCCTTGAATGATCATGTATGACAGAATTTTTTTAAAACATCTTTTGAATAATGTAACATGTTCTATCTGTTGTCTTGAAAGAAATACACCTAAATTATAAATTTGTTAAGCACGGTCCAGCTAACGAACGGTTATCGCTAGACCGCTAAAATGCTTTGGAACTTGCCATAAAACAAAGCAGTCTATAATCTGAAACATAAATACTAGGGATGTAACGAATACCGATACCGATTCCAATATATCGGCGATATTTCTGATTTGCCGATATATCGATATCGGCGATATTTTACTGTGGATACGGCGATATCTCTTGAATTTTCTTAGAGCTGGTTTGAACAAATAATTTAATTTTCAACTATTGTTTTCCATAAAAACTAAGAGCAATAACATATTAAAAGCAGAACATAAAGTCTAAACAGGAAAATTAAACGTTTCTTTTGTTTTGCTTTGCACCTTAGTAGTGAAATGTTCTCTCAATGCTTAATCATGTATGTATGTATTTAAAAAAAATAATTTGTTTTTGTTAATTTCTGAATGAATTCAAATATCAATTTTAAATATTAATAATCTCTTACACTATAATTTTGTATAATAAAAGGTTTTTTTTAATTTTAACTTAAGTTCAGTTTCAATATGCTTATCGGTATCGGTATCGGCGATATTTCTTTTTGAGTATGGGTATCGGTATCGGATTGGCAAAACGGCGTATCGTTACTTCCCTAATAAATACAATAAATAATATTTTCATCTTCATACAAGGTGAAGCGCTCTTATGCAAGGGTTCCCACCAAATCCGTTGCGTATCCACGAGAATTGTTTTACAAAAGTTCATAAATATGTATGGTTAAATATATGTACACGGTTTTTATTTAAATATATAAAGCCAAATTTTAAGTAATCTTCAATATATTGTCTCTTCTTTGTCATGTTTAAGCTTCACTTCTTATTATATCAAACTAAATGAAAGTGCCATAAAAGCAATATCATCTGTTTGATGGCAACATCAGCGTGGCAACAACAGCTGCGTGATGAACTTTATATTAAGCAGTGTGGAGTAAAATTTCCCACTAATATTTCTATTTGATTTGTGTTTGAACATGTATATAAATGAAAAAATTAAAATGAAACATAAAAAAGTAAGGAGATTGAAAATAAAAACTTATATTATTTTTTTTAAAACAATCTTTTTCGGCTCTTTACGCGGACTCCTTGAATGAATGATGCGGACCGCCAAGGGTGCTTGGACTCACATGCTCCAAAGTGCCTTACATAAAGGTCGTTTATATTCCACTTTATCTAAAATATTTCAACTCTCTCTCGCTATAATTTTTATTAAAAATTTATAAGGTCTGGTCACACTGTTTGCAATTGAGATTTCTTGTAATGTGCTTGTGAGTGGGTGGGTTCGTTCTTTCTCTACAAAACACGTGCTTTTTTGTTTTAATTTAATTTTTTTATTTTTTATTAAGACTTATGAGCTCGTTTACATATTGACATAAATACATATATCTATATGTATATGTATGTATGTACATAAGAACATTTATGGAAGTAAAAATTATCATTTCGTCTCTTAATAAAAAGTTGATTATCGAAGTATTTGGTGCAGTTTACTAATCATTATTCAAAAGTAAATAAACAAATAAAAATTTGATTTATTCAAGTTCAGTAACATTTCAGACGCCATACATCACTGTTGCCAACTTTTGTCCAAGAAACATCGCTAAAGTAGACAAGAAAATATCTAGAAAATAGCTAAATTTCAAAATTACTTGAAAATTTAGCGATAAATAGCTATAAAAAAATATACATTTACTTTTAGGTTGTTTCAAAAATTTTACGGTAACTTATTAACTTCTTTCGTACTTCACAAATTTTCCTACAACTTTTACAAAATACCAAATAAAAGTAATGTAATAGGTTAATAAAAGGCTTATTTGATTAAAAAAAGATATTGCACCAATTTTGTTTGTGTCGGTTCTGGTATGTACAGAAACATATGTTATTCGCAGTTTCTGTTACTTCGGGACTTCCCCAGTTAAAAATTTCTTCATATTATAGAGTAAAAGTAGTGCTGACAAACCTGCTGTTAAAACATAACATAACAAACATGACAGTTATCTAAAGCTCTATTCAAATGATTAATAATATAAACGTATTTAGTTATGTATAAAAGCACTTATCAAGACGGATGTTAGGCCGGACATTACATTAGCTCACCTTTAAACCTGCACAATTGTGGCACTATTCATTCATCTTTTTTTGTATAGTTTGCTGTATATACGTTCACCGCTTCTAAACAAGCTCACATTTTAAAGCGAATTATGATCGACAAAAAATTTCTAGAATTACCGCTAATAGCTAAATCATAATTTTTCCCGCAAAATATACTTAAAAATCGCTAGATTTGACGAGAAAATAGCTGAATTGGCAACAGTGCCATACATGCATGTAATTTAAATTCTTACACAACTACATACATACTTACACACATACATACTATGTATGTATGTACACATGTACCTAAATTTAAAATTTATATTTTTCAAATTACGTTTTTTTAAAAACTTTCCTCTCTTTCAAAAAATTTTGTGTAGGTTGGTTTTATGTTTTTTGGATTTGATTTTTTTTCTTTTATCACTGAACTAAATAAAACTAACACATTCGATTTTTGTAAAAATATTTTTAGTTTTTATTAGTCATCATTTCTTAAAGAATTTAAAAAGCCGGCATTTTTTTAAGTTTGATGCCCTAATTAATAGATTACATATTTACATACTTATATTACATATCCATACATATTTATGTATATGTATAATGCACAGTGGGACTGATTGCAAAGGGCAGATATTCGGCTCTTATAACAGATGGCATATCAAATAGATAATAAGAAATATCTTTTAATATTTATTATTTTCATTTACTTAAAATATTGTGAATTTTGAATTCAAGGAATAATTTTTCTTAGCTAGATTTTCCAGTTCAGTATTTTAAATACTTTTCATCTATGTATATGTATATACATACATATGTATGTAGGTGTATATAAAAATTAATACTTTCACTCTATCACGCGTGAACGGCTCCCCATTCTTTTTTTTTTTGTTTTGTTTATTATTGTCTGGACACTTGTTGATCAACAATTCTTCATATTTAAATACTTCATGGAAAGTTAAATTCTGCTCGGTAGAAAATTGGTTGCTCAACGAAATTTTCGATGCTCATAATATAAATTTTACCTTAATTTTCAATGTTCGATACACAGCGAAGATCGAAAATTGAATGCAACTCATAGTAGGGCCTTGTATTTGGCCCAGGGAATCCATCTTGTGGTTATGGAAAGAAAAAGCTCTCGAATGTTAATGTTAAAAATACACAAATTAAAACTGTTTTCCTTTCGAATTACACAATTCGAACTTTAAAAACTTTAAAAAATCCAAAAAGCCAAAAAACCCCGTGGTTTAAGTAAATTTCAAACGGAATTCGCGGTTTCTAATTTTATCGGTTTTAACAACCTCTACATATATCTATGTATGCATATACATATATACATACATATTATATATATTCATAATTTTATTTTTTAACATTTTATGATTTCATACTACTCTTACTCTTTTTCTTTGTTTTTATATGTATGTATGTACATGAGCATTATTTATTACTTAGCTTCTATATCGAAAACAAAATTTTGATAGGTGATTTTCAACACTAAACCTACATATAAATAATTTTGACAAGTTTCGATGCGAATATCTTCTATGCAATTATGAATGGCAGCCGAATTTCAGTTACATTGTCATTTGGCAACGCAACTGAGATTAAAATTATGGCCTGTTTCCCACCTGCGAAAGAAAACGTTCGACTTAAAATTTATATTGAAAACAAAAACCAATTTTCATATTTTATTGTTGTTTTCAATATAAATTTCGAACGTTTTCTTTTGCAGGTGGGAAACAGGCCATTAGTATTATATGTGTAAAAAATTTCTCCAGTTGTCTAAAAGTTATCGAAAATATGATTGTGACGGATTGAGAATTCAAAACAATGTTAAATAAAACTTGATAATATAAGATTTATAATTGCTGAAATATGCATTTTAAATATAAATGCATAAAAAAATTATTGCCATAAAGATGATTATGCCAGTGGAATTTACAATTTCCGTCTCTACTATATTATTATTTAAAACAATTTTTAACTAACAATTTCTCTTTTATTTGTAAAGCTTTATTTTCGCCTTCCTGAATAAAAAAAATACCAAACGAGTGGAGAACATTCTTCTTTTTTATTTCGGTTAAAAAGTAACATATTTGCTTTTGTTAAGGCAAAGTCATATTGATTCATTCTCCTCAACATCAACATATTTAATTAACATAAACATATTTTAAGAGTTCTATAATTGTGTGCATACTTTCGCTGTGTAGGAGTCACGATTTATAGAAGAAGTATTTGTCCAGCATGGCGTTGTCGTTTAAATACTTTGGGATAGATACTGAATAACCTTGCTTATGCAGTATTTATCATTACATACTTACATACATACATATACAGTGGAATTAATCATTAATGCCTATACAAATGTACATGTTCTTCAATAAATTAAATTTGTATCTGTGATCACAAGCAATCACACCGTAAGTCGAAAAACATAGTTTCGAGAAAAACCACTTTTAACGTAGGATGGTTTTTTTAAATCATAATGGTCAAATTAAAATAATTTTGTCGTAAGGTAAAGAATACTGTTTGTAATAATTTGTTACTTATTGCAAATTTTATTGGACTTTTTTTTAAAACTTAGGTCAATATAGTTGTCATGTAAATATAAAGTTTAATTTTTAGAATTTTGCAGGATATATAACTCGATTTTACCTTAAGTCAACTTATCGCTTTTTATGCGCAGATATACATAATTGCTTAAAGACAGTCTCTTAATGTGGCTTCTTTTAACAAATCGCGATTAATTTACGGTTGTACTCGTACTTCTATTAATTTAGTAATAAAAGAAAAATACTATTAAGTTCTTGTAAATTATTCAGATTACATAGTGACATTTGCATCGACTCTATAACTGATTTTTTAACAAAAAAATTTTCATTAATAAATCAACTTACTTCCTGAGGAAACTCTAGCCTCTCATCTCAATCGGCAGAATGTAAATAATGTTAAAAAGCTCAATTGAAATGCATTAAAAATTAAGCTAACAACGTTTTGACATGATTAAGAAAATAAAAAGGTGTGATTAATTTTAGAACTTAATTACAAAAACAATACCAAAACAAACAAAAGGAGCGAAACCCGGCAGAGAAATATGTCAGCTGCCTGAATATACTTAAATAAATCATTATTAAAGTCATTATTTGCAAACGAAAAACATTGATAAATAAATGCAGCTGCTTATTATTTCTGAATCAGTTTTTTAATTATTGGCATAAAGTTATAATTTTATACTTGTATTGACAATCTTCTTTTAAGCTCCCTACGAAAAGTCAAGCACATTTACATTAAGCCTTTTTTATTCATGCTTTTTTTGGCATTAATATACATGCTTAATGCTGAGAGTACGAAAAAGGCAAAGAGAAATGTCATAAGTTCCCTCGAATTTTTATTTCGTACCTTTTATTTTACCCCGCACGCTTCTCCCCCACTGTCACCGTTAAACTAAAAAAGTCTGCCTGCACAGGCAAGCAGAAAAGGCACAGTGTAAATTGAATGGGACCGTCAATATATAAAAAAGTAAAATTCAAAAAAAATTGTATTCGAAGAAAAAGAAGTAGAAGAAGATTCTAGGGGTTTCAGCGACATCCAAACTCTTCAAGGTCCTGAGATTGGAATTTCTTCTTACAAAAGGAGCAGTGAGTTCATGATCAACGTTGGCCAGTGAGGCCTTGGTTAATCTTTAATCTTGGTTAATCTTTATATGATCCCCCACGGCAACGACTGCTTACAAGATTGGACTCATGAACTCAGGACGTTGTGTTGCCAACGAACACTTATCGATCTTGAGTACAATGCCATGTAAAGGGCTGCTAGGAGTGCCTATTGACAGGATAAACTGTGAACTGATATTCGACAAGAGATTCAATGTCACAACTCTACTTAGGCAATGCAGGAGGAAAACGGTGCCACTATATATTCTAGAAATTTATGTTGGTATAAGGATGGAACCGTAATGGAAGATGAATTTGCCGCAGGAGTCTGTGGGGCCAACATAAATGTCTCTGTGCCCATGAGCAGGTATTTCAGAAAGAAATATAGGCGACCACTAAGTGTGTTCACATTAATTTAAGCAAGGTATTAAAATTTTTTTTTAACTTTATGGCGGTTTCTTATCCAAAACAAAACTCATTATCTGAAAATGTGTCTAAACTACAACCACACAGCTGCAATAAAGCTAATACGCACACCTTTTTAAATACATATGTACATACATAGACTTATTTTTTAGCAAAAAAAAATTTTAAAAAACCTGGTGCTCTGTTCACAATTTCGTGCGAAATGCTGTCAAACTACATATAAAAGTATTTGGTATGAAATATTTGCGAAATAAATTCGCAAAAGTAGTGCTCTGTTGTTACGAAAAACACGTAAAATCTATCTGGCATCATGTTTTTCCATAAAAAATTAATCTGCCATCATTTTAGTTTAGCTGCGCAACAACATGAGCAGTGCTTTTTTCATACGGAATTTTAACAATGTTGCATACTTTCAAACAATAAAAGCGAGAAATTTTTCACGCGAAATCAATTGTTTTGAAAATTTTTCACAACTTCGAACAGAGGTCCTTTAAGGCTGGTAGCCTTAAAGGACCATAAATAATGATAATAATTTGTTGGGCGAACACATACACACATATATAATATGAGCGAGAGTAAAATGCATGCTTGTGCGAATGTGCGTGAAAATAAGAGAATAACGAAGTACCCACGGGCGGCTTTTTGCTTATCTCAGTCTTAAAGAATCAAAAGAGGAATTTTTTCCTTCCATAGACAGGACGACGTAATTGTAGAACAGAATTAGGACATTACATTTTGAATAATTTTTCTTATTTAAATAATGCATCGAATGCAAAATTCTGTTTGATATAAATTTCTTTGTTGAACTTATGTACATACATACATATCTGTGGCAAAAAGTGCATAAGTCGAGATAAGCTGATTTCGAGTTAATGACACCTCCGTAATCTGCATACTCGAAAGTACCCCTGATCAAAATCTCAATTAATTTGTGCGATTTTTCAGGAAGTTATAGCACTATGACTTCCGACTTATCCTTTTTAGACTTCTAGCCTCATTTGGAATAATAGCTTAGTTGAGGTTATACTTTGGTATATTTCAACTTAAATATATTGCTTATAGTGTGTAGAACGATGTATAAATAAATAATAAATTAAGGTTAACAGAGAATTTCCCAATATTACTTTAAAAGAAATAAATTTCTGAAAATCGACTTGAGCGCTTAAAAGTGCTCTCCTGCAAAACAGTAAGATATGTAAGATATCTTATTTCCACAGATATGCACATTAAGGGACATGATGTCCTCTCGTTATTTTGTTTGCTCTAAAAGTATTTATTTTCTTCTTATTTTTAAATACTTATTATTCAATCCAGCACTGCATAGAATTTTGTGGGCGAGTGACTATGTATTTGACATTATATCTATATGTATGTGCATTATTTGTTTTAAAAATTAGACAAATAAAAAGTTAAATATTTAAACACACGTATTAAATAAAAAAATATTTTAAGAAAATTTATTTGGATATTTTTCAGAATATTTCCGTGAATTAATTTCGCATGACAATCTATGTATTGCTGTATTTTCTACAATGACAATTTCGCGCAAGGACAGACAAACCTGCATACATAGACACATACATACATACATACATATGTATGTATGTACTCGTATGTATGTATATAAAACATATGCGAGTATATAAATACATATGCAGTATATATATATATATATATATATATATATATATATATGATAAGCGCTCATACATATGTACATATAAAATTAAAATTTTAATTTGTTATGAATGTCATTTACATATACATATATAAATACATACATATGTACATATGTATGTTTGTATGCAGATAAATGCAAATCAAGTTCATTGCATTATTTAGCAATTAGTATAATGGAATATAGATTTAAGTGTTAATGTATGTCTGGGGTGGTGTTTCTGGCGAATCCTTATGCTAATTCTTGATACCCCTCCCCTATAAGAGACTATGGTAACTTGTAATGCAATTGTGCGTAATATATACATACATACAAACAATACCACATCAATTGTGGTGAATATGTACGAAATTAACCCTCAAAGTTGTTACTTGTTTCTGGGGTTTACGTTGAATTTCGAGTTGGAAAAAAAATCCGAAAGTTTTGTGCATTTAAGTGTATTTAAGGTGTCTGAATCAAAACGTTTTTTAGGGTTCCGTAGAACAAATGTGAAAAAGAAAAGGTGTTTTCTCCAGAACCGTAAGAGTTACAGACCTGAAATTTTGACATTATATCTAGAACCCGCTACAACAACAAATATATGAAGTTAAAATTTAAAGCGTATTCCAAAACGAGCAAGGAAATATGTTAAAGTCCTTTGTAATATACGTACAATTATACAGACACTACAATTTTTTTTTGCATCATTAGGGTATTTTTATACAGACTACAACAATTAACACCCAAATTTAAAAAAAATCAAAATTATAGGCTGTTCTATGTAACCCTTTTAAACCCTTGAAATTTTCAAAAAAAAAGTGTGGCCGTACCTTAAGTATGTGCATGTTTACCAAATTTTACTACTAACGATTTTTTCCTTAGCGATAGTTTAATGAACTTGTGTGCTTGAATTAGGGATGTAACGAATGTTCGCACTCGCAAATTATTCGCTTACTTTTGCTATTTGCATTCGCTATAGCATTCGATAAAATAAATGCGAATATTTCAAGCGAATACTTTCTTTCGTACTTTTACGAAAATAGTTTTAGAACAATCCTTTTTTAGCCATCATGAAAAAGATGCAATCACTTAAAAGTAACTGGGTTTTGAACCCCAAAAACAGCGGTGTTTGCAACTAATTTCATGTTTTGAAAAAGAAAAGGCAGTGTTTGATTTGCGCGAAAATATTTTCAATTTAAGACTAGTCTGTTCAAACTTTTGAAAAACGTTGAGCACCATTCATTACTTCGTACAAAAAAAATTTTAAATGCAAACACTATTAACAAGTCCTTGTTGGTTGTAAATTCCATTCGAAACAAGTATCACTCATATTATGACAAATTAAAATGTTGAAGATACATGCATACATTTGTTTCAAATGTTTTCCCAAGATGAACAGACTTCTGCAAGATTTTTTCATGAACAAGTCAATTTTTCTTAATGTGTATCTTGACAGCATTTCACATGAAATGTTGAACAAAGTACGATTGCCTAACATTTTGTAAATTAATGTTTAATTATCTATACTAATTTTATTATTTCATATATCTTTCTGTTTAAAAAATTTGTATTTTTAACCCCCGACTAAAAAAAGGGGTGTTTTAAGTTTGTAGTGTGTGTCTGTGTATCTTTGTGTCTGTCCGTGTCCACGTACAGGCCAAACGGCTGAACCGATTTTGATTTAGTTCTTTCTGTTTGAAAGGTGACTTGATCAAGAGGGTTCTTAGCTATGTTTGAAGAAAATTGGTCCAGCCGTTTTGAAGACATCACATCTTCTCTAGATATATTCGGTGGTTTTTAAAATTTTTAATTTTTGTTATTAATAAATTAAAATATGTATATTAGCTCAATTCAAGACTAAATTTAAATAAAATGCTATATATCTAAAATGTTATCTATGCACTAAAAAAAATTAACTAAAACTTTGGAAAATTTTCTAAATTTGAATAAAAAAAAGTTGTCGTATGGCGCCAAAGCTGTTTTTTTCTTGAAACCAGTAAAAT
The DNA here is from genome assembly GCA_905220375.1 of Tachina fera. Taxonomy (NCBI): domain Eukaryota; kingdom Metazoa; phylum Arthropoda; class Insecta; order Diptera; family Tachinidae; genus Tachina; species Tachina fera. Next base: position 38,866,552 of record LR999965.1, on the reverse strand, counting down.
ATTTACTAATTTTCTAGTTCATTAATGAACTATTTTATAGTAATTATATTTTCGTATTTAAGTAAAATTTTCCAAAAATTAAATTAAATTTTCCAATAAAATTCGGATATTTGCAAAAAAAAATTTTTTCGTCTTTGATCTCAAATTTAGTAATTTTCCATTTTTTTGTCTTTAATTCTGGTACTTATTTTTATTTTTAATTAAATTCTATACCAAATGATATGTTATTTATTATATCTTCATATTATATTCTTAATTATATTATAATTCACTATACATACATATAAATTCCTTGAGAGAAGACAAGTATTGAACCAGCAACCTTCTGATTGATAGGCAAGCACTCTAACCAATTGCATAAAAAGGCAGTCTGAATGAACATTGAAATAATTTAGTTTTAAAATTTTATTTTATTTACAAAAAAATATATTTCAAGTTCAAATATTCTTCGAAAATATGAAAAATTTACTTAGATTTTTTGCTTAATGCAAACAAAATATATATTCTATAATTTAAAGAAAAAATACTTAAAACTGGTAAATATTTTTCTAAAATTTAGAATAACTTTTTATATCTTTCAAGTAAGTCAAATTTTGAACTAATCAGGAGTAATTCATTTCCTAAAGTTTATTTTTTGATTTGAGACGAAATTTACTAGTCCTTAATATAAAATTTTCTTCAGTTTATAACCATTTTCCTACTCTTAGTAAATATTTCCTTTAAGTCAGTAAACATTTCCTGAAATGTGAGAAATTTATTGTGTATTTTTATGAACTATTTTTGAGGATATGAACTTTTTATTTTTTACTCATATTAAGTAATTTTTACTAGATTTTTGTAAAAATTTACTTAAACTTAGAAAAAATTACTAAAACCTCGAAATTTTTTTTTACCTGAATTTAGGAAAAAAAATTCTTAATAATAGTACATGTCTTTTTTTTTTTGAGTGTGTATACAATACAACTTCATGTTCTTATACAAATTTATTTTGATGTGATTTTTTAACGTATTGCAATATTTGCATTCGCTAAACTGGTATTCGTTACATCCCTAGCTTGAATAAGCCACCTTAAGTAAAATATAATATTAAAGGAAAAAAAACCAGCGATAGCTCCGGAAATCTTGAAAAAAGACATGAGAAATGCTTTAGAAAAAACGAAAGCAAAGTTAAATCTATGATTGTACCAGTAATTTTCTTAAATATATACGAAATTGTACTTTTATACAATTATTTTCAAAATAATGATTATCATTTGTTTACTCCTTACAAATAATTTTTGTGAGGTATGTACATGAAATAATAGTAATAATAATAATAATAATAATAATAATAATAATAATAATAATAATAATAATAATAATAATAATAATAATAATAATAATAATAATACTAATAATAATAATAATAATAATAATAAATGTGTTGTTTTATTTTTCCTTCCTTTTTTGGTATTAATTGCAACCAACGACTGTTTTTTAAAAAAGTCTGCTTAAAGTATTTCCTAATAATAATTAACATTAATTTAATAGCGAAGCATTAACCTTTCATTAGCATAAAAAAATAAAATAATAAAACGTGTTATATAAAAAAAGTAAATATGAATTCTCATCAGTTCTTGGCCATCCTGTATCTACTAGTCTATTAGCCACCAATGTGAGAATGTATGTATGTATGTATATGTATAAAAAGCGAAAGTAAACAAAATATTTTTTCAACAGCTATACAATGTTTTTCTGTGTTCATTGACAGTATAGTATGTAAGTAATTTTTTTTATATATAAAAATAAGCGCATAAATATAACAAAGTAAAACAATTTTAGCGCTATTTGACGTTTCATGAAAAAATTGTATAATTATATTTTTTTACTAAACTGATAACAATCTCGATTTGTTATTTTATTTTGAATGCAAATTGTTTTATAGATTTAGAAGAACAAAATATGTTTCTGGTCGAAATAACAAATTTGAAATATTTCTTGAATTTTTACTGCAAAATTTCTTTTACAGAAAAACAAATTTTCTAGTTAAAACAATCAAGTAAAATAGTTACATTTCATACCTTTTCATTTTCTTATGGAAACTTTAATTAAATTTCACAGTTTCTTGATTAATCTAATAGATATTGTACACAGTTTCTCATTTTCAATTTTAGTGGTTTTGTTTGCTCTAAAACTTAGAGTCCAAATAAGGCCAATAAGTTGAACAAACAGTTCCACTTCAACCAATTCAAATTGTTAATTTACTGTCATTGTAAATTATTATACAATATTACTATTATGCAGTACAAATATCTCTTTTTTTCTTACAGCTGAATTACGAGTGGATTAACAAAAATTTAAACGTGTGAACCGAGACTAACTTGAAATGTTAATGTACTTTCTTTTTGTCTCTTTCCTTTTGTCCCGATGCACACACTTTAACTTTTGTTGATCAATTCGTAATTCAGCTATATGAAAAAATAGATATTATATTTCCTGCTTCGTCTTTCTTCCAGCTTAATTATGAGTTGATCAACAAAAGTTGAAGTGTTTGAACAGGACTTTATATTCACTTAAAATTATGCTCTCTCTGTGGGTGACGTAGTGAAGGTGTTAGCTTAAGCTGCGATCACACGGCCTGTATTTTACATCGGACATGCCAAATTTCCCACAGCAAAATACATACATGCCATGTGAAAGCACTGACTTTGCACTTATAAAAATCAAGCGGCAATTAACGTCAGATTACAAATTTTCAATTAGAGCACGTTCTATCTGACAAATCGTCTAACATCAGCTGTTTTGTTATAACAACAGTGTGTGCGTTGGAAGAAATGTAAAGAATGTAATAAATGCAAGTTGTTAATAAATTGGGGACTTTGACAGACATACCAAATTACATATGATTTGTATAACTGAAAAGACAGCTGTACAATAAAAACCGTGTGAAAGCAACTTTAAGGGGGTTAAGGCTCAGTTAGCCGACTGTAATGTAATGTAACTACAATAGTAGGAAACAGCTGATCGATATTGTTATTTGAAAAGTAATGGAAATGGTTATAGAGATGTAATGTAATGTAACCATTACCGTCGGCTAACTGAGCCTTAAGATATAACATGTTTTTACATCTGACTTATCAAATTCGTCGTTTGTTATCTTTCAAATATTTCTTTTATAAAAGTCAGGCGGCAATGTTAGATAACAAAATTTTAATCAGAGCGCGCTCTATTTCTTTCTGACTTCAGCTGTTTTTTGTATAACACTCTTTTGTTGTGCAATATCAGCGGCAACTAAAAATGTATGTTTGCTAGCAAATACTAAAAATATTTTGTAAATCAACAATTTTGACAGACATAAACAGTTACATATAATTCAGAACACTGACAAGTCATATATATAAGTATATAAAAAATATGTCATGAAATTGGAAGCCATTGTTCAGGTCCTACATGAGGTTAAGGTGCAAAATTATTAATCAAATAATTAATATGAAAAATTAATTAATATTAAAATATCAAGTTTATATCAGGATTGGAAAGTAATAAAAAATACTCCCTTATGGACTTTGTGTATGCGTGGATTTGTTTTTTATATAAATTATCTAATAGCTTCTGAGATGCATACATTTATGCTTTCAAAATTTTAAAATGTTATCACTATTTTTATTAATACTTTGATGCTTGGAATACCAACAAGTAAACCTACTATAGGTATTAGCAATGCACATTTATTTCCAGGTAATATCAGAATTACAAAAACAATGTAAAAATACAACAATGAAAAGAACAACATAGATTTTAGGTTATCCAAAATGTCAAAAATAGAATTTGTTTAACATAATAATAATTTTTCACATAATGCTAGGAACACAACTGGGAAGAACGATGAATTTTTCGGTGCGAACTTTCGTCATAAAAAAAAACACATTTGTGCATATGAAAATGAACACAACACCGCCGTACAACGAAATTCGTCGTGCGTGATGAACTCTGAGAAAGATTTATTTCTATTTTTGAGAGAAAATTATCTATCTCTCTCTCTCTGTTTTTGTACACACAACAACCAACTTTATCAAATATGATTGACGAATTCGGTGAGTAAATTCGTCTTTATTGTAATTCACACCACGAATTTACGCAGCGAATGGTTATCGACGAATTCGTCGACGAGGACGAAATTCGTCGTTCGTCCCAATTGTGTTCCCAGCATTAAGTTGAAAAAAATATCTCCACGGCAGCTACCACTAACAAAATTCGCAACGCACTTTTAGCACTTTTCAAAGAACTTTTTAATAAAATAATTTTAGTATTGAAATTTTTAAAATTTTTTTTAAGTTCTCTTTCGTAAAAAATTTTTGAAGTTTCGGATGAACTTTAATTTGAAAAATAAAATAACTCAGCTGCGTTGCCGCTACTACCTGGTGAATGTGCCTTGGGGATTAGGATTTTATTTAAAAATATTGATTTTTTTTATAAAAAGGTATTTAAACAGTAAGCACATCTCAAAAAGAAATAAAAAGTTCAAATAAAAATTTCGACTGTCAGAAACTTAAGTTTACACGCTTTAATTGTAATAATTGTATGCTTTTGAACGTAATAATAATGATTGTAAGAACGTTGAGCATGTAAAAGAACTTTGTAGATGTACATACATATGTATATGTGACAGCGCATAGAGAAAGGGACGTAAGGGTAAAAAAATCAATTTAAATTTTTTTTTTGATGTGGACAACATCTGAGCATCGAATGAGACCGATCCCATGCTCGTTTTATGAAATGATGGTACACCAAAGATACACGTATTTAAATCTTTAAAATGGCTCTCCTGAACAAAACTGGTTTTTACCCTTACGTCCCTTTCTATTTTCCGCGTCACATATTTATTTCTCAATTGAATATTGATCAAAAAAATTTTGTCTACTTTATCTTTTATTTACTTACTCTCACGCGATAGCGGCAATATACATACATATGTACATATGTATGTAAATATTTCTTTTAATTTCTGTTATTTTAATATGTGGTTTATATTTTATATGTAAACGTTTTAACACCTTCGCATTTTGTATATTTATAAACACAAAAGAATTCCCCGAGAACCAATTTTATCAGATACATTCATACGAAACCAAACATTTAGAGTTCCGCATGTGCTACCACCACCAGTGTCGCCACGGTAAAGAATTTGTAACCAAATTTTGGGAACATTCTTCATTTTTAGAGAGAGCAAAATTTGTTTTTTTGATCAATCATTTTAATGCGAGTATTTCAAAAAAACTGGCCGTTATTAGTTTTGTTTGTTTTAATAATTTTACGAATCACACCGTTCCTAATCCGCCAATTTTACATTTCTCTGTACAGTGGAAAAACGCGTTATAAAATTGTCAATCAACCGTTATTAATTTTTCAACAACTTTTGTTCTCACAGAGAAAAGTAAACGTTATCAGATCAAAACAGTGTTGCCAGAATATGATCAAAGAAGGATGCCAAGCCGATCCAAAATTTCTGCTGAAATGCTCTTCAGAAGAAAAATATAAATGTTAGGTTTTAAATTATTGAAAATTATGAAATTGTCACAACGGATCAAGAACAAGCAAACTAAAAGAAATTCTTTTTTCAAATGAAGAGCGAAATAGGGAACAACACATGTAATGGTGTTTTTTACTTTCTAAAAGTTGCTTCGCAGTGAAAATGCTATTCTACATTTTACGAGATCAGAACAGAAAATATGAAAAAATTTTTTAAGTTTTTCGAGATGTTAAAAAGGATAAAAGATTTCTTATATAAAAATAAGATTTTTCAATATATGATAAATTCTATTTTTAGCATATTAGTTGAGGTTCCTTTTCACAAAACTATTTCCACAATGCAAAAAATATTTGCTTCGAGTAAAATCCGTCAAAATTTCCATACAAACACAACTCAAATTTTATGAAAATTAATCGAATACGATAATTTATCTCCCATTTTAGTGGCAGCTTTAGCAAGTACGCGATCATATGAGGTGCGGAAAAAAATTGCTGAACCAAAAAATAGTGGCGGTCAGATGGGGTTAAAGGTTTCGTGCTCAAAGTTGAGGATATAAACAAAAATTTACAAAAAATCATATAACTTTCCCGGGGTCATCGAAGGATCAAATGTATGATCAACATCCATTAATTTTCTCCTTTTTCAAACACTCCTCTCCTTAAGGGGGCTAACTTACAAAGGGAAATGTTTATAACTAACTGCCCCTAGGGTGTGCCTATCGAAGTCAACTGTATGACCAATATTTTTTTTAATACAAAGATTTTCTCCAAACATACTTATCGTCTATCTTCAACCATTAAGGTGGTCCCCTTAAGGAGGGAGGCTTTTATAGTGCTTTCCAAGCCTGGTTTTGCTGATTTTCAATGCCAATTTGCTTAGAAAAAAATTTGACACATTTGTTCCCTACCGGCGAGTTTAGATTTTCTGAGGACTTCGGAAATCCGATTCACGTACAGACACACTGACAGAAGGACAGACGGGCATGACTTATTTGGATTTCCTATTCATAAGGACTCAGAATACCTATGGGCATTTCCCCCCCGAATCGTCAACCAGTATGGAAAAATAAAATGTTGATAATCATCGTGTTTTATTTTTCATAATTATAAAAAAGTCTATGTTTTTATAATAGAATGCTTTAATAGCATATCTCAGCTGTTTTACTTGAAGAAATTGGGATGGAAGCTGGAAAATTTTATATTTTCTTTTTAAGCTACTTCTAAAGACGTTTTTATATATAACTATTTTACACGCAAAAACTAAGTTATGTTTCCACTCTTTCCTCAAAATCTCTCTATTACAATCAATTAAGAAGAGAAAAGTATAAGGAGAACAAAAAAATTTCGAAAATCGGAAAAGGCATTGTGATAATAAAAAAATTTTTAGATATTTTAATTGAACTGTAGTGAATTTTAATCAGAAATAATTCATAGTTAGGCTCAAGTTCAGTAATTTCAATTCTTATTGAATGAAATATTTTTATTAATTAATGTGAGTTTCTAAAGAAGAGAAGAAAAATTAAACTTAGACTTTAAGCTGGGGGAAATACCGATACTTTTCTGTGCAGCCACGCACTTCATCAGCACCCTAGTCTATCTACTTGGGTAGAGATTCTTATTAATATCAGCTATTTAACTTAAATGTACAATGAACGGAATATGAGAAACGATTGTTGTGTATACAATTGATTTACCTTTGGTAAACACATTTATAAGTATCACTATTAATTTTCTGTTTTTTCCAATTTTTCATTTTTCTATTTAGGTTAGCACGAAATTATTTTACTCTACCTCAGTATGTTTAACTATTCTTACTTATCTTTTTACGATCATCACATTAATTATTTTTACTTATTCGATGTACCATCGGTACATGCATGTAAGTATTATTGTAGTGGTCTATGTTACTTGTTGTTGCATTCTACAGTTTTTACTTGGATTTCCAGCATTCTGAAACTGTGATGGCCAAGTGAACAGTGATTGCCAAGTGAACATATTTTTGTCCCGTGCCCATGATGTATTAAGTGAGAAATTTTTAGATATTTTAATTGAACTGTAGTGAATTTTAATCAGAAATAATTCATAGTTAGGCTCAAGTTCAGTAATTTCAATTCTTATTGAATTGAACTGGTATTTCCCCCAGCTTAAAGTCTAAGTTTAATTTTTCTTCTCTTCTTTAGAAACTCACATTAATTAATAAAAATATTTCATTCAATAAGAATTGAAATTACTGAACTTGAGCCTAACTATGAATTATTTCTGAATAAAAAAATTTTTAATATTGGCTTATGGTAACTAAGATAAATATATAAATTTTTGATTCTACTGCACTTAAAAATCTATGGAAAACTGTATCTATAGTAGTGGATGGTCTATAGTTGTGGGGGTTTGTGGAGAATTGGTCATGTGCAAGTGGAAAACGTCAAATTAAAATTTTGATAAAGCTTGCGACTGTGGGTTTGCAAAATTTCTATTAAAATCTGCACCCATAATAATTGGCATAAAATGGAGATTGTTATCCAATTGTCGTGCACCAGCTTCAGTGTAAGGCAACAGTATGTAATGCAGATATGTTATAATATAATATTATAAATTCTTTATATAGACTGCTATATATCATTTAAATAAATATTTGACATTTAAAACGCTCTTTTATTTAAAAGTTTATATTTATTTTATATTTTTCAACTTTTTAACTAAATTATCCCCACTGGCAACACTATTACACTTCACAAGCAATTTCTATTAAAATGCTCCTGAAGGTATGCTTTAAAATTCGGTTGAGTTTATCTGTACTTCTTGTTCGTACCCTGAAGGAAATGTCTATGGTGAAAATGCACCGAGTCGCTTTTGACTTTGTCACCAGTACTACTCTACAATTATCCCCCATACAATACTTTCTGTTATAGACATTTAGCCTGTGCTTGTCATTGAAAATCTACTAGTAACACTAAAACAATTGACTAGGTACTACATAGTTCTTATGGGAACATGGGGACATACCAACCAGACATTTACTGGTACATTTCTATACCTTACGTACATACAAATTTATGTATGTTGACAAGTTGGTGCAAAATCCACCAGAAATACACCACATATATTTTCCCTATTTCTTTTATACTGACATATAGAAGAGAAATTGTAGACAGTGTAACTACTACTGGAATTTTAGTGTTGACATAGAGACATTTGGCCCCAGTCTGTCTGCTGGATATGATTGCACTAATACACACATACATAGCTCACGCCGATTTGATAACGCTTTACGATCTTACGCAAAATTTGTGATTGTATTGTGAAAAAGATTTTTACCTCCTAGCGTATAGATGTTTACACATCAAAAAAGTTGTGGAAAAATCGTACGTTCACGACCCTTACGTTCGTAACCGGAATTATGCCAATTAAGCAAAAACCAACAGAGATATTTTATTGTGCAAATACTGGATGATAGAGACCTACTTTAATACACTTTTAAAATAAATTGATCACTTTTCATTATTCTGTTCCATTTCGCAGATTTTTACATTTCACTACTGTCAGCCAAAGTTGACTTCTATTTTGCGTACGTTCGTAGCCATTATATGAAAACTTAAACTCGATGAAATCCATCTTTTTCACTAAACATAGAGCTTCAAATGCTATCAAATCGCAAAAGAAATGCTGGCAAAAGTTTTGTTTTCTATATTTTTTGTACATCAAAAGCGTATGAAGGTACGTTCGTGGCCATAGGAAATGCCCATATATGCAAATTACACACGGAATGACAAAACTTTAATATATCATTACAATTTTTGGTGAAAGCTATACAAAAATGTTTCACATTAATTAAAAGAAAACGTGTTGCTAGAATTGAACTTTTTTTTACAGAGAGAACAGTTGCAAAAAATTTACGGCAACTCTAGCTGCAACAGTATTTTGTTTGTTTTGTTTTGCCTCTTGAAACCCAGCTGCTCCTCTTTGCTTCTACAACATTTAAATAGTTTTTATTTTTCAATTTTATCTCACACAATCTTAAACATCGAACTGAGCAATTGTCTTCAATCATTCACCCTCCATATGAGAATATCAACTTGCACTCTTTCATTTTAAAGATTTGTATTTTTATTTTCTTTAAATCTATGCGTCATAATTTAAAAATACAATTTTTAATAAAACGAAATATATGTACATATGCACATACATATCTATGTACATGCAGACATGTGTACATAAGTATGTATTCAAAATAAAAACTAAAGATTTTAATACGGTAGCTAGGTCAAAGAGTTGAAAAAATTTGGATATGTTAAATCGGTCAAACATACATATACTAATATACACATTCCTTTCAGTGGTTATACATACAACTGTTGTTAACCTAGCCAAGATGTTATTTTTATATATTTTTATATAATGACAATCAAATCCTAAGTAAGTCTTGTTACAAACCAACAATAAAACGAAATTTTAAATAATTTTGTATTAATAAAAATAAGTGACACACATGAATCGTAGCACGTAAATACATACGTTTCATAGGTTATAAAGCTTAAATTAAACGTACCATAATCATAACCACACAATACCGGTGTTCGAACTAAACTAATGGGCAACACTGTATTTGATTATAGGCTCGCTATAACCATAGAAACCAATTGAATTTTGGTTTTGTTTATGGCTATGGCATTATCGTATGGCAGACTTTAAAATTGTAAGTTAATATAACTTACTTACTAACTTAGCAATAATAATTTTTTTTATTCTTTAAACTTCTGTTTAATTGAAAGATCCGTACTTACATTAGCTTGGTGTAAGAATTTTGTGGGAGAAACTTGTTTTAAAGAATTATTTAATTATTTAATAATAGCACTGTGATACAAAAGTTGAGAAAAAAATTATTCAGGGGCTCTCTTTACCGTTATAAAATCACTTTCAGAATTGATCTAAAAAACCAAAGGTATTTTCGTTCTCTATGGAGTCCAAGAAAACAGAATTGGTAAATGAGAGCCCCTGAATAATTTTGGTGTTGCACAGTATAGTTTATAGAAGAAAAAGTCTAAACATTCACTGAAAATAAGTTTTTTTTCAAAAAATTTTCATATTTTAAAGAAACCTGTAATGACTTTAACATTAAAACAAATACAAATCAATCTCAAAATTTAACTAAAAAGATGGAAACTGAGAAAAAATTAAAATTAATCAAAACAAACAACCTAAATGTTTAGTTCATATATTTAAAAAAGTTTGTTTGTTGTTGGTTAGGCATGCTTAGGTGCATTTCATTGCTGCTTAAATAACTCATCAGTAGACCTGAATCACAATACTAATTTTTTTTTTTCGTGTTTACAAAATGGCTTCTGTTGGCCACCATAAAGAATTTTTACTAGTGTCATATTCTTGACACTCCTAGGACAAATTGATTGATGTAAAAATCATCAAAATCGCTCCACGCTTTTTTTTATAAACTTCCGTACACATACATATGTACATAGGCCTTAGCTGCGCAGAGTACCAACATTTTAGGTTACAATGTGGTATAATTGGTCAACAGCTCTGGTAACAAAGTTATTAATGAATCAATACAGTTTAACCGTAGCTTATAGGGTACATACATCCATACGTACATGCTTATATACATTCGTAAATTTATAATTACAATTTGATTTCAAACTTTCAAATGTGTCAGAAATTATTATCCACAAATTCTCTCAAATTTAACATTTCGCACCAACAAAAAAAAAGTGTTTTCGAATACTAAAAATAAGAAAACGAGTTCAATAATTTTATGCTCTTTTTAATATTCATGTTTAATATATTTTTGTTTAATTTAATTTTTTCCCACACTTCTTGTAGGCAGCAGCGTGTGTTTTAAGAGAAACAAAAATTTCATTCAACAAATACCTACTTATTTCTAAAATCTCTTAGTAATTATTGCTATAGCATTAAAAATTTGCAAAATATCTCGTCTAATTTTTTTTTTCTAAACTTTGTTTAACATTATTTAAGAAAAATAAGTTTTATCATTCACTTATAACAGGTCTTTCATTAAGCGCTTTCTATTTTTAAGTATTAATAAAACAAAATGTGTGTGGATGTGTGTGTTTGTGTGTGTGTGTGTGTAAGATGACACACAAATTTTTTATTCGTTTGCGTTGTACAAATTTCCGCCGCAGTTTCACTAGGTGGATCGTCTGAAAGTTACAGTTCACATCACCTACACTTGAGACGCCCAACCCCACAAATCGATCGTGTACACTGTCCAATGTCACATGAACAGTGCGGCACGTAGCGCCATGAAACCACAAATTGTTATTCTGCATGTCATTCACTCCTTTCCAAAAAAAAAAAAAAAAAAAAAAAACTTGGTAAGAATATACCTAAAGTGCTAGCGACTGTAAAATGTGCGAGGGAGCGAAACGTTTAATAAAACAGTTTTAACAAAACAATTCGACAGATGTAGATTCAACACAATGGCCGCTACCAACTGTCCAGAAGTCCCCATTGGACGAATATACTTCTCACTATTATTGTTACTTTTTCTGTTTTAACTTTTGCTATTTTGCTTTTAGAACGCTTTGTCGATGTTCTGGCTAAATTCTTTGCAAACTCTCATGAAGGTCTTCGTATGTAAACCTGTTTAACAGCTGATTTCGTGACTAATTTGTAAATTCTCTCTAGATTTAATACAAATTTGAGAAATTATTAATAAAGTTAAGTCATAATAAACTTTATATTAAACGAGTTTATAAGCGCACTTTGAAAATTTAAAGTAAATACATATGTACATACATACTCGTATGTATTATGTATGTACAAGCTGGTGAAACAAATGCAAGGGGCAAATCACGGCACTCTTTATCGAACGAAATTACGAAATATTTCAATAGTTTATATGGAAATATTTCGTTCGATAACGAGTGCCGCGATTTGCCCCCAGATTTTACTTAATTTTTTAATCGTTTATTGAACTTTATTGGGCAAATATTTGATGACATAAGCGTAGTCAAACTTTAAATAGGAATTAAAATTCTTAAATATTTTTGCACTACCTTAAGCTACTAAAACAAGGAGCACATTGCGGCATTCAATGAAAATTTTGTTACAGATCAATTGAATGTAAATAAAAATTTTGTTCTTATTACACTAAAATTTAGTGACTAAATACATCATTTGTTATAAAAAATTATTTCCAAAAGCTCAATTTTCTGATAGGAATTAAAAGTTAATATGTTTGGCAAATCTGGCAACTTTTTTTAGCATTTCCGCTGAATTTAGTTTCCCTTTTAATCTATTATATGTGTATATATATAAAAATTAATCAAATGTAAACATACATACGAAACAAAGAAGGACGAGCGTAATTTTTTAATGCTTTCATTAAACTGATTATGAATAAAATAATGGATATGTACATTAGGGTGGCCGTTATTTTACTTTTTTCGATTTCTTCTACTCTCACCCCACCCCCAAATCGGTTAATTTTTATATCAAAAATACAAAAAAAAATCATACCGATAAGTTGTGTTTTTTTTTGGGGGTGCGTCCGGCCCTCAAAGTTGGCCCTCAAGCCCATATATTCAATGTATTTTTTTAATGGGCTTGAAGGCCAACTTTGAAGGCTGGACGCAACCCCTAAAACACAACTTATCGGTATGATATTTTTTTGTATTTTGTTACATAAAACTGAACTGATTTGGGTGTGAGAGTAGAAGAAATCAAAAAACAAAAAGTCTAAATACAATTAACGGCCACTCTAATGTACATATGAAAGTCTGTGCATAAAGTAAGAGGTTTGTGACTGTTCAAAATTTGTGGTTGAAGTCTACTGATGATTTGGTTTAAGCGCCAATGAAATACGTATATAGACCAAGCTAAACCACAAGCAAATAAATTTCAAATTAAAATATAATTATGACAATATGTCGAATAATAAACTTCTTAAATTTAATAAAAATAGAAATATAAAATGTACAGCAGTCTTTCATTTAAATACATATTTATATATTTCTATAAAAATAAAAAAGAGTGTGTGTGTGTGTTAAAAATGGCAAAGAAAGCCAAAGAACCACGAAGTTGTTGTTTAAAAAATGCACAATTGCACAGGGTAATTTTACGAGTGAAAAATGTTGGGTAAACTTAACAGGTTTGTGTAAATTTAAATTGTACATACATTTTCTGACATTTTATTTACGAAAATGTAAAAATGCACAATTGCACAGTTTGCGAGACTTTTGAACATTCTCATGAAAACCTTTAATGTATTTGTACAAACTAAAATTTTTAGTCATTTATTTAAATTTCGTTTAGGATTTATGCATTTATTTATTTAATTTCTTTGGAAAAATATTCGTATTCGCCTGAATTTGGCGAATACGAATACATTCGTATTCGCTTGAAAATGGCCGAATATTCGACAACTCGAATACGAATACGAATACGAATATTCGTGCATCACTAGTACATACATACATGTACCTATATTTTGCAAAAAGAAATTATCAACTATAAATCACACATCCTTTTAATAAGAAAGTATCAAAGATTTTATCGTATTTCATGCACACACATACATACATATGTATGTACATAAGTATATCTCTGAAACAATTTCTAAATATTCATTTTATATACATATGTACATATGTACATGCATACAAATATGTATATATTTTTTCCCATGGACAGATACAATATACTGGCACAAATTTCTTTTTTCTTTATTATTCCAAAGAAATTTAAACAAAACGAAAGAAAGGCACACAAAATATGTATAGAAATTATAAGCACGAAAAATTCACACGAATATTTTTAAACGAAACACAACATTTAAACAAAAATAACTAAAACTTTGTGCTATAAATAAGTTTTATTTAAAGATATGAAACCATAATAAAAACATTATTTAAAAGTAAGAGAATAATTGGTTAAAATTAGGGATGTAACGAATACCGATACCTATTTCGATATATCGGCGATATTTCTGATATGCCGATATATCGATATCGGCGGTATTATACTGTTGATACGGCGATACTTCTTAAATTTTTTTAGACCTGTTTTGAACAAAAAATTCAATTATCAATGATTTTTTTGCATAAAAACTAAGAGAAATAACATATTAAAAGCAGAACATAAAGTCTAAACAGAAAAATTAAACGTTTCTTTTGTTTTGCTTTGCACCATAGCTATCGTCTTTGAGCACTATGTTTTACTACTGAACCACTGTGCATAGTAGTGAAATGTTCTCTCAATGTTAAATCATGTATGTATTTAACAAAAATAATTTGTTTTTTGTTAATTTGAGAATGAATTCAAATATCAATTTTAAATATTAATAATCTCTTACACCATAATTTTGTATAATAAAAGGTTTTATTAATTTTAACGTATGTTCAGTTTAAATATACGTATTGGTATCAGAATCGGTATCGGTATCGGCGATATTTCTTTTTGAGTATCGGTATCGGTATCGGATCGGCAAAAGCGCGTATCGTTGCATCCCTAGTTAATATATGTAGATCAAATGATTAAAAGTTTATGTATGTATATACTAGTGATGCACTAATATTCGTATTCGTATTCGAATTGTCAAATATTCAGCCATTTTTAGATATTCGTATTCGCATTCAAATTCACCTGGATTTAGCGAATACGAATACAAATATTTTTCCAAAAAAATAAATTTATAAATGCATAAATCCTTAGACGAAATTTAAATAAATGACTAAAAATATTAGTTTCCAATAAATAATTTAAAAGAAATTATTTTAATTAAAATATTGAGCAGTTTTTTTATTAACTTTAAAGTACGCCAACAGGAGTAAGAAGTTCTTTTTCATAAAAATTTTTTCATATTACATTTTGCAGGCCCCCATTTTGATGTCTATAAATTTCACAAGTAATATTCGTATTCGCGAATATTGTTTCAAATATTCGTATTCGTATTCGCGAATATTAAAACTTGGCATTCGTTACATCACTAGTATGTACATTAGAGTTGCTATTAATTAAATAAAGACTTTTTTTATTTTTTCTACTCCCAAAATCGGTTGTTTTATGTAAAAAATACAAACAAAAATTCATACCCATAAGTTGTGTTTTAGGGGGTGCGACCGGCCCTCAAAGTTGGCCTTCAAGCCCATTTTTCAAAAAAATAAATACATTTAATATTTGTATACGTAAATATCTATACATTTGGACTAGTGTACTGCACAAGACCATTTATAAAACCTTTCAAGACATGAGAGATTTTTCAAATACTTCACTACAGCGAAATATTCTAAAACAAACGCTTAACAACACTGTTGGCAAGACAAACAACTGAAACAAATGTCTTGCCAACAGTGTTGTTTAGCATTTGTTTTAGAATATTTTGGTGTAGTAAAGCATTTGAAAAATCTCTCATGTCTTGCAATGTCTGATTAATGGTCTTGTGCAGGGCTTTAATATGGACTAATTACACTGTGTGACAAAATTTTGATGAAATCGAAATACCTGGGACTTGTTACTAGTTTTTTGATAGGTATTGTCTAGTATAACGACAATCTGTATTAGAAATTTTCCCAACACCTCCAAAATCTTAAGTTACGGGTATAAAACCGGTTTTTCGTACCCTTAGGCACTTATCAACCTCTAAATAAGTTAAATATCAACCGATTTTAAATTTATAAACGGATATAGAAAGGAGAGACTAAGGCCTTTCAAACGATATACATATATATTGTATTTGTGAATTTCAGATATATATATATGTATGTCTGTATTTATTCACCAAATATAATGTTTTCGGTTTTTTTCGACACTTTTCTACTTTGGACTCGTTCTGAGGCAGTATTTTTATAGTGGAACTACATTGTTTATAACATTATTTATAAAACATAATTGATTAAGAGTAATTTGCAGGTTGTTTTTAATTCCCTCTAAATTGACAGAGTTATTTAACATTTTATTAGAAGAGTTTTTGTTAAAAAAAATATGATGTACTTCGCGTTCTATTTATGTAAACACTTTCGGTGTATTTAAGTTTCCAGGATGATGATAGTGCAATTTAAAATACATACATCAACAAAGAGGACCAAATTGGTACAAGTGTTCACCAAACTTTTCTCTTGAGAACCACATTTTTCACATAAATTTGATGCTACGAGTATTTACAGTCTATTCCTATTCCCTAAGGTCTAGAAAATTGCATTAGCCTGTCAATAGCGGTCAGTTGTTTTCGATTATTTCGATTTTTATAATAAATAATAAATGTATAAAATCAGACATATTAACGCGACATCGACAAAAAGTTACAGAATAGTTCCCGTAATTTATACATACGGATAAATTACCTAAAGTTTTTACCTTCGAGGTTGCTTGATACTCGTAACATTTAACTTACACAATAGATATCTGTACACTAATAGATATCTATGAGTAGAAATATCGGGCATAAGAGGAAATATTTTGCGCTTGTACAGACACACATATAATATTAGAAAACACAGAGTACATTACAATGAAAACTTGTTTCAAAAAATGCTGTTTTCATTAATGTGAATGAATAAATTTTTTTACGTCATACAATACCAAAAAATCGGTGCTGTTTACTGGCACTCGAGATGTTCTAAAACCTTGCTACTATTTAATAACCCTAAAGTAGGCTTACTATTTATTGTACCTCCATACTAAATAAACTAACTTGTTTTATGACAGTTCCTTAGCGATAAATTTTATTTTTACCGCCATTTACTAAAAATTAATAACAACTCGTTACAAGATGTCATCAAAAGACCATTGATTTGAAACATAGCTGTGCTGAGAGCATAACAAGCAACATGGCACAAACCTTCGTTTATAATTAAATAAAAATTTAACAGATATAAAAAAATCTAGAGTAAAGATCTTCCTAAAAAATTAAATTGTATGTTTAATTGAAAAAAATTGGTTTTGGTTATATTTTTACCAACAATTTTTTTTTAATTTCCAACCCTGGCACCATAATTTTTAATTCTAATTTATTTCTTTTTAAGATATTTAATTACCAAAGAAATAATTATTAGTTTTATTTAATTAGTTTTATATACCAGAAAAAGTTTAAGTTTTTCAGGTCTGGAGCTATGTTTTTTATTTTTATAATTTATATGCCAAACTATTTCTTTCTAAAGCATAAAGTATAAATAATTTGTAAGCAAAAAGAAAAAAACATAATGTAATCTATTTACTTTTATATACAAAAAAAATTTTAATTTTCCAACCCTGGAACCATCTTTTTAGATTTTTCTGATTTCAATCTAGCAGTTCTTAAAAAATATATATGAAATATGTTAAATGAACAAAGAAAAAAGGAAATTAAAAACAATTAGCTTTATTTAGTTACTTTAATATCCAGAAAAAAGTTAAGACTTTCCTGCTTTGGAGCTGTGGTTTTTATTTTTATAATTTTCTACACCAACCTTTTCTCTCCAAAGCATAAAATATATTTAATTTATAAAGAAAAAGAAAAAAATTATTTAGACCTAGTTGCTTTTATATATCACAAAAAGTGTAAGTTTCCCAACACTGAAATCATTTTTTTTGATTTTTTTTATATCTTACACCAATTTATTTCCTTTAATAATATAAGATATGTTTAATTTATAGAGGAAAAGGAAAAATTTGTTTTAATAGGTTACTTTTATATAAAAAAAAGTTAAAGTTTTCCAACCCTGGAAACATCTATTAAATTTTTTTTTTTAGTTTCAAATACCAATTTTACTCGTACTGAAGTATAAAATAAGTTTATTGAACAAAAATAAATAAAAATTTGTTTTCTGTAGTTATTTTTATATGGCAAAATAAAGTTTAAGCTTTCCAGCTCTGAAATGGCCCGCTCGATTTTGATGATTTTCAATACCAATCTAATTCGGACCATTTCTGACACACTATTCCAAGACCGAAGACTCTAGCTTTTCTGGGAGCTTCGGAAAACTGATTTCACGCACAGAAATACGTAACAGATATTTTAAAATTTTACTTTTCTAAAAGAAAAAGAAGACAAAAAACCAAAATTTTTAATTTTATGTTACATATATTTTAGCCCATGCCATCGAAACTGTATTAAAGTTGCCGGGCCGCATCCACTAAAAGTTTCCATTATCATCACACAACCTTAAGTTTAGAAAGTGGGTGGTATGTGATCTTATAAGTATCAGTGTTGCCAAATCGTGTTTTCAGCTATTTAAACAAATATTTAGTGTATAAATAAAATTTTTATAAAAAATATCACTCAGCAAAGAGAGCTAAAAAATAGGATAGGATTATATGACCAATGAGATTGATTTATCGTGTTTCGACTCCGAATTGGTACAACATTTTGGTTCTAGATTCAAACAATCTGCAATCTATTACAAAAATGACAGAGTCTAAGTCGTTCGTTGTTTACAGTACTATTCGAAGCCAACAATAGTCAGTTGTGTTAAGAATAGAAACTTTGAATATGTCTGAATTGTCCATTGTACTTTTAAGGTTATTGTATTGTACTTCAATATAAAATATACGAGTACATTTCCGTTTCCAAAAAAGAGAATCACAAACTTATTATTTTAATAACTATACGGTAATAATTTACGTTAATAGAACTTGTATAACCAGCCTGTATCGAATAATGCATATCCTCAAAGTGATTAAAAGTTTACTTTTTCGGAATCATGCTATTGCAACCAATTAATTAAGTCGTATGGGATTTTCAAATTAGAATACGAGTATCTTAAAATTAATTCGACCTTATTTCGTGTAAAACAAAATTATAGACATTAAATTTGTTAAAACCAGAAACGGAAACGAGTATATATAAAAAATTTTTGCCTTGTGTTATTGTGCTTTCTTTTAATTTTCAATTTAACAGTTTTATTAATCAAGTCAAAAAGTTTTTTATTATTCCCTTTACACAGTTATATTTTGTTTCCCGTTATGTCGCATATAGGGAACCTAAATCGTGTAATGCTATAATAAAATTTACCGTGTTACCAAAGGGAAACCGGTTTATTAAATTTTATGTAGTAAATATAATGATTTTTTGTTAATAGTTGCTGGCAACGCTGCAAGTAAAATTGTTTTTGTTTGACTATTTTTTATTTAATATTCTTTGTTGTTGTATCGCGTTGTTTTGAGAGATTTTTTGTAGTTTTAGCTCAGTCTTTTTTCGAGATTTATCAATTTTATTGACCACATATGGCAGCAGACAGAATGACGATCTTGATTTTTATATCAGTTTTATTTAATTTTTATATTCTGCTTCAATTTTATTTTAAATATATGTTGCTGTTGTTGTTATTATATTTTATGTATGTATATTTTGAAGGTGAATTAATAATAAAAATATCTCCACAATAAGATAGTACATACTTTTAATAAATTTGTATATGTACATAGGTTCAAACTAATGCCAACAATATGGTTGATATTGTAAGAGCTTAATGCGCTCATGACAATAACAAAAAAGAAACACTCAACACTTTACATTTTTTTCTCTCGATGTGATTAAATAAAATTAAAATATACATACTAGTTTTATTTTAAAAATAATAATTTCGAAAAAAATACGTACATATTTATGTATGCATTTATGTATAACATTTAAACCCAACAAATTTTGAAAATCAACACTTTTAATACTATGGATTTAAAATTATATCAACCGTTCGGACTTTTTAATCAGGCGTTTTTATTTTTAATTTCCTTACTTTTTCACACGTTTCTTTATTTCTTTTCTGTGGCCCACGATTAGCTGAATTTTGTTGTTGTTTTTTGGTTTAACTCAATTTATTTTCTTTTAAACAAACACTTATGTATCTACACACTGCTATTTTATTTATTCACAGGTATGTTAGACAAATCATACAGTCACACTGCAAGTTAAAATGATTTGAAAAATTTATAAATTATCTTTTCAATATAAAAACAAGTAGCGCAAGAAGCTAGATCGATCCATTCAAGTGGTTCGTTCGGGTAGAGAGCGCGCACGGTTCTGACGTAAAATTTATATGTATTATTTGTGTTCAGTTGGGTAGATATCCCCAAAAAATTAAGAAAAAATATGAACAGCTGTTTCAAAATTCACTCATAGAGAGAGAAAACGGATGTTCAAATCTAAAAAGCTGAAAAGCCCGGCAGGCTTGCCATTTTAGCACTTTTAGTGCTAGACTTAGCACTTTTTTTCTTCGATTAGCACTAAAGATTTGGAAAATAATACTAAGTGCTAGTTTATCTTAAAATTATTTGGCATTTTTTGCACTCGTTTATTTCATTAAATTTATAAATTTTCCATAGATAATTCTTAAGACAAATTGTTAGCCAATTAATATTATATATGTTTATCAAATTTATTTATAGTCATTGAGTGTTTAGTATGACATGAGTAATATAACTGAACCGCTCTGAAATACACATGTGGGTACAAATATATTAAAGTACACCATTTGAAATATTAAATTAACAAAACTTATTTTAAATTTTATTATTTTTAGGAGCTGATAGTGTTAATTAGTCAAAGCCAAAGTGTGCCCAAGACTTGAGTTGTCGTTTATAGGATTATGTTTCAGTAATTGTGTGTAATTAGTATAGCTGTTAATTAAATCAGTTTATCTGATTTATCTATTTAGAAAATAAGTATATTTTTACTCTATTTCACTCTTAAAGAATTTCGCTCTTATGCAAAAACGATTATTAAAGTTAAAGCATGCGTTAAAGGCTGTTTTGCCATACAAAATTCGTTTGTTAAACCAACTTTAAGTTTACCAATTGTTTTTGCATAAGGTGATTTTTCTTTCTTGGTATTCCATTCTCAGCTGGATTCAAAATTTATAAATTAAATATTCCAATCAGCCTATAGGTACATACAATTTTATTGAATATGTTAATGTTCACACCGTTGGGGTTCCGTAAAAAGGTAAAATCTTGTATAATTTACGCAACAGCGTCGATATTATTGATGCTTCGACCTATACTATGGAGTGATTGATACAAATCTTTCAAAATATATGGCGAAATTTTTCTCACAGTAAAAAACTTAACATAATACTTTAAAATTTGGCAACATATATTTCTATTTTCCTAGTTATAAAAAAATGTATTGTCCCACCTGTGAATATGATATACACCATAGAAATTATATGGTATACAATAAATTCACAATTTTATTGCAAGTGTATGGGCCGCTACCACTGTTGCAAATTCAGCTATTTTCTCGTCAAATCTAGCAATTTTTAAGTATATTTTGCGGGAAAAATTATGATTTAGCTATTAGCGGGAATTCATAAGTAACTACGTTTATATTATTAATCCTTTGAATAGAGCTTTAGATAACTGTTATGTTTGAATGTTTTATTAGACTTAAAAAAATTTAGTACTCCAAAACGGCAACTCACAATACAAAAAGCAGCAGGTTTGTCAGCACTACTTTTACTCTATAATATGATGAAATTTTAAACTGGGGAATTCCCGAAGTAACAGAAACGGCGAATAATATATGTTTCTGTACATACCAGAACCGACACAAACAAAACTGGTGCAAATAGGTATATCTGTGCAGACCTATAATATGTACGTATATCTTTTTTTAATAAAATAAGCCTTTTATTACAGTCGTTAAGCAGCTCTGGGTCGGGGAACATCTCTCGCGTCATCGTAATTATTTCTTAAGTGCGGTCAGGCTTGTGTGTGTTGTTTGGCCTTCGAGAGTTTTTCGTCTCGCTCGCACTGGTTGACTGATCTGCCACGGATAACCGTATAATCTTGCGGTTTTTTGTGGAATTTCTTTAACAACCACGTTGCCTACTTCCTATGTGAAGGCATAGGTCGTGTACAGTCAGTCACTAAACCTTATAAAATACTGTTAATACCATCTTGGGCATATGGTCTACGTTACTCCGCCCATATTTGTGCAACACCATATTATGCAAATTTACTTTGCATTAATATGTTTAATAAATAAATAAAAAAATAAAGCCTTTTATTAACCTATTACATTACTTTTAATTGGTATTTTATAAAATTTGTAGGGACATTTTGTGAAGTACGAAAGAAGTTAACAAGTTACCAAGTTATATATTTATCGCTAAATTTACAAGTCATTTTGAAATGAAATTTACTTAATTCTTATAGGCGTATTCCCGCCCACTTTTTTAAATAAATTTTTTGCCAGTGCCAATCATACGTGTCAAGTTTCATTGGAAGCGGATATTAATATTTAAATAAATAGTATATTTAAATCTGCTGATCCGAAGTACATGAAATAGGATGTTTAAATTGTATGGGCGTGTTAACTTCCACTTTTTTAATCTCAATACCTGATGTAGCCATTGGTTATCTTTCCTGTCGAGTTTCGTTGAAAACGGATAGTAATAAATATATAAATATGCAGTATATTCAAATATGCTGGCCTGAAGTGCATGAAACGAAAATTTATAGCATTGTACTATTGCAACATGTATGCTAAATTTCAATAAAAGCGCTTGAGTTTAACGCCTTAGATTTGTTTTTTTTTAAATTCTGAGCCTTATGGGCGCAGCCCCGCCCTCCTAGGTAAAATTTTTGGGTTTTCAGATTTTTCTAGTAATTTGCTAATCTATAACTACTCACTCGTTTATCAAATTTCAGCTCACTAGCGCAAATTTTAATTTTTATGGGCGTAACCCCGCCGCCCTGGTTAAAATTTATGGGTTTTCAAATTTTTCTAGTTCATTGCTCACCTAGATCTACTCGTGTAACAAATTTCAGCTTTCTAGCTATAGCGGAAGTGCTTCATCAATTTGATGAGTGTGTCAGTGGTCAGTGAGTATGTCTTAAAATATGCACTTTTTGCTCCTCCACATCTCCAGAACCTTTCAATGTAAAACTTTCATATACATATGCATATGAGATTACATGAATTTATTCTAATTATGGTTTAAATTTTATAATTTGACGATTGCGGGGAACAAAGTTATGAGGGGGGTAAAAACAGCTCAAATGGCTTCCTGTAAATATACACACTGCGTGCATTGGCCGGAACTTGGCCTGGTGCACTGCCGTGCGCTTAGAACTTTAAACTCGTTTTCTGGCAAACTATTTTTTTTGAGTTATGATGTCGATGGGAATAAGTAAATTAACTTCAAATATTTTTACATATCGGGGGCTATTCTGGAAAACGCGTCGAAGAAGTGAAACTTTACATTCAAACAAAAACAAATTTTCAAAAATTGTTTTTGTTTGCCATGTATTTCATAAATGAAATAAACGTGAGAATATCAACGCGGTTCTTTCAAAAACGGTTAATTTTGTATGAGAAACAAAATCAATTTTTTAACATTTACACAGTTTTGTTTTTGTTTTCCATGTAAGTTTCACCAAGTCGACGCGTATTTCAGAATAGACACCATCAACCTTTTTTTATTTCCTCTTTTGATTATTTTATTGTTTATTTGCAAATATACATATGGGTATGCTTATAAATTTATTATTTTACTTTACTTTCAAAACTAAAAGTATGGTTTATATAAAAAAATTATATGCGAGTTTATAAACATATTTTACAGCACTTATACATATATGTATGTAAATAGAAATTTTCGTAGCATTCTTCTTTAATCCGAGTCAGAATCAGCTACACCGTTTTCGTTGTCTGAATCTTCTTCCAGTTCCGGCATAGGAAATCTTAATATAGCTGCTATGCCAGTCAATTGAGCCAACTGTTCCCCGGATATATGCATGCTAGAAAATATTTTCACTTCACCTCCCGCATCACGTACATTCTCCACTAGTTGAACGTATTCTTTGCGTTGATTAACATCCTGGCAACGGAAAAGGTTATCAGATATGAGCAAAGTATCTACAGCCATGCTATCAGCAGCCATTAGTACATGTTTTTTGCCGTAAAATGCTTTAGAAGGCTCGCATTGTAGCATTGTATAAAATTGTTCTAAAGCTTTGACCTCACCAGCAGCCTTGGTGTCGCATATTTTTGACATTACTGCTGGTTCCTGTAGAACTTCTTTAAGAGCATGTTTGAAGCCAGATGACGAGTGCACAAGCATGAACTTACTTTTATTGTCCAGCAAAACTTTGATGTCGGATGTAACAGCCTGTTGATACATATATTCAAAAAATTGGTCCCTGACAAAACCAGGTGATGCTAAAAGCACACATTTAACCACCTCAAAATTAACGTGTCTTAATATGCTTTGCATAACACTTTCATAGAACTTGGCCAGACCTTTTTCATGTTGCTGGATATTGCCCTTCCGTTTACGAGGTATATTTATTTCAATTTTACTACGCACTAAAGTCATACTTGGTGTGATCAAACATACATGAGCTAAACCTTCCTGCATAACCACAGCAGCAACATCGGCCGATTGCGTGGCGTCACAAGCCATATCTATCCGTTCCAAGGCTATGGAGTCCCATTCTGGTTTTCGCAATTCAAACTTACGATTAAGTTCTATATCCAGAGTATGATAAGCACCCATTTTGACATACTGATTTTCTACGATATTACGTCCCTTTAAACGTAAAACACAAGCCTGTGTATCGAAATCTATGGATTCAACTGTAATTGTTAAAGTAGTTCGCACGCGACTGCTAGTACTAGATCCGGTAGCTGTTTCATTTTGCACTTTTCTTATAGTTGTACTGCGGACACTATCGCCCTCGGATATCAAATTGTAGGCATGCCACATATCCTCAGATTCCTCTGGTATTAAAACAACCGAGCTTTAAAAGCAAACAAATTTTACGTGAGCTCCTATATATATGCTACATATTTCCTTGCACTTACCCTTGGCCACCCTTATCCAAATTTTTGTTTACCAGTTTCATTTTTATGCGATCTATACTAAACTAAATCCTTTTCTTACTTCTATAACACAGAGTACAGTTATTGTTGGTATGCTTATCAGCCTTTTTCGATTTAATGGTAAGAGTTTCTTGTATTTGAACAGGTTCAGACCTCATATTTTAAGGACCAATTAGGATTTTTTGTATTTCAGAAATATTGACATTTTCTTTCTATATATATAAGATTGGAGACAGATGCACCAAATCAGCCAACAGCACATCAATTTAAACGTCAAAACAACCTTCCACAAGTACTACGAAATGGTAGCCTTAAATAAACAGCTGATGTCGATAGTACAGGCTTATGAGAAATATGCATCAGGGAAGGCATTGGGAATTTTAAAATTATACCAATAACTTTAAAAAATTGTAGTTTTTTATCCTATTTGTTCAAAATTTTGTTTAATGGCCTATTTCTCACCTGCGAAAGAAAACGTTCGACTTACAATTTATATTGAAAACAAAAACAAATTTTCATATTTCATTGTTGTTTTCAATATAAATTGTTAGTCGAACGTTTCCTTTCGCAGGTGAGAAATAGGTCATAAGTTGAAATTTAAAACACACAAATTAATAGCATGTGCTCCAGCATCCGATGATTTAGAAATGGACTAGTTCACATTTTTTTTGATTTTCTTGCTGCGTTTTGTTTTCACAAGACTGTTCTCAAGGAGAAGAATATGAGTTTCATTGCTCAAAAGTGAAAATTGACATACATATGCAATCGTTTGAAAAGAAATACGGAGTGAAACTGCGGAGATTCCTTAAATGTACTAAATTATTCTTTGGTGTACTATTGTACTTTCCGAGTTTAAATAGTACCAAAAAAGTACAATTATACATGTATGTTCTGGCTTCCACATCGTTTTCACATGTTTTCTTGTGGAAACGTATGTTAAAACACATGCTGCACCTGTTTAAGTTGAAATTTAGAAAATAAATATTAATAGATGTGTCCCAGCATCCGAATTTAGATGAAAACAATTTTTAAAAGGACGATTTCAAACTTTTAGATTTTTTCGTTTTCACTTTTGGCAAAAAAAACAACTCTTCACTTGTTAACTGTCTTGTTAACAAGTTTTTTTCAATTCAGTACAATATTAGTGTGGCCCCTGCCACTGCTGGTTAAAATATTTGGGTTTTTAGATTTTTCTATTTGGTTTCACATCTTGACCTACTTGCTTATCAAATTTCAGCCCTCTAGCACAAATTTATTTATATTTTTATGGGCGTATTTCCGCCCACTTTTTTAAAAGAAAACATTTCTTGGCCAGTGCTTATCTACATAAAATAGTATATTTAGTCTGCTGATCCGAAGTACATGAAGTAAGAGGCTTAAATTTTATACTTACTTAAAAGAAAATTTATAGCCTTGCATCATTCGAACATGTATACCAAATTTCATGCTTTCGCCACAAGCGCTTTAAATTTAATTTTTTAGTTCTAAACTTCATGGGCGTAGCCCAGCTCCTATGGCAATAATTTTCGGGTTTTCAGATGTTTCTAGCTAGTTGCTAACCTAGACCTACTGATTTATCAAATTTCAGCTCACTAGCGCAAATATTAATTTTCTTATTTTTATGAACGTGACCCCGCCCACTTTTTTAAACTCAAGATATTCTTGGCCAGTAATTATCTTTCCTGTCGAGTTTAATTGAAATCGTCAAAATGACATAAAATTGTCATATCTAACAACACTGGAATATGCCTTAAAATATGCACTTTTTGCACCTCCATTATCTCAGGAAGCTTTTGTTGTAAACTTCAAACTTCGCATATAAGGTGACATGAATTAATTCTAATTATGGATTAAATTTTAGAATATTACAATGGCGCGGAACACAGTTATCAGGGGGGTAAAAACACGACGAATGGTTTCCTGCAAATATACATACTGCGTTCATTGGCCGGAACTTGGTCTAGATCTTAGTTAGAGGCAATAACGCAGAAATTATTTTTTTGGAATATTTTTCTATCCAAAATGTTCAATTAGATTATTTTTATTTCATTCATGTATGTACAATACTTAAATAAATGTTAAATCATAACGATTTAAAAAAGAACGGTTTAATTGTGAAAAACTATTATAAAATTTAATTTATGAAACAACTTAACTAACAATAATTGAAATAGAACCATCACACTGATTCATAACGAGACTTCATCATTTTTTTAATATACGACTTGTAATCATCGGAAGGACCAAAGCCCGCTTTTGTGCCTAATCCAGCTGTGGTACTACGAGCATTTGCCTAAAAACGAAAAAATACCTCCAGAGGACGTCAATTAGGTTGTTTAAATGTTACCTACCTCTATAATATTTGTTCGTCCCTGATTTTTACGTCCTAAGCCTTGGCCCTCAGACCAACCCATTTTCTGTAACAGGCGATTTCCCACATTATTTGACCCTATGGGCATGGCAGGTGTATCCTGGTTTTTCTGGCGTGAGTTTAAATTATTAATCTCCTTTTCAAAGCGTTCACGACTACGATTTGGAGGTGGAGGATCACTCTCACCATACTTAAGCCTTCTTTCCTTTGCACGATCTCGATACCTATATATAATTGTATGTTAACAATATTTCCGTATGGAAATTTAAAAAAAAACTCACGATAAGGCAGCTGTTAGGGAATCTTGTTCGGCTTGTTGCTGCTGCTGTTGTTGCTGTACCGTTAAACCTTTTTCGAGATTATGTTTTGCTAAATTTTCTTTATGAAGATTAGACATTTTCAAATGCTTTTGTAAAATTTCCAAAGATTGAAACGCTCTTTTGCACAATAGGCATGTAAGTTTTTGAAAATCAACGTAATCTTTTTCACCCGGTTCTGCTGCTGACGTAGTGGTATTTGGTTTAGGAAGCGGTGGTAAATTATCCTCATCGGAATCGGAACCATACGAAGGTATAAGTTTGTTGGTCGTCGCCGAGTCCAAGCTCATAGGAGACATAAATGTATTAGATGTAGCCAATTTCGCCGTCTTCTTCTCCAAAATAGAAAAGCCAACATCAGCATATCCACTTGAGAGACCACCACTTGTCGAGGGTCTCATTGTATCTTCGGTTCTATTATTGGTTAGAATTGGCTGAGGTGTAGCCACTACTGTATAATCTTTCTTTTGGTTCAATTGTTTTGCCCACTTCTCCATATCTTTTACAATTTTTTTCGCTACCTTAACTTTGTCGTGCTTGTGTCCACTTTCCTTTTTCTCTTTTTTTGTCGGTTCATCTTCTACCGTTGTTGGTTTGGCTTCAATTTCTACCTCCTTCTTTACCACATCTTGTACTGTGGCTGCTGCCGCTGCCGGTGTGGCTAAAACATACGAACTTTTACGTTGATCCCAATAGAGGTATGCTCCAGTTTCGTTATTATAATAGTATTGTGAATGTGCGTCGTAATAAAGACCAGTTGTTGGATCATAATAATAACCGGAAGTTTCGTCATATTGATAAAGAGAAACATCGGGGGTTGCTAAATGAAGATATAAAGGGTTTTCATGAGAACTCTTAAAATTGCCATTTGTGCAATTGGGCAAACTTGCGAGACTTGTTTCATGAAGCCCCTTGGCAACTTTTGTGCAAACAATTAAGTCAATTTGAATGAAATGTCAAAAAATTTTCAAGCAGTTTTCAATTTAAATACATATGTATTTATGTATATATTTCTAAAAAAATAAAAAAGCGTGTGTTTGTGTTTAAAAATGCCTAAAGAAAGGAAAAGAACCAAGAAATTGTTGTTTACAAAATTGAAAATTGCACAGCTTAAGTTTACGAGTCAAAATGTTTGGGCAAATTTAAAAGGTTTGAGTAAATAAATGTCCATATAATTTTTGACATTTTATTTACGAGAGTGTAAAAATGCACAATTGCACAGTTTGCGAGACTTTTGAACATTCTCATGAAAACTCTTATAGAAAATAAAGCATATTCTGCCTGTTAGTGGAATTCGCAATAAAATATGATGAGGTTGGTTACTTTGTGTTTCCAATCGAATGAAAATGTTTTTGAGTTTCAATATAAAACACATTGATATTGATATTGTAGAACGTTAACCAAATTAAAAACACTAATTCATGATTAAACATTTTTCTGCATGTGTTACTTGCTATTACTTGCCATTTATAATTTGGGAACATGTGCATATGTATATGTTGCTATTTTTTTTACTACATTTGTATATGTATGATTGCGAATCAAACGGCATAAGATTGTATTTTCTAAAATGAATATTGAGCTAGTACTTAACATTAAAAAAACGAAAGATGATATTCCATGATTCATATCAATGAGACTGTTGGTAATAAATACATGCTTGCAATTTCTATTCATTCATATAATTCACTAAAGCAATGAATCAGTATGATTGTTTTGAATACTTCTTAAAACCCCTTCTGACAAACATAGTTTTATGTAAGAACACTACCAGTCAATTGACTGGTCATTTGATCGATAGTCATGCAGGCTATATCCATCATTGCATAGAACAAAGTTTCTATCAAATTATTAGAGGCAAAATGAAAAATGTGTTGGAAACTTTTGTGTACGTTCACACTTCTGATCAAATGACTAGTTTCAATCATTCATTTCTTGTAGGGATTTTAAAATAAAATAGCTAGGCTAATTTTATTTTATATTTTATTTTAATACGATAAAAACAATTAATGAATACGCAATCTTTTATTAAATTAAAGGTTCAGTTATCCGACTGTAATGTAAAGTAACTGCAAGATATTGATATTGTTACTTGCCCTTTCAAGGCGAGAGATTTTTCAAATGCTTTACTACAGCGACATATTCTAAAGTAAAGCATTTTAAAAATCTCTGATGGCTTGAAATGTCTTATAAATGGTCTTATGCAGGACTTTAGTCAGTATTGTGTAAAGAAAAGCATAGTTAATTAACATCGTGGTATTCTAGCAGTAAATTATGTTAACATGTGTTTAAAACCTCTTAATATCCGTGTTGAGTAAATTAAAAGCCTATTTATTTAAATATCAATTTATATTAATTTTTGTATGTGCGCAATTCACTTAGCGTAAAGATTAGGTTACGTTAAAGTAAAATTGTACTACTGAAAAACTCTTTATACGTCCGATAAAATCCTACGTTTAATAAACTTTAAGCTGTAATAATGGCCTCAAGAAAAATCTTTAAAAAAAATCAGTTTACAAATAACTTGTTTGTGAATTGAGCAAATATACTTTGAATGTATTGAAAATACGTACTCTACTGCCAACGCAATGATCCTACGCTCTAATTTAAATTTAGCTGCTAATTTACTATTGTATGCTCTTTAAATCAAAATCTCGAAAAACATTTCCCGTTAAAGTCCAATTATACTTCACAAATGTAAATTGTATACATATACATTTTCAAACAAAATCTTTCAACGAAATTTCTACAATAATAGTTTTACTTACGGTAGATCTTCCCATCATTGCCTTTCGGTGTAACTACAGAGCGTGCAGCCAATGATAATTTAGCGGCAGCAGCCGCACTTGCCGCTGCTAATGCTGCCGCTGTAGCTGTGGTCTCAATATTGCTCATTTTCATTTGTTTTCGTTGTATGGCAGACAAAGCAACAGCAGCTCCTGAATTAGCTTCAGTCATTTGTACGTCCGTTGGTAAATTACTGAAAGACCCTTTTGTTATTTCGGATATATAATATTCCGTATAATATTGCAAATAATGTGCATGTTCTGCTGGTGTGCTGGCATACAAAGAAGCGCTATAATCGGCTAAACGTGGAACATCGGCTATAGTATATTCGCCAGTGCTACCAGAACCCATTTCAGCTGCAGTTAAAGGACCCATACCTTGAATACCTCCAGATAGAGCCGATGAACACGAATCTGATTTCTTAGGTACAATATGGCGATTTTCATGATCAATAGAGTAAGTTACAATAACTAATGTAAATAAATATTTATAAAGTAAATCAGTTTTTTTCTAAATAACAACTTCAATAGAAATAACCTACCTTCTTTATTGTCAATTTTTAGGGGCGGTTCCAAGGTACTTAATAAATTATGCATATTCATTGAGTCCACTAAACTTTCAAAGTGCAGATAACAAATGCCTCTGGAAGTTTGGGTTAAAACATCACGACTCACCAAGACTTTACTAATTTTTTTCGCCAAGTCGGGTGCATATTGTGTTATGGCAGTTAAAACCCCCTCTTCATTCGTCAGTACATCCAAATTTCGCAACATGATTTCTGCATTGTAGATGTAGAGTTAGGAGATTCATTTTGTTATTAGCGTTTTCTTATTGACAATAATAATGGAGAATATGCAAAATTGAGATTTCAGATTTCATAACTATGTTTGTTAATAAAACTATTGTACATAATTGTATTTTTTAAGAAATTCAAAAATTTTTTTTAATTTTTATACTTTTAGTAAGAATGTTGCTTATTTCGTCACTGCCTTCACCACAACGTTCACTTTCTTCACGAGAGGCATAACACTTAAAACAGTTGTCACGCCGTTTGAAGTTAAACATGCCACACTAAGAATATGAATTGGAAAACAAAAATTAAATTATAACTTGAGATTTATTATAAATACTTTTCGTTATACATACTTTTCCACAATACCAATCTATAGGATTTATTTTGGTTTTATTCGATTGCAAAGAATGACTGTATTGCAATGTTGCCCGACACGAATCCTGTAGTTGCAACGAACCCTATGATGTTGAAAGAAAAAAGAAACAAAAAGAAATCCGGTTAGTAAAATTCTATTCAATGGTAAACATCCCACAGACTATACAAGTCACCGGTATGCTGGTCTTATTTATCATGGCAACAGATTTTTTTGTTGTTTTCTAGTTTCTTGTTTTGGCATGATTCTCATGATTGAGTTACAATCTTTCTACTCATCTTTTTTGTGGCACATCCAAGATTGCATATTTTATCATTTTTGTTATAACAAATGATGTGATCGTCAAATGTCTGTCTCTGAAGATGTAAATTTACAATAAGTAATATTAAAATGGTCAATGAGATGTATAATTCAAGGAAAAACTATTGCCGGTATTTAGTTAATGATTTTCATTATTTTTTCGAGATAGAAATGTTTCAGTAAAGTGTAGTATAGCAAGAAAGCAAAAGTAATGTATTGTACCAAAGAGTATGTAAATAGTCGTACATACGTAAATATGTATATAAATTTTTAAAAAGAAAACTTTTAAGTTATTCAAATAAATAGCGTGTGAAGAAATTTACAGCTTTCAGGAAAAAAAAATAATATTATTTTCAGTTCGTAAAATGCGATTTGTCTTAACATCTGTCAACTTTCTATAAATCAACAAATGTTTAAGATTAAAAACATGCAATTTTTCTAACGTTTTTTCTACGTTTTTAATTATTTAATTACTTTTTTAATTATTTGTAAAAACAGCAGTATTGTCTATTAAATGGTCAAAAGAAACAGCCGAATGCTGCAGCAAATAAAATTGTCAGATGTCAAAAATAATATAGTTGTCGTAACTTTAAGATCACAATCATCATCATTATGATTCTATTTGTATATTCACTTTTTCATAACCCTTTATTGTATGTTGATACCTGAGTTAATTCCATCCAATGTGCAGCTTCATCAACCGTATTAAACTCGACGAATGCAAAACCACGTGATGCACCTAAATAATTTGAATAAGAAGCAAATACAAAATGTTTTGTAATAATCAACTATGTTTTGTTTTGAGGTGGTTTTTTATAAAAATTATTGTTGAGAGGGGATTTGTTTTTATTTGGTATAATGATGCAGAACGTAGTTTAATTTTTTTAAATCTTTGAATACTTACGTTTTTTCAATAATCTTTTCACATTTATTAAAAATAAATCATACATATATTTTGGGAAACCTACCTGTAGTCCGTTTACGTATAAGACGTATTGATGCAGCTGCCATTCCCATTTGTATTAAATGGCTCGTAATCTAAATTATAATTTAAACAATCATTTCAAATAAAAAATAAAAAATAAAATGGTAAATACTTGCATCTGCTTCGGTGATATGTGATTGTAATCCCAATACAATTATAGTATTCGACGGTGTTTTGTTATAATAATGACTGCTCATAGTTTCATCACTGTCATCGCTGTCATGATCTGCTGCGTTATACCGTCTGCTGGTATGGCTGGTACTATTTCCATTACCATTTCCCCCGTGGCGGCGATTCTCTCTGTTAATTTATAAAAACTTAGTTTTCTTTTTTTATTAGTATACAAAAATCCATACCTTCTATCTCGATTCTCATAATCGCGATCTTGATCACGTCCTTTATCTCGCCTCTCATTCCAATAACGATCACGGTCATCTATATAATCATCTTCGTTGTTTCGTGATCGATAATTATTATTACTGCCGCCACCTCGAGAATATCCACCCCCATTACCGCCATAATTTCTATCATCTTGGTAGTCTTGGTTAATAATATCACGATAAAGATCATTATCATTACTATTACCGCGTCTATGACTACGATCTCGAGATCTTGAGCGAGTATTGCGTTTACTGCGATAATTTTGTTCTCGACCACGATCCCTAAAGTGTTCATTTACAGTGATTAATCATATGTATGTATATTATTATAAAATTAATTACCTTGATCTGGAACGAGATCGACTATAACGTCGATATCCACCTCCACTATTACCACCATTTCGATAACGTCTAGGTGATATGCTGCGAGAACCTAAATAAAAACATAAAAATTATAAAATTTTTAATCCTAAATCTTTAACACGGTCAGCAGGCAATTTATGCAAATTTGATATTTAAATGATTGAAGCTTTCAATGGAGAATAATATAACTGTGACCAAGACTTTGGATTCCCTATGTCATATGCTCTACAATAGCATTGTCGTTGGTGAGGATTTTTGTTATTTTATTTATAGTTCCAGTACAAAAATACTGTCTAAGAACGAGTCCAAAGTAGAAAAGTGTCGAAAAAACCCGAAAAAAATGTAATGTAATGTTGGCTTGCAAAAAACATAGTCTAATACCTGCACACATCAAAAACACAACGACACAGGTTAGAAAACTAATTGGATGTCACCTATTGGGGGACAACTTGACAAAATAGAACATTATTTCCACAACAAGTTAATGAATTTAGAAAT
Source organism: Tachina fera (assembly GCA_905220375.1). NCBI lineage: Eukaryota > Metazoa > Arthropoda > Insecta > Diptera > Tachinidae > Tachina > Tachina fera. Next base: position 38,832,100 of record LR999965.1, on the reverse strand, counting down.
ATCACAAACAAATGTTGATATTAAAATAATTCGAAGGAAACTCTACCACCTAAAACTAGGTATAAACAATTTTGTAACTACTGCTGATTTTTCTACTTTCATGCAACATCAAACAGAAAGAGCAAAACACATAGCAACAAACACAAAGGAAAAACATAAGCTGAAATTAAATGTTCTGAAAGAAACCCTATTTCACAAGCTGGGCCTAAGATTTAATGAACACTGGTTTGAGAATAAAACTAATATTGATATACCATGGGAAAGCAAATGGTTATTGTCGTTGGGGAAAAAGTTTGCTTTGCCAATAGACCGTAAAAATTTTTCACCTTTGCAAGTAATAGCTGATGTCGAACAATTTATTCAAAAATTAGGGGGAAATAATAATTATGTTGATGACAAAGAAAAAGAAATGGCAAGAACTAGACTCGCAAATAAAATTACATTTTTTAAAAGGAAGTTAAAAACACACAGAGGGAAAAACTTATTCTCACAATATTTGAAAAAACTAAACAATTTTTAAAAAATCACCCAAATATAATAATAACGCAGTCAGATAAAGGCAATAAAACAGTTGCATTATACAAAGAAGAATATCAAAATAAAATGGAAAATATACTGGAGGACAAAAATACCTACAGGATTATTAGGACGGACCCCACTGATAAATTAATTAAAATAAATAATAATTAGTAAATGATTTATATAAAAAGGAATACATAGATTACAGAAACAAAAACACGCTCATTTTTTCCGCTGCAACCGCTCCCAGAATATACGGATTACCAAAAATACATAAAGACGGTATACCTCTGAGACCAATAGTATCTTCTTTTAAAGCCCCTTGTTATCAACTCATCAAATATTTAGGAAAAATACTTAAAAATATTGTATCCAAAAAATACAACACTAAAAACTCAGTTGAACTAAAAAATCAACTAAAAAATTTACAAATTGACTCCAATGATTCTCTGGTCTCCTTTGATGTTATTTCCCTATTCACAAACATTCCCACACACACAGCCATCAATATTATTATGGAAAAATGGGATACTATTAAAAACCACACAGCACTACCAAAACAAAAGTTTTTGGATATACTTAAATTTTGCCTCTACGACAACAATTATTTTGTTCATAACAACAACATATGTATGTATATATCCAAATTTTTGGCATGCCCTCTCACCTACTATTGCTGACAGCGTTTTAGAAATTTATTGGACAAAGCAATAGCTGAGTTAGAAAACAAAAACATTTACATTAAATACGTAACTAAATACGTAGACGATTTTTTGGCTGTTATCAACATAAACCACAAAAACGAGATTTTAAACTCATTAAATGATTATCATCCTAACATTAAGTTCACTATAGAAATAGAAAAAGAAAGGAAAATATCGTATCTCGACACCACATTACACAGATTGGACAACAAAATATTATTTGATTGGTACGCAAAAAATATTTCATCAGGAAGAATAATTAACTTTAACGCAACTCAACCTAGGCTTCAAATATATATTAAGTGTTATTTTTCTTGTTATTTACCTAACGTTATGTATTAATTTGTTTCCAAAATCTACTGTTAATTTTCATTTACATATATACATAGAGATATACTTTTTTTGTTAATGTTTTCTTTTTTGAGTAGAATTATTAACCATATATGGCTCTATGAGCTCGGTTATTTTGTAATTCTTAATAATAATAAATAAATAAATAAAGAATGTGTAAAGAAAATACGTTTTTTATTAATTTCTTGAATTCCACCAATATTTTTTTTTGTTCTCAAACGCATGTTTATTTTATAAATTTTTATTTTAAATGATGATTGATAAGTTAGTGGTAAAATATCAATCACACACGTATACCAAGGGTTCATCGGCAGTAACTGCAAGCAGTGTGTGTGTATGGGCCCCTTAAGCGGTTATTTAACGTATTTCTATGAGAAATTTGTCAAATAAACATGTTACTGATTAATCAGTTTTTGATCATCTAAAGTAGTCCAAAAAGACTCAGCTTGGAGAGACAATCTTCCACATGCTGACTGGGTATGCACATATGTATGGATATGTATATACGTATTAGTGATGTAACGATGTCAATTTTTGATATTCGCGAATACGAATATTTCAAAAGATATTCGCGAATACGAATATTATATGCAATATGAAATATTAAAAAATTGTTATCAAAAAGGACTTCACACTCTTGTTGGCGTACTTTAAAGTTAATAAAAAGTACCCAAAATTTTAATGATCGTCATTGAATAATATTTGAAAATGATACAAATCACTAATTTCTATAAAAAAATTAATAAGGGTTTTCATGAGAATTCTTAAAGTTGCCATTTGTGCAATTAGGCAAATATGCGAGACTTGTTTCATGAAGCCCCTTGGCAACTTTTGTGCAAACAGTTAAGTCAATTTGAATGAAATGTCAAAAAAAAATATTTAATAAAAATAGAAATACAAAATGTAAAGCAGTTTTTCATTTAAATGCATATTTATATGTATATTTCTATAAAAATAAAAAAGAGTGTGTATGTGTTTAAAATGGCAAGGAAAGCCAAAGAACCAAGAAGTTGTTGTTTAAAAAATGCACAATTGCACAGGGTAATTTTACGAGTGAAAAATGTTGGGTAAACTTAACAGGTTTGTGTAAATAAATTTACATACATTTTCTGACATTTTATTTACGAGACTTTTGAACATTCTCATGGAAATCCTTAATTTATTTGTACAAACTAAAATTTTTAGTCATTTATTTAAATATGGTTTAGGATTTATACATTTATTTAATTTCTTTGGAAAAATATTCGTAATCGCATTCGCGTTTTAGGGGGTGCGTCCGGACATCTCAATGACAAGTAAAAATACGGCATAGTAAGCAGGTCAACTATATTTGTTCCATAGTAGCCATTTTTAATTAGTTAGACAAAGATGCAAAATCACACGTACACAAAAGTTTACATCACTTTTTGCACATTGACCTTAACAAACTGATAGAAACTTTGGCTCGATTATGGATGGCAACCGAACTTCGGTTGCCGAGTTAACTAGCAACGCAACTGAAACTAAAATTGGTATCATGTATAGCAACTTCCTCCAGTTGCCAAAAAGTTATCGAAAATGCGATTATGACAGAATGGCAACTGAAAATAATGTGAAAAATGCAAAATATAAGAAATACAAGTGCTTAAAACAAAATCGTTAAGTAAAAGTGCTTAAAATAATACTTATCTTAAAAATTATTAGTTAAGAGGAATTAGTTGCTGATGAAGAGAAAGAAATGCAAAATGTGGAATCTATTAGACGGCCTAAAATAGGTTTTAACAATCTCTCTTAACTTCAAATCATATTTTCTTTTTAATATGCAAAGGAGGAAGTAGAAAAAAGTAAAAGTAATATAGCACTTAATTTTTAATTTTTTCACTTTTTACGATGCAACTACAAATTTGTGGTTGCCAATATGGCAACTGAAATTACCAGCTGTTAGTTGCCAGTTGCCATCCGTAATACCATTCCGTCAACCAGCAACGCAACTATAGTTCGGTTACCATCCATAATCGAGCCAATAGATACATGAAGCCATCACTGGGTTATTGTGTGAGGAATAAATAGAAATCAAGAAATAACTGTTAGGAATAACTCAAGTCACAAAATAACTCTTATTGTAGGAGGAATAAATAAAAATTAAAAAATAACTGTTATTTTGTGAAGAATAAATAAATGTCACAAAATAACTCTTATTTTTTGAGGAATAAGTAAAAATCAAGAAATAATTGTTATTGTGTGAGGAATGAATAAAAATCATTGCTTCTATAGGTAGTCCATGTAACATGGAGTACCTGGGCATATTCCTTGTGCACGTAGGATTTCTCTATTAGTGTGATTTTTTCAGCTTAAATTTGGAAAATAATCATTATTTGAGATCCCTGGTTAAATTTCATCACTTATGCTAACTTCATGCCAGCTTTTTGTTAGACATAAGCATGTGAATTGATTGGTCTCTCCGATTCTATTAGAAGAATTATTGATAAGGACGATGTAGCTGTTTTACTTTCCTTAGACCTATCAAAAGCTTTTGATAAGGTTGGTCATGCTATTTTAATCAATAAACTTTGCACTTATTTCGATTTCTCTTTATCCGCTTGTAGATTATTATATTCTTATTTATCAGGTCGCTCTCAATATGTTCAATGCAGTAACCTTAATTCGAGGTGCCTACCAGTCACTAGTGGTGTGCCGCAGGGCTCCGTTATTGGCCCATTATTATTTATGATATATATGAATGATTTCTTTGCTTTACTTAACGGCTTTGAATGTGAAGCCTTCGTTTTTGCCGACGATATACAACTATTATTTAAGGGTCATACGCAGCTTATAGATGTTTTCGAATATGATATTAACACTTTAATGTCCAATGTTTCACGTTGGATAAGTAACAGCAAACTTAGTATAAATTCTTCTAAGACCAAAGCGATGATTTTTAAACCGTCTAGTGCTACGTTTAATCTGTCTATCGTGATCGATGGCCGACCTATTGATTTTGTCGATCGAATGAAATGTCTTGGTATTTTATTAGACAACACTCTTAGCTTCGGACACCACATTAATGAACTATTTTCTAAAATAAACTTCACCTTAAGAAGACTATATGCAATGAATTTATACCTGCCATTACATATTAGAAAGAGCATAGCTCACTCCTTATTGATGTCTAATTTATTGTATTGTATTGAGGTATATTCTGGCTGTAGCGCTGAAAATTTAAATAGGTGTGCCCTACTCTTTAACAGAATAATACGCTTTATATACCAACTAAGAATTAATGATCATGTTTCAATGTAAGTTAATGATTTTCTGGGTTGCAGTTTTAAAAACTTCATACAGATTAGATCACTACTTTTCTTCTATAATGTTATGCTCACAGATTGCCCAGATTATGTCCGTAGATTTTTTACGTTTTTGCAAAGTGGTAGAAGCCCACAGCTTCTATTTCCCACCAGAAATCGTCTTATTTATGAAAGATCATTTACTGTACGAGTCGCCAAATGTTGGAACTCATTGCCACGATCCTTAAGAGCATTCCATCTTACTCGTAATTCATTCAAAGGTAAGCTTGTTGAACATTTTTCACAATTGAACTGACCTAGATTCTGAATACATATAGTTAATTTCATGCGCAATTTATCTTCCAATTTATAAGTAGTAGTCTCATTTAATAATTTTATAACTACATACCTATTATTATTATTTTTTTTTTTTTATTTTTTGCAATTTTTGTGTCTAGTTTATTTGTTGCCTAAATGTATAATTATTCTTATGCTATTCTTGTAGTCCACCAACTATATATGGCCCTATGGGCTCGGTTGGTTATTGTTATAAATAAATAAATAAAATAATATTCATATGTATATTATATATATATATTTACTGAATATCAAAGAAATAAACTTATGGTATGTACTTTAATATTTATTACACATACAATATAAATTAAGTTATGACAAACTTTTCTGCATTATTGAGTCCAAAACCAAACAAAAAACGTATTGAGATATGACCAGTTTCAAATTAACCTTAAGGAGTTTACTAATGGAAAAAAAATTTTTGAATCAGACACGTATTTATTAAGCTAAACAGTTTCATATGACAAATAGACACTTTTATAGAATATAACATGATTGGAAACTGTTTTAAATCAATAAATATATGTATGTTGAATCAGTTTTTCATTACTAATTAGTGGTTACGCTTTTTTGGGCACATGGCACATAGATGTAAACCCGGCCTTATAGTTTTATGTAAACAATTAGAAAGTGCAAAAAGTATAAAAATAATTAAATATGTAATCATGGCACGATTTGCACGAAAGAAAATTTATATTTTTAGCATCCATATGGAAGTAAAATTTCAATTTTTCTACATCCCAGTACCAGAACTTGTGCAAGAGGTGAATATTTGTAAAATGCAGTTTGGGTTGTTGATTTTAGGATTTCATACATTGTATTAAAATAAATTTTGCCTTCCGAATTTCTTGTCATGTCAGTCGCTACTACAAATCTTTGTATACGATTAAAAAATCTTGCTTATTTATTTATTTATTTAGTTATTGTAATAATAAGCCTACAAGGCCAATAAAGTATTACAAATCGTCAAAATACCCAAGTATTTTAATAATAGAATACAAACAAAATATAAACTTCATAAGTTTTGTACTGAAATAACTTAAAAACTAAAAAGGATAGAATAGTAAAAAGTGATGATTAATTGGAAACAGGTGTAGAAAAAAAACAATAAACAATCTCAATGAAAATCCCAAACATAAAAATAGTAAATTGCTAAGAACAAATAAGTGTGATTAAATGAAATTTAATTTCAAAATTCGAGGGTCCTATAGGGGCGGGTTCATAAAACTAAATAACAAGTTGAATAAGCAGAGGGAAAAAAGGAAAAAAAAGAGGGGAGAAATATAAATATTAATCAATGAGAGGATAAATGCTTAAGCAATTTAAAAGCTTAAAAGCGTTATTAGAATGCGAAAAAGTAAGCAAGACTAAGGGCAGAAAGTTCCAAAGACTAATAACCCTAACAAGGAATGACCAGAAAAAAAAGATTTAAAGATTCGTGGAAAAATAAGGTGAGGATTTCTGTTCCGTGTTGAAAATTGAAATGCATTACATAAGTTCAAAGGTTTACCGCTCTTAATAATCTTGTGAAAGGTAAACAGGTTACGAAGAGAAACGTAGTTGTAAAACGAACAGCCCAGAAACTTTTTTTGCAAATACTGAAATATGGTCCCTGAGGCAAATATTATAAACGAATCTAACAATGGCGTTAGTCAGACGTTTAAGTCTAGCCATGAGGTACCAAACAGTACCAGAGATTACCTCTAAACCATATATAACTTGAGGCAACAAAATCGAATGCGCAAGCCTTTTTCTCTTATGTCCTTATGAATTCAAGAATTTTCTTTTTCATTATTCTACTGCATGTAAATGACCACAATGGGTCATATACATAGATATATATGTACATATTAGTATGTATTGAAAAATTTTGCATTCACACTTTAAACATTCAACTGTGATGAAAAAAATGGCGACTTACGGCGATCCATGCTGCAATTTTAACTTTACTGTTTTATCCTTAATTTTAACAATATTTCAGGTTTTATAATGACTATTTTACTTTTTTCTCTAGTCAGTGTAATAAATATTTATAATCTGTTTTAAACTCTTATTAAATAATTTAATTCACAAAAAATCTTTTTTGTAAACGAGAAATTGATTTCTTGCTTTTTTACACAGAGATGTAATATATCGCAGTAAGAGCTAGAGTTCTAAATTTTAGTATTAAAAAGTGATATGCAGGGTATAGACGTTACCATGGCACATCAATGAGGTAGCTTACACGGGATTAATTATGCTGGCACTACATGCCAGTTTGTTTGCAAATTCGGTGAAGAGAGAGGTTTTTTTGGTTGGCATAATTTTTCAACCAGCTTCAACCCCGCATTAGCAGCACAAAACCAATACATACACACTTGCGAAACCACAGGTTCTGTGTTTTTTATTGTACAGAGCGTACAAGGCATATCACACAGGTACACGTATCAGGCATATTGCTCATCCGCTGATTTTTTGCTTACAAGTTTATAACGAAGAATTCATTTGACAATTACTTTTATGCCTTGTTTCATGCATACAATTGTTTGACAATTACTTTGTAAAGCTATGTGAGAAGCACAGAGTTGCCAGAGAGTTTTGCCTAATGCATGTACCTGTATTAAATGTGCCTTGGAGCGAATATAGTGTGCAAATTGCCACTTTCCAACTTTTCACTTTTTGTCCCCCCTTTTTTTTAAAGTGGATTATATAATAATACATTAAAAATAAGAAATTTTAGTGTACTTCAGGGCAATTATGAATAAAATTTCGCTGGGAATTTTTCCCTTTTCCAACTAGAATTTTGTTTCCCTATTACTTGTTATTAGTTGGAATTGTTCCCCGGGAAAAATTTCTCGCGGAATTTCATTAATAATTGCACTTGTCTCGTTTTTGTAATGTTTGCCCCTTTTTTGATAAATCACCTATTTGGTGCCACTTTTTGAAAAATGCCGTCGGTCACCCTGGATATCACGGCTTGAACCAGTGCTGCCATCAACGAAATGTTAGATTACACATGGATCATGTAAATTACACATGCCTTCTCATATTGCAAAGTCCTGATTCACACACGTCAGGTTTGACTCGTCAAGTCTTGAGCTTTTAGGAAAGAGCGGTGAAGAGAATAAAAAAGGATACAGACTTGACCGTACCAGTCGAGTTTGCTTTTTCGTTTTGATGACTTGATTTGACGGTGTGTATGAACGCAAATGCAGGTTCAAAAGAAAATTGGACTAAAACTGATCAGCTAAACCTGATGTGTGTGAATCATGACAACATAACGTATTTTATTTATTTAATAATATAAGCTTTTTTGTAAAAAAAATAGACTTCGTTTTTTTAAATTAACGATCCATCAACGATTTTTATATGTTTTACAATCCATCGACTTGTTTTGTTAAATATCTCAAATAAGGTGACTGAAGAAATTGCAAAATACGCAGGCAAATGTTTAACAAAGCTTGAGCCACATCCTAATCCGCTTGCTCGTAATATTTTGAACTTTAGTGGACACATCCAGTGTTGCCAGAATTTCTAAAGCTAAAATCTGCAAAATTTAACAACTTTTCACGAAAAAATCTTCAAAATCTGCATTTTATTTTTAAAATCTTCAAAAAATCTTCAAAGCTATTTTTCAAACAACTTTTTTATATATTATTATATATTTGATATGCCTTGATTCGCTCAAACGGTCACATTGGTAATAGCACCACGATAATTTTTGTCACAGCCATCTGTTCCACAGTTCCATGATACAATTATACTAGGTACATGCCCAAGCCCAGCCTGTCACTGTATACATTGCACCTAGTTGTCAAACTTTGTTTACAAGCTGCAAAAATGTTAATGTACGTGTGTAAACAAAATGATTACAGTGTTGCCAATGAATTTACACATGGCTGTGTCTCCAATTACACATTGAAGAAAATTACACTACACATCTTTTGTGTAGGTTAAAATTAAAACAATAATAAATAAAAGTAGAACCCAAAGTAGAATTACACACATATTATACAAGAATTCAATTACATCGACTACACATGTGAGTAGAAATTACACTCTGTCTAACTACACCCATATTGGCAACACTGAATAACTATAATCATGCAGGAATGCCGCGTCTGCAATTGTACTTTAGTTACCCTGTAATTGTTATTTTTATAAACAAAAGACAGTTGTTTCCGACAATTTGGGGTTTGTTTATACCAACAAAATACATGTGTTTTTTGGTGTTGCAATTTTGTTGTAGTTCTGCATGTACCTATTATAATTGTATCATGCACAGTTCTTTGTGCTTTGCTTATAAATGTAAGCAATTAAAAAATTCATTTTTATTTATAAATAACAGCATTAAATATGGGTGGTAAAAGTTATTTTTGTGACTACTGCCGGTGTCACATGAAAAATGAGAAAAACGTACGCAAAACTCATAGCGAGGGTTTGCAACACAGGATTATAAAAACATCGATTATGAGAAAATACGAAGGTACATAAGTATATTTTAGGAAATCGATCTATTATGAATCTATTAGTGATGTAACGAATGTCGCGAATACGAATATTTGAAACGATATTAATACGAATATTATGTGTGAAATTTATAGCCATAAAATTGGGGTTATATTTGCGCCTGCAAAATGAAATATAAAAAAAATGTTAGGAAAAAGATCTTCATACTCCTGTTGGCGTACTTTGAAGTTAATAAAATAATCGTTATTTTAATTTTTAGCCATTTATTTAAATTTCGTTTAGAATTTATGCATTCATTTATTTAATTTTTTTGGAAAAATAGTCGCATTCGCCTGAATTTGGCGAATATGAATATTGCGAATGGCGTCGTCGACGTCACATCAAGACGACAGTAAAAATTGTTACTTGTCTACTCTTTGCTCCATTAATTTACAAAGGCTTCGAAATTAGTAAGAGTTTTTCAATAAGAGGCAGTTGTTGCTGATAAAAGGCAGGCAAGTGACAACTATTACTGTCGTCTTGGTGTGACGACGACGACGCCATTCGCAATAAGGTAGATGGTTTTCTATATGAAAATTTTTGATTGTTTCGTTGGTTAAGCAACATATAGTACATAGTAAGTATATGCATTTCGTTTCTGCTAATTAACTCTTCAGAAGACTTCAGCCAAAACGTTTTGGGACAATCTTAAAAAGTTTATATGTTTAAAAAAGACTTAATATGTTTTGAGAAAAATATAAAAATCTATTAAATTTTGAATCAATTTCTCACAACTATTTAAATTAAAAGTATTAAAAAGGCGAAAAGAAAGACTATTAATCTTAATGGCATTTAAGTACTTATAAGAATACCGAAGTAGATATGTACATACATATTCATAGTTGAATTGTAGATTCATAATTGACTTCAATTCGTATATTTTTTCAGATCCTCGAAAGCTTTATGAAGAAGAAATTAATAAAAAACCATGTTCTCGATACTTTAAAGGATATTGCAAATATGACCTCTATTGCGAACTTACGCATTTTAATGAGACACAATTAAAGGAACTGCAAAGAATTGTTGAAAACTTAAACATTAAAGCCAAAACAAATATGTCGTCGAATATATTTAATTCAAAAACTTTTAAACTTCCTTGGCAAAACTCAATTACAAAAAGAAATTTAAAGTTGTTGCCACCAAAACTACCATCATCATTAAAAGCAATAAATATAAAGAGATTACCAAAAGTAGATGTAAAACTAAATAAATGGGGTTGCTAGCTAAAACTTTGAAACATGTATTAACTTTATTAACTCATTAATAATTAATTTTAATTTTTTATTTTTCAGCTTTATATCTATGTACGAATATGCATATGTATATGTATCTTTATGACAATAACATTATTACCTTTTCCATAGTATTGTCAATATTTAGGCTAAGATTTAATGATTTACCAAATTCCGAAAAATATGTTTTGCAATCTGTACCACTTAAATTCTCAGTTCGTGGATCGGTTAAATGAGCTAATAAAAAATAAATTAAGTGTTCTGAAATAGAGAAACATGTACTTAATAATTTAAGAAACAAATAGTTTTAATTGCTTACCAAATCTATTATCTATTGCAAAATACAATGCCGTGTTCCCGCTTCTTCTGTCCCCGGCTTGCAATAGTTTTTGTTTTAAATCATGATTATCAACTGCACATGAATCAGCCTCTTCGTCGGCAGTCATTAGTAGACAAATCTTTTCATAATAATCTTTGAAATTTTTTTTTAGTACACCTTCGTCTGTTTCTAGTTCATCCACAGGACGATTATAAAAAATTTCTTTTACGAGACGTTCATCTAATACGTTTATTAAGCGTTCGGCCAATAAGTAACGATCTTGCCTGACGGCCAAATGTAGAGGCGTGTATCCATCGTCGTTTAATGTGAGAAGTAGTTTTAAATCTATATGTTTCACTAAGTGATCTAATGATGCTACAGAAATGTCATTGAATATGGCCAAATGTAAAACAGTATTCGAGTCGGCATCTATACTATTAGGATTAAGACCTCTTTTCAATAATAGACCCACAATTGATGGATCACAAGTGTTAAGGACAGCTAATTGTAACAAATCCTGTAATAAATAGAATAGTTTGCATTAATATATAATAAATTTTACTGATTTAATGGAAGTTGCATTTGAATTATTTTGTGTAAAATACCGGTTGTTACGTGTTTGGTATATTAAAAATAACCCATAAAACAGAATGGAAATATTTGTGATAGGGATCAAGTTACTAATCATTCTGTTTTTAACTATTGTGAGTTTCTGAAGATATTAAGGTTTTTAACACAAATTATATTAACAGGATTCAGGTTAACTGCTTTATATATAAATTGCAAACTGTGTATGTTAAATATGAAATGAATTTTCTGGGTACTACGTATATTAATTGGGGTTTTTTCTTCCTGGAACGTTGCATTGATTATAGATAAAATTGGACCGATGGCTATATGTATTATTGTTAAGAAATAAATAAATAAATTTATCTAATTACCTCATCCTCTTCCGTCAGTATATCATTGAGGTCAACAGATTTGTATAACTGCCATATACAAATATGCCTGTTTAACTTATTTATTTGGTTCTTAATAACAGCATCTTGTATTGGCCTGCAAATAGAAATATAGTTAATTATTTTTGGTTAAATAATTGTTTCTGCACGTACAAAAGACCATTCTCCAATTCAAAGCCGCATTGCTCAATTTCTTTTGAATGATTTGTTTCAGTATCTTCATATATATTAACAACATCTGAACTGCAGTCAGAAATGCAAAATGAATCGATGCGTTGTCGTTTTGGTGCCTTGCTTATTTGTAGCCCCGAATTATTGATAGCCGTTGGTATACTGTTTTCATTAGCTGCCTTTGGTTTATTCAGTTTAGCTAATTGCTTTGTGCGGGATTCTTTGTTAACTTGAGGTAAAGAAACTTTACGTTTCCGCTTCCTCTTTTTAATATTTTTTTCAGAAACATGATTGCTTTTAATCTCCAATAAACTATTTTCATTTTCTGTGCAATTTGATAATGCCTCGTCCGAGACACCGTTAGCTACTCTCTTACTTTCTTGATCAGTTGAGAATTTAAATTCCATTGGATCTGTTTGTGTTTCCACCGTTCTATGTTCAGTTGGGTGGTGGTTATTAATTACATCTAATAATTTCCTTTGCATTTCTTTGTCAGGAAGTTTCATCAGAGCTGCAAATAGTTCTTTATATTCCAGAACCATACGCTTTCGTTGTTGATACACTTCAGGTTGTACCTCAGTTGATGGCTCTCGTTTGATTTCCTTAATTATGGTCCCATCGCTCGGAGACACATTTCCTATAATTGCTATTTTTGTCAATGGTTTCATGGCGACAGTTTGTGTTGATGATACAATGTGTATGATAGCTGATTTGTTCTGATCCAACGCAGATTTTTCCATGTTTCTATCTGCAGTATCATTATTATTTTTCCCTAACCCGCGAAATATTATCATTTTCAATATGCAATATAATAATAAAATGTACTACACAACAAACAAAATTTTGATATTTTTTCGGTACATCCCCATGATAAGAACTTAATTAGACCGTATGTTTTTATAGCCGTAGCTACATAAACTGTCTGCTATCAATAATTTATGCTCAAAATGTGTATCACATGAACAACACTTCCAATTTAAAAGTGCTGCCAAAGTTGTACTGCAATTTTCACATTTATTGCAGATTTCTCTTTAAATATTTATTCTATACACGCGTGTTTTGTTTTTAAATTGATAGTGAAATATTGTTATTATTTAATTCGGAAAAAATGGAAAAAAATGAAAGGTGTTCATACTGCTCTTTCGATGTCATAGATGAAAGGTACTTACATTGTGGAAAGTGCAGTGGAAACGTACACATTGACTGTCTAAGACATGCTAGTACACCCGGAGATTTGTTAGGGGATGTATTTTTTGATTTCACATGTGCAAAATGTATGAACTTGGATTTCGATACGCCATCTACTTCAAGACATCCACATAGTAACAATGATGCAAATGCTGTCCGAGAGAAACTTGTGCGTCAACGAATGCCATGGCTATTAATAATAACACTGGCTTTATATAATTTGTCGATCAAATCAAAAGGTTTGAGTCGTCATGGATATTTTCATTGGAGAACTCATATTGTTAATTTCATTGATAAAAACTGGGATTATCTCTTTGACCCGTCAATGTAAGTTCGACGTTGTTAACAAAAATATGTAATATTAAATATAAGAGTATACGATAGAAAACGACGTAAAAAATGGACAGGATCAATTTCAGGAGCATTATCACATAATAGCCCAAAATATTTCACTTCTGGCCAGGAATTATTTGAAGAAACTGGATGGTGGAAATTAACACATTCTAATAAGACACCAAAACATATTTTCAGTTTATGTAAGTTTTTAATTGAAATAAGAAAACAAATAATGCTAAATAATAACTTGCAGATGAACAGGAGTGCTTAAAACGTCAACAAATCCGGAATGATAAACGACAACAGGATGATAATTATACAAGCGACACATCAACAAATGATAACGAAAATAAACGTATTAAACGTCAAAATTCTGATGAAGACGTGTTTCCTACAGACTCTTGTAGTCGTGCTATGTAAGTTAGAGTCAAACTGTAATTGACATTTTTAATCTGATCATTCTGTTTCAGTCCTTATATGGGGCGTAAGCCAAAATTAGCAAAGCCTCTTAACGTACCAGATGATGACCTATTAAACAAAAATAGCATAAATGCAGTAACACACCTTGATGATACCACCATGCCTTTAAATACAGTTCAATCGAGTTTAATGGATTTCTTAGCTGAAAGCTTAGCCAGCGACGATCTGAATATTTTTAATTCCTTGCCAAATATAGCACCAGAACCATTGGTGGACTCCGCTGGTAAAAGTGATATCTTACCTCTACTTGAAGCTCACAATGATAATGTCGAAAACTCGTCAATAATAAAGCCTGAAACAATGGATTTAAATGGTCATTTGTATAGTGACTTTAACGCACAAGTATTGTCAAGCGAAAAACTAAAAAGCTTTTACACAAATTCAACATTTCCTTTAGATCAACAACACTATTTTAATAATTCTTCCCCCAATCAAGAAACCACCATAAGCAAAAATATTGATCAATTGTATGTATTAACAACAAATACAAATGGCATTTGAAATTTCATATTTATGTAAATATTATCCTTTTAGTCAAAACGAAAATTCCTTATATACCAATTCGGAATTTTCTAATGGGCCGGATGAGGAAATTACAACATCTATGGCAATAAACACTACGCATGTTAATGAACACCAAGATCAAGAAGAAACTGAAGATGATGATTCGGATACTGACGAATTTCAACCACGTATTATTCAAGTAACTAATTTCCAACAATTATCGACTGAAAATCAATCAAGTTTATCTGTGGGAGGTATTAGTCCTAATAAGGGTGTACAAATTATAAAACAGGAATGTACATCCGACACAGAGTTTGAAAAAATTGATAATAAACCGTCAATCACAACAGAAGAAAATGAAGAGAATTTTTCTGATGATAATGATAGTAAAACATTTAGTATTTGTAGTCCAAGTTTATTCGTAAAAAAGTCGAAACGACAATGGCCTTGGTTAATTGATAATCATAGCGAAGATGTAGAAGATGAAATCGAATATAAAACAGAGTCTTCAAATAATACAGAGTAAGTTTTTTTTAAATATTTTTTCCTATAAAAATTATTTATATGCTTTCTTAATACATCTTGAAGACTAACATTTATGAGTGAATACGAAGAAAAGGAGTTGCTGCATAAACTTCGTAAAATTCATCATTCAGAAGAGAAATACAAATTGCACATTCCAGCATATATCCGCAGATTTTATAGAAAACTATGCATACGCGAATGGAAGCGAGAACATGGAAAACAAATTTTTAATTTGGACGATTATGTTGATAACAAAAAACGTCGCGTTACCACACATTCTAATGAAAAAAATAAAATTATAGAACGCTATCAAGTAAGTTTGTAAATATTATTATTATGTATAATAAAATATTAATTTTACTTATAACATTTAAAGCTCATTACTTTATCGTCTTCGGATGCTAAAAAATCGTTTTATGCCCGTATTGCGGGGTCATCACATCATGAACTATTTGAATCTCCCTATACACAACGTATTTTACATCCATTTATTTATATTAATAAGGAGTGTTTCCCACCATTTCTAAAGGTAAAGTAAAATTAAAATAAAAAATTCTTATCAATGTTTTTGTTTAACTTTTAGCTCATGTGCGAACTGCAGTACAAAGTTAGTGGATATCCACCGACCAGAGCGCCTATAGATTTTTGTTACGTAAGGCCTAATCATATAGCAGCAGTGAATGCTCTTTTACAAACACTATTTTGGCCAGGAATTGATAGTAAGTTTGATATAAATTAAAAGCCCATATATGTAAGTACATGTGCATATATTTAATTTTATAGTGTCCGAGTGCTTAAGTTATCCAGATTATAGTGTAGTGGCTTTGTACAAAAACTTAGTTATAGGATGTGGCTTTCTAGTACCTGATGTTGGTTTTAATGAAGCATATATATCCTTTATGGCTGTGAGGCCAGGATGGCAAAGAAGTGGTATAGCGACTTTTATGTTGTATCATTTGATTCAGGTTTGTTCCAACTTTTTATAGTTTTCTAATTTTATATTTTAATTATTTACTTTTCAGACTTGTATGACCAAAGATATAACATTACATGTGTCTGCATCTAATCCTGCTGTTGTTTTATATCAAAAATTTGGATTTAAAATCGAAGAAGTTATTATAAATTTTTACGAGAAATATTTACCATTTGATTCAAAGCAAAGCCGAAACGCTTTCTTTTTGAGGCTAATGAGATAAAAATACAAAATATACGTACATCTGTATGTCTTTATTACAACATTCAATTAAATTAATATGTATATACAACAAAACCAATCAAAAGTTATGCAAATATTTTTTCTTCACGACGTTTTTTTGTAACAACTGTCCCTGGTTTATGTTGCGCATCTGGATGATTCATGAGTTCTGGGGGGCACACTGAAACTGGACTTGCTGTAACACATTGTTTAAGGTCATAGAACAATTGGCTATCATCTTTGGTAACAAACGAAATGGCACAACCAGTTTTACCAGCTCTGCCTGTACGACCAATACGATGTGTATAGTCCTCAATAGTTTTAGCCATGTCGTAGTTAATGACCAACGACACATCTTTAATGTCAATACCTCTGCCAGCAACATCTGTAGCCACCAACATATCTTTTGCGCCAGATTTCAAAGCAGCCAAAGCATATTCACGCTGTTCTTGTCCTTTGCCACCGTGCAGTGTACAAGAGTTATAGCCAAGCTTCTCCAGACCTTTAGCCAAAACGTCAGCACCTTTTTTCTGATTGACAAATATAATAACCGGCGGATCAATACCTCGCGATAAGATTTCCATGAGTTTCTTGCGTTTGTCATTTTCACCCATCATATATACAATTTGTTCTGTACGTTCTGTCGGCTTACCAATTGAGCCTATATAAACGGTAGAAGGTCGACGCAAATACGTACGTGCCAAACGTTCAACAGCGGGTGGCATAGTAGCTGTGAACATAACTGTTTGTCTAAAATTTGAGAGAAAATTAATATTTTTTTATTACATGAATTACATATGCATTCCAGTCTTACCGATATTTCTTTTTTGAATAGAAATTTTCCATTAATTTGCTTGCATCTTCAGCCTCCTCAGTGTCTGGTTTTAGATTTGTGACGGGCATGTATTCTAAAATTTTTTGTACATCTGGTTCAAAACCCATGTCAATCATACGATCAGCTTCATCGAGTACTATATAGGTACACTGATTTAAAACCAAGTAACGATTTTCCAAAACATCTATAAGACGACCTGGAGTAGCAATTACAATTTCACATCCCAAACGCAAACGGAAACCTTGTTCTTCACGTGAAAGACCACCTACAACTACCACAGTTCGGATTCCTAAAGGCTGACCGAACTTTGTTGTTTCTTCTTCAATTTGTTGGGCCAATTCACGTGTCGGTGCCATAATAATGGCGTAAGGTCCTTGATCAACGTCTTCCAAGCGTTCAATTTTTGGCAAAGACTGGATCCATGATAGCAGAGGTATAAGAAAGGCTAAAGTCTTACCGGAACCAGTTTCAGCTACACCAATTATGTCACGATTTTGTAGACCAATTGGTATGGCTTGCCTCTGAATGGGCGTGGGTTCTTTGTAGCCAACTCGATCGATAATCTCGAGAATTTCCTTGGGGAAGCCTGATTCTTTCCAACTTCGTATCGGATTAGGAATTTTACCACCCTTAATGGTAATGTTATAATCTTCCCGAAATATTCGCCAGTCACGCTCAGTCATTTCGTCCACATCTTTTTCGGACCAATGTCGATCGTCCCACTTTTGTTTGTCTTCCTTACGTTTCACCTTTTTTAGACGAACCTTTTCCTGTTCTTTTTCGGCCTCGGTGCGCCGCTTTTCCAATAGATCACCATAAAATTTACTTTGTGTACGCTTTTGTTCCTTAATATCAATTCCCGCTACATTTCCGCGACCAAAGAACTGCACATGATGGCGTTCTTTATACAAATTGTTATAATCCACAGATGTATCTTCTGCCGCATCCCAGTCAAAAACGAACTTTCTATCATTTAAGCGCCTCACTCTACGCTTCTTTTTAACTATACCCAAATAACGTTCTCTAATAGCTTCCAACTCCTTTTCCTTATCTTTGCCTGACAAATCTTCCACCCTCTTACTTTCTTTATCTACAGCTGCCGCGCGATCTTTATCTATGGCAGCACGAGTTTTATCGTCGCCGTTTCGATCTTTTCTGTCGAAATCGCGTTCGCGCTCTCTATCTCTGACGTCCCTTTCGCGACCATCTGACCTGCGATCAATTTTCGTTTCTTGTCTTTTTGCTGAGACACTGAAGCTATTATCAACACCACTACTAGATGCAGTTGCTATCCCTGAAATAGATGCAGATATGCCCACACGTACCCCGCTTTGAGCTGCTCTCATTGCGGCCACTTCCTCTTGCCGTCTCTTTAGAGCTTCGACGGCTCTTTGCTCTTTAGTCAAAAACACTGGCTTAGCACGAGCCTCCTCCTCTTTTTTCTTCTTTTCTAAGAGTTCTTCTAAAGAAAGCGGTTCCATTTTTTTATCTCTTCGCTTTTCTTCCAATGTTTCGTCATCTTCAGCTTTCAACTGTTTCTCCGTCTTGAACTTTCCCTCCATTTTAGATGGTTGTTTTGCGGCTTTGGGCTTCACATCTTCTTCGAGGTCACGCCTTCTTTCTTTTTTAGTCATGTCCGACTCACGGACCCGTTCTTTCGACCGTGATCTTTCGCGACTGCGTTCACGATGTCGGTTTTGAAAACGCTCTGGCGAACGGTCACGAACGGTACGTTCCTTCGAGCGCGAACGGCTGCGTTTACCTGTGCGACGTTCATATTCAACAGCTGCACGGGAATCTCTTGCACGATCACGGTCCCTATCTCGCTCCTTTTCAATGTAACGTTCACGGGAACGTGAACGACGTTTTCTATCGTTGACCATTTTTTAGGCTAATTTGTGTCTCAAGTATTTATTGCAAGAAAATATTTCTGTAATTTTCGTTTTGTACGCCTTTATTAAATTAAATAAATGAACACAGTCAATGGGAGATGCCATACTATTAATCATTTCGTTGGATAAAATTGACTGTATAGGGCAAGGCAATTTGATACCAGGTTGTCTCGACTTGTATCTCTGCATATTTTTCTACACCTATTTCCAATTAATTATCACTTTTTACCATTCTATCCTTTTTTAGTTTTTAAGTTATTTCAGTACAAAACTTATGAAGTTTATATTTTGTTTGTATTCTATTATTAAAATACTTGGGTATTTTTACGATTTGTAATACTTTATTGGCCTTGTAGGCTTGTCAGTGTAAAATTTCTTGCTGTCAGAAAGT
Organism: Tachina fera; assembly: GCA_905220375.1. Lineage (NCBI taxonomy): Eukaryota > Metazoa > Arthropoda > Insecta > Diptera > Tachinidae > Tachina > Tachina fera. The sequence goes on along the minus strand of LR999965.1, from coordinate 38,812,391 downwards.
TTCCGAAGGTTTTGCTTTGATATGACACAATAGATATTAACACATGATCATCAGCTGCTGAGTAGAGATAACCTGATATTGAATCGCCTCGATATAGGCCTTTCAATATATAAGAATGGTGTGTTTTCGGAAGGGTTTCTTCACTCGCGGTCTCCAGCTGAAATAATATAACTAACTTCAACATTAACTTCAAGTTAATGTTCAGTGTAGACTGGTCAAGGTAATGCTTTTTTCAAGTTATAACATTATTGTTAGTGCATTTGTTTTAACAACTCAGTTATAACTTGAAGTTACAGCAAAATTTCATGTCAGGTGGAGACGTAGAGTCAGGAATGCGGAAACATGAATTAGTTGTCAAAACACAGTAACCCACAAGCCAGACGAAGAGTGAATTGTCGGATAAAAAGTTCTTCGTTTGCTTGATATGCCTTGCAAATAACTGAATTCAGCTTAGATATTTATATTACTATTAAAATAATTGTTATCAAATCCTTAAAAAATCAATTTTACAAAAAAAATTTTTTTTAACGGCACGTTTTAAGTTTGGCGAGACGAGAAATCCGATGTGCTTGCAGCGTTGAAGTGGTAATATTAAAAATATGGCAACTCTATTTATCTGTTCATAACAGATGATAAATTTCTTCAGTTTGTTATTGGAGCTCCTTTTGTGTAGTGTATTGTTGTGTTTACATTTAATTTGTTTCCGAACAATAGGGACGGAATCTGCTCTAAACTGATGACGCATTTGTGAACAAAAAGTATAAAGTTGTGAAAACTAGTACATATGCATTCATAAAACAATGAGCTCTACATTTTTGTGTGAAATTATAACATTAAATATTAGAGGCAAACCTAGATTAACTTGGAAGATGTTACAGAATATAATTATTTAGACTTTCTCTTTTGGTAAATCAAGTTACATACATATATATGTAGATGCCAAAAATATTTTTTGACTTACTGTGTTGTCGAGTAAATACATACTATATTAGTTGTCGTCGTCTACATATAAAATCAGCAAATCTCCTTTATTAATTGTTAATTGTAGGCGTCTTCACATTTTAAGCATCAATAAGTATATCCACATTTATAAGAAAAAGGGTAGTACCTACAGTAAATAAGCTTCTTATAAAAATAAGGCACATTAACAGCTGATTGGTGGTTACAGACCAACTGGGTAACTTAACCATCAACATGAACTCTCAACCTAGTGTTAATGGTGATCTTGAAACGGCACCCATAGCTGCTCAGCGCATAGGTAGACCCTCTTCCATGATACGTTCATTTGGTTCGCTTTTTGGGCCGAATAACGGTGCTGCTAGACGCACAAGCTCTCAAAATGGAGTTGACGGTTATGTGGAGTTCGGAATGCAAGACCCGGAAAGTAGCGGTCGAACATTGGGAACTTTTGCTGGTGTTTTCAGCCCTGTTGCTTTGTCTATGTTCAGTGCTTTGGTATTTATACGTGTTGGTGAGTATTATTCAAAGATATGTACACATATATTTACATTTGAAAATTGGAAGTTTTTGTAATGTTTAATGATTGATGACGGTATCGGGTTTAATGATTGATGACGGTATCGGGTTTACGGCTGTTTCTTTTTGCAGTATGTAGATGTGAACACATATGTATGCACTAGTGATGTAACGATTGTCAATTTTTGATATTCGCGAATACGAATACGAATATTTCAAACGATATACGCGAATACGAATATTTGAAACGATGTTCGCGAATACGAATACGAATATTTTATGCAATATGATATTTTAAAAAATCTTATGAAAAAGGACTTCACACTCTTGTTGGCGTACCTTAAAGTAAATAAAAAGTACCCAAAATTTTAATGATCGTCATTGAATAATATTTGAAAATGATACAAAGCTCAAATTTCTATAAAAAAATTAATAAGGGTTTTTATGAGAAATATTAAAATTGCCATTTGTGCAATTGGGCAAACTTGCGAGACTTGTTTCATGAAGCCCCTTTTAACCTTTTGTGCAAACAATCGTCAAAAAATTAATTAAATAAAAATAAAGTAGTAAAATTTAAAGCAGTTTTTAATTAAAAACATATTTATAAAAAAAGTGTGTGTGTCTAAAAGTGTCTAAAGAAGTCCAAAAAAGCAAGAAGTTGATGTTAACAAAATGCACAATTGCACAGCTTAAGTTTACGAGTCAAAATTATTGGGAAACTTAACAGGTTTGTGTAAATAAAATTCTATAAAATTTTTGACATTTTATTTACGAGAGTGTAAAAATGCACAATTGCACAGTTTGCGAGACTTTTGAACAGTCTCATGAAAACCCTTGATGTATTTGTACATACTAAATTTTTTTGTCATTTATTTAAATTTCATTTAGGATTTATGCATTTATTTATTTCATTTCTTTGGAAAAATATTCGTATTCGACTGAATACGAATACATTCGTACTCGCCTGAAAATGGACGAATATTCGACAATTCGAATACGAATATTCGTGCATCACTAGTATGTACATATATACATACCCAGTGGGAATTTGAGTTAACTCAGAGATTGAACTATCTGCCAAAAATTAGTCAGAGGTGGTTAAAATCAGCACTCATTGTGCATGTTAAAAGTAATCAGATTTAACATTGAGTGTCCGCAGGACGAATGCATCAGTTTTGAATTAACCATGAGTTGCTCATTATGAGTTAGCTTGTGCCAAATAAAAAAAAATTAGAAGAAACTATTACACATACATATTTAGTTAATCATGATTTAGCTCATTATTTATTAACATTTTTTAGTCAGCTTAAAGTTTAAACAATTTTAAATAATTTTTTAAGAAACGAGGACGGGTATCGAACCGTGATCACTTTGTTAGTCCGACATCATACTTAACACTGCCATCGCCCCATATAAAATATAAAGCACAGAGTTATTATAAACATGAATTTTATGCTGACATCTTCTCTCTGAACTTTGACTGTATCAGCTTTGAATTAGCTAAAAGTTAGCTCAAAACTTATCGAAGAAGTTAGTTGTACAAAAACAACTCACTAATCTCTGGATCAGTTTTGAGTTAGCTTAAAGTTAGTTCAAATACTTATCGGGAAGAAGACAGTTGTGCAAAAAACAACTGACTCACATCTGTATCATTTATGAATTAGTTCAGAAGCTAGTTGTAAATAAGTTATCAAAAAGTCACCCATATTTTGAGCTAGTTAATAAAAATCCGACTGTGTATATACATATGTACCTACATATGTATGCATACATTTATATACATATACTGAATTTTACTCACATATGGTCAAAAATACCGATTTATCCATTATTCGATTTGGCACCTAATAAATAAATGGTTTTAAATTTATAAGGTTTTTTGCTTCTGTAAGATTAGAAAAAGTGCTGTTACCGCACATTTGGATTTTCGATGACGATATATAGTACATACATATGTACATACATATGTGCTATTGGACTGTAATATACATATGTACATATATACATATGTATGTATTTACGTATGCTTTATTAGTTCCGTAAAGTTTTTTTCGTTCCATTTTTCATTTCCCGTTCATATTTTGACCTAGTTTTCATAGAACAAATCCCTAAAATTTCACTTAAATGGCGATATACATACATATGTATGTATGTAACTCATGAAATTTGCAATGTTTGACTTTATATGATGTGGTCTATTCAGAAATCATACTGGGAAGTGATCTGTTCGTTTATTTAACTCTTAAGCCTATAATACACGGCATGTAAAAGACAACATGCGCATGTGGCTCTGAACCACTTTTAAATTACTTCGAAAATATCTAATGCATATTTTTAGATGCTAAATAAGTTATTTTTAACCACATATCAAATGAAATTTTAAATCACTACTTTGTTTCCAACAAATTCCTTAACTTTTTGGCTCAAGCCAAAGGCAATTACATTTCAAATAAAAATTTTGCATTATTGAAAATAACAACGGAATAAAATAACAACAAATTAACTAATTTAACTTTTGTTCTTTTCAAACCATATACAAGTGGTTTTAATTACTGAATAAAAAGCACTTTTTAACTACTTTTGTGAAGCGAATTATCTTCACATCCAAAAGATGCAGTGCATTATGCCGCGACGAAGAAGAAAAATTTTTTTTACTTCAAGTCGTTGCCCAAAATAGAAAAATTGTATCCAACATATACCAAAAATAAATTAGTTATTTGACAAAGAATTCTTTTTTTTTGTATAGGGACCACCTTGATGGTTGAAGATAGACGATAAGCATGTTCAAAGAAAATCTTTGTATTGAAAAAATATTGGAGGTCGGTCATACATTTGACGTTGATAGGAACGCCCTAGGGGCAGTTAGATCCCTGCGTGTAAATTTTGTACAAATTTCACCTTTGTATGGGAGCCCCTTTAACGATAGGAGTTAGGCAGTCGTTGTGCTTAAAAAAGATGTTGGGCGGAGAAAATTAATGTGTTCTGGTCATACATTTGACCCTTGTAGCGGTGACCCCGGGAAAGTTATATGAGTTTTTGTAATTTTTTTTTGCTTTTGCCCTCAACTTTGAGCACGAAGCGGCGACCTTTGCCACCATCTGACAGCCACCATTTTTTGGCTCAGACATTTTTTTCCAAACCTCACAAAATGAGGGGTTCTTGCAAGTCGCAATCTCGTCACTAAGAATTGCCATATAACACTATGCCATACCTAATGTACATGTAGATATTCACATTTGTACATATTTTGGAACAAAAATTTTATAAAAATTTTACGGCATGTAGCCCCTACTAGTATGTATTTGTCCCTATCCTTTTGTTAATGTTTATTTTTAACCCCCGACTAAAAAAAGGGGTGTTATAAGTTTGTAGTGTGTGTCTGTGTATCTGTGTGTCTGTCCGTGTCTACGTACACGCCAAACGGCTCAACCGATTTTGATTTAGTTTTTCTGTCTTGATCGAGAGGGTTCTTAGCTATGTTTGAAGCCATTAGATGATATCACATCTTCTCTAGATATATGGGGGCTTTTTAAAATTTTTAATTTTTGTTATTATTAAACAATTTGTAATATCAGCATATAATTTATGTTAATTCGAAAACAAAATTAAAAACAATTTAAAATTAATGTGTTTTTATAGTTGCATATTTTTTTGCCGTTTTTTTTTTTAAATATTTTTCAGATTTTTTGGCTAATTTTTGCAGTTTTTTGATAGAATTTTCTGACATCAGGTGTCGTAAACCTCTTCCAATTTTAGAAATTTTTTTTGCCTTTGTTTCTGTTTGCAATCTTGAGAATTTTTAATAATTGTAAAAAGTAACTGCTATAGTTTGTAACGTACAGATGTATGTAGAATAAGTGTGTTTGTACTTACATTTTAGAAGCATTTCTAAAAGATGTTCTAACGCTTCCGATAGCACTTAGTTCGCTTCCTAAACTGCCAGCAATAGCTGCAGTTTTTTATTTAATTTTGTTAATAGCGCCCATCTTTTTGTATTCACCCTCCTCATTGGAATGATTGCATATGGTGTACTCTGGCTTTACAATCATTACGCCAGCATTCACATTTTATTAGGCAGCTTTGAACTAGCTCTGCTTCCCGAAAAAACGCGTTCCTTTACATACATATGTATTAGCGATGCACGAATATTCGTATTCGTATACGAATTGTCGAATATTCGGCCATTTTCAAGCGAATACGAATGTATTCGTATTCGCTACATTCAGGCAAATGCGAATAGGAATATATTCGTATTCGTCAAATTCAGGCGAATACGAATATTTTGCCAAAGAAATTAAATAAATAAATGCATAAATCCTAAACAAAATTTAATTAGATGACTAAAAATTTTAGTTTGTACAAATACATTAATTTTTTTATAGAAATTTGTGCTTTGTATCATTTTCAAATATTATTCTATGACAATCATTAAAATTTTAGGTACTTGTCATTAACTTTAAAGTACGCCAACAAAAGTGTGAAGTCCTTTTTCATAACAATTTTTTAATATTTCATATTGCATATAATATTCGTATTCGTATTCGCGAATATCGTTTCAAATATTCGTATTCGTATTCGCGAATATCGTTTGAAATATTCGTATTCGTATTCGCGAATATTAAAAATTGACATTCGTTACATCACTAATATGTATGTATATAGACTTAAGGCTCAGTTAGCCGACTGTAATTTAATGTAACTGCAACGTAGGAAACAGCTGATCGATATTTTTATATGAAAAGTAGGTTACGTTACATTACATCTCTATAACCATTTTCATTAGTTTTCGTATAACAATATCGTTCAGATGTTTCCTACTGTTGCACTTACTTTACATTACAGTCGGTCGGTCCAATACACACGTAGCACACTTTTATTATTTATTATTTTATTATAATTACAGTTCATTTTGAACCTAATTTAAAGATATCTAATAGGTATGTTATTACAATGTTGGTATAACAATTTCTTAAATATGTTTATATTATCACAATTTTTAATTTCAGTTGGTAATTCATTATATTATTTCAGTTCTTTATAATAAAGATTTGCACGGTCGGCTTCAGTTGTGATTTCTACTACCCGGAAGTCATTTCTTCTTGTGTTGTAACTATGTATTTGGTATTATATAAGACTGTCCAATAGTCTCTATCCGGAATTACCATTAAGGGTGTTCTACCAAAATAGATTCTAGCGTCCTTATAGACCGTAAACCCAGGGGTTACGGATTCCTGATCACCAAAACCGATCGTATTTACTATCGATGTGTGTCCTGATATTCCTGCCCTCACCAAACCTGTTTCTACGAGTCTAAGAAGACTTCTAGTCGCCGTTCCCACCACAAAGTCCTCTATATGATGTAGATGAAGAATGGCGTCCAAGGCAGCCTGATGTGTTCTCCTCTGAGCACCTTTGATGCCCATCGCGGCACATCTCTGAACCTTAGCTAGTAATCTCCTGTGACTTTCCCTCCTCAATGCCTTACCACACAACCATGTCAAAATCCTTAAGAATTGCGTTCATTTCCAACAACCACAATAGAGATGACAAAACTCTTGCCTGTGGTGTACTTCTTATCACTAGTCTCCTCAGGCGCGTCCCACCCATACTCAAGTTGATGATTCTGCTTTTAAGTATGATAATTATCCACTCCACTAGAAAGTTGTGAACCCTAAGAATCTTCAGCGACTCCGCAATAGCCTCTATAATTATGTTGTTTAAGGGCTCCCTCAATTTGTAAGAATGCAGCAGTATGTAATCCTTGTGCTGCAGTCCTCTCTCTATAACACCAACCACGACATGAAGCGCACTCTCAACAGACCTGCCTTTACCACAGGCATGCTGAGTGCCACTAATGACGCGGGTATCAATTGTGTTTCTGAGATGCAGATTAATCAGTTGCTCTAATGATTTCAAAAGAAATGGCGCAAGACTGATTGGCCTGAAATCCTTCGGCATTGAGTGGCTTGCCTTACCCGCTTTGGATATGAAGATGACCCTAACCTCTCTCCAGCCTTTCGGTATAAACCTCCTGCTTAAGCATATCTTAAAGACATACACCAGAGACAGTATCACGCGCTCTGGGACATTCTGCAACATGGCCGAAAAAATACCATCTGGGCCCGGTGATTTATACGGTTCAAATTAATTTATTGCCCATGTTGTTTTTTCCAACGCCACTATGTCGTCCACTGCTTCTACTAATTCCGGTTCCGACAAGTAGTTACAATTAACCTCCGTCTACGGTTTGCACAGCGATTATAATCGTAATCGTAATCGCGATTAATCGCACCTTCGTAATCGTAATCGCACCCATTAATCGCTCGATTGCGATTAACATTTTTTCCATTTTTTAAGCACAGAATTTATGCCAAATTTTTATACAGTTCAATACAATTTTTAATACAAAATGTATCTATATATTTGGAATAAACCTGCCTATATGTTTTCATTTTATTGGCGCTTTAACAAATCAGCAGTAGACTTCAACCATACTTTTGAAAAGTTTTAAACCTCTTATCTTATGCACATACTTTCAAAAATCCAATATCCATAATTCCAATAGAGTAGGCTCAGAAACTTATACAAAACACAAGAAACGATTTACTTATATTTATATTTATCCTACAGCTTAACGCATTAGAAATATTATAAGGCAAAACGATAATTAAAATCCAAATAAAACACTCATTAAATTTTTCATTTCATTTTACTATATTCTCCCAATTTTATTTCAAAAACGACTTAATATCTCAAAATTTTATTCACTCTTATTCCAGCTGTCGTCATCGACGTCACTTTAACACAATACCAAAAACCCATACAGTTCGACTAAAACTCATGACGCAATTTATTTTGGTTGTAGAAAAAATTATAATAGTATATTTTTTTGATTAATCGCGTTTAACCGATAGTCGCGATTAATCGCATATTTTTTAATTGTAATCGCGATTATGAAATTCTGCGATTATTTGCAAACCCTACCTCCATCGTTGCCTCTTCTCCTACTTCCCTACAGCCAGGAAAGTGATAACTCATTAACAGAATCAATCTCCTCATAGCAGTTCCCTTGTACTTATTATACAATACCTTATGATTGTTCCAGTCCGCAATCTTTCCTGTGAGTTTGCCGTATTGAAAAATCTTCTAATCGAAGACGTCAGATCTTGTAGAAGGCGGTTTTCTTTTGCTCGGGAAAACCACTGGACAGGACTGTTCAAAACATTCCCTACAAGCGTTAGTGAAATATTCCACTTCCTCTTCCACTCCTCTTTGTGTATCCACACCCTGTGGAGTTTCCCTTGCTCTAATATCAACAGTGCCCCTATAGGTATCCCAGTCAGTCCTTCTTGGATTCCTATGTGCGAAAACGTACAGTCCTTATCTACCATCCAGTTCTCTACCAGGTTCCTATCTCTGTTAGTTGTGTTAGTTATGTTATGTCTATAACCTCTGCTCTATCCCTATTCCTGAACGTAGGTAAGTTACCGTTGTTGCAAATAAACTATTGCTAGAAGTTATTAAATCAAACACCAACTCACCTCTTTTGTTAATGCCGCAACTCTTCTGAACCTTGCATATTCGGTCAGCTTCTGCACATTTGCTAAAATGCAAGTTCTTACCTTATCCCCTGTGACAGGGACATACAATGTGTAGTCCGTGAATCTTCAACCGCAATTCCTATTTTTATTAATCCAAGGTTCTTGGACCCTTTTGATGTGTATTACCAGCTCGGCCGTGGCTGCCTCACTGTGGTGCAGGTTTATCTGCATCCGACTTAGTAAATCTAAATCTGACAGTCCCCAAGCAGAACTTCACAACACCCCCCAACAACTGCACTCTCTTTAGAGACTCCTCTACGGCAAACCGTAGATCTTTACACGCGTTCTCTCTACAATCCATTGAAGCCAAAGGCATCCATTGGTTAGTCCTGAGAGGCGAGCTCTGCACTGCCAGTACCGACAGTATGGTTTCCATCGATCTAATGGGTGGTGGAAACCACGCTGTCACCACTGCTCGGAAAGGGAGGCATGAGGCTGAAATTACCTTTAGTTTTGGCTCCGGTCGAAGGTTGCCACACCTGTCAACGACGGTTTTAAGGAAATCAAATGATTTCTTATTACCGCAGTTAACAAGTTTGAGACCCTTTGCCCAGTCCGTGCCATGGAATTGTAATTCCTCCTCCTTTTCTACCACCGCTAGGCCGATTTGATCGATGAGCCTACCTTCCTCCCATCCGGATCATTCCTATCTATAACAGCCGCCCGTAGGTCGCCTGGCTCGCCGACTTCTTTACGTTCTTTGACGTAGAGGGTAACATTTCAATTTGCTGAGCTCGGTGTCGAATTGAGATGGATTGAGTTTGAGTGACATCATCACGTACAGCTGCGACATTTTCGGTCGAACACCGTTGTTGTCTTTACATCACTAACAGGCCCAGTTTCGGAAAATTTATCCATTAATCATTAATAATTTGCAGTTGACTCTTTTGGAGCATTATTGTGACCCCAAATTGTTCGCAATTTGCGAACTGTAGCCGCAAAACAATTTCACAATGAGAATGCGTTGTTCATTCGTGTAGCGCTCCATTTTTACTAACCTCGTACCTTCTACTAGCAAACAATAACAATCTTTCAAATGTCAAACAATGACACTTCGAATGGCGCCAAATTTAAATCTTGCGTTCTTGTTCGGACACCATTTATATAATTTTTTATGTTTCAGTGTAAAGAAGTTTTGAACTGGCTCTGCTTTCCGAAAAAAAGCATTCCATTTTAATATTTTTTTTAAATTTTCAATTTCACTTAGTCCTCGTCCAGACTTGCAATTTTTGTTGCTGCAATTTCTTAAATTTCTGCTTTGAAGTTGCATAAGTGTCCACATTATGAAATTATAATTTATATTTAATTATATTATAATTAAAAAATTTCTATTACACCACAAATTTCCTTAAAAATTAAGAATTCTATTTATTTTTTGTTATATTTTTTGTTTTTCACACAACTGAATAAATAAAATAAATAAAAAACGTCAAGTACAACTAACAAATTGATCATGGTGTAATTGTACAGGTGACTGCGTAAGGATTTGTTATACAATAATACGGCAACCATAGCTATGTAAAGAACCGAAGAATGTCAAAAGCACAAACATTTTTGTATCAAAACAAAACGAAGTTTCTGACATTCGTTAGCTACAAAGCACATAGAGCAAAAAATTATCAGCTGAAGTAGCGCTGCCACCTGTTTAAATACACCTTGAAATTGATATAAACAAGTACGAATTTCAAATCAAAAGAGAATTGCCGAGCACATGAAACTGTGTACCCCTCGCCAATCTTCTCACCCCTCTCACCAATAAACTCAAGAATTGCTGCAACAAAAATTGCAAATTGAAGGAACCTCAACTTCCACTACACATGCCGGGAAATACTTGATTAATATTCACAAAATAAAATTAAAAATTTCATTCCCGTTAAATGTACTAATAATAAAAAATTATTAACATTCACATACAAAATGAAAAATCTCATTTGAGTCCCCTTAAATGTACTACTAATAAAAATTGAATTTTCTAAAATATATTCATTTAATTAAATAATATAAATCCCAAAAAAAATTTATGGATTATTGGAGCAAATTTTTATTTCCTGGAATCTTAGCGAAATTTGTAGAAATAAGAAAAAAGGCCCCACAGCAAAAATTTTATATTTTTGGGCTTCATTTAATTTTTCATTTTTACGGCTATATTTCATTTCAGAAAAAATGAAATAACGTCACAATTAAGAAATGAAAATTGCCCCAAAAAAATTAAAGAATTTTCGTGTTGTTGTTTTCTATGTAAACATTGGCCCATTTTTCATTTTGCGTTTCGAGCCTTATTTCCTGGGGTCTTATTTTGCAACGCCGCGGCGAAAAAAACACAACTTTAATTACAGGTGTTTTTAAAAGTAATAATGGTTCTGTTGACGTTTTAACATCACGTACGATAAATTTTTAAATAGACTTTTTATTAATATCAATACAAAGGAAATGATATTTGATGCTCTATACCAATGATGCGCACACAATGCCCCCGGGGGCCGAACAATTTTCGCGATTTACACATACACAACATGAATGTTGACGAAGCGCACTGCAAAGAGTACAAAAGTTATAATTTTATTCAGTTGTATTCCAACTTTTAAGCAAGAAGGTTGATGTCGCTTGATTTGTTAAGATACAACAACAAAATACACAGTTGAGATTACAAGTTAGAGAAAAAGAGAAGAACAACTGAGTATTTTTATGATTTTTTTTCCAGCATTTGAATACACTTGGAATAATTTTATGTTTACATATTAACCATTTTTTTATTATTTTGAAATGTAGAAGGTATATTATGAGAAAAATTTTTTAATAAATACCGCAACATGCAGCCAACTAATGGCTACATAAATTATTTAAAATTGAAAATTTTCGACAAAGCAAATGCTTTACATTACGTAAAACAATCAATCGTAATTTAACTTATTTTTTATTTCCACTTAATCTTTTTCATGATATAATATTTGATTTTTTTAATGTTTCATTCATACTTCAGTTCATGTTATTAATTAAACATAAAAAATGTTGTATACAAAAACATTATTCAATACATTTACCAGCAAATTTCTCCCAGTGCACTCACCACTACACACACATTTTGAATCTGTTTCTCTTTGTGGACAACGCTGCTCTATACAATAAAAAATATTAAAAAAAAACGTGAAAAAATATCTGCATGACAATTATTACTTTTAAAATAACGTGATTGAAAAAAAAATGATTTTCGGAACATGGTTGATAACCAATTTAGAAATGCATACTACTAATATGGTTTGTACAATTGCATAAACAATTGAATATTTTCTATTAGTGCCATCTTTTGTCAGCATATTGCGGGTTTTTATCGAAGTTTCAGCTAGCAACGAAGTGTTGCACTGCCAAATTTCGGCATAATTTTGAGCAAATCAAGTCATTTGAGAAAATTTGCTCATATGAAAAATGTATGGGAAATCAATTAACAAATTAATTAATTTGGGGACATCAAATTAATTAATTGGAGCAAATCAAATGTTTTGTATGGAATCGCACTATTAATTATGTCGCGTTAAGAGTTTGGTTCCAGGTTTGGAAAGTTGATATTTTTGTATGTAAGAGTAACTAACTAAAACTATTTTTTTTATTTGTTAAACATTTATTTATTTATACATGTTCTATGGCCAAGATGTTATTAACAGAATTTTAAAAAAGTGTTGTGGCTGACTGTACACGACCTATTCCTTCACATGGGAAGTAGCAACGTGTTTGTTAAAGAAATTCCACAAAACAACCACAAGATTATGCGTTTACCCATGGTAGATCAGTCAACCAGTGCGAGCGAGACGAAAAACTCTCGAAAGCCAAACAACACACACAAGCCTGACCGAATTTAAGAAATAATTACGATGACGCAAGATCTGTTCTTCAGCCCATAGCAGCTTAAACATATTTTTTGTATTTTATAAGGCTTTGTCTCGACATGTTATAGTTATGAGATTTAGAGCTAAATCTAGTTGCTTTTTACTAGATTTCCCATACAAAACGAAATCTAATCTACTCAAAATGTAATATTTTTATATATTTTTACTACCCTGTTCAATAGAGTGGTTCGCCTTCCATTAAAAAAAAGTTAGTGTGCCAGTTACACCCTAGGATTAAAGCTAATGTAAAAACAATTCCAACATAAAACATAAAATTTGAACATAAAATTGACGAAACGTCGGGAAAAATATGTAATAAAATTGAGTTTTTATTGACATAAGACAATATAGGCATAGAGCTTGTTACTTTCATCCTTTCTTAATAATTACATGAAGTGAATTCATGTTTAACCCTTTACTAAGTACGAAGTAAATTCTTCCATATTGAAGTGATAAAATTTAACATCCAAAAAGCTTCAAAATCAGGGAATATGCAGCGGTGCTCCATCGACTTAAAATAAAAAAATTTAACCTATAAAAAAACGCCATCGAACCAGAAAAGATGCATTGGTTCGATCCAGTCGTTTTAATGAAGAATAATTCATTTAAATTCCCGCACAGCAACTACCCCTATGCTAAAAGTTAATTTGGACTTCAAGTATGCTTTAGTCAAAATTTGTACAGTACAGTTCAAGCTCAAATAAATTTTTTTTTGCATAAGAGGGATGATCTCCAATGACAAGCCACTGCGTACCTCATCAGACCCCGTGTCTATCTACTTTCACTCAGCTAAAATCTAGTTTAATTTATCTTGTCTTCTTTAGAAAATCACTTTAATTAATAAAAATATTTCATTAAATAAAAAAGGTACTGATTAAGAAATTATTCTTGATAAAAAAACAATTTAATATTTAATGAATATTTCAGTAGTTTGTTGTTGTTATCAGTGGAGTACAACAAAAAAGTTGTTTTTCCCCTTATTTGATCAAATTTACTTATTATCCTTAAACGAATATATTGTAAATAAAGAAATACATACATATATAAAAAAAAATATTTCATGAATGTATTTCGGAATAATTACACTGTGCCATTTCAAAAATGTAAAAGCGTTGGACCTGGCGAGTAAACCTAGTTCGAGTACGCCGAAATTAATGGTGCTAACTAACTATTTTTTAAGTTAGCTTTTGTTTAAAAAATAAGATTGAAAACTTGGTTAAAAGCACCTAAAAATCTTAAATATATAGATGAACGTGCGCCCTAAAGAAATTAAAAAAAAAATGTAAGAAATAAAATTAAATAATTTAACTAAAATTAAAATTACAAAAAAATCCATTTTTTGACTAAAAAAGAATTCGAAAAAAAGATTCCAATTTTCTTTCCAAAAAATTTTTCTCAAGACGCAATTGTATTTTTCTGCCTGGCTAACTATGTATGTATATGAGTACTTATTTTATGTATATTTTTAGGTTTCATTGTTGGAAATGCTGGATTGTATGTCACCCTTTTACAATTTGTTATTGCCTATATAATTTTATTATTTACCGTGGCATCTGTATGTGCAATTTCCACAAATGGCGCTATTGAAGGAGGAGGCGTATACTGTAAGTTATTTTTATTTTGTAAACCTCGTTTATTGTCAAAAGGATTATTTAAATTTTTTTATATATCAGTCAATTTTGATTTGTGTATTAAGCTTCGAATAGTGCAAAAATAAGTACATATCGCACACTAAATCATAAAGTCACAACTCAAAATGATCAACGTGTTTTTTATTATATAAACCAGTCAATTGAACAAATCTCTAATGACCGCAACAATTTCTTTTGCAATAGTGTCTTCTTGAATAATATAAAATACCGTTCACAGAAAAAAGTGTTCACCAATTAATATTTTCAATTAAGAATTTAATTATATTAATTAAATTTTTAATTGTATTAATTAATTTGACAGGAAAAACTTAATTGATATTATCAAATTGTTTATAGGTGAAAATTTAATTAATTTTTTAATTGATACTACAAATATTTTAATTAATATTACAAAATCATTCATATTACTTTTTTGTGTGTTATATGTTTTTTATGTTACATACTTGCGTAGTTTCTACAGTATCAACAATTGTTATCCACTACTCAGCATATGATATTTAGTGCGCGATATGTACAATAAAGTGTCACAAAAAAAAGTTCGCCGTATTGTTGCAAGAAGATTAGTGACAAGAGGTACACCACAGGGAGGAGTTTTATTACCTCTTTTGAGTTTGTTGACAATGAACGCAATTCTTAACCGTTTTGACAGGAGCGGACGGAAGACTGTTTCTTATGCGGATGACGTGGTTTTACTGGTAACGCGAAATTTTCTTTCCACTATCAGTGAAGTCATGCAGTCGGCGTTGAACGATTTATCCTCCACCAGCAAAGGATTGGGAGTCAACCCAGATAAAACCGAGCTAAACCTATTTACCAGGAGATACAAAATATAAAGCTTTGTACAGCCCAGGACTTGAAGGGTTAGAGTTGAAACTAGCAGAGGGAGCGAAATGCCTGGGTGTTTTCCTGGATAGCAAGCTCTCTTGGAAAAGGAGCACTAAGGAAAGGCTAAAGAAAGCGCTCGATGGCTACTACGCATGCAGAACTGTGGTCTGCAACCAAAAATAGTAAACTGGATTTACAAATCGGTTGTCAGAATGGTTATTTCCTATAATTGTGTGGCATGGTGGGATGCATTGAGGAAGGAAAGTTAAAGTTACAGGAGATTACTAGCTAAAATTCAGAGTTGTGTCTCGCTGGGCATCACAGGTGCTCAGAGGAGCACACTTCAGGCTGATTTGGACGTCATTCTTCATCTACTTCCTATAGAGGTCTTTGTGGTAGGAACGGCGACTAGAAGTCTCCTTAGACTCGTAGAAAAAGGTTTGGTGAGGATAGGAATAACTGGTCACACATCCATCTCAAATGAGATCAGTTTTAGTGATCGGGATTCACGGACTATGAGGTCACTGGTAATTCCGGATAGGGACTGTTGGGTCATATCCGATAAGCTATATGAAGGTAGTGCGGTCTTTACAGACGAATCAAAAATAGGGTACGGTATCATCGCTATCTAGCACAAATTTTCCCCCCGCAACTGTATATGCCAAGACTGGTGATGTGCGCAATAAATATTTTAGTGTCTGGAAAGCCTTCTCCTGCGATTCACTCCAATCGTATGGTTGCGACTTCTTTGTCAGCTCATGTAAGCTTGCAGCTACGCTGGCAAAATTTTGCACAAAGCGTCTGTAGTATGTGCAAAGGCCCAAAAAGCTGCGCAATTCGTGAAGATTTCTTGGACGATGCCAGTCTTTTACTGCTCGTATTTTATCTTCATCTGTTGAAATGCCATCTGCCGTAACTTTATGGCCCAGATACTTCACCTCTTTCTGGAATAGTGCACACTTTTTGATGCTGAGTTTGAGTCCAGCCGATGATATGCGCTGAAAGACTTCAGTCAGATTTTTAAGGTGTTCATCAAAACTCTTCCCCATTACAAGTATGTCATCAAGATACATCAAGCATGTTTTCCAGTGCAGTCCCTTTAATACTTGCTCCATGAGCCACTCGAAAGTAGCCGGAGCATTGCAGAGTCCAAATGGCATAACATTAAACTGCCACAGACCATCGCATGCGCTGAAAGCAGTTTTCTCCTTGTCTTTCTCTGCAATCTACACCTGCCAATAGCCGCTTTCTAGATCTAATGTGGAGAACCACTTCGTTAAAGCAAGCGTGTCTAAGGTGTCGTCAATTCTTGGTAGCGGGTAACTGTCCTTTTTGGTCACGTCATTAAGTTTTCTATAATCGACGCAAAATCAAGTACTGCCGTTCTTTTTCTTTACTAAAACTACCGGTGAACTCCAGGGACTTGAAGATTGTTCGATTACACCACACCGCTCCATTTCGTTGACCAACTCTTTTACCTCAGTTCGCTTAGCCTTGCATAGCCTGTATTTATTTCATGTTTCACTATTGTCGTTCTCCTTTGGCTTTGATTTTTCCAGGCAAAAATGCAGGCGTGTCTTTTTAGCAGTTGTTTGGCCTTATTTCTATAAGGAGGTGATAGCACTGCTACACATTGCTCCACATGTGCCTAAAATTGTTCACGCTCCTTTGCAGACATATTGGCAGGTTCTGGCTGTTTATCGCAGTTTATTATTGCCTCTGCTGGAGCACATTGACCTATTTCGAAATTCTTGTTGATGAATTTTTCTTGGCCTGATAAATTAAGTACCCTTATGGGGACCTTTCTTCCATTGCA
Organism: Tachina fera; assembly: GCA_905220375.1. Lineage (NCBI taxonomy): Eukaryota > Metazoa > Arthropoda > Insecta > Diptera > Tachinidae > Tachina > Tachina fera. The sequence continues at coordinate 38,795,140 of LR999965.1, read as the reverse complement.
AGTTTTTACGAGGGCTTTTGCTGTTAATAGCTCACTCTTAATTTCTGCTGGTTCTACTACCCACAACCGATTGTCCTCACAACCCCCTCCATTCGTGCCCATATTACTGATTCAGACCGTTGTGGTAATATCTGATTTTCAATAGCAAGCAGTTTCTTGATGTGCATCTGATTTTCATATCCAACATCAAGCGGTATTTCGACATTACGCCAAATCATCACTTGTTGCCCCATATGCAAGTTGATTCCGTGGTTTATAGGCTCCAATAATAACCTCGTCCACAATATCGGCAACAATAAATACGTGTTTCACACTGATATTTGCAATAGTCACCTTCAGTCTTACCATAGACAGTATATTACTTATAGTTTCACATTTCCCCTTCACTACATCGGGCCTGATTATTGACTGCGATGCTCCTGTGTCTATGGTAAGGATGTGCTTTTCACCGTTGATGTATCCACATGCAGTAAGGTTGCTATTTTTCTGCTCCATCATTGGTATGGAGATTGTGGGGCCGTCGTTTGTGGGAGCTAGCTTTTGCCCCTTAGTGTAGAGACTCATTGGGCTTTTGTCCTCTACATCGTAATTCCATGCTGTATAGATCACGCTTGTGTTCACCACCATATTTGCGTTGCAGTGCCGCCATTATATCATCAAAACTGTTTCTGCAGCCTACTGGTACAGTTTCGAGTACTTCTGCTGCTGCACCTTTTAAGGCCAAAACTAGCTCTATGGCCTTTTCTTCAGTGTCCCATCCATTTCTGTTGGCCACTGTTTCGAACTAAAATTTGAAGATGTTCAATGGTGCACTTCCATCGAAACAAGGCGCCTTTATTCTGCTCTGGAGCAAATCACACTGGTCCGCCTTGGCACTGGAGATTGACGATTTTTGCTTCCAGTTCGTGCAATTTCTCATCTATGTCTTTTATTTGTATCTCGACGCCACCAATTTTTAAGCTATGCACTTTATTTTCTAGCTCTGAGATTTTCTCGTCAAACTTACTGATTTGTATTTCAATGTCATCTACTCTTCTATACATATAAGCCCTCAGAAATTTCTTGAAGTTTCTCATTTGTGGTCTTAACTTCAGCTAGAATTCTCTCGTTGTTGGCTCTAAAAGTTTCGTTGTTTAGCTTAGAAGACTCTTGAATTTCAGCCTTCATTTCGGCATTAGCTCTAGAAGACTCCTGAAATCTGTCATCCATAGCTCTAGAAGACTTCTGAAATCTGTCACCCATTTTCTTATTGACCGCTTTTATTTCGCTCATCATGGCAGCAAACATTGCCCTGATGTCTGTGCTGGTTGGAGTACTAGCAGAAGGAGCAGATGCTTCTTCCATCTCATATTTCTCTTCAAATTCGTACGCTCCTATGTCAACGCCACGAATTGAATTCATCTATTAGCCTCTTTTGAAGTTCTGCCTTATTACCTGTTGTCGGCAGGTCACACTTATTCAATTCCTTTTTGAGTTGCTCCACTTTTAAGTCTTCGAACTTCATTGTAGATTTTCTTTCCTTGTATTACAAATTAATTATTTTTTAATTAATTTATTATTTTTATTTTGCAATCCCACTTCTGATACCAAATGTTACGTTTAAATTTTATTAAACGTGTGAGTTCTTTTGATTGCTCAAAAATAAAAATAAATAACACGATTTTTATTATTTCCTACTGAACTTGCTTTTATTCTTGACGAAGAAAATTACAACTTGTTTCTTATTTACTTCTTAACGTTATTATACACCGCACGAGGTCTTTTACTTTCAATGATGTTGACTCCACTAATTTCTAATTAGCACTGACTGAATCTCACATACGGCAACTCTTTTTATACTACAAAACCGGATCTAGAATGTTCGCTAATAGATGGCGCAGTAACATGCATGCATGTATGTACTTAGGAAAACCAACTGGAAGAAACTATTACCGCACAACGATGTGGCTGTTAGGCGTATATGTTTATTGGTAGCCAGATGATTAAACAGTATTCTGGCATGTTTGTAGGTGATTCGATTGACCGTTAGTTTTTGAATTTTCAAAATAACGACTTGTATGTTGGCAATGCGCTGTGCTGCTGGTAGTACAGGGTGGTTACCATAAGTACTCGCACTTTTATTTGTATACGTGTACGTCTGTAGCTATGTACACAATTGTTGTTGCTACAGTGCTTGCACGCGAATATGTGTGTACGTTTAGTGCTTTAGCTAAATACTTCTAGATAGTTCTTTACATTAACCCTGTAGGAATATTTTTACGTAACAATATTTTGATATGATCCAAGTTGTCTGTATTTATGGCGGCTCTCGAGTTTGGAAAAAATTTGGTCCATGCGTTGTTCATTTTATGTTAATAAATGCAATCATGTTTAGTTGCGAATTTGAAGTTATGCGGCTTTCATATTTTGATTAATTTAATATTTTCATACTTATACATATGTATATCTTAATTCAGAGAATAAAAGACTCGTATTCTAAATAGGCGGCGAAAAAAATAAATAAGTACAGAGAATCTTAAATTTTCGAAATCAGCTGTGTTGCTGCCTACCGCTTTATTTTACCTACATTATTTAAAAATAGTTTTTGAGAATAGTAAAGAGGACTCTAGCAAATAATTAACAGAATATGAATTATTCGCAGCTGAAATTACTTGAAATAAAATATAATTCTATTTTTGAACTGATTCTTTTTTGATTATATAAACAAGCTTATTTAGCTGTACGGTTTTCACCAGGAACTGCTGACTTTCATCTTAAATGTCATGTAAACAAATTCTATTTTTGCAGTTATGATAAGTCGTACACTGGGACTTGAATTTGGCGGTTCTATTGGCACACTTTTCTTTTTAGCAAATGTTGTGGGTTGTGCTATGGCTATATCCGGTTGCGTTGAGGGCATTATGAATAATTTTGGTCCGGGAGGCTATTTTTCAGGTCACGAAGGATTTTTGCCGGATGGTACTTGGTGGCGTTTTCTCTTTTGTACATTAATCAATACATCAATGCTCTTGGTGTGTCTAATTGGAGCTTCGTTATTTGCCAAAACATCTGTTCTTATTTTGGGTATAGTAACGGTCTGCTTATTAGCTACATACGTAAGCTTTTTGGCTGAGGGTCCCAACAAGGTAAGCGTTAATTTATTATAATCCTATGTTTAAAAATACATATGTATTTCTCCTTATCGTGGTTGGTGTATTTCGACTTTGACTTTGACTGCGACGTTTTTTTTCTCTTTAAATCCTGGTACTCTGTTCGAAGTTGTGAAAAACCTTGATTATTTCGCGTGAAAAATTTGACGTGTACTAAATATAGCCCAACTCGCGTTTTTTTTTATATAAATTTCTCGCTTTTATTGGTTGGAAGTATGAAACATGGTTAAAATTCCGTGCGAAAAAAGCACTGCTCATATTGTTTCGCAGCTAAACTAAAATGAATCCAGACTAATTTTGCATGGAAAGACATGGTTTTACGTGTTTTCACAACAAGAACAGAGTACTACTTTTGCGAATTTATTTCGCAAATATTTCATACCAAATACTTGCATATGTAGTTTTACAGCATTTCGCACGAAATTGTGAACAAAGTATCAGGCTTAATCTAGGACGAAAACGTCGCAGTCGGAGTCGAATTACGACAATCAGCATAAGGCCCATTGTTATACTGAATGCAAAACCAAAACTAGCTGTTCGCACAAAATTTTAATCTTCTATTTATACTCGTATATTACTAACTAAAAAAAACTACAACTTGGATGTTTTCATAAAAAGTTTTATTTTTCTAGGAAACTTAAAAAAAGTTTAGTTGTATGAATTTGATTTAAAACTAACGATATACATACATACATATATACATTTGTACATATATATAACATTTGTAATAACTTCTTAAGTTTGTTATCATATTTTCTTTATAAATAAATTTTATTGACCAGTAGCAAGTTTTATCGCAAAAAATATTAATGCAATACACACATCCATACTTATGTATTTATATAAAAGTAAATTTGTTATACTTTTTTCTGATCGTTATGAATAATTGTATAAATAAATTTATTCTATTCTCATTTCTATTGCTTTATCTTTAGGCTACATTAAAAGCTTTAAAATAGAATATTCTAATTATGTATGTATGTATGTATATATTAGTGATGCACGAATATTCGTATTCGTATTCGAATTGTCGAATAATCGGTCGTTTTCAGGCGAATACGAATGTATTCGTATTCGTCAAATTCAGGCGAATTGCGAATACGAATACGAACATTTTTCCAATGAAATTAAATAAATAAATGTATAAATCCTAACAAAATTTAAATAAATGACTAAAAATTTTAGTTTGTACAAATACATTAATTTTTTTATAAAAATCTGTGCTTTGTATAATTTTCAAATATTATTCATTGACGATCATTAAAATTTTGGGTACTTTTTATTAACTTTAAAGTACGCCAACAATAGTGTGAAGTCCTTTTTCATAACAATTTTTTAATATTTCATATTGCATATAATATTCGTATTGGTATTCGTATTCGCGAATATCGTTTCAAATATTCGTATTCGTATTCGCGGATATCGTTTGAAATATTCGTATTCGTATTCGCGAATATCAAAAATTTACATTCGTTATATCACTAGTATGTATGTATATACACATGCATGTTTGCATGTGTATAGTTCTTTTAACATTTTTATATTGCGAGTATCAATTTTGTTTAAAATGATGTCATTCTTCATAAAGGTTGTTTTGAACAAAATCCAACTTTTTATGTCAGCCCATATTAAGATATATTTTATAAACTTGTATGTACTCGTATACATAATTTTGAAAGCTAAAATAGATAATTATGTACATACATATGTATTTTTTTTAGGTTCCTATACCAGATGAAAACATAATAACTAAAAATGGTACTGAATTTTTAAATTATACTGGTTTAAATGCCCAAACTCTTAAGGATAACTTGTATGAAAGTTATGGTCCCGATTACACATCTAAAGGCAAAATAGTTGATTTTGCCACAACATTTGGTGTGTTGTTCGCTGGTGTTACGGGTATTATGGCAGGGGCAAATATGTCGGGTGAATTAAAAAGTCCTTCGAAAAGTATACCGTTGGGTACATTATCTGCTGTGGCATTCACATTTATTTCATATGTCATACTGTCATTCCTAATGGCATTTACTACGCCACATGAAACAATGAAAAATAATTACCTCTTCCTAATGTATGTTAATTTCTGGCCGCCATTTACTGCTATTGGCATTTTAACAGCCACTTTTTCGACGGGCTTAAGTAATCTTATTGGTTCCAGTCGTATACTGGAGGCTTTATCGAAAGATCAAGTTTTTGGTTCTTTAACAAATTTTGTTATAAAAGGTACATGGAAAGGCAATCCTGTAGCTGCTGTCGTTAGCAGTTGGGTACTGGTAGAGTGTATTTTGTTGATTGGATCTTTGAACACAATTGCCCAGATCAACTCAGTATTATTTATGCTTTCGTATTTGGCTACGAATTTGGCCTGCTTAGGTATTGAATTGACAGGAGCTCCCAATTTCCGGCCACTGTTTAAATATTTTACCTGGCATACCTGTCTTTTTGGTTTAATTGGTACATTGGTTATGATGTTCGTTATCAATCCTATTTATGCATCCTCAAGTATAATACTATGTTTATTGTTGGTTATTGCTTTGCATCTGTTCTCGCCGGCGACACAATCAGCCCAATGGGGCTCAATATCTCAAGCTTTAATGTTCCATCAGGTAATTAATAATAATTTAAAAGCTTCCTTTCCTTTCACAAGAACTACATCTTCATATGTACTTTCTTATAAGGTACGAAAATATTTACTTATGCTGGATCCTCGTAAAGAGCATGTTAAATTTTGGCGTCCCCAAATGCTTTTACTGGTCTCCTCGCCTCGTTCTTGCTGTCCTTTGGTTGATTTTGTTAATGATATGAAAAAGAGCGGCTTATATATTATCGGTCATGTGAAAATTGGAAACCCCACTGATTTAGTAGATCCTGCTTCAGAGGAAAACAAACAATGGCTATCATTTGTGGATCATATGCGCGTTAAAGCATTTGCCGAAACAACTGTTGCTAATTCCGTGCGTGAAGGAGTTCAACATTTAATACGCCTATCAGGCATTGGCGCAATGAAACCTAATACTATAGTACTGGGCTTTTACGATAATGAGGCGCCGAAAGACTTTTTTGAGACGTAAGTTACGAAGCTTCGCTATCCATATATCTCATTTGTAGTTATACAAAATTTTATGAATATTTCCAGTGAAACATCTCCTTACAAAACTGACGGTTTCAATTCAGGTGAAATGCAAAACTTTCCGATACGTCGTGATGGAGAAGACAAAAATATTGATGTTACGGAATATGTAGCTATTATTAGTGATATTTTACTCATGAAGAAGAATTTATGTTTATGTCGACATTTTCATCGCTTGGACAAGCATTTTATAGCAAAGTATATTTGCAGTTTTTTTAAAATAAATTTGAAAACTTCTTCCCTATACATATGTATTTCACTAATTATTTTGCAGAAGTAAACATGTCAAATACATAGATGTCTGGCCTATCAATGTTTTTAACCCAAAAACTGAAGATCCCTTTGACGTTGTCTCATTATTTATGATGCAGCTGTCGGTGATTATGTTGGCTAAATGGAATCATTTACGTCTACGTGTCTTCTTGTGCGAAACTAATAATACAAACAATAGCACTACATTTGAAACGGAGGAAAGCAATATACCGCAAATAGAAATATTTTCTAAAATGAAATTGGAACAGAGTTTGAAATCATTACGAATAAATGCTGATATTATAGAGGTACTGGATAACTTTGATTGGAAAATTTGTTTATATTATTTACGAAAAATTAACAAAACGAACTTTTTACTTCTACAGAAAAAAATTGTTGTTAAAATGTTGTTGTTTTATTTCTTTTAGATTCAGGAATGGGCACGTGATACGGAATTTACTCGACATTCTCGAATACTTAAGCAATTCACACAACATGCCGAATCAGCTTCTGAAGTGATGACAGAAGAAAATCTGAATCGTTCATTGTTATATATGCAAAGGTAAGGTGAAAGAAAAACAAACTTAAATATTTATGTATTAACCAGGGATTGTGACGTTTATAAGTTTTATTTTAAAAATTACTTCTTAACAATTATTTCTACTAGATTTTTATTTATTCCTCAGAAAATAAAAGTTATTTTGTGACTTTTATTTATTCCTCACAAAATAAGAGTTACTTTTTTATTTTTTGCTCAATTTTTAAATTGTAGAAAGCGTATTTTTTGGGTTAATATTAATTTCAACTGATTTGAAATTGAATTTATCGCCAGAGTCTGTAAAAAACTCTTATATTTTAAATTAAATTTACTTTTATATATTATTCAGCTTAAAAGTTAAATTTTTTTTGAGAAAAAAAAAAAACAAAAAGTAATTGTATTTCGTGAGGAATAAATGTCATTTTCAAAAAATTACCGGCAAAGTTGAGTTTGTTAATAAAAATTAAAAAAAGTAAAAATCATTGGAGTATATTTGTATATTCCTTGTGCACTTCTCTATTAGTGTAACTTTTTCATTTTAAATTTGGAAAATAATCGTTATGTGCGATCCCTGGTATTAACATATGAAATATTGAACCAATTTTGACAGACTTCTAAAACGTCAATTTTTATGTCTTCGATCAAAGTGTAGTGTTTCAATAAAGCCTCAGTACAATACGTTGACAATGAAAAAAATGTCAAAACGTTGTCGAAAAGTATTAAGAGAACGCCGCAAACAAGCAATCAGCGTATTGGTTTAAAAGTTGATGTTTGTGGGTGTGTTCGTAAATGCATCACTGCTCTGCAATACAAGATCGCTGATAATCTGTTTTAGTAGTAATCATGTTTGTACACCATATTCGACATTTATTTGTGCGTTTATTTGTCATCAGTTTTAGTTTCTCACCTTTTGAAAAGTAGAACAACAAAAACAAAACTGATTCGTGTAAAACATGTCTAACAAATAGTGATCTAATCTTAGTCATTTATAAAATTGGGGTTATTCAAATGGTAGTCATAAAGGTCATATTGTTATAACGTTTTAAACTATTTAAATATATGTAATTGTTTTTGCTTTTATTTTTGCTTTCAAACAAAAATTTTATAACATTTTTACCTTCATCAGAAAAAGTAAAACTCAAAAAAATTTTTTTAAATCAGTTTAAAAATAGTAAAGTGAAATTGATAACTTGCTTGAAGTTACATGGAAGAAACATTAAAAAATATATGAAACGTTAAATAGTCCAGTTTTTAATTAATTCGTACTTAAAAAAATACATAACTTGTTTTGCTTGCAAATTTTATAGATTTTTTTGATGTTTATAAAATTAGCAAGGAAAAAATGTTCTGTTTTTTATCATAGCTGCAACTATAAAAGCTGTGGCCGTATTTAAACTTAAAATTTTGTTTAATAGGGCATTTGCACCTGCACAAAATTTGGCAGATTTTAATTAAAATCGTTATGAAAATCTATACCGTTTACATCAAGTTTTTTTGTCATTTATCAAGATTTTTTATTCAAGACAAGACTCATTAACTGAAAATTTTCCAAAACTAAAACCAAACAACTCTAATGTAGCCAATTCGCACACCTTTTAAGGTATACAGGCTGACAATTTATTAGAAATTAAAAAAAAAACATAGTTGTATCACCAAATTCTACTATGTATGTATATTTTAAGTAGATTTTGATAAAATCCAGTGACGAAGTTGATTTTGTTTTTGTATAGGAAATATACTAGATTTTGCTAAAAATCTGGTAAGCACTAAGTTTGGCTCAGATAAAAACGCACCATAAGAATACAATTTGTGAAGTATCGATCAAGTTTTTTAATTTATTTTCAAAATACCAAAATATATTTTTGGTATTGAAAAATCCATATTTTTCTGTTTTGTATTCTTTTGTTTACTTTTTCTTTTGTGTACAAGACAGCTGGACCATAGAAATACCACATTTAATAACAAAAAATATAAGCTTTGATTATTTTTCGGATTTATTAAAACGTATGAAAGCTGAAGAAGCAAAACAAAAACGGTACGAATTGAAAAATGTGAAAATGTTCGATTTCGTACAAGTTCTGTGTCAGACCCGATTATGACCTTTGTATCTAAAGTTTGAATACCCCAATTATTTATTTTTTGTTTTATAAAAATTTTTAAATGTAAAAAAAAACATTTTCACTTAAAGTTTTCTAAATTGTTTCTTGATTCTTTCAGATCCAATCAAATCATACGAGAACGCTCGGATCAAACTGCATTATCTTTCATATATTTGGCAGCACCACCACAAATCAATACACCCGATTTCGGTGAACGTAGCGCACGTTACATGGAATTATTAACCGAATTAACAGCAGATCTTCCTCCTACAATTTTAGTACATGGTGTGAGCACCGTTACTTCCACTACCCTATAAACACATGCTACATGTACATACATACATACGAGTACATGTATTATTCACAACTACTATATATATATAAAACAGTTATGGCGTGCACTGAGAATTATAATTTTAGGATTTTTCCTTAAAAAATATTTGAAAAATATTCCAGCACTGAGATTACTATTTATATTCACAATTACGTTCGAATAATCATGACATGAAACTGTTTTGTATAAACTATAATTGGTATTAAAAATCAGCATTTTGTATTTTAAACAACAAAAACATATAGCCAATTTAAGTAGATGTCAATTTTATTATTTTTGTGAAAATCATTTATATTTTTATCTGAATTTTAGAAAAATATATAGACGTAATAAATTAATATTAAAATCTTACGATGCAAAAGTTAAATTCCGATTGTTCTATCATTGTTTTGAATGAGATCTTGTTATTTTTGTACATTATGGTAGTAAATATTTTTGATTTGTGAACAGTTTATTAAAAAGTTCGCTTTGTATATCAAAACAATTTGTTATGAGTAAAAAAAGCTGGTGCGAAATTATGCAATTTTCGAACTCGAACGAAATGTTTTGAAAGTGTTTTGATATCGAATGCCGTAATTTGCTCCCTTTTTCTTTTATTTTAAAAATTAAAGAAAATTTATTAATAATATATGTATACATAAATGTATTTTTAATTTTTATTATTAATATTATTTTGCATACATAAATATCATGATAAATATCTGAAGCAACTATATTACCATATCACGATTGTTATTAACAATTCTAGATCATAATAAAACTTAGAAGTTAGGGACCTAATTTTTTAAAATGCAGCGCCAAGCGTTGACAAATTTTATATAGAAAAAATTTAAATTGCAAAAACAAAATACATACAAAATTTGTCAACGCTAAACGTTGCGTTTTACCAAATAAGATCCTTAATTTTTTACGACTAAATGTCTGAAATTAAAAAAATTATTATATATTTTCGTATCCAATATACATACATATAACACTGTCTTACGTAGAAAATATTATAAGTTTTTAATGTCTTTTTTAAGATCATTAGCTTATGCCGAAAAAGGAAAAAATCTGTTTTTACCATTTTGGTCATAACGGTACATTTGTCGATGTATGCTACTCTTTAAAGCGCCATCTAGAGTCAAAAAGCTATGTAAAATTTTAAAATTCCTGAAATAAGCATTTGTAAAACTGTGTAATACTATTTTCATCAAGTTATATCATTTTTAAATTTAATTTATTTATTAATCTTATAAATTTGACAAAAAAGCTCTCAAATTCATGTAAAATTTATTTTTAAATATATTAGATTTTAATTATATAATAAAAAAAATCACATTTTAGCATCACATATTGTTATCTTTTATTTTTTCCTGCAAATATAGGTTTCTAATAATCGACATTCCAGCGTGAGCATTGATGTTAAATGAATATATTCGAATAAAATTACATACTAGTTTATGCTTATTAATTGATTTAGTGCGAAAAGGACATCTTTCACAAAATGCGGCCACATAAACATTTTGCACAGGGCTGGCTGAATTGGAATTCACTTCATATAAGGCGCATTGGCTAAAATCGCCTTGATTTCTTTCATTAAATAAACCATTGTTTATATTTGCAATTTGCTCGTGTATTTCTGTCTTATTTCCATATACCAAATACTTTTTGGAAATAAAACAAACCAAATGCAAATATGTCTGTATGTATGTGACATAATTTTTTCGGTTTGGAGCGTATTTTTAGTTTTGGAGTACTTTTTGTGTTTTTTCGTTTTTGGCGATTTTTGTAAGTTCTAGCAGTTTTTTAGTTTTAGCGCTTTTTCCCGTTTTTGGCAGTTTTTTCGGTTTTTGGATATTTTTTCGTTTTGGCGATTTTAAAATTTTGGCATTTTTTAGTTTTACCTTTTTTGAAAATTTCAAGAGTTTTCCTCTTATGATACAGCAAGTTGTCAAAATTACATAGTCAATATTACATTAACTGATGGAACACCCTTTAATATGTACATAAATACATACAATTGTATGTACCATTTTTAGACATTCGTATTCGCCAAATTCAGGCGAATACGAATACGAATATTTTTCGAAAAAAAAAATTAAATAAATATATATATATATTTGAAAACGATCATTAAAATTTTGGGCAGTTTTTATTAACTTTAAAGTACGCCAACAGGAGTATAAAGTTCTTTTTCTAACAATTTTTTCATATTTCATTTTTCAGGCGCAAACATAACCCACATTTTATGGCTATAAATTTCACATGTAGATACGTGGGATTTTAAAATTTTTCGTTGCTCTTTTTGATACACCCTTTAATCTTTAAGTCTCCTGTATTTGCTTTTGTAGCGGCCAAAGTTCTACATATTCTCTCTAAATTTCAGGTCCGTAGCTCTTACGGTTCCTTAGAAAATAATCTGTGACGGACAGACGGACAGTGTACGGAAACAATAGGGTTCCTTTTCACCTTTGGTGTACGGAACTCTTAAAAGGGACCTACAGATCGAAAAAATCGATATTTACATTTTGCGGATTCTGATAGTAGACAATACGCTTTTTTTCTAATGCAATAAACTGCAGCTTTCTAACTGCATTAGTTTTGTCATAAATCATCCTCAAAATAAACTTTTGATAAAAAAAGTAAAACGAATCCAATGTGACAAACTTTTCTGCTACTGATCTAATTTGCTTGAAACTACTGCGAAATTAACAATATGGAAATAACATTATAATAAGAGATGATAAATGTACATGTGTACATACATATGTTCATGTGTACACAAATATGGCTCGATTATGGATGGCAACCGAACTACAGTTGCCGAGTTAACTAGCAACGCAACTGAAACTAAAATTGGTATTATGTATAGCAACTTCCTCCAGTTGCCGAAAAGATATCGAAAATGCGATTATGACAGATTGGCAACTGAAAATAATGTAAAAAATGCAAAATATAAGAAATACAAGTGCTTAAAACAAAATCGTTAAGTAAAAGTGCTTAAAATAATACATATCTTAAAAATTATTAGTTTAGAGGAATTAATTGCTGATGAAGAGAAATAAATGCAAAATGTGGAATCTATTAGACGGCCTAAAATAGGTTTTAACAATCTCTCTTAACTTTAAATCATATTTTCTTTTTAATATGCAAAAAAGAAAGTAGAAAATAAAAGTAATATAGCACTTAATTTCTTAATTTTTTCACTTTTTAGTATGCAGCAACTACAAATTTGTGGTTGCCAATATGGCAACTGAAATTACCAGCTGTTAGTTGCCAGTTGCCATCCGTAATACCATTTCGGCAACTAGCAACGCAACTATAGTTCAGTTGCCCTCCATAATCGAGCCATAAGCATATTTGGTGGAAGCTCTTCCACCAACTTAATGATTTTAACAAGGCGTGAGACTAAAATAACTGATTCTTGAGAAGTACTTACTTTTTTATCTGACATGTTCACATAATCTATTTAATCTAAAAAAATCATTCTCCTCATTTAGTAACTTGTACATAATTTTTTTAAATTCTAGGTAATGTGATTTGTAAGCGAGTAATGAAATTTGGTAATGAGAAAAGTAAGTCATTATATGGCAAGTATTTCTGATGGTAATGTGCAATTTTTTGCAGGGTATGTATGCATTTAAAATCTTGTGTAATCTTTAAAATTTAACTCAAAGTTCTTATTTTACTTTTGTTTCAGCTTCTACCTGATTTTCCTCAATTTCATTTTATATTCAATAAGAAATTCCGTAGTTTTTCTTTTCTGTTTGTGCGAGTGTACAATTTCCAAGGAACTCCTTTGTGTAATTGTATGATTTCAACAGACATCTTAACGCCAAGCATAACTAAAATATATAAATGACTACAAATTATTTCACACGCAATCTTATATAAACGGACATAATAATAGAAAAAAAAATAGAATAGCATCTGTAAAACAATAACTAATATAAATGATGTCGGCAATAACTGAATGATCTCAAATTGATCGATTGTACGATGTCAAAAATGCCACGCGACCGCAAAAACTGCATCGATTGAAGAAAGCATTTAGTTCACTGCCGAATTTTCACAAAAACAGAAAAACAATAGTGCAAATTCAAACGAATATTTTATAAACACAAAAGAAGGTTTAAGCGATAATTATAGGTTTCAAAAAGGTTGTGTTTGTATGTAACGCCTTCAAAATGTTTGCATGGGAATAAAATGGTCTCAAAAAATTCTAATTAGCGGCAAAAACAATGTAAAAACCGGGGCGGAATTTGATTGTTTAAAGGACTAGGAATAATAAAATAAAAAACAAGCTACATACATACATACATTCATACTCATGCATACTTATGTACCTGTAAAAGGCATCATTGGTGTGGATAAGTGCGTGAACAAAAAGGAAGCCTTTATGTAAAAAATTTTCCGTGTTAAAATAGTGACAATAGAGCAAAGAAGATCATACGAGTATTAATTATATCACATTGTGTTTGATTTAAAATTTTGACTTTTTTGATTTTCTACATTTGAGATGCAGTATTTTATTAAGCCTAAACAATGAATCAATCTGTTTCTCATTTACTCCCAAATGTTATTGCATAACAACATGTGAACTGTACACCTAAAATATTAGTTAAAAAAAGAAATACGAAACTTTGTTTAAAGATATTTTATTTAAAAATTTTTAACTTTTGTTTTGAAAATTCTTTCTTATTACCTCCAAACCAAAAAAGGGGTGTTATAAGTTTGTAGTGTGTGTCCGTCCGTGTCCAAATACAGAGCATCGGCGGGACCGATTTCAATTTAGTTCTTTCTATTTGAAAGATCGAGAGGGTTCTTAGCTATGTTTCAAGAAAATCGGTCCAGCCATTTAGAAGATATCACATCTTCTCTAGATATATATATTCGGAAGTTTTTAAAATTTTTAATTTTCGTCGGCTCACTGAAATAAATTCATAACTAAAGCAGCAAAATAGTAGTTGGTTTTTTATGTTATATTAGTATTTAATTTCAGTCAATATTTTAATTTATATCATGGAAACTATTTATTTGAAAGATAACATGCATTTGTTTAATATTTCAATATCAGTATTTTATTTAGATAAGAACATCTCAAAATCTATACGAGATGGAATTAATCTGTGAACAGATTTGAATTCAGCAAAAATCCATTGCAATCACATAATGAAGTTCTTGCTCCCGACTTTGTTTAATTTTTCTTTGCAGAACAGTGTTATTAATCACTACAATGCATCATTTAAATGCATAGAAATAAATAATAAAAATTCTATTAAATGTGAGAAACTGCGAACAAGAAAACAATATAATTTTTTAGTAAACAAATATTCCTAAAATGATTTTTAAATGTGGATTAACAAGGATTTATAAGGCAAATGTTATTGTTTATTTTAGAAGAAAATTGAGAAAATTTTCAAACACATTTTGAAACAAAAGACCAACAAACAGTTGTTAACAATTGCATAACAAAAAAATTTACCAACAATTGTTACTTAGTTAAAAATATGTATATGAATGCATGTACATTAGGGGTATAACCAATTTTTTTTGGCATAGAACCATGAGGTTAACCATGTCCTAGTAACCAAAAAAATCATAATCTTTTGTAATTTTTCTCAAAAAAGTTCACGCACCAATTGGTTAATGCAATATGGAATATTCATAATTTTGTACGTTGTTTTTTATTTATTTTTTGTTTTAAATAAACATATTAATTTTTCTTAAGCAAAAAGAAAAAAACTCCATCGCGGTTGGTGTGTTGTATGTAACATTGTACATTAGAGTGGCCGTTAATATTTTTTTATTTCTTATATTCTCTCCGCCCAAAAACCGAAAAAAATCGCCAAAACGCGAAACATGCGCCAAAACCAAAATAATTGTTTATGTGAAAAAAAAATTTGCCAAAATGAAAAAAATAGCCAAAATTAAAAACAAAATCGCCAAATTTAAAAAAATCGCCAAAATTTAAAATAAACTCCAAAAACCAAAAATATCCTCAAAACGAAAAAAAGTGCCAAAACTAAAAAAATCGCCAAAACAAAAAAAATCACCTATATGAAAAAAACGCCAAAATTAAAAAAAACCGCCAAATAAAAAAATCGCGAAAATAAAAAAAACCCCAAAATAATAAAAATCGCCAAAATTAAAAAAACTTCAAAAACTAAAAAAAATCGCCAAAACGTGAAAAAATTGCCAAAACTCAGAAAGCGCCAATAAATTAAAAAAACCCCCAAACTAAAAAAAACGATTTAAACCAAAAAACCCAAAAACGAAAAAAATGCCAAAACTATAGTTTATATTGTTCGTATTGAATTACATATCTCGTGCCCGCACGGACCTCTTCGTGCCCGGTCAAAGTCGCACTTCACTGAATTTTTAAAATTTTTATGAAAAAATTTAATGAACTATAAATCGTCCATTTCATATGCAAAAAACTAAAAACACTATACATCGTCTATTTTTCATGCAAAAAAATTAAATGGGCTATACATATAAAATATAATGGGCTATACATGGTTAATTTTTAAAATTTTTATGAAAAACATTAATGGGCTATAAATTGTCCATTTCGTAAACAACAACTTAAATGGACTATATACGTCGTCTATATTTCGTGCAAAGAATTTAATGAAATATACATCATCCATTTTTTATGCAAAAAAATTTTTTATGAAAAAAATTTAATGGACATCGTCAATTTGTAAAATTTTTATGAAAAAATTTAATGAACTATAAATCGTCCATTTCATATGCAAAAAACTAAAAACACTATACATCGTCTATTTTTCATGCAAAAAAATTAAATGGGCTATACATACAAAATATAATGGGCTATACATGGTTAATTTTTAAAATTTTTATGAAAAAAATTTAATGGACTATATATCGTCCATTTCATATGCAAAACACTATACATCGTCTATTTTTCATGCAAAAAAATTAAATGGGCTATACATACAAAATATAATGGGCTATACATGGTTAATTTTTAAAATTTTTATGAAAAACACTAATGGGCTATAAATTGTCCATTTCGTAAACAAAAACTTAAATGGACTATATACGTCGTCTATATTTCGTGTAAAGAATTTAATGAAATATACATCATCCATTTTTTATGCAAAAAAATTTTTTATGAAAAGAATTTAATGGACTATACATCGTCAATTTTTAAAATTTTTATGAAAAAATTTAATGAACTATAAATCGTCCATTTCATTTGCAAAAAACTAAAAACACTATACATCGTCTATTTTTCATGCAAAAAATTAAATGGGCTATACATACAAAATATAATGAGCTATACATGGTTAATTTTTAAAATTTTTATGAAAAACATTAATGGGCTATAAATTGTCGATTTCGTATACAAAAACTTTAATGGACTATATACGTCATCTATATTTCGTGCAAAGTATTTAATGAAATATACATCATCCATTTTTTATGCAAAAAAATTTTTTATGAAAAAAATTTAATGGACTATAAATCGTCTATTTCATATGAAAAACACTAAAAACACTATACATCGTCTATTTTTCATGCAAAAAAATTAAATGGGCTATACATACAAAATATAATGGGCTATACATGGTTAATTTTTAAAATTTTTATGAAAAACATTAATGGGCTATAAATTGTCCATTTCATATGCAAAAAACTAAAAACACTATACATCGTCTATTTTTCATGCAAAAAAATTAAATGGGCTATACATACAAAATATAATGGGCTATACATGGTTAATTTTTAAAATTTTTATGAAAAACATTAATGGGCTATAAATTGTCCATTTCGTAAACAAAAACTTAAATGGACTATATACATCGTCTATATTTCGTGCAAAGAATTTAATGAAATATACATCATCCATTTTTTATGCAAAAAAAAATTTTATGAAAAAAATTTAATGGACTATATTCGTGCAAAGTATTTAATGAAATATACATCATCCATTTTTTATGCAAAAAAATTTTTTATGAAAAAAATTTAATGAACTATAAATCGTCCATTTCATATGCAAAACACTAAAAACACTATACATCGTCTATTTTTCATGCAAAAGAATTAAATGGGCTATACATACAAAATATAATGGGCTATACATGGTTAATTTTTAAAATTTTTATGAAAAACATTAATGGGCTATAAATTGTCCATTTCATATGCAAAAAACTAAAAACACTATACATCGTCTATTTTTCATGCAAAAAAATTAAATGGGCTATACATACAAAATATAATGGGCTATACATGGTTAATTTTTAAAATTTTTATGAAAAACATTAATGGGCTATAAATTGTCCATTTCGTATACAAAAACTTAAATGGACTATATACGTCGTCTATATTTCGTGCAAAGAATTTAATGAAATATACATCATCCATTTTTTATGCAAAAAAATTTTTTATGAAAAGAATTTAATGGACTATACATCGTCAATTTTTCAAATTTTTATGAAAAAATTTAATGAACTATAAATCGTCCATTTCATATGCAAAAAACTAAAAACACTATACATCGTCTATTTTTCATGCAAAAAAATTAAATGGGCTATACATACAAAATATAATGGGCTATACATGGTTAATTTTTAAAATTTTTATGAAAAACATTAATGGGCTATAAATTGTCCATTTCGTATACAAAAACTTAAATGGACTATATACATCGTCTATATTTCGTGCAAAGAATTTAATGAAATATACATCATCCATTTTTTATGCAAAAAAACTTTTTATGAAAAAATTTTAATGAACTATAAATCGTCCATTTCATATGCAAAAAACTAAAAACACTATACATCGTCTATTTTTCATGCAAAAAAATTAAATGGGCTATACATACAAAATATAATGGGCTATACATGGTTAATTTTTAAAATTTTTATGAAAAACATTAATGGGCTATAAATTGTCCATTTCGTATACAAAAACCTAAATGGACTATATTTTGTGCAAAGAATTTAATGAAATATACATCATCCATTTTTTATGCAAAAAAATTTTTATGAAAAAAATTTAATGGACTATACATCGTCAATTTTTAAAATTTTTATGAAAAAATTTAATGAACTATAAATCTTCCATTTCATATGCAAAAAACTAAAAACTATTTTTCATGCAAAAAAATTAAATGGGCTATACATATAAAATAAAATGGGCTATACATGGTTAATTTTTAAAATTTTTATGAAAAACATTAATGGGCTATAAATTGTCCATTTCGAATACAACAACTTAAATGGACTATATACGTCGTCTATATTTCGTGCAAAGAATTTAATGAAATTTTCATCATCCATTTTTTATGCAAAAAAATTTTTTATGAAAAAAATTTAATGGATCAATTCGTCAATTTTTCAAATTTTTATGAAAAAATTTAATGAACTATAAATCGTCCATTTCACATGCAAAACACTAAAAACACTATACATCGTCTATTTTTCATGCAAAAAAATTAAATGGGCTATACATACAAAATATAATGTGCTATACATGGTTAGTTTTTAAAATTTTTATGAAAAACATTAATGGGCTATAAATTGTCCATTTCGTAAACAAAAACTTAAATGGACTATATACGTCGTCTATATTTCGTGCAAAGAATTTAATGAAATTTACATCATCCATTTTTTATGCAAAAAAATTTTTTATGAAAAAAATTTAATGGACTGACTATACATCGTCAATTTTTAAAATTTTTATAAAAAAATTTAATGAACTATAAATTGTCAATTTCATATGCAAAAAACTAAAAACACTATACATCGTATATTTTTCATGCAAAAAAATTAAATGGGCTATACATACAAAATATAATGGGCTATACATGGTTAATTTTTAAAATTTTTATAAAAAACATTAAATGGACTATATACGTCGTCTATATTTTGTGCAAAGAATTTAATGAAATATACATCATCCATTTTTTATGCAAAAAAATTTTTTATGAAAAAAATTTAATGGACTATACATCGTCAATTTTTAAAATTTTTATGAACAAATTTAATGAACTATAAATCGTCCATTTCATATGCAAAACACTAAAAACACTATACATCGTCTATTTTGCATGCAAAAAAATTAAATGGGCTATACATACAAAATATAATTGCCTATACATGGTTAATTTTTAAAATTTTTATGAAAAACATTAATGGGCTATAAATTGTCCATTTCGTATACAAAAACTTAAATGGACTATATACGTCGTCTATATTTCGTGCAAAGTATTTAATGAAATATACATCATCCATTTTTTATGCAAAAAAATTTTTTATGAAAAAAATTTAATGGACTATATTATATATACATCGTCAATTTTTAAAATTTTTATGAAAAAGTTTAATGAACTATAAATCGTCCATTTCATATGCAAAAAACTAAAAACACTATACATCGTCTATTTTTCATGCAAAAAAATTAAATGAGCTATACATACAAAATATAATGGGCTATACATGGTTAATTTTAAAAATTTTTATGAAAAACCTTAATGGGCTATAAATTGTCCATTTCGTATAAAAAACTTAAATGGACTATATACGTCATCTATATTTCGTGCAAAGAATTTAATGAAATATACATCATCCATTTTTTATGCAAAATAATTTTTTATGAAAAAAATTTAATGGACTATATATACATCGTCAATTTTTAATATTTTTATGAACAAATTTAATGAACTATAAATCGTCCATTTCATATGCAAAACACTAAAAACACTATACATCGTCTATTTTTCATGCAAAAAAATTAAATGGGCTATACATACAAAATATAATGGGCTATACATGGTTAATTTTTAAAATTTTTGTGAAAAACGTCCATTTCATATACAAAAAACTAAAAACACTACACATCGTCTATTTTTCATGCAAAAAAATTAAATGGGCTATACATACAAAATATAATGGGCTATACATGGTTAATTTTTAAAATTTTTATGAAAAACATTAATGGGCTATAAATTGTCCATTTCGTATACAAAAACTTAAATGGACTATATACGTCGTCTATATTTCGTGCAAAGAATTTAATGAAATATAGAAAAACATTAATGGGCTATAAATTGTCCATTTCGTATACAAAAACTTAAATGGACTATATACGTCGTCTATATTTCGTGCAAAGAATTTAATGAAATATACATCATCCATTTTTTTAGGCAAAAAATTTTTTATGAAAAAAATTTAATGGACTATACATTGTCAATTTTTAAAATTTTTATGAAAAAATTTAATGAACTATAAATCGTCCATTTCATATGCAAAACACTAAAAACACTATACATCGTCTATTTTTCATGCAAAAAAATTAAATGGGCTATACATACAAAATATAATTGCCTATACATGGTTAATCTTTAAAATTTTTATGAAAAACATTAATGGGCTTTAAATTGTCCATTTCGTATACAAAAACTTAAATGGACTATATACGTCGTCTATATTTCGTGCAAAGTATTTAATGAAATATACATCATCAATTTTTTTTGCAAAAAAATTTTTTATGAAAAAAATTTAATGGACTATATTATATATACATCGTCAATTTTTAAAATTTTTATGAAAAAATTTAATGAACTATAAATCGTCCATTTCATATGCAAAAAACTAAAAACACTATACATCGTCTATTTTTCATGCAAAAAAATTAAATGGGCTATACATACAAAATATAATAGGCTATACATGGTTAATCTTTAAAATTTTTATGAAAAACATTAATGGGCTTTAAATTGTCCATTTCGTATACAAAAACTTAAATGGACTATATACGTCGTCTATATTTCGTGCAAAGTATTTAATGAAATATACATCATCCATTTTTTATGCAAAAAAATTTTTTATGAAAAAAATTTAATGGACTATATTATATATACATCGTCAATTTTTAAAATTTTTATGAAAAAATTTAATGAACTATAAATCGTCCATTTCATATGCAAAAAACTAAAAACACTATACATCGTCTATTTTTCATGCAAAAAAATTAAATGGGCTATACATACAAAATATAATATGCTATACATGGTTAATCTTTAAAATTTTTATGAAAAACATTAATGGGCTTTAAATTGTCCATTTCGTATACAAAAACTTAAATGGACTATATACGTCGTCTATATTTCGTGCAAAGAACTTAATGAAATATACATCATCCATTTTTTATGCAAAAAAATTTTTTATGAAAAAAATTTAATGGACTATACATCGTCAATTTTTAAAATTTTTATGAACAAATTTAATGAACTATAAATCGTCCATTTCATATGCAAAACACTAAAAACACTATACATCGTCTATTTTTCATGGAAAAAAATTAAATGGGCTATACATACATACTATATAATTGCCTATACATGGTTAATTTTTAAAATTTTTATGAAAAACATTAATGGGCTATAAATTGTCCATTTCGTATACAAAATATAATAATAAAATATACATCATCCATTTTTTATGCAAAAAAATTTTTTATGAAAAAAATTTAATGGACTATATTTTATAGATACATCGTCAATTTTTAAAATTTTTATGAAAAAATTTAATGAACTATAAATCGTCCATTTCATATGCAAAAAACTAAAAACACTATACATCGTCTATTTTTCATGCAAAAAAATTAAATGGGCTATACATACAAAATATAATGGGCTATACATGGTTAATTTTTAAAATTTTTATGAAAAACATTAATGGGCTATAAATTGTCCATTTCGTATACAAAAACTTAAATGGACTATATACGTCGTCTATATTTCGTGCAAAGAATTTAATGAAATATACATCATCCATTTTTTATGCAAAAAAATTTTTTATGAAAAAAATTTAATGGACTATACATCGCCAATTTTTAAAATTTTTATGAAAAAATTTAATGGACTATAAATCGTCCATTTTATATGCAAAAAACTAAAAACACTATACATCGTCTATTTTTCATGCAAAAAAATTAAATGGGCTATACATACAAAATATAATGTGCTATACATGGTTAGTTTTTAAAATTTTTATGAAAAACATTAATGGGCTATAAATTGTCCATTTCGTAAACAAAAACTTAAATGGACTATATACGTCGTCTATATTTCGTGCAAAGAATTTAATGAAATTTACATCATCCATTTTTTATGCAAAAAAATTTTTTATGAAAAAAATTTAATGGACTGACTATACATCGTCAATTTTTAAAATTTTTATAAAAAAATTTAATGAACTATAAATTGTCAATTTCATATGCAAAAAACTAAAAACACTATACATCGTATATTTTTCATGCAAAAAAATTAAATGGGCTATACATACAAAATATAATGGGCTATACATGGTTAATTTTTATGAAAAACATTAATGGGCTATAAATTGTCCATTTCGTATACAAAAACTTAAATGGACTATATACGTCGTCTATATTTCGTGCAAAGAATTTAATGAAATATACATCATCCATTTTTTATGCAACAAAATTTTTTATGAAAAAAATTTAAAGGACTATATATACATCGTCAATTTTTAAAATTTTTATGAAAAAATTTAATGAACTATAAATCGTCCATTTCATATGCAAAACAATAAAAACACTATACATCGTCTATTTTTCATGCAAAAAAATTAAATGGGCTATACATACAAAATATAATGGGCTATACATGGTTAATTTTTAAAATTTTTATGAAAAACATTAATGGGCTATAAATTGTCCATTTCGTATACAAAAACTTAAATGGACTACATACGTCGTCTATATTTCGTGCAAAGAATTTAATGAAATATACATCATCCATTTTTTATGCAAAAAATTTTTTTATGAAAAAAATTTAATGGACTATACATCGTCAATTTTTAAAATTTTTATGAAAAAATTTAATGAACTATAAATCGTTCATTTCATATGCAAAAAACTAAAAACACTATACATCGTCTATTTTTCATGCAAAAAAATTAAATGGGCTATACATACAAAATATATTGGGCTATACATGGTTAATTTTTAAAATTTTTATGAAAAACATTAATGGGCTATAAATTGTGCATTTCGTATACAAAAACTTAAATGGACTATATACGTCGTCTATATTTTGTGCAAAGAATTTAATGAAATATACATCATCCATTTTTTATGCAAAAAATTTTTTATGAAAAAAATTTAATGGACTATACATCGTCAATTTTTAAAATTTTTATGAAAAAATTTAATGAACTATAAATCGTCTATTTCATATGCAAAACACTAAAAACACTATACATCGTCTATTTTTCATGCAAAAAAATTAAATGGGCTATACATACAAAATATAATGGGCTATACATGGTTAATTGTTAAAATTTTTATGAAAAACATTAATGGGCTATAAATTGTCCATTTCGTATACAAAAACTTAAATGGACTATATACGTCGTCTATATTTCGTGCAAAGAATTTAATGAAATATACATCATCCATTTTTTATGCAAAAAAATTTTTTATGAAAAAAATTTAATTTTATTTAATTTAATAGATTTGTAAAATTTTTATGAAAAAATTTAATGAACTATAAATCGTCCATTTCATATGCAAAAAACTAAAAACACTATACATCGTCTATTTTTCATGCAAAAAAATTAAATGGGCTATACATACAAAATATAATGGGCTATACATGGTTAATTTTTAAAATTTTTATGAAAAACATTAATGGGCTATAAATTGTCCATTTCGTATACAAAAACTTAAATGGACTATATACGTCGTCTATATTTCGTGCAAAGAATTTAATGAAATATACATCATCCATTTTTTATGAAAAAAATTTAATCGTCAATTTTTCAAATTTTTATGAAAAAATTTCATGAACTATAAATCGTCCATTTCATATGCAAAAAACTAAAAACACTATACATCGTCTATTTTTCATGCAAAAAAATTAAATGGGCTATACATACAAAATATAATGGGCTATACATGGTTAATTTTTTAGGGTTCCGTACACCAAAGGTGAAAAAAGGAACCCTATTGTTTTCGCTACGCTGTCCGTCTGTCCGTCACTCGGTATTTTCTCAGGAACCGTAAGAGCTACGGACCTGAAATTTGGACAGAGTATGTAGAACCTTGGCCACTACAACAACAAATACATGAGAATTAGAAATTAAAGGGTGCTCCAAAACGAACGACGAAAAATGTTAAAATCTCATGTAATATACATACCGTACCATATGTACATACATATGTATATTGACACTTGAAATTTGTAAAATTAGTGTATTTTTATATAGACTACAACAATAAACATTAAAATATTAAAAAATTTAAATTAAAGGGTGGTCCATCAGTTATTGCAATTTTGACAACTTGCTATATCTTGGAAACCGTAAGAGGTAAACTCTTGAAATTTTCAAAAACGGTAAAACTAAAAAATCCGAAAATTGTAAAATCGCCAAACCGAAAAAAATCGGCAAAACCTGAAAAAATCGCCAAAAATTTAAAAAAAATCGCCAAATCGAAAAAAATCGACAAAATTAAAAAATATTCTAGCACTGAAATAAATCTCCAAATTCGAAAAAATCGTTTAAATGAAAAAAAATTGTCAGTATGAAAAAAAATGGCAAAAACCGAAAACAAATCGCCAAAACCAAAATAATTGTTTATGTGAAAAAAAATCGCCAAAGATTAAAAAAAATCGCCAAGATTAAAAAAAAATCGCCAAATCGAAAAAAATCGACAAAATTAAAACAAAAATTCTAGCACTAAAATAAATCGCCAAATTCGAAAAAATCGTTTAAATGAAAAAAAATTGTCAGTATGAAAAAAAATGGCAAAAACCGAAAACAAATCGCCAAAACCAAAATAATTGTTTATGTGAAAAAAAATCGCCAAAAAGGAAAAAAATCGCCAAAATTAAAAAAAAAATCGCCAAATTTAAAAAAAAATCGCCAAAACGAAAAAAACGCCAAAATTTAAAATAAACGCCAAAAATCGAAAAAAAGCCTCAAAACGAAAAAAAAGTGCCAAAGCTAAGAAAATCGCCAAAACCAAAAAAATCACCTATATGAAACAACGCCAAAATTAAAAAAATCGTAACTAAAAAAATTTCCAAAATAAAAAAAACGCCAAAATAATAAAAATCGCCAAAATTAAAAGAAAAACTTCAAAAACCAAAAAAAATCGCCAAAACGTGAAAAAAGTGCCAAAACTCAGAAAGTGCCAATAAATTCAAAAAAACCCCAAACTAAAAATAGAACCGAAAAAACCCAAAAACGAAAAAAATGCAAAACTATAGTTTATACTCGCTAAAGTTAGTATTGAATTACATATCTCGTGTCCGTACGGAACCCTTCGTGCGCGGGTCAAAGTCGCACTTCACTGAATTTATTTCATTTTGGCGATTGTTTTCATTTGGACGATATTTTCGAATTTGGCGATTTATTTAAGTGCTAGAATTTTTTTTTAATTTTGGCGATTTTTTTAGTTTTGGCGATTTTTTAAGGGTTTTGTCGATTTTGTTTTGTTTGGTGATTTTATAATTTTCGGTTTCCAAGATATAGCAAGTTGTCAAAATTCTATTAACTGATGGATCACCCTTTAATTTAAATTTTTTAATATTTTAATGTTAATTGTTGTAGTCTATATATATAAAAATACACGAATTTTACAAATTTCAAGAATCAATATTCATATCTAAATACAATTGTATGTATATTACATGTGATTTTAAAATTTTTCGTTGCTCGTTTTGGAACACCCTTTAATTTTTAGTTTTTATGCACTTGTTGTTGTAGCGGCCAAGGTTCTACATACTCTGTCCAAATTTCAGGTCCGTAGCTCTTACGGTTCCTGAGGAAAATAGCGTGTGACCGACAGACGGACGGATGGGCAGCGTAGCGAAAACAATAGGGTTCCTTTTTCACCTTTGGTGTACGGAACCCTAAAAATTAGTAAATAAGTTTTTTTAATATCTTGGTTTTTATCTACTACAAATACAAACTTGAAACTCTGTAGACTGTGTCGATGATAGAAAATCATCGGAATTGGACAAGTGAGCGTGTCACCTTTCAAATAAAGAAACTGTTCACTTAAAATATACTGGTATCATACAAACTAATGCAGTGATAATTTTGAAACTCATCATGACTATTTATGTTAATACAATTATAATACAATTCTCATATTCCACAAAATAGTTAAAATTAAACGGTAATGGTGGCACTTCCCAGAAAAAATTTTCAAGATTTTGTAATGGGTAGTACTCTTTTAATGGCTTAAAAAGTAATGATGAGTGGTAATATTTATGTAATTATTTTATATGTATAATAATGACTGCCCTGTAATGAATAAAATAACAACTTATTTATACCATTACGGGAAAATACTTATTGTAGTACTTTCTAGTTTATAACGAAATATGTATGTATATCTACAGAAAAATTTATCGTGAAAATGAAATTCGAATACAATAAAAAGAAAAAAATTCTCATTAACTTTTAAATAATTTTTAAGAAAAAGTAATCTAAAAATGTTTGTATATTTTTATGTAAATAACAAAAATTAAAAATTTTAAAAACCTCCGAATATATCTAGAGAAGATGCGATATCTTCTAAACGGCTGGACCGATTTTCTTAAAACATGGCTAAGAACCCTCTCGATCAAGTCATTTGCAAACGGAAAAAACTAAATGAAAATCGGTCCAGCTGTTTGGTCTGTACGTGGACACGGACAGATACACAGAAACACACACACTACAAAGTTATAACACCCCTTCTTTAGTCGGAGGTTAAAAATAACAACCCATTATATTTTGAATACTTTTAGACAATCATTAATCTATTAACTTTTGGATATTTGTAAGCAAAAAGTATAGGGTACCGCATACTTTAATAAAAATCGAATAAGAAGCGGGATATAAATTCGAGGCAGGATGGACCTATGAAAAGCAGAAAAATCCCTCCGGCATGTCTGTTCAGGTTGAGTATAGATGTTGTGCGTTTTTTTTATTTTTATACTCTGCGGTTTAATTATAGACTACTTTGGAATTAAAATTTTATATTAATTCCGAAATATTTTATAGGTATAACCAAAATTCATTCCCATATATTCATACTATTCTGGGATAAATTTAATTCTTTTGTGGGCTTATTATATATGTATGTACATGTATGCACATACACTGGCTTGATATTAAAATGAATTAAAAATTTGTTACTGTGTACATACATACATATACATATGTATTAATGTTTCCATATTTGGTCGCAAGTGTTTGTTTAGCTTTTATCAACATTAAGAAACTAACGGCCAATTTCACCAATTTATTTAAATATCAATTCATATTTAAAAGTAATTTTTCCATACAAAAATTAATGAAAATTGACATTTAAATATGAATTGATATTTAAATGGAGTTGGTGAAATTGGCCCCAAGTAAGTTTGAAATGGTGTGATAGAAAGTATTTCTTTTATTTAAATATAATGGAATGCAAGTGGGTAAGTAGTGTGTGCTTGTGTTTAAATTGCATGATTGTGGTCATACATATGTACATATGTATATTATGTGAATTTTTTGCTCCTGTAGTTGTTATTAAATGTATGCGGTTTTTAAAATTTTCGTCCAAAGTTAATAAGTGTTGACCCACATTTATTTAGAGATTCCAAATAAAATAACTAAACATTTCCAAAAAGATGTGCAAAAATTAATTTTTTAGCATAATTTTTGTTAGTTTTATTTTCTTGTTTTCTTTGGTTTGATAATCATACTAATGCATTAAACACATTCGCCACCGCATACTACACGAACACACGATTTCAAATGCCGCTAGCTGCTTTTGTCGCTTTGTAGCCAGCTACTTAATTCTTTTGGAAATGACAGCGGCATAGTAAACTGATATTCAAGTATAAATACATATTTTAGTGGTATCGCCATCAAGTATTTCTCATTTATGTAAAATAAAATTACCCTTTTAAAATGTTTGTACTTATATCACGTAAAAGTATACAAATTTAACAGTTAACTTTTATGCGTGAATTTTGTTTGGGATATTCTGTTTATTGAATAATAGGAAATAACCCAGCAAAAAAGTTTGCCTACTGGAATGAAAAAAAGTGTATGTACTTCCCAGCCGTAAGTACTTACAATTTTACTGAATAACCCATTATTTTTGTTTGAGAAGTTCAAAAAGTATGCGGTACCCTATACTTTTTGCCTACAAACATCCAAAAGTTAATAGATGACTGATTGCCTAAAAGTATTCAAAATATAATGGGTTATTTTTTGCATAAAAATATGCAAAACATTTTAGATTACATTTTGTTTAAAATTATTCAAAAGTTAATGAGCATTTTTTTCTTTTTGTTGTCTTCGAAGCTCATTTTCACGATCAATTTCTCTGTAGATATATTTTTTTATAAACTGGAAAGTACTACAATAAGCACTTTCGCGTAATGGTATAAATAAGTTGTTATTTTATTCATTACAGGACAGTCATTATTATACATATAAAATAATTAGATAAATATGTACCACTCGTTGCTTTGTAAGCTATTAAAAGAGTACTACCCATTACAAAATCTTGAACATTTTTTGCTGGGAATTGTAAAGTATAATTCATTCATTATCGCCAAAAACAGAAATTAGTTTAATTGTTCTACAACGACAAAATTACCATGGACAACAACCTGCCACCTTTCTGTCGTCAAAATAATCAATCTCATATAAATATGTACTTATGTGTATATTATCCTTGGCATTTTGAAGTCGGTAGCTTGCTGTGGTGAATGTGTTTAATGCTTAAACAACAATGAATTCTTTGTTACTACATAAGAGTACATATTTAAAAAGTGTGACCAATATGATAAAAATGTGTCACTTAAAACTCCATTAAGAATTAAATATTTGGATGACGATATCAGATACTAATCAAATAATGTTTAACTGTAACATTTAATTGAATTGTCAAACTGAAAATAAATCGAAGTGTAGCATAAATTTCAATAAAAAAAAGATAAACAGGCAAGTTTGACACTAATATTCTTTCGTACGTGCTGTTGTCCTACCGTTTCGTACCTCGAAGGTTTGTAGTTAAAATAAAGTATTAAATGTTTAGCAGGTAACTAAATATAAATATATAAATTTTACAAAATTCTCTCACTTCTTGTCAGTATTGATTAAACTTCTTGTTTGCACTTCATCTCAAAGAATACTATGTATTTGCTGAACTCGTATGTTTATACTTACATCTATATTCAGTTAGACTTGTATCACAAACAGTCATCACATAAATATTAAAGACCAAACTATGATGTGACATTTATGATTTCTTGTGAAATTGAGTTTACAAAAGCAGTTGTTATCTTAATGAGGTCGCATCATGTTGCGTTATTGTTTTCTGATTTTTCGATTGATCACAATGAATGGAAAAACATTCCTCTCAAACAATGTTAAAAACAAATGTGGAACAAATATTTAAGTGTCACTAATTTGGAATATGTTGTGAAAATATATATTTTTTGGACACATTAATTGTGTTACAAGTAAGCAAGAACGACGGCAGTGTCAACTTGCGATTACGAGTAAACGAAACTGAAAGCCAACTTATGATAGAATAAAAAGATCATGTTTGTATTGTATTACATTTTATAATTTTAGTTCTTTTTTTCGATATTTTTAACTTAAAAAAGTTTTTCAGTTATAATTTTGTGTTTATAACTTTGCCATAAAAAAACGGGAACATAATTCTCTAGACTAATATTTAATTACTTAAAGATAACTAACCCAGTAAAAAAGGCAATCCAAAGAAGTCATAAAAATGTAGATTTTGCGATCTGAATGTAGTGCAAATTTCGATAATTTTTATTTAATCATTGCAAGAAGTTCTCTTTTTCGACGCCTAGTCACCGAATTGGAAGCGATTTTGAGATAGATGTCCTTTTTTGTGTTTTATGATAATATTTTCATCTAGGAAAATTGGTGAAAAGTTACAATTCGTTTCTTTTTATACGAATTTAAATGCGAAACAGTGTTTCCATGTAAATTTAAGTAAATAACTTAAATTTTAGACCAAAATTAGCTCATAAATTTAGTTAAATAAATCGATTTTTTAAAATACTGGTGAATATTTTCTAAAACTATGGAGGAATTACAAGATTTTGTGTGATAAACTTAACTTCTACTTGGTTTTCTGCTAACTATCGGCAAATTAAAAATATCGATTCTTTGAAAGCAATGAAAATCTAGTTCCTTCAGAATGATATCCAATTTTTTTTACTGGGAAGCTAAACAATTGTCAAATTACTTCGGACCTGCCTTATGCAAAGCACCAACTGAATGCATATAGCACATGGGATAAAGCATAGCAATACCACGTAGTAATACAAGGTATTTAAAAACAAAAAAAAAAAAAATAAATATACCCAGGCAGTAATTGTGACTTTGTCCAAAAAATATGTACCACTACAACACTGTAAATACAAAATTACGACTCTTCCAAAAATTTTGTACCACCACAACACTGTAAATACAAAATTACGACTCTTCCAAAAATTTTTGTACCACCACAGTACTGTAAACACAAAAATATGACTTAAAGTTTATAAATACCGCGTCCTTAGTAATGATATACCACTACAACACTGTATTTACAAAAATCAGACGTTAGTTTTCCAATACCCCGTTTACAATAATTCTATACCGCTACAACACCGTAAATACAAAAATTTGACTTTAGTTCCCCAAATACCCTCTTTACAATAATTCTTTACCGCTGCAATAACGTAAATACAAAAATTTGACTTAAGTTGGGAAATTTACATTGTGACGACCTTAAAAACTTGTATTTAGAGTGTTGTGACATTGAAAACAAGAGTCGGAGGACGGTGTTTCGGCGTTATCATTTTAATGTTATGAGAACATTAAAATTTTGGTAAACGAATGTTGTACTGATGTTAGTTGTCCCCGCAGACAATCGAAGCAACGTCGTGCTGATTGTCTTTTTCTGTTGTTGTTGTAAATTTGTCTTAGGCAACAAGGAGCGATTTGAAAATGCATGTTTATAAACATTACCTGCCAAGCAGAAACTTTTCTATATTTTTTAATGCTTACAAAATAATAACTGGTAAAGTAAAGTGCGACTGTGACTCCGCACACGAAGGCTACCGTACAGACACTACACCTGTAATACTTTACGAACTTCAGCCTTTATAATATAAATATTAGAATTTTTTTGTTTTTAAAATTTTTTCGGTTTTCAACGTTTTTTTTTTTAGTTTAGGCGCTTTTTTAGTTTTTACGTTTTTTTGCGTTATTTTTTCGCTTTGGCATTTTTTTCATTTGGCGATTTTTTTTATTTTAGCGATTTTTTCGGATTTTGGAGATTTATTTATTTAGTAGTTCGGTGCTTTTTTTCGTTTTGGCTATTTTTTCGGTTTATGGTAATTTTTTTCGGTTTGGCGATTTTATAATTTTGGAATTTTTTAGTTTTAGGGTTTTAGAAAATTCCAAGATTTTGCCTCTTAGGCCTAATTTACACTATGGAAGTCTTATTGCTAAGCTGATTAGTTTGTTAGGAGAGAGAGAGAGACGAGGGGAAATGAAACGTTTCTTCTACAAACTAATCAAGTTAAAAATAATACTTGCATAGTGTAAATTAGGACTTACGGTTTGCAAGATACAGCAAGTTGTCAAAATTACATTAACTGATAGAACACCCTCAAGAAGGCAGAAAAAAGTGATAAAATTTAAGGCCAAGAAGTTATTTCTATATATTATTTGAAATTCTCAAACAAAACTAAAATTGTATTAGAAGTAAGTATAGAAGGTGTACAATTTCATGCACAACTGAAGAAAAATTTCATATCTAAATACATATTTATTAACAAGTTTTCTGCATTATGAAATAAGCCCTTTATTTATAAAGATTCATTATTAATAATTACAATAGACCGAAAATTGACCTTGCCAATAATGAACGAAAGATTAACTGACAAATGTTGGATGTTACCAGAATTCAATAATAATATTTTTTTAAAAAAATTTTTGTTTAGTAAAAAATAAAAGAAACGGAAAGTGAAAATTCATTTTTTTTACAAATAAAAGCCACAATAATTACACTCTACAAAAGAGCAGTAAATAATTTTACTAACAAAACAAGCATAATATTAAATATTATTATTATATTAAAAAAATATTTGTGGGTATTTGCAATACAATGAGAACAATGAAAGGAAATTAAACGTTTTGACCGCAAGCCAATTTTATAACAATACTATAATATAACAACAGTAACAACATTGGGGAAAAAACATGCAACACAAAAACTCTTAAACAAAAGGATAAGACAATATTGCACGAAACCAATATACCAATTTTATTCCAAAGGAGTGAGATCATATACATACATATCTATTGTTCATTGTATGCACGTATATGTATGTGTGCCAGTGTGAAAAGAACGAATCAGAAAATTTTAAAACAGGTAAAAGCAAGTGGCCTACATTATCATAAACCAATCATATAAAGGTTACAAAGTATATCATTTTAGTAAAAAAAGGAAGGAATGGTATAAAAAGAAATTAAGGATGCTGATAAAGCAACAGTTACTCAATTTCTTTTCAAACTGAAGGTACAAAGTTAGAGCAAGAATGTTATCCAGTGATTTTAGCGAGCAGTTTAATTTTACACATTTTCAAGGCCGAAAATACGATGAAGCGTTAAGCGATCAACTTAATAGTAATATAAGGAATACAAATCTGCTAGACAACAGTGTTTTAGATGAACAATTTAGTTCATTAGATGACAATATGGATTTCTATAATATGGATTTTCAAGCCAACGACTCTATGTCGGAATCAAATCATAGCAATGAATTTGGTATAGAATCTGCGGAAATTAGTACAACAACAACTACAACATATCATTTGGAACAGTTTTATAACACTTACCAGCACGGCACTAAATACCGTTTTCCTACAATGCTGCCAACTAAAGCGATCAGTAGCAGTAAAAAGCAACATAATGCCCTGCTTTCATCTGATTCATTGAAATTGAATTCAACAAGATTCGCTTTGAAACGAAGTCATTTAGGATCGAAATCAACTGCCACAACTACCTCCTGCTCGCAAGAAGTTTTACGCAAACGTCGTTTGGCTGCTAACGCACGAGAGCGCAGACGTATGAACAGTTTGAATGATGCTTTCGATAAATTGCGTGATGTTGTTCCATCTCTAGGCAACGATCGTCGTTTATCGAAATACGAAACTTTGCAAATGGCGCAAGCTTATATTGGTGATTTGGTCAAATTGCTGACGAGAGATTATTAATATAAGTAGCTTTATTTGAAAGAATGTACATATATATTGGTTATGTTATTTTTAACAGTTATTTAAGTTGCAGTTACCTATCTAAGTGTTGATTTTCAATAAATAATTAGTTACAATACCATAAAAATTTTAATATTTAAAACTATCTACATAAATTTTTTTATCGTCAAATTTTTTGTTGAACAGTTAGCTGTACTAAAGCATTCCATTTAATACTGATGATATGTACTAATGTTGGCATTGTACCAGTATCATCGGCAAATAAAAATATTTAATAGTGTTTTTGCATAGTACAACTTACAAACGAAACTATTTGACGCGTTTGCCGCAGAAATTTTGTTATCTTTCAACTATTTAACACAATATATGTCAGCCATTTTAATTTGCAGATGACATGCAACTATTATTCAAGGATGATTCGGAATTTCCGGATGTTTTACAAAATATGATAGACTATACTGTTGATTTGCTTTACGGATGGATGACTGATAATGAACTGTTGGTTAATCCTTGTAAGACTAAGGGAATGTTATTTGCCGCTTGTAGAAGTGGTAATTACACTATTGTGTTGGAAGGTGTTTCCATTGAATTTGTTGATAAAATTAGATGCCTTGGCCTCATTATTGATGTAAAGTTGAATTTTGAAAGTCACATTAATTCGGTAGTATCGAAGGTTAGCTTTATGTTGCGTCGGTTATATAGTTTGGACTTAGTATTAACTTTTCACATCAAGAAGCAGATTATTCATGCAACGATAATGTCATTGTTATAATATACTTTAGAAGTGTATTCTGGAACATATGGGCATGTTCCCAGAAAAATTAAGTTAACATTTAAGTTATTAGATATCTCTATTCTCTTAGAATGCGACAACATGTATCACCTTATGTGCAAAACTTCTTAGGATTGTGTTTTGCTGATTTTCTTAAGTATAGGAACCTAATACACTTTTATAAAGTTATTAAATTACAAGTGCCTTTGTACCTAACAGAGTTCTTCGAGTTTGGTAGGTCGCATAGAAATAGACAGTTGAGGATTCCTAGGCTAACATCCTTATTAGAGCGATCATTTTATCAGAATTCAATAATATTTTTTTTTAAAAATTTTTTGTTTAAAAAAAAATAAAAGAAACGGAAAGTGAAAATTCATTTTTTTCTTACAAAAAAAGCCACAATAATTACACTCTATAAAAGAGCAGTAAATAATTTTACTTACAAAACAAGCATAATATTAAATATTATTGTTATATTAAAAAAAATATTTGTGGGTATATGCAATACAATGAGAACAATGAAAGGAAATTAAACGTTTTGTATAAGAAATGAACGATGTATATAAAATTGTTAATAAACAATTTTTTTTTTGCATTAAAATAGTTGATTTCCATTTCCCTCTTTGCATGAAAAATAGAGGATATGTAGTGCATTTAATTTCTTGCATAAGAAATGGATGATGTATACTCCATTTAATTTTTTTTATAAAAAGTTTTTATGCATTAAAAATAAACGATGTATAGATGACGATTTAATTTTTTACAAGAAAAGTAAACCATATATAGTCTTTTAATTTTTTTGCATAAGAAATGGACGATGTATGGTCCATTTAATTTTTTTCATATGTGGACGATGTATAGTTCATTTATTTTTTTGCATAAGAAATGGACGATGTATAGTCTATTAAATTTTTTTATAAAAAATATTTTTGCATGAAAAAGAGACGCTGTATAGTCGATTTCATTCTTTGCAAGAAAAGTTGACCATGTATAGTCTATTTAATTATTTGCATAAGATATGGACGATGAATAGTCCATTTAATTTTTTGCATTAAAGAGGACAATGTATAGTCAGTCCATTTAATTTTTTGCATAAGAAATGGACGATGTATAGTTCATTATATTCTTTGCATGAAATAATTTTCTGTATGAAAAATTAACGATGTGTATTCGATTAAATTTTGAACAACGGACGGTATATACATATATAGTCCATTTATTTAATTTTTTGCATGAAATAAATTTTTGTATGAATAATTAGCATATAAAATGGACGATGTCCACTTAATTTTTTGCATAAAAAAATAAATATGCATACCCCCATTATATTTTTTGCATAAAATAAGTTTTTGTGTGAAAAATTAACGATTTTAATTTTTAGAACAAAACTTAATTTTTTATACAGAAATGGACGATGTATAGTCCATTATATTTTTTGCATGAAATATTTTTTATATGAAAAATTAACTATGTATATCCCATTTAATTTTTAGCATACAAAATGGACGATGTCCACTTAATTTTTTGCATAAAAAAATAAATATGCATACCCCCTTTATATTTTTTGCATAAAATAAGTTTTTGTGTGAAAAATTAACGATTTTAATTTTTAGAACAAAACTTAATTTTTTATACAGAAATGGACGATGTATAGTCCATTATATTTTTTGCATGAAATATTTTTTATATGAAAAATTAACTATGTATATCCCATTTAATTTTTAGCATACAAAATGGACGATGTCCACTTAATTTTTTGCATAAAAAAATAAATATGCATACCCCCATTATATTTTTTGCATAAAATAAGTTTTTGTGTGAAAAATTAACGATTTTAATTTTTAGAACAAAACTTAATTTTTTATACAGAAATGGACGATGTATAGTCCATTATATTTTTTGCATGAAATATTTTTTATATGAAAAATTAACTATGTATATCCCATTTAATTTTTAGCATACAAAATGGACGATGTCCACTTAATTTTTTGCATAAAAAATAGAAGATGTGATAAAAAATTAACCCTGTGTAGGGTACTTTTTTGTTTCATCCCATCCCATCCGTAAATAATGGCAATACGACAACATTGTATACATTAAAAACTAATTTTTATATACATACAGGCATGTTCTGTAAATCACATTTTTCAAATCGCTAGCAATTTTAAAAGTAATAATGGTCATGCAGATATTTATTCGCTCTTTTTCTTAATTTTTCTATTGTGTAGAGCATTAAATATCATTTCTGAAAGAAATTTATGGTATATTATTTTAAAATCGTATTTATGTTTAGCAATAAGAATAAAATTAAGTCAATCTGAAAAACGGCAAAGAAGTTATTGAAAAGAGCAATATGCGTACCACCAAAGAATTTCATTGTAATCTGCAGTCCAGTTAACGGAAGCAGGATTCAAGTTGGCTCAAAATTTTCATGCGCATGAAGGAAGAACATTTTGACTTTTATGTTGACTGTTTAAAACCATGCATCCAAAAGCAAGATACAAAATTTCGGAGCAATAACATGCTTCCAGGACGCTTGAATTTTTCTCACATCTTTTTCGTGTTTAATACTTTTCAATTTTTATACCCGCGCATACGCTTAAAATTCTTTCGTTATGTACTCAATTTGACAAAATATCAGCACTCTGACATTTAGATTTTGTGTCTGCAATGCTGCCAACTTGCTCTCACAACTGTCTCCATCAGATGTGTAAACAGTTTGTGAAGTGATGCCACACAACGTATAATATCGGAAATGACCGAAAGTTGTACAACTTTCCTTTAGTCTATTACAAAAACGCCAAGATTTCTAACTCAAACGTTTTACATAAACAGGGGGTAAGTCTTTATATAACCAACTTTATATAGAAATCAAGGTTTGCTTTTCCAAAGTCCTGAAAATGCATTTTAGTAACAAAAGACTGAAGTGACGAACTTTATATTGGCAAATGAGTCGTTTCTTAAGCCTTTTGAAAATTATCTTTCAGAACAACTGACTGTGAGTAAATAGTTTGGTTTTTGCTTTACTTTACAATCAAATGACATTTTCAGGTTACAAATACAAAGCCTTAAGAGAGAACATATCTCTCATTTACTTAAACAACGTCATAACTCAAGAAATGGTATTATTCAGTCGTATTGCGTATGTCGAGACGTCGAGACAAAAAAATATTGCACTCGACATAGGCAATAGGGTAATTGACTGAGTGATGCAGAATTAATCCTCATATTGTTCTTCATATTGTATAAAAATTTCATATATATATCTTATTTGCTCCAGTGTTGCCATTTTAGGGGATTTGTCCCCGAATTGAGGATTTTATTTGGCGATTGGGGATGAAAATTTGCTAATGAGGATCTGGGGATGGGTTGAGGGTGATAACCAAATATTAGGGGTTTTTGAGGGATTTTTTTATAACTGATTATATAATAAAAAACATA
This sequence comes from Tachina fera, assembly GCA_905220375.1. NCBI lineage: Eukaryota > Metazoa > Arthropoda > Insecta > Diptera > Tachinidae > Tachina > Tachina fera. The sequence goes on along the minus strand of LR999965.1, from coordinate 38,757,142 downwards.
AATAAAAGAATTTTATATTCTGCACTGACAATTTTTTAAATACCTTTCCCACGATGTCGACAGAAAACGTTCGATTGATTACTTATATTGAAAAGAAAAACAAATTTTCTTATTTTGATGTTCTTTTCAATATAAGTTGTCGACCGAACGTTTTCTGTGACCGTAAAAAAGCAATACATATATACTTACTGTTATATATTATACACGAGTATTTGCCATTTGTTCCTTTATTCTTACAATTAGAAGAAACGCAGTTTTAAATACGAGTGCTGGTACCCACATTAAATCTGCTTTATCAGTATATTTTCCAACTTTGGCGGTTTCTGTTTGTTTTTTTTCAAGAGGTAGTTAATTTGACAGCCGTTTCTGTGGTATCCTGTTGTAAGGAATATTAATTGGTGGGTGTTTTCTAAAACAATCACAACAATGTTTAAAAATACATAATAACAAATATGCCGCAATGTAATTTGATGCGTGCCGACAAGTACACAAGGAGTCTGATGATCACTTCCTAATTACATTTCCGCATTGTTTGTGGCATTAACATAAAAAATGTTTTAAATATATGATGACGTTACTGATACACAAAAAATTAACTAGCAAATATGTACATTTAATATAGAACAGGTAAAGAGAAAATTAATTTAAACAGTGTAGTATATAAAGCAAATATTACTCGTAACTTGTTTCAAGAGATCATCTTCAGTCAACTTTTATTTATTTTTTTAGCAAATGTTTAATTTAAACATTTAAAAAATATTTTTATTAATATTTTCTTAAAATTAATTTTTAAAATTTATTCAACGTTCGAATCAGTATTTACATATACACTTAACTTTGTTATACATACATACATATATATTTATAAAATTTAACAATTCCTTAAAGACTAATGCTATTTCCACATTATATGTATTTGTCATGTGGATTGTCACTTTAGCACATGGTAAATTTGTAAACACCTATAAACAATATCATGAGTTATTGCTTTAAATTTAGAGCGTGTTCTATTTTCAAGTGACAAAGCATCTAATATCAGCTGGTTTTAAATAAGGCCAGTGTTTATCGTGTTTATTTTTAAGATATATTAATTAATTGATTTAATAAATTAAAAAATAAAAATTATGTACTCGTATAAGGTACTAACTAAAGTAAAAAAAAAACAAATTATGTCAAATATACATAACATTCCAACATCTTAATATAAAAATTATAAAACTTATGTAAACCGCAAATTTTGACATACACATAATAATACATGTGTCTAAAAAAAGTGACATTCCACATTTCAAACACATATAATGTGAATACAGCCTGAGATTAAAATAATATCGAGGGTTTTTATTCAAAAAGTGCTATCTGCAATTCTTGAATATTTTGGTAGACAAAATCAAACTGTTATTTTCTCTAACTCCAAGAGCAATAGCTGTATTTGATTAACATTAGTAGAATTAAGATGTCTTTTGTAAATGGTACTATTCATCAAAATTTTGTTATTAGCCGTTGTACTTTGAGAAAATAACAGTTTTTTTCGTTCTTTTAAAATTTTTAAGCCTTGCAAATAGCACTTTTTGAATATAAACTTTCGATATGATGCTTTAACATTAAACTATTTCTAAATATTATATTCGACCTTTTTATTTATTAATATATAATTTTATTTTATTTTTATATAAAGATAACAAATTTATTTAATTATCGATATTTGTTATCTATTTATAAAAGAAATAGGTAAAACTGAAATAAAATTTATATATTTTTAAACTATTTCGATATTCTTTATTACAAAATATTGTTTAATAAAATTATATCTTTAATATAAAGATATTCAGCCTTTTCCTGAATTCCACATGTGAAAATTTCCGAATGAACTTTATCGTTCACGTGGATTTTAATTTCGTATCGTCAATTCCAATCAAATTAAAAACTTAAGCCAATAAAACTGGCAGAAAGTGGCAAAAATACATTGATGATTTTTGTTTTAGTTTTCTTTTTAATGAAAGTTTTAATAAAAAAAGTTTTTTGGTTAAGATATACATACATACATACATGCACACAAATTTTGAAAAATGCGTTAAATGTTTTCTACAATTTTTATACAAATAAAAGGTTTTGAGCACATGTCGCTCATTTACTTAAAGAACGTAATAACTAAAAAAACAGTTTGCTAAAAAATGCTTTCAATTTACACACAACTTAATAGAAAAAAGAAAATTTTATTTTTCTCCTAAGAGCTGAGTAAACAAGATGTTTGTATGAAATTTTTACACAATATGAAGAACGATATGAGCATTCAGTCTGCTTCATTAACTCAAAAATTTAATTTTTTGAGTTATTTTTATTTGAGTATTCATACAAAATTTCAATTTACAAACAAAAAATTCTATGGAAATTTGTTCAAAAATCCTTTTGTAAGCCAAAACATATTTTTATAAATACCGGTTATAAAATTTTAATTGATGAATTTAATAAACTTTCCTTTTTGGTGCAGTATAAAAGTTAGTAAAACTGCAAAGAAGACAGTCAAAAATGTTAAGACCCATCACGTGTGCTTCCTGGTATATCAAAAATTGTAACATCTATAGGGACCTAAATGTAGCCACCATTCGAGAGTAGATTAAAAAGTCGACATTACAAAAATCTATATTCACCCCAATCCACTTGCGAGACATTTATTCTTATTTGAGAGCACATCAGTGGCTCAAAAGGATTTGATTTGGCGCCTCATAAACTTTTTTGTTAACATTATAAGTTGTATATTGCAGTGGCAGTATAATAATAACAGATAATAATTGTTATTGTCTTAAAGCTTGGATCACACTATCGACACAATGTACCCATTTTCGTTGGCTCACTGCTATACAGACATAAGAAATAAACCAAAATGGCCTTATTTCTCAATTAATTCAAATGCAGTGTGGTGCATGTCCTTATAATTAGTTGAGAAATAAAGCAAATTTAACTTATTAGATATGACTTTATTTCAGCGAGCCGACGAAAATCGGTTCATTGTGCCGATAGTGTCATCCAGGCTTTAAAACACATGCAATAAAATAAAATAAAATAAAATAAAATAAAATAAAATAAAATAAAATAAAATAAAATAAAATAAAATAAAATAAAATAAAATAAAATAAAATAAAATAAAATAAAATAAAATAAAATAAAATAAAATAAAATAAAATAAAATAAAATAAAATAAAATAAAATAAAATAAAATAAAATAAAATAAAATGAAATGAAATGAAATAAAATAAAATAAAATAAAGTAATACCAAATAAAATAAAATAAAATAAAATGAAATAAAATAATACCAAATAAAATAAAATAAAATAAAATAAAATAAAATAAAATAAAATAAAATAAAATATAATAAAATAAAATAAAATAAAATAAAATAAAATAAAATAAAATAAAATAAAACCAAATAGAATAATACAAAATAAAATAAAATAAAATAAAAAAATTTAAATTTCAAAAATACAACAAAATAAAATATAAGAATAATTAAAAATTTAAAAAACCCCCGAATATATTTAGAGATGTAATATTTTCTAAACGGGTAGACCGAATTTCTTAAAACATAGCTAAGAATACTATCGATCCAGTAACCTTTCAAACAGAAAAAAACTAAATCAAAATCGGTCCAGCCGTTTGGTCTGTTCGTGGACATGCACAGACACACAGATACACACTCCATACTTATAACACCCATTTTTTTGTCGAGTTTTAAAAATAAAATAGAATAAAATAAAATAAAAATATAAAAATTTTTCAATTTCATTTTGCTGATACCACCCAGTACTCAGGCAAACACATCCATACATATGTACATCTTTATATATTCGTACGTCTATGTTCTCGCTTCCAATCATTTTCACATGTTTTTTTGTGAGTTCGAATGGTAAAACATATGATACACCTGTTTAAGTTGAAGTTTAGAAAATACAAATGAATATGTATGTATGTGTTCTAACATCCGAATTTATACGAAAACAATTTGGAAATTGGTTAAATGGGAGATTGGACGGCCACCATCACGTATCCTTATTATTAATTTTTAGTTTTTTATGTTTCCTTGGCTTTGTAATCATGCTTTAAAAATAAAAAAAAACTTCTGATAAATATAGAATAACTACCAAAAATTTTATATGTTTCTAGTCCCCATTGTCATAAAGCATGAAAACTTTTTTTATGCCGACTACACATTATGTCTTTTTGTGACATCGCACTATATGTACTAGTGGCAACGTTTGTCCCTTCTGATATTTTTCGTAGTGTGACATTGCATTGCATACAAAAAAATAATGTGAAAGGCATTGTACATATTTTGCAAATGACAACAAAATAAATGCTAAAGGTCCAGGCACATAAAAAGCGTCATATGTTAAACTTCGCCTTTTTCAACTGACAGCGAAGTTGGGGTCTGTTACATTCAGTATGTGTCCGTCAACGCAAAGTATGTACAAAATTTGGCCAACTCTTAATTTTTGCGTACGTTAACTTTTTGGTTCCGTACACCAAAGGTGAAAAGCAACCCTATGGTTTTCGCTACGATGTACGTCTGTCCATCACAGGCTGTTTTCTCGAGAACCCTAAGAGCTACGGACTTGAAATTTTGACAAAGTATGAATAACCTTAGCCGCTATACAATTATATATAGAAACTTGAATTTGCAAAGTCAGTGTATTTTTATACAGACTACAACAGTTAACAATAAAATTTAAAAAAAACAAAATTAAAGGGTATAGAATATATTCTATCAGTTAATGTAATTTTGAAAACTTGCTGTATCTTGCGAACCGTAAGAGGAAAACTCTCGAAATGTTCAAAAATTATTCCAAAATTATAAAATCACCAATCCGAAAAAAATGCCAAAAAAATCGCCAAAACGAAAAAACCGCCAAACTAAAAAAATATCTCTAAAACTGGAATAAATCGCTAGAAACCGAAAAATGACCTAGATGAAAAAAAATCTCCGAAACAAAACCCCTAAAACCCGAAAAAATCGTCAAATTGAAAAAAGGGCCAAATTAAAAAAATCTCTAAAACTAAAAAAACGCCAAACCCCACAAAAATCATAAAACCAAAAAGCACCAATAATAAGAAAAACCGCCAAAACAAGAAAAATCGCTAAAGTTCGTATAGTATTTATTACATATCGCTCATTTACTTCAATGGTGGCATAACTCAAAAAATGCTTTTTTTGAGTTAATAATGCAAAATAATGCTGCATTTCGTATTTTATCTTGTGTAAAAATTTCATGTATGTACATAAATAGTTAGCACTACCACCTCGTGAGAGAACAATATTTTTTCATGTCTTCATTGAGTTTTATGTACATATGTAAATTGAAAACTTTAAACGCGTTTTCTGCAAAACTAGTTTTTTTAGTTGTGCCACTATTGAGGTAAATGAGCGATATGTAGTGTCCATACGGAACCTTTCGTATGGGAGTCACAGTCGCACTTTGCTGAATTTTTTTTTGTATATTTTGATTTTGTGATAACAAAAGTGAAATAAATATAAAAGTTGAGTTTAATAAATAAAATGTGGAACCAACCTATTGAAGCTGTTCATATGTTTGCGTCAATAAAGTAACCATTGTGCCAACCTTCTTCGTTTTTGCGTTATGTCAGTTGAAAAAGGTGAAATTTATCGTATGACGGATTCTATGTGCCTGGGCCTTAAATGTGTACGCATAACATTAGTTATACTTTTAGCTTTAGCGAATTTCACAATAAGGTGAATGGTTAGATATTTTTAAACTACTTCGTAATTAATTCTATTGCAAAAAGGAAATATTGCTTAAGTCGAGATAAGTTGATTTTGAAAGTACCCCTGGTCAAAAACTCTATTAATTTGAGTGATTTTTCAGGAAGTTAGAGCACTATGACTTGCCACTTATCATTTTTTAGACTTCTAATCTTATTGAGAATAATAGCTTTAGTTTGGTTATACTTTTGTATATGTCAACTTAAATATATTACTCATAGTGTGTAGAACGATGATTGTTTAAAAAAATAAAGGTTAACAGAGAATTTTCCAATTTAACTGTAAAATATATAAGTTTCTTAGCAACAAATTAATACTCAGGTACCTTTACTAAAGAACTAGTATATCGAAATGCTAATTTAACACTATACCTCATGAAAACTTTTGCACGGAGCGCTGCAGAAGAGAGTGATATAGAAAAGTTATGTAGCATGAATATTTTGACAATTTTTTTCTCTAATTTATATATTTTATAGATATATAAAAATAATTTATCAGAAATAATTCATAGTCAGACTCAAGTTCAGTAATTTCAATTCTTATTGAATGAAATATTTTTATTAATTAATATGAGTTTCTAAAGAAGAGAAGAAAAATTAAACTTAGACTTTAAGCTGGGGGAAATACCGATACTTTTCTGTGCAGCCACGCACTTCATCAGCACCCTAGTCTATCTACTTGGGTAGAGACTCTTATTAACATCAGCTATTTAACTTAAATTTACAATGAAACGGAATAGGAGAAACGATTGTTGTGTATATAATTGATTTACCTTTGGTAAACACATTTATAAGTGTCACTATTAATTTTCTGTTTTTTCTATTTTTTTTTTTTTTCATTTTTCTATTTAGGTTAGCACGAAATTATATTACTCTACGTAAGTATGTTTAACTACTCATACATATGTAAATTTTCCAGGCCAAATTTAACTGACAAAATGTTTTTTATTATCAACACAATAGGTGTGTTTTTTTACTATTGTAGTAAAATACAGTAAATGAGTAGTTACTGCAAAAATTTTAAAATTTACTCTCAAAAAGAGTTGTTACCGCAAAAAGTACGCGAACGGAAAAATAGTAGAAATTAGTAAGATTAAAGAAACATCTGACTCCAACTTCACATAGTGTTGAAAAATATATATACTTTTGACTACTCAACTCGTTTTTTTATTGGAACTCGTGACAATATTTTTTATAACACAAACAATCTAAGAAAAAAATTTGTAATTTATTTCATGTAATATTAGTAATTAATTTCTTTTTGATTTCCTTGTTGTTGGTTAAATTAATAAAAATTACATGACTATTTGATAATGTTACTGATTACCTTAAAAGCAAGTTCAATACTAAGTAACCAGATACTTTACAGTTTCACAACTCTGAGTAATTAGAATAATTTGCAAAACAAAAGGATTAATAAAATAAACAGCAAAATATGTATACTAACATTTATTATTGTTATGCTTTGTAAATTAATTATTTTTAATGACTTTCACAATTTTTATTTAACTTTTTCTCAAAATTTTCACTTTTCATTTGCTTACATTTCATTTGTTTACTTTTTGAATCATATTTTTTTATCTTACTAAACTTAACTACGACAAATTTCTGCAGTAAAAATTTGAAAAACATTCAGTCGAGAACTGTCACTTTAGTCTTTCAATTTATGTTCTCATTTACTGTATTTTGGGTACGCGAACGCAATTTAGTAAAATGCAGTAAAGTTCAGTAAAAATTTGTGAAAACGTTTGGGTACGCGAACGCAATTAATATTGCCCGTAAGATAGAACCTTGGGAGAAAAGGTGAGAGCAGCGTTGTCAGATTTTTTCCGGCCTATTTCGCCAAATTGATTTTAAAAATCGTCAAAAGTCGTCAAAATCAATTTTATGTAGTTTTTCTTATATATTTGAGAATAAATTTGATTTTTATATTACTTTTTTTAATATATATTTTTATAAAAAAAATCGTACACAAATTTTGCAGAAAATCGCCAAAAGTAGAAATAAAATCGCCAAATTTTAATTCTTATAAATTTTTCTCATTCAAATTCAAAATGCATTAATTACTATAATTAATATAGGAAAACCCATCAAAATCAAATTGTTTTAATATCTTGTAGGCAAGTTTTGGAAAGATTTATTTTTGAAGCTACTCCTTTAAGAAACAAATTTCCCTGAACTACAAAAATTTCGAAGTCGAATTTAATTAATTTAGCAATAAAAATCGCCAACAAATTTATTTAACGCCAGAAAAATCGCTATGTCGTCAAATCATAAAATAAGATGCCAAGCAAATTGAAAAATCGCCAATTTTGGCGAGAAACCGCCGTATGTGACAACCCTGGGTGAGAGTTGAAACATGAAAAAGTTCTTAATCGTTATTATGAGTTTCATTCGAGTTTAGATTTTCGTTGGCTAGCGAACATCGAAAATTGAATTGAATTGAATTTTCTATTGAACAGAATTTTGCTTTCGATGTAATATTTTAATATGAAAAATTATTAAGATTGAACGTGTTAAACGATTGTTTTTTTTATTTTTAAGCTCCCAAACACAAATTGTAACCTATTTTTGTAAATTGTATGTAGATTTAATGTCGTAAAGACTAAACAATTCGAAAGGTTTCTCTTATGAATGAAAATCCTCAATTTGCTGTGCAGTGTATTTTAATTTCTATTATCTGTATGATTATTGACCTTAAAATCTTAAATTAATGCAAATTCTAAAAATCACAGTGAGTGAAATTTGGAATAGTGAGATTATTTGTCGAATGTGCGTGATAATACAAAAAGAAAATTCGCGCTATCAGCCCTTTCTACTACAGTCGAAGATCGACAGTGGCTCATAATAAGGGCCAATATCATTAACTATATACATATGTACATATCGAACCCTTGCTGCAAGAGAGTCATAACTCAAAAATAAATTTTTCTAGCTAATATTGCAGAATTAATCGTCATATCGTTCTTAGTATTGTGTATAAATTGTATACAAATATTTTGTATACTCCCCTTTCGAGATGAAAATTACGGCCTGTCCCTCGATGTCGAAACAAAAAGGTCGAAAACAACAATAAAATAAAAAAAATTGTTTTTGTTTTCAATATACGTAATCGATAGAACGTTTTCATTCGACATCGTGAGTCGATATACATATTTGATTTTGCAATTAAGTTGTTAGTAAATTCAAATCTTGAAATTTGTCTTCTGTAAACCAAGGTACGATGTGTTTTTTGTTTATTTCTAAAAGTACTTTCAATAGAAATATACAGTGCAACACGAAAATATATAACCATATAGGGACACCACTGTGTGATAAAGAACTAAATAAATTCAGTGAAGTGCGACTTTGACCCGCGCACGAAGGGTTCCGTATGGGCACGAGATATTTAATTCAATACGAACAATATAAACTATGGTTTTGGCATTTTTTTCGTTTTTGGGTTTTTTCGGTTTTAAGCGTTTTTTTTTCTTTGAATTTATTGGCGCTTTCTGAGTTTTGGCACTTTTTTCACGTTTTGGCGATTTTTTTTTTGTTTTTGAAGTTTTTTAATTTTGGCAATTTTTATTATTTTGGCGTTTTTTTTATTTTGGCGATTTTTTTATTTTGGCGATCATTTTTAATTTTGGCGTTTTTTTTCATATAGGTGAATTTTTTTTTTTGTTTTGGCGATTTTTTTAGTTTTGGCACTTTTTTTGGTTTTGAGGATTTTTTTCGGTTTTTGGCGTTTATTTTAAATTTTGGCGATTTTTTTCGTTTTGGCGATTTTTTTAAATTTGGCGATTTTTTTTTAATTTTGGCAATTTTTTTTCATTTTGGCGATTTTTTTTTCACATAAACAATTATTTTAGTTTTGGCGCATTTTTCGCGTTTTAGCGATTTTTTTCGGTTTTTGGCGTTTATTTCATATTGGCGATTTTTTTCATTTAAACGATTTTTTCGAATTTGGAGATTTATTTCAGTGCTAGAATATTTTTTAATTTTGTCGATTTTTTTCGATTTGGCGATTTTTTTTAAATTTTTGGCGATTTTTTCAGGTTTTGCCGATTTTTTTCGGTTTGGCGATTTTACAATTTTCGGATTTTTTAGTTTTACCGTTTTTGAAAATTTCAAGAGTTTACCTCTTACGGTCTCCCAGATATAGCAATTTGTCAAAATTACATTAACTGATGGACCACCGTTTAATTTAAATTTTTTAATATTTTAATGTTAATTGTTGTAGCGTATATAAAAATACACTAATTTTACAAATTTCAAGTGTCAATATACATATGTACATACAATTGTATGTATATTACAAGATATTTTAACATTTTTCGTCGCTCGTTTTGGAGCACCCTTTAATTTCTAATTCTCATGTATTTGTTGTTGTAGTGGCCAAGGTTCTAAGTACTCTGTCCAAATTTCAGGGCCGTAGCTCTTACGGTTCCTGAGATAATACCGTGTGACGGACAGACGGACAGCGTAGCGAAAACAATAGGGTTCCTTTTTTCACCTTTGGTGTACAGAACCCTAAAAATGACCCGTGCCTTACAGTTTTGCCCCAAGTAATGCACTTTTTGTATGGGCGTCAAAGTTTTGGGGCCTGAGTATAATTTTTGCATTTTCTCAGGCTCATATCTTGCAACCGTTCCGAATTTTGATTTACTCTCTGAGGCAAAGTTGTAGCTCTTGTCAAAAAGAAGAAAAATCGTGAACATATAAAACAAAAAAAAACTTCATCTTCAAGATCAAAATTGCAAAAAAGTTTAGGTCCGTAGGTACCAAAACTTTCAAAATTCCGGGAAACAATCAACTACAAAAATGTACCTGAGATCTCAATAAACAACTTTCTAGAACATATGAACTTCCTAGGAATGGTTCCTAACGCCGTTTGGGTAGCGCTTAAGGTGGAAATACATAACACGCGTTCAATGCGCTAATGCGATACACACGGCTGTCAAAAAAGTTGAAATAGTGTGTTTTCATAAGGCAAGTTACATAGAGCAGTTCTCGACGCGCGTACCTCGCAAAAAGTTGAACATTCTTCAACTTTCACGCGTTGTATACAAAATGAAAGCTAGTGTTGCCAGATTCATAAGCTAACATACAAAAATAATTAGAAATTAATTTTTCATTAAACAATGGATAAAAAAATGCATTACAGATTTAAAGAAATATGAAACATAAATGCTAGACAAAAAATAGCCGACAAAGGTTTTAAATTTTACAACTAAAAAAACCTCAAAAGCGTGTTGTGTAACTTTCCATTTGTATAGCGTTAAACGTTTAACAAGCCAGAAAAGCCTTGCCGCGTAAAGTGTGGTATGTACTTCCACCTTTAGGTACCCACAAAAGTGAAAAATTTCCAGACAAATGATATTAAAAAACATTCGGGAATTTTTTTTCATTCTCATTGAATCAAGCCAAACACTTCAGTGAATAATTTAATCGAAAAATTACGCATGATCTCTAGAACTGTAAGAGCTGTGGGTGGAGCTGAAATTTTTACATGTTCGGGTCAATACCCTGTAGATTTTCGTTTAGTTTTTGATCAAACAAGTGATCACAGTGAGGATAAATTTCTGTGGCAAAAAGGAAAAAGTGCTTAAGTCGAGATAAGCAAATTTTGAGTTAATGGTACCCCCGTAATCTGCATATTTAAAAGTTCCCCTCGTCGAAATCTCAATTAATTTGTGTGATTTTTCAGGAAGTTATAGCACCATGGTTTGCGACTTATCTTTTTTAGACTTCGAATCTCATTTGGAATAACAGCTTAATTTAGGTTATACCTTGGAATATTTCAACTTAAATGTATTCCTTATAGTGTGTAGAGCGATGTTTGCTTAGAAAAATAAAGGGAAAAATAAAGGTTAACAGAGAATTTTCCAATTTAACTGCAAAAGAAATAATTTTCTGAAAATTGACTTGAACGCTTAAAAGTGCTCTCCTACAAAACAGTAAAATATGACTTAAGCATTTTTACTTATTGCACAGATTTGTAGTTAAAAATAATAATTGAGGTTAAGACAACGTTTGATATTTATGTTTATTTACCCATTTTACTTTTATTTTTAACAGACAAACCTAAATTAGTGAGTTGAGCGTTGCGTTGACAGCTGAGTTCATATATTCTAAACATTCAAAGTACATTTTATGGGCCCTATGTATAAGCAAAAATTGGCATGAAGTTAGCAAACTGGCAAAATTTAAGATGATATTAAAGAGTTTTCCGATGAAACTTCACATTAAAAAGCATGCTAGGACTTAGAGGTGGGTTAAAATTACCGTTTTTAATGTCAAATTGTATGGAGGAACTCGTTAAAACCTAATTCAATTTCGTCACTTATGCTAACTTTATGCCAATTTTTGCTTATACATAGGGCCGTATGTGTTTAAATATACTGTAAATACGTACCCTGCTGCTAACGCAACGTTCAACGCTCCAATTTAGGATCGATCGGCAGTATAAGAAAAAAATTTTAAACATCATTAAATAATTAAAGAAATTAGTAAGTAATCAATGTAAAAAAGATTTAGTGCCTTGTTTTGTAAAAAGCAACGCTAAGCGTTTACAAATTTTCTATGTATTACGTTATTGTAATTTACATTTTTTCCATACAAAATTTGTCAACGCTTTGCGTTGCATTTTACCAAATAAGCAACTCAAATTGATTAATTTCATCAAGTTTTTGGTTATCAATTTATTTAAAATTTATAAAGAAAGAGCTTTAATGACGGTTTAGTAAGTTTAATGGGATCACTGATATTCTCAATCAATCAATTTAATTCAAAATATGAGAACATGCCGCACTAAGTTTCGGCGTCATTTAGTAATCAATTAAAAAAAAACAATTTATTTTCAAAATATACAGGCCTCTCACAGAATTTAAATTCAATCGAAATTGATTTCAATTCTGTAATTAAAAAACTAAACGCCAAGAATTTATTTCAAATGAAACCACTTTAAATTTATTGTTCAGGATTGTATTTTTTTTGTATGCGAAAGTACACAAATCTGTTTGAAACAACTTTATTTCAAAAAAAAGAAAATGTTATTCAACAATTCATTTAAAATTTGCTTGTGTTTTCTTAATTTTAATTTTTTACATTATATGTATACAAAATTTTCTCAAGTCTTAAGCAAAAATTGCAGCATCATAAAAACTGAAATATTATATTCCGTCAAATAAAAATAAATTCAACTTTAACACATATACTGTGTTTGGATATGAAGGCGAATCTGAAAAACATCTATTAATCCTCTTAGCCGTAATTTTCGGGCATAGTCTTGACGTCACTGAATATCCAAAAACTGCAGTTATTGCAATTCCAGACATTTTGTGTATTAATTTTGAAATTTTGTTAACTTCAACAAAAAAAATTATGTGCCTTTGGTATTTTAATTTGCTCTTCCAATAACCATGTGTTTTTTGTTTTGTATATCCGGAGAAGGTAAAACCAAACCGATCGAAATGAAAATTCGTAATCAAAACAATTTCGATCGATTTCTGTGACAGGCCTGATGTTGCATAGCACAATTTTTATTTTTTTTTAATAATTTTAAAAATTTAAATATATAAAATTTTTTTCTCCTAAAACCATAACATTTTCTCCGGAATATGTACATTAGAGTGGCCGTTAGTAGAATTTTTTTGATATCTTATATCTCTCCCTCGAAATCGGTTCAGTTTTATGTAAAAGCAATTGCTGAAAAAATTTCAAATTGGATAGTTGTGTTTTAGGGAGTCCGTCCGACCCTCCAAGTTGGCCTTCAACCCCATTTATTCAATGTAAATTTTTTAGTTTTCTTTTCACTATACATACATATGTATATGAATGAAATAATTTATGGGGCAAAAATACCCATACGGAGAAAAATTAGAGGGTTAAAATATTCTTATGCCGAAAATATGAAAAAATTAAAAAGAAATGCAGGCATATTTTTATCTCCACTTCCAGAAGCAGTTGTTAGAATCGTGCTATTTTGAAAAAAAGTTGACTGCGTAATTTAATAGAAATGAAAACATGGGACTGTTCGGAAATCTATCACTGCGCTGCATCTGAAGCAAAGTAAAAGTTCTCATCACTGCAAATCTCATTTGTTCTAAAATACCTCTCCGCAGTTATGATGAGCAAAACAAACCATCAAACACTCATCACAAAAATGGCTGATTCAATGGATGAGCAAGTGTTTAATTTGGTTTTATTTAGGTATGTGATGAAAAACGATTTAGACATTGGGTAGTATGAATAAAAAAAAAGTATTTGCTTTTTACTTACAAATTTGTTTTAAAACCTCAAAATTTATGTGTTTATTGTTTTTTTAAACAAATTTTTAAGTAAAAAGCAAATATTTTTTTTTTAATATATGTGTTTTCTAGAGTCGATGTGTCAATAATTTTAAAATTTGTTTTTAATGGTTTTTCCAAATCTTGATATTTTCACAACTCAATTATATGGTATATATTTTATCTTCTAGTGCGCTTTTTAGTAGTCAGTAGTTTCAGGTTGACTCAAAAATTATACTCAAAATCTATCGAAATTCATCATTGCTGTGAAATCGTTTTGAAAACGAACGTTTTCCATCACATACCTGATTTATTTGCTTCAAAACTGTTTAATTTTATAAATTGTACAATTTTATTAAAAATTTAGTTTCATCTGAGCCGAAGATTAAATTCATTTTGGGTATTCACAAGGGTGTCTTAAGTGTCCTAAGTGTCATAATGTCTTAACATTTTAACATAATTTAAAAAAGTTATTGTTGTGGCTCAAACAAAAAGCTCATAAAGTAATAAGACTTTCTCAGCTATGTTTATTGTTTGTTATAACTACACCCTGAAGGAAACGTGGGGTTAAGAGTCCCCAAGTCACCACTTTAGTCGACTATTTTGGTGACATTGTCAACGGAGTGTCTATTAATATTGTTTTAATGCGTAGATAAAATTTTTTTAGATACACACAATTATGCTTCTTCTTCACGTTTTATTGGTTTGTTGAAAATAAAAGTAGCGTCCAGCAAATTTAAGTGTTTTTAAAAATAAGTTTAAAGAATCAAATTAAAACAATATAAACGTATTGTACAATAATTAAAAAAACATACACAAAAAGAAGTTTCAAAACCAAATAAAGTAACAATCCATATTTTATACAAAATATAAAATGTGAAAATTATACAGTTTTAAGTAAAGGTGCCAATTATGGAAATTTTGGTTTGATCCTGTGGAAGATTTTGTGCCATCAGTTAAAGATTTGTCACACTTTCTGCTCCATACGTAAGTGTTTGACTTTACTAATTCAGCGGAACATAAAATTTTTGATTAACATATTCATATGTATTTATAGAAATGACAAACATAATGCCTACTTGCTGATAATATGCTGAACGAATGAATGAATTAGTCCCTGTTATTGTATGTTTTTTATGCATAAATTAGATTTTTTATAAATTTATTTAATAAAATACCAAAATGTGAACAAAATATGCAATTTCATTATCAAAAGTGTATGCTAGAATTACTAAAATTTACTAGAGACAATCTGTTTCCAATGTCTTCATATGCTCCCTAAAGAACTATGTAATCAGTAGTGCCAATGTCAGTAGTTGCTTTCCAATGACACGCGTATGTTAAATGTCTATAGCAAAAAGCATTGTGTGGGGTATAATTAGTCAGTAGTACCGGCGACAAAGTCAATAGTGACATTTCCTTCAGGGCATTTAGAAATGCGTGAGAGTTTACGAAAGGAATTGAGAAAGAGAGTAAAAACCCAACTATAATATGAATAAGCGAACTTAAGCAACTGTGCGGTTACATATAAAACGTGTGGCAAACTATAATGTACTTATGGAACTTTTCGTCAAGTTTCGTCAAATGTCATTTGCTTAAGGTAAGTGCCAAACTGAACGCACATTCCGTACGGAAAACACTGCTTGTGCATTTTTTAAACTCAATCAAACAGCATCAGAAAATATTCATTGATTTTAAATATTTTTTTATTGTTTCTTATTCTAAAATCAGAAAAGAAAGCAAAACTTTTATTTTCATTCTTTGTTTTACAATACACATATACACACATACACATGAGTTTATTTATGTATGTTCATTGTTGTACTTTTTAGTAGCCAAAACAAATAAAACAAGTAATAAGGTGGTGGACATAATTATACGTCCATTTTTAATAGGTTAGAAAATTTCAACAAGTTAATTTGATTGAATTGCATTCAGTTAGTAGTTATAAGAAGAAACAAAATTACTCAAAAATTATGAACAATCTATAAGTGAAGCTGTGGCTAAATAATTTTTAAGCTCATGTAAGTACATTGTGGGCACCTAAAAGTCAAATCTGAATTGCTTAAGTATTTGAAAGACTTATCGTTCAATTCTGGCATTAGCTTAAGCCAGCTTATTCATATTATAGTTGGGCCTTAAGCAATGTAAAAATGTGCTAAAATCAAAATACAAATAAGTACAATATTTATAATTGTAAACTATAAGCTGTTGCTCACAGCAGTCATATTTTTTCGCTTTACTACTTTAAAACGTGTTAATTTATGAGTACCTTCTGAATCCCCCAATTAATTATTTATCACTTTTGGATTTTCTCGCGTACGAAATTGAATTAAATAAAATTATTTTTATATTTATTTATGATTTGAAATGATTTTTGTCTGCGTATCAATACGACACTCGTAACTAGGCCCTATTCTGAAAAAAAACCTTAACTTTTGCCAAAAAAGTGCACGAAGAAAAAATTTTTTTGGCATAAGATGTTAGCAAGATTTGCTCGGTAGATTCTTAGCTACATTATTGCTATATATAGCTAAGCGCTATCACAAAGTCTGAATTAGCTGTTGGCCAAAATATGATAACAACATTTTTTAAGGGTGAACTAATTTTCGAAAACTTTGTCGATTCATAAAAATTAATAGTTAATATCATCGTTGATTCCTATCTTTCATCCTAGAATGGAATCATCAAGGCTCAAGAAGCCGTGGTCGACCAAATAAAATACCTGAGGTCTACTCTGTAATTCGAATTGAAAGGAATTTATTTTCGAATTTGCGTGCTATTAACATACAAATTCGAAAGCATTTTCTTTCGTTTCGAATTACAGTATACCCCCAGGAGACCCACGATACTCCAAGAATTAGGACAGTGCAATCTTACATGGGAAGACGCGTAAATAACAGCAGTAAACTGTCTAAAATTAAGATGATTTTTGGAAGCCATATGCTCCCAAGATTTTATATCATTAATAATTGAAAAACAAATCAAGACAGAGAAAACGACGAAACCTTTTGTTAATTTATTTACATAATTAAATAAGGTCTTATGTTGGCAAGTTGCTAAGAAGAGAAAGAAATGGTTTTTGCACACTTGGGTCCAAAGAATATCATTTTGTGTTACCTGAGAGTAGGAAAGGGATAGTGCAAGTACAGATGGTGAAGTGACAGACAGATAGAGAGAAGAGAAATTTGATTAATTTTTTTGTTTCGTTTTTAAAACTCTACTATTGTGCATTTTGTTAATTTTTAGAGTACCGTTGCAGCGCCTCTGGTGTTAAGTAAGCGTATTACTATAAACTATGTAGCCAATTTACGAATTATTTCGCCATGATTTTTCCCAACACGTACTAAGGTTTTTTTTTGTATAGCCGGCCTTCGACCGTTCTCATGAATTTTCTTCACCATGGTTTTTCCCAACACGGTATTTTGTATAGCCGGCCTTTGGCCGGTCTTCAGGCCTTTTTCCACCATGGTTTTCCCCAACACTGCGCTGCTTACTAAAGTTTTTTGTATAGGAGGATGCTGCGATATACATACATTAGCAGAGACACCCAGAATTTCAAACATCGTCATTCGCTTTGTAGTTGACGCAATAACAATTTCAGCCACCAGCACTCCTATTGTGACTTGCATTAGATTTTCAATCTTCGCTGGCTATCGAACTTTGAAAACAGAATGTCAAATTCATATTATCCTTATTCCAGTTGTCGACATCGACGTCACAATAGCAAAAAAAAATTGGAGTTTACATACTTACTCTCGTGAACAAATTTGTGCTACTAACAGGAACTGAAATAGTTCCGTAAGATCTAGAAAATAACATGAGCTTGTCAATAAGTCAGTTGTTGAGCAAAACTCATAAAATCTTAAATTTGTTGTAAATTTTTAAAATCACAGTGAGTGAAATTAACAATAGCCAAATTTTTTTGTCGAATGCGCGTTATAGTACAAAATGAAAATTCGTTCGATAAGCGCTTTTGACTACAGTCGAAGATCGAAAGTTACTCATAATAAGGGTCTTTATTAGAAAATTGGCATTTCTAGTGCACTCCAGGCCCATCCCTGATCGAAATGTCACTAAATGGAATTCAATTTTCGAACTCACTTGCTTTTAAATGCATACTTGCTAAATATGGGTAGCAGGAAATCTTCATTGCTTGGGGTATAATTGGTCAGTAGTACTAGTGACAAAGGCAATATTTAGTCAGTACAATTTCACTGTCGGTTGAAAATCACAAAATTTTTTATATCTACTTGTGTATATGTACACACATTTGCATATCGTTACTTTAATATAGAAAGGCCCCAACTCATTATTTTTTGGATATCGAGATTTTTGCAGTTTTCGATACATTAGATGTTCTTCTATCGAAATATACAAAAAAATCGATTTCAAAAAAATAATGAGTTAGGACCTTTCTATATTAAGGTAACGATATAGATGCATGTATATACATACATATAAAAAAATTATTCCAAAGTAGTCAGCAACATCCAAATATTGAAATGCACTTCAGACTTCCGGCCACTGCGCTTTCGGAACCCATTCTAAACGTATGGGTCGCCATACAATGATTAACGCTCCAGTTGTAATGATGAAGAGGAGGAGGAAATTATATCGCATCTCCTCTGCTTCTGTCCCGCTCTGGAAGATCTCCATTTGCACTTCCTTGGCAGATTATATTACAGCAGCCGATCCAAGTTATCGGAAATAAAGGTGAAAAAATGGGCAAAAGTTCCCACTAATAGCAAGTACTAGCGAAAACAAAAAATTCTAATTGGAAAAGGGAGAAATTTCACGCGGAATTTTTTTGATGATAGCCCTGTATATATTTTGTATTCCTCTCTTGCTCTTTCTCACTAAAAAATAAAAATTGCAAGTCTTAACCGGGACTTTCAATAAAACATGTAGCAATTTGTCCAAAGTCTTATAATAAAAAAGTGAATATTTCTAATGAGCCAATTTATTAGCTTCCAGTTTATTAGCTTCGTCTTGTTGTAGTCGATGATGAGGAGGTCTTAAGGATGCTTTCCATTTGTTTACATTTGCATTTTTAAAAATGTATTCATTGATAACAATATGCTATATATCGTTACTTTAATATAGAAATGCTTTAACTCATTATTTTTTTGTAATCGAGATTTTGAAATTTTCGATACATTAGACGTTCGTTCTTCTATTGAAATATACAAAAAAAATCGATTTCAAAAAAATTATTAGTTATGGTCTAACTATATTTAGGTAACGATATGTGTGTATGCATTTATGTACTTGTCTCTATAAAAGTAAATTATTTTCTTTATTGGCAAAATATAAAAATGAAATATGCCAAAGAAGATTCTCATTTCAGTGACTCAAAAAATTGTTTATTTTCCTTAATAAAAAAATCCTATACTGAGCTAGTAGTTGTATGAAGGACTATAACCAGAGCGTATGTGTTAGTTTTTACAATCTATCCTATCGCGGTGAGGGAGCAGCAAATATTTATAACTTGTACCAAAAGAAAGCTCTTACATCTAAAAAGTGTTAGAGACTGTTTCTCATTTAATGGCGTTTTCTTTTCTAAAAGTCTGGGCTAATATTTTTGACCTTTGTAAGAGAAAGAATTAAATTTCATGATCATAAGGAATTGAAAGTTTATTGCGAGGCAATATTGCATAATTTAACGACTTATTACAGGCCTGTCAAAGAAATCAAACGCAATTTGGACTAGACTAAAGGACATTGCAATATTTTTTCTTTAATCTAGTTGCTAGATTCTAGTGCAAAATCATCGTAGTCGTAGTCTAAATACGACACTCGTAATTAAGCTCATTATTTTCTGTGTGTGAAAGTACAAAAATCTATTTAAAACAATTTCATTGCAATAAAAACTGTTTTTGAAAAATTTTCTGGTATTACATATTTATTTTTTTATAAACATAAGAAATTTTTTCAAGTCCACAGGAAAAAATGCAGCATCATAAAATCTGAAATATTTTTTACAGTCACAGTGCTGCCACATTTTGGATATGAAAGTGGATCTGAAGCATCCATAAAGCTCTTCGCCGCAATTTTTAGCCAGACTATTGATGTCTCTGGGCATCCAACAAAGCAGTTATTGCATTAACTCATTCATTAACTCAAAAAGTTTGAAAGGAGGAACGTCAAAAGAGAGAGAAAAATTGAGAGACAAAAAAAACCTAAAAATAATTACTAATAAAATTTTTACTTGCACGAATTATCCAACCACCTCCTGTTGTGTGTTTTGTTGTCAAATAAATTATTTAAAAAATATTTGAAAAGGGAAAACTGAAAATATATTTGCATTTATTTGTTAAAAAAACATGTATACATATGAAAAAAGAAAGCTTGTTTTCTTAATTTATTGTTTTCCTTTCATTAAGCCACATAAATTCAATTTTAATGGCAAATAATTTTGTTTGTTCCTCATATACATATTCAGAGATGGAAAGTGGATTTTTTGAATTTGTTAATGAATAAAATTAAAAAATTATGAAAAATGTATAAAAATAGTAAAAATACATGAAAACTGTGTAAACGATTTCATATTAAATGCCAATTTATAAAAAAATTGCAATTTATAATATTATGAAACAAAATACATCAGAAAAAGTACAATTGTATCATGATTTCAATCCATGGTTCTGATATGAATAAAATTTTCTGTAGTTTGTACAAGTAAAGCGTTCATTTACTTTTTCATATTTGGGAGAGTAATTTTGTAAATTTCTACCTTACTCTCTCGTTGCTAGTTTCTGCTGGGAAAGTAAATGAACAGACCTATTGTTTGCTTCAATAAAAAAATGTTTGCGGCTTTTGTATTTTGTTTGCTTCTTCTTATCTTTAAATTTAAAATAACCGAATTGAAGCTTTTTCGGAATAGCAAAATCAAACGAAATTTGGAGAAGGCAAAACAAAATCGATCAAATCAAAAAATCCATAATCAAAACGATTTCAATCGATTCATGTGACAGGCCTGAAAGTTCCTTTTTTTAGAATAGAAAACGCCAAATTAAAAAATTAATTTTCCTTCCCACAGTTATTCTCTTCTTTGGATTTACATATGTGTATATTCTTCAAATTAGAATTGTGATCAAGATAACTCAATCGTTTATTGCAATATTACCATATCTCGAAAAAAACTTTAACGTGATAAAATGCGATTTAATGATAGCAAGTACATAATACATTGGATTGAGTATGCCTGCTTTTAGATTGTGAATTTTTTTTGCACAGATATAGAATACGTTCGCTTCATTAATTTCAACATTTTGATTTTATGAGATATAACTATATTGCAGTATAAAAGTGATATTGGGTATTATTATTCCAAATCCGAAAACAAACCGTGGCAAATATTTTTGCTTTTATTTATTTTTAAAGTAATACACTAAACTTTTTTTATTTAATTATTCATGTTTTTAAGAGAATATTGTGTGTACGTAGTATGTATGCATGTATGGGTGTATGTTATTATTATGTATGAAACTTAATTATTGTGTAGCAATATTTTCTTTTTTTTTTAATTTAAAGAAGCATGGTAACATTGCATTAATAGTAAAATTGTTTAAGGTCAATTAATAATTTTACATTCAATATTTCTTTACCTAAGACCGAAGAAATATTTTAGAATAAACCAAAGAAATAGGAAAAATCAAATGTACGTACATATAACAATTAAATTAAAAAATAAGTATAGGAAATAATTAAAAAATAATCATTTTGATTAATTCGAATATCGAAATAGTTCTTGAAATTAAATTAACTTGATTTTTGATTTTGACGGTTGTTAAAAATATTTATAATATTTCAAAATACATACATATATTTTATGTTCTGAATGAAAATGGGAAAAAATATTTTTTATTACATATTTGTATGTATATAAAATTTATAGTTAAAAACTATTCATTACTTGTTAAAAGTATTTTTAAGATGGAGTTTGATAAAACTAAAATGTAAATGAAAATATTTCATTAGTTATTTCTAATTCAAAAATAATTTATGTTTTAATTTTTTTTTCGTTTAAGTGCAGCAAAAATCTATTAAAATTATTGTCAAATAAAAACATTTTAATAATTCTTATTTTTTCAACTTCTTATATATTTTGCATATTTTTCCCCATTTTAAAATCTTGAACTTTTCTGTCCTATACGTAGGTAATTAATTTTATTAGCTTAGATAAATATTTACAGTTGAATTCAGTAATAATATATACTCGTATATGTATATATATATTTTTTATTTTGTTTTTGGTTTTATTAAACAACTCATTTGTTAATATTAAAAAATATATATAGTATAGTATATTTGAAGAACGTTTAAAACTAATATTTTTTTGTTGTTAAGTTTTTAAATCCAATTGTTTTTGCCACGAAATTTACCACGAAAGCCTGGACCACCACGCATGCCACCAGGGCTACCACCTCGTTCACCGCCACGACTAAAATAAGGTGAACCTCCCCGGGGGTGTCTGAAAAAATTGCGAAACTGATTTTGGGGCGAATTCATCCAACCACGACCGCCACCACGTCCACCAAATCCACCTCGTTCTCCCATCATGTTGCCGTTAGGTGGCCCATAAGGAAAATGCATAGGATAGGGGGGTCTTGGAGGTGGGGGCGGTACGCCTCCTCCGCCCATGCGATTATTATTTGGCCAAGTCGTAGCCGGTATTTGAACCCAATCTGGTTCGGGCGTTTGCCCTATTGCTTCTGACTCCCAACTATTTGCATGCTCATATTCTGGTGGCGTCTCCAGTAGAGGTTGCTTTTGTACAGTTACTGCTAAATCCGTTTTATCTATTTCTTCCTGCGCTGTATTGTCGCCCTCATTTTCATGCTGAATTTCCTCATTGTTATCTTCTATTTGTTCATTAACCTCTGATTATTGCAGTGTTATTTTAAATTAATTGTTTGCAGTGTGTGGGAATAAAAGAATGTTTAACGAAAAATATTCACATTAAATTCCTGACGAATGAATTATGTAATCTATATTACACATCGTAAAATGTTACATGGGTTGTTTAACATCAAAAAAAAATTAATTTTCTATTATAATTAGGGATAGAAAGTTCATGTAAATAAATTTTTTTGTGGTTGGTCGTTGTGCAACGTCCACAAACATCTTAAGCTTATTATTATTGCATATGTGTTGTACATCTTAATGTCATTTTGACCTATACTACGCAATAAATGGCACAATATTTAAAAAAATATATAGACCGATTTAACTGACAGTGAAAATATAAACAACATTGAGCAACATTACACAATTGTCTTAATTTTACAATAAAAATCTAAAGTCTTTTTGATATTTGCCAATATATTGTGCCACCTTCGAATATGTCATACACATTGGCGATATTATTGTACAATACGAAAAATTGCACAACTATATTGCAAGTGGGTGGGCCGCTTAATACTTTTTATTATTTTATTTATTTATTTTAAATTATGTCAACATGTGATTTTTAGTGATTTTTACGTACTTTTGCGAAACATTTTTTTGTTAAAAAATGCTCTTACTTTAAAATCAAAAGTAAGCGGCGAAATGGTTCTTTTTTTGTTTTCGCTGTACTCACTATAAAAAAACAAGTCGGAAACAAACGTTTTTTTCTGTGTGTGTCTAACGTAATTGCAAGCGTTATGGAGAACTAAGTTGAAGGGTTCCCATTATTTTGATAAATATTTTATAGTTTGAAAATGTTAAAAAAAATTTAAATGTTGTAAATTTAAAGTAGGGATGTAACGAATACCGAAACCGATTCCGACATATCGGCGATATTTCTGATTTGCCAATATATCGATATCGGCGATATTTTAGTGTCGATATGGCGATACTTCTTTTTGCTTAAAAACTAAGAAAAATAATATATTAAAAGCAGAACATAAAGTCTAAACATAAAAATTAAATGTTTCCCTTGTTTTGCTTTGAACCATAGTAGTGAAATGTTCTCTCAATGCTAAATCATGTATGTATGTATTTAAACAAAATAATTTGTTTTTTGTTAATTTCAGAATGAACTCAAATATCAATTATAAAAATATTAATAAAATCTTACACTATAATTTTGTATAATAAAAGGTTTTGTTAATTTTAACTTGAGTTCAGTTTCAATATGCTTATCGGTATGGGAATCGGTATCGGCTATATTTCTTTCTGAGTATCGGTATCGGTATCGGATTGGCAAAACGGCGCATCGTTACATTCCTAATTTAAAGCCACCAAGCATAAGCACACAACAGCTCAACCAAGTTAAAATAATGGAACATGTGATAAAAAAAATCGAGCTGCGATAGACACAATAGGTAAATAAATTACTTTCGTTGTACAATCACCAATATCGTGAATATTTTTTTTTATATTTTCCAAAAACTGAAATCGTGAACAATTTGTCCCTAGAAATATTTCCCATTTTTGGTTCTCCATATCATTAATAATATTTTCCAAGGAGATCTTTTCACTTTTTTTTTAATATTAAGAGTTAAAAATATTTATTTTTAGCACAATATCAATAATAAAATGTCACGAATAAAAAAAGTTCACGTGAAATGTGTTCAATTTCCCTAAAATTATAATCGCCAATTTTTGGGCTGTTGTTGTGTCTGTTCATGGGAAATATTTCACGTGAACGAAATGTTTGTCTCTTATTCCCGATTGTTGCAGTGTTCTAATGCGGCGGTGTTATATTAAAGAATATACATATGTATGTATGTACGAGTATGTACTGAAAACACAACTTGACACTTTTAAAATCGTTTCATTTGAAACCCAAAATTTGTGTATTTCTTATTGTTAAAGTTAATTTTTTTGAATTTTCAATTAATTTTTAAGCTTTGCAAATCTTTTCACCGCATTGTACATTCACTGAGAACTGACAGCAGAAAACAAATTTCACGGAAGATTCACGATAGTATTTTCCCTTCGAGGGAAATAAAAATAACATGGGAAAAAATATTCATCTTGTAATGCACGGTCTCTTTGTTCCTAACAGGAACCACAGAACATAATATATGTATATGCAAGGTAGTTTTTTTAGACACAATCGTCAATGTTTTACTCTCAATATTAAGAAAAAAGGATTCATTTATATACAAAAATTGCTATTTAATTTAATCTTGTATTTCATACCAATAGGGAAAATGTTTAATTATGCTTTTATATTGTTGCATAAGACTCTATTTTAAATGCATAAAAATCCTATTCCTAATTATGTATTCACTAAATATTGCTTTTGCAATATACATAAATTAAATTTTGAACAAGGAGAGCAATATCGAATTTTTTTGTTAAGTGTGTAATTGCATTTTCAAATTAAATAAATTTGTAAGTACATATTATTATTTTCCTAAGCAAGTGACATGTGTATTCTGTAATTAGTTTTTAAAACTCTACAATAAAATTTTTCGATTATTGTTCATTAAGGCGAATTCAGTATCAGGTGACCTTATCAGCCCGGCTGATTATCAGCTGTTGATGCCAAATTAAGGAATTTGAACCAAAATGTCAAAATTTGCTTGGAAATCTTCTGACAGTTTGGTTTTTTAGCACAGCAAACTACGTGTTGTTTTTTGTGTTGTAAAATTGTTGTAGCGATGAGTTCACCTGATACTGAATTCGCCTTGATTGTTCATTTTTGTATAAGTCTACTTACTATGAAATTGTGTATTTCATTCTATGATTTATTAGTTTAACTTTAGTCAAAACAACCCATGTTTAATATTTTCTAACGTCTTTAAGCATTGATCTTGGATTTTGTTAAAAAAGAAATAGATAGTATTATCCGACTGATGTAAAAAAAATTAAAAAAAAAATCATAAACTTCAAAGTTAAATAAACCACACTGAACGAAAGAAGAAATCAAAATGAAAATAAATAAGCAAACCTCTAAAGATATCATCAAGATCATCATCAGACATATCCATATCAACAACCATATCTGTTGGATCATAACCTGCCATACCTCCTTCTATATTCTCTAAATAAGAATCGTCTTTATGAGATTCTTTTGCAGGACCTTCAAGTATAAAAAATCGAATTATACAATTATGTCAATTATACACGGATAAAAATATAAAATATGACAAAATTTAAAATGAACTCACTGGTATTTTTTTGAGGTGATGTCACAGTGGATGCTATCTGTAATGTTAATTAAAAAAATATTTTTTTTTAATTCCATACTATATGCATATTTAGAAATAAGTAAACTTACATTTCCTAAAGTTTCATTAGATGATACCGAAGAGTTATCATTCAAAAATGGCAACGTTGCTGTTGTTTCTATTGTTGTGATATTTTGCCCAAATGAACGATAATCAACATCGCCAGATAACTGAAATAACAAGTTAATCCAAAATTTATATAAATGAGTTTTTTCTCTTTAACTTATTAAGGGAAGTAAACAAACCTCATTTGTTTCCTGATACCAAGCCTTCTTGTCATTATCACTTCCTCCAGGTGAACCAGTAAGTGATATTAGATTTCTATGGTCTATATCCAATTGACGGGATTTTTCTACAAATCGAAAAAAAAAATTAGAATTTGTTTTGAATTCAAAAAATTAAATTAATACCAATAAATACCTTTGCTTAAACCTAATTTGGTACCAATGCTAAAAGCAGGTAAAATAAGCTGACGATGATCAACATCTTGAGCTGTTGACATAGTTCCATCATGATCGGAATATTCTAAAGTTGTTGAATCTGAGTTATGCGCATCAGAATCGAAATGTGTGGGTGAATGAGGTGTATCGATTGATGTATGACTATAGGATGCATTCGATAGAGCAGAAGTATCCAAAGGATTGGTCCAAGACATATTCATATCCCAAGTGGAATTAAAATCATTTCCCTCAGAAGAATCAATTGATCCAACAGTAGGAGGCATTGGTGGTGGGGGCATCAAAGGTTGAACAGGATCCGCTCCTATTGGCCGACGATTGTACACATTCGGATTATAAGAGCTGTCAGTATTATATGTTCTTGGATTATGGGTACTGTAGACTGAGCTCAAATTGTGGTGTAAGCTATTTGAATGCGAATTTGTTGAACCGCCAAACAAGGGTGGGTTCGGAGGTGGCGGTAGAACATCCCCATACTGGTGAGATGACCTAGCCAAGGACGTATAACCGCCAGCAGGTACCGAGGGTACCGGCATAGGTGCCAAGCCCGGTATTGACATATTACTAGTACCGGGATAAGCACTTATTGATTCAGGTTTATAATAGTCACAAGCAGGGTTATAACTTTCATCATCCGATCTTGATCCAATAACTTCAATGGGCTGACCTTATAAGAAAAACAAGCATAAGGTTGCAAGGCAAATAAGCATTAATGTAAATAGATATAATTATTTATTACTTACTTGATGATTTTACGCTTTCATCTCGTTTAAAATCATTAATGTCGAAAGGCAAATTGCCATCCATGTAACTTGAATAGCCATTGAATGTAGTTTTTAAAAAGTTCTATAAAAATAGACATAATCAATAATTAATAATATATGGAGCCTTATTTTCGATTTAATCGTAAGCGACAAAAATAAAGTTTTTCAGGAAAAGGTTTTTTTTTAATAAAATTTTACAGCCCGTATCTCAAAAGTTATCAAAACTTATGGCATTTTGATAATTCTAAACTATGGTTAGCCACATAAAATTTTAATAACAAAATACTATTTTCCATAACATGTCGCTTACGATAAAACCGAAAAAAGGTTCGATATGTATGTATGTATGTATGTGATGTCATAAAAAAATAAGGTTTCGAGAAAAACCCACTTTTATAGTATATACATAATCAAAAATGTCAAATTAAAATAATTTTATCGTTAAGTAAAGATTTCTGTATTAACGCATACATTCATTATTTTATGAAAATATATTTTACTGGACGTTTATTAAGACTTATGTAGGTCAATATTTTTTTGTTTGTATCTTTATAAGAAACTTCGTTAGAAACGTAGAGATTTCACGTAAATATGAAGTTTCGTCGAAACCTTCATCATCAGCGTTCTTTTGTATTTGGTAAACTGTGTGTGGTATCAGTTTATTAGATTTCCGTTTTATATACCTAACTTTTATGTAAATGGAATATGTGAATTGTTTGGATTCAACGTATTTCAATTTTTTGAAAGCTTTTTTGTAACGAAAGCTCAATTTTACCATCTCTAAATTTACAACAGTCTTGCCATTGCCGTTTGTTCTTGATGTGAACAAATCGAGCAGCATGGTTCCAAATTACAAGCTTAATTGCTTCGTGACGTAACGTGATAACTACGTAACATGACTGTGGACATGCCCATATGCAAAATATATACACATCATTCTTTTATTGCAACATAGTCACAACAAAATAATCTTATAACTTACAGATTATTTTGCTGCAGCATTGTTCTTAACTTTTCATTTTCAAACAAATCGAGCACCATGGTTCATTAAAATCGATGCAAATCTCTTGACATGGTAGGGAAAAATTCTGCTCACGAGCACAATTTTTATTAACTCGCTCGTTTTAAAATTTTATAAGACTCGTACTCCTTTTGTGCTCGACTCGTAAGCATTAAATGACTCGCTTTGAAATTTTTACTCGCGAGTTCTAATTTTGAACTCAATTTCTTTTGCTGGTGCATAAGCAAACAAAATTAATAAAACTCGCGAATAATTCTTTTTAACTCGACTCGCGAGTAGCTCTTTTCAATACAAAAAATAAAACTCGCTCGAATTGAATTCGTTTGCGAGCGAGTTTAATTCGAGCACTCTCCGCACTTTGTTTATTAACAAAATATCACAAACCCTGTGAAATCCATCCGGTTTTTTGGAACTTTCAACCAATCTTTTATAATGTGTTCAGACATAAAATGTTAAAAAAATAAAAATAAAAACTTACTACGGACAGCGGTGACTGATCATCAGGTAGTTGTAAATCAGTATCTGGCTCCGGTGATGGTGCATTTATATCTGGCGAAGGTATTGGACTAGGCAAATTAGGAGAAATTTCATCTAGTTTCTTTTTTACCAACTTTATGCGACTGCCAAAATTCTTATAAGCCTGTAATATTAAAAGAAACAAAGATTTTAGCTGCTTTGCTATGTTATTTTCTTAAAAATATATTAGATGCATATGCTGTGTTTACTTACACTAACTACAACTTTAACTTCACCCCTTTGATTGGCATAAAACTTAATAGCTGTATCAACATTATTAACAACGGTTTTTCGACATTTAATCTCAGCTTGTAAGTTTTTTGTGAATGCTCCAATATATGTAATATAACGTTCCAATTCTTTTTCAACATCATCCGAATGTGTTTTATCTTTAAGTTGGTGCTTAATACTTTCTATATCACAATTTGGCATTTTTGGCAATTTTTTAAAACTTTTATCAGTTGCTTCCGATAGTTCAACACATTCCTTTACGCTAGCTATTAGGTTGGCATTTTGAAAATCATCGGAATCAACAACTGGTGCGTGTGATTTTTTTGGCGGTGCTATATTTAATAGACCACAGAGATCTGCAAGAAATTCTTCACTATATATCTCGCGCTGTTCCCAAATGCTAAAGATGCGCAGAATTTTATTTTTGACTTTTTCATCTCTGTAACAAAAATTATTTTTATTTTATTATTATTTGTTCATAATTTTGTACGAGTGAGAAATTGTATTACCTGACCATTGTTGTAGCCTTTTGTAAGGCTGTAGCCCAACTTTCAACAAATTCATAACGTTTTCTTTTACTGTATTGTATTACATCGTTCGCTAAGTAAAATAGTACCAGACGATGCTCAACGCGTACTATAAAATATAATATGTTAATAATTTTATGCATACATATGTATGTACTTATGTGTGTATATGTATATATGTATGTATGTATATTAGGGTGGCCGTTATTTTTTTTTATTTCTTCTACTTAACCCCTCTCCCAAATCGGATCAGTTTTATGTAAAAAAATATACAAAAAAATTTCATACCGATTAGATGTGTTTTAGAGGGTGCGCCCGGCCCTCAAAGTTGGCCATCAAGCCCATATATGCAATGTAATTTTTTTTTGACTATATGTAAGCCTTATTCATAAAAAAAGTAGATTGAGGTTTAAAAACCATATTAGTTAAAAAACATTTTAAGGCTAAATAAGTTTTTTTAAATATTGGTATAATAATCAGTGTTTTAACTAAAAATCAATTAATTTGCTCTTTTAGGGTTCCGTACACCAAAGGTGAAAAAAGGACCCTATTGTTTTCGCTACGCTGTCCGTCTGTCCGTCACACGGTATTTTCTCAGGAACCGTAAGAGCTACGGACCTGAAATTTGGACAGAGTATGTAGAACCTTGGCCACTACAACAACAAATACATGAGAATTAGAGATTAAAGGGTGCTCCAAAACGAGCGACGAAAACTTTTAAAATCCCATGTAATATACATACAATCGTATGTACATATGTATATTGACACTTGAAATTTGTAAAATTAGTGTATTTTTATATAGACTACAACAATAAACATTAAAATATTAAAAAATTTAAATTAAAGGGTGGTACATCAGTTAATGCAATTTTGACTATGTAATTTTGTCAACTTGCTATATCTTGGAGACCGTAAGAGGTAAACTCTTGAAATTTTCAAAAACGGTAAAACTAAAAAATCCGAAAATTATAAAATCGCCAAACCGAAAAAAATCGCCGAAACTGAAAAAAATCGCCAAAGATTAAAAAAAAATCGCCAAAGATTAAAAAAAATCGCCAAAATTCTAGCACTAAAATAAATCGCCAAATTCGAAAAAATCGTTTAAATGAAAAAAAATTGTCAATATGAAAAAAATGCCAAAAACCGAAAACAAATCGCCAAAACCAAAATAATTGTTTATGTGAAAAAAAATCGCCAAAATTAAAAAAAAACGCCAAAATTAAAAAAAAAAATCGCTAAAATTAAAAAGAAATCGCCAAAACGAAAAAAATCGCCAAAACGAAAAAAATCGCCAAAATTTAAAATAAACGCCAAAAACCGAAAAAAAATCCTCAAAACGAAAAAAAAGTGCCAAAACTAAAAAAAATCGCCAAAACCAAAAAAAAATCACCTATATGAAAAAACGCCAAAATTAAAAAAAAATCGCCAAAATAATAAAAATCGCCAAAAAAAACGCCAAAATAATAAAAATTGCCAAAATTAAAAAAACTTCAAAAACCAAAAAAAAAATGGCCAAAACGTGAAAAAAGTGCCAAAACTCAGAAAGCGCCAATAAATTCAAAAAACCCCCAAACTAAAAAAACGCTTAAAACCGAAAAAACCCAAAAACGAAAAAAAATGCCAAAACTATAGTTTATATTGTTCGTATTGAATTACATATCTCGTGCCCGTGCGGAACCCTTCGTGCGCGGGTTAAAATCGCACTTCACTGAATTTATTTAAAATATCGTGGCAACACTGTATTATCTATTTGTAACTTTCATCCTAGTTCTGCTAAACAACGATTATTAATTCACAAAGTACTCGTATCTGTATTTGTGTTTTGTCCATTTTTGGAAAAATATTGTTTTTATAAAATAAAAAATATGTTCCAACTCGTATGTAATTAAAAAAATAAAAAGAGTTAACGCGAATCTTTGTTAAAAGTGCTTTTTATACTATTATTTTTATTGAAGATTAAGAAGCACTAGAATAACGAATTTTATTTTATTTTTTGTGAGTTTTTATACATCAGTTTATAAATTTTTTGTAAAAAAATGGAATTAATTTAAGGAGGTGTCACAGGGCTTAAGTCTGGAATTTGGACTATATACCTTTAAAGGGGGGCGAAGCCACATAGCACTAAAGTGGGCTACCTCGGGGAAGAATATTTTTTCATTTCTTCATTGAGTTGTATACAAATTGAAAACTAAAAACGCGTTTTCTGCAAAACTGTTTTTATTTAAGTTGTGGCACAAATGCGGTAATTGAGCGATATGTTTTTAAATACTTCCAAACATATATCTGCTCCCGGCGAAAAATAAGAAAAATACAGCCAAAATACTGAAAAAATCCAATTTTTGCGAGTTTTTTTTTTGGGAATCGCAGGGACCTCAAAAGCAAATTCTATTTGTTTTTATTTTCTGCCGAAAATATTGATAACTGCGAATTCTATAGCATTCCTGTTTGTAAGAACTCGTCGTATCGGGAAACTCTTCATAAGCATACATATGGGTAACTCCAGAATAAGGTCAACCAAAAAATATCAATAAAGCTGCAAGGTCTTGTAAAAGCATTTTTAATTTTTTACCTAAATAAATATACAACTTTAATTTTTTTTGTGGAGCATTTTTAATAATACACCAAATTATTTGCAAGCCAGCTGTTTGTCATGAAATTTCTAATTTAGCTATAGAGTCTAATGTTTAATGTATGGAGGAGACTGACATAAATGAATTGCTAACCTCGCACAATCAAGGATTTTCTAATGAAGAACTATTAGAAGTGGAATTACAATTTCAATAGAAATATCCGAAGAACGAGATTTAACCTCTAAACAAATTTTTAAGCCGATGTGCTTGATTGACGCATTTATGGAGAAGGAAGGAGTTTTAAAGTGTCCCAGGCGGTAGCTACGAATATAAATTGAAACAAGGAAATTTATTTTACGCTGAAAAAAAATCTGTTCAGCCATCATTGGACAAATTTTTTGTGAAAGAAAACCGTCTTACGACAACAGTCACTATGGACTCATCAGACAGTGATTAATTTTATTTTGCTTTTTATAAATTTTTATAAATCTTTATAAAAATACCGGCTACAAAATGTCAAAGATAGAATGCACATGTTTATATGAGAATGATTATTTTGAAGGCAACAAGGCAACAGGCTACATGTTGTTGCCCGTGCTACATATGTCGTTGTAGTCCAATTAAACTAATGCATTAAACACATAGACCCCAGCAGGCTACATGGATACATGACTATAAGTACCGCAGGCAACAAATGTAATAAATAAATAAATAAATATAAACACAAATCAGTTTATTTCTTTATATTTTTTTTTGCGAATTTTACTAATTTTTGTAATTTCTTCAATACGTTTAAGGCCGGGGCACAATGAATCCGTCATACGTTAAACTTAGCCTTTTTCAACTGACATTAGCGCAGCGAAGGAGAAGGTTGGCACAATGAGTACTTTATTGACGGAAGCATTTGTAGGTTGATTCTCCATTGAATTTATTAAATTCAACTTTTTATTTATTTCGTTTATTTCTTTTGTTTAATTTTATTTTTACTACCAGAAAACACAAACATATGTATACCAAAAAACATACCAAAAAAGCCAACTAATATCTGTAAAACTACTCCAACGTACGTAATAAGTTAAAAGTTGAAACATTTTTGTACTTTGCGTTGAGGGACACGTACCGAATGTAACAAACCTCATAAGAAACCATATATTTCAACTTAGCTGTCAGTTGAAAAAGCGTAAGTTTAACGTATGACGGATTCATTGTGCCCCGTTCTTTTGCAATTTTACGCTAACTTGCGATTTTCTGCGGTTTTCGTTTTTTCCAAAATTTTTAGCAACATACTACAGGTTGTTGTCCATGCTAAATTTGTCGTCGTAGTCAAATTAAACTAATTTCTATTTGTTATGGCTACAAACCAAAAACAGTGTTGACAATATAGCAAAATATATTAAGCAAATTATTGTCAAGAAATATTTTTTATTGCCAAATAAAAAATAAAGTATGTCCTAATTTACACTATGCAAGTCTTATTGCTAAGCTGATTAGTTTGTGGATGAGAGAGACGAGGGGAACAGAAACATTTCATTTCCTCTCGTCACTCTCTCTCCTAACATATTAATCAGCTTAAATATAGAGGTACATTCCATGCGTTACGCGGCAACGCTTTTCTGCCTTGTTAAACGTTTAACGCTATACAAATGGAAAGTTACACAACACGCTTTTGTGGCTTTTTCTTTTTGTAAAATTTCAAGCCTTTGCCGGCTATTTTTTGTAGTGTATTTAAGGTTGATTATTCTTTAAATGTTTAATGCATTTTTTATCCATTGTTTAATAAAAAATTCATTTCTAATAATTTTTGTGTATGTTAACATATGAATCTGGCAACACTAGCTGTCGTTTTGTATACAACACGTGGAAGTTGAAGAATGTTTAACTTTTTGCGAGGTATGCGCGTCGCGAACTTCTGTATGTAACTTGCCTTATGAAAACACACCATTTCAACTTTTTTGACAGACGCATGGTTCGCATTAGCGCATTGAACGCGTGTTATGCATTTCTACCTTAACAATAAAACTTGCATAGTGTAAATTAGGACTTACAAAATTTTAATGTTAATTACAAAATTAATTATATTTTTTCAAAGCCAAAAACGTCAATTCGCGAAAAATTGCAAAAGTTTAAAAAAGCCATAATATTGATTAAGAATCGATAAAACTGTAAGGAATGGCAAAAACTCGCGAAAATTGCGAAAATTTAATAATGGCGGTATTCACGGTTGGCTTTTGTAGATCTTTTACATATTGTAGCTTTGATAAAACATGGTAAATTTAAAACACGGCAACAACATAATAATATAATGCATAAATTTTTAATTAACTATGCCTACACCATCTACAATACTAAAAACTCTAGTAGATGTTGTAGCTGAATTTATTTACCAGAGTTTGTACAAAAGAAGAAAAAGCTACATACAAATTCTCTCAGAGAATCTCTTTGAATTTAACAATAAACGTTTTTTACAATACAGAAGAAAAAATCGTTCACAGTTGGACTTATAAAATCGTAGTATATTTAAAAGGGGTTTAAATTTAATACGAACAGTGAATTCATCTAATGTTTTAAAATCTTCAAATCTGTTAGGAAGCTAAAATAAACGAAAATTTGCAAAAACATATTAACATCGGGAATACCGATGTTAAAAAAATTCTAAATTGTTTTCAAATTGGCAAAACTGTTTGAAGGCTGAAAACATGCAAAAAGTCGCATTTATCGCAAAGTTTGCAAAAAATCGTGAGATGTTGCGAAATTTTAAACAGGCCATACTATTGATCAAAAATTACCAAAACTGGAAGGAATGCAAAAAATTTGCAAATAATCGCGAAAACGGTAGAAGTTCACAAAACTCTTAGGAAACTAAGATTTTTTGCGAATTTCCAAAATCGGAAGCAAGCGCTAAAATTTATTAGAAATCACAAAAGCCATTAAAATTAGGGAAGTAACGATACGCCGTTTTGCCGATCCGATACCGATACTCAAAAAGAAATATCGACGATACCGAATCCGATAAATTAAAATTAACAAAACCCTTTATTATACAAAATTATAGTGTAAGAGATTATTAATATTTAAAATTGATATGGGCATTTCCCCCGAATGGTCTACTAGGCTGTAGAAATGAAATGCTGATTATAATCAGCAAAAAAGTTTGCCGACTAGAATGCAAAAAAGTGTATGTACTCCCCAGTCATAAGTACTTACAATTTGACTTAATAACCCATTATTTTTGTTTGAGAAGTTCAAAAAATATGCTGTACCCTGTACTTTTTGCCTACAAACATCCAAAAGTTAATAGATTACTGATTGCCTAAAAGTATTCAAAATATAATGAGTTATTTTTTGCATAAATATATGCAAAAAAATTTAGATTACTTTTTGTTTAAAATTATTCAAAAGTTAATGAGCATTTTTTCTTCTTGATGTCTTCGAAGCTCATTTTCACGATCAATTATCAGTATATAAAAAAGTCTATTACTACGTTTATGCGCGCATTATTGGCAAATAAAAATATTTGCAAATAAATTAACTGTTTATACGGCATTTTAAATGTATAAAAACTTGGTAGCACTTGCATGCAAAAAAAAATTGTGTAAATGTGTAAAATAAAAAATAATAAGGGTTTTCATGAGACTGTTCAAAAGTCTCGCAAACTGTGCAATTGTGCATTTTTACACTCTCGTAAATAAAATGTCAAAAATTGTATAGAAATTTATTTACACAAACCTGTTAAGCTTGCCCAATAATTTTGACTCGTTAACTTAAGCTGTGCAATTGTGCATTTTGTTAACATCAACTTCTTGCTTTTTTGGACTTCTTTAGGCACTTTTAGACACACACACATACTTTATTTTTATAAATATGTTTTTTAATTAAAAACTGCTTTAAATTTCATTATTTTATTTTTATTTAATTAATTTTTTGACGTTTGTTAAGTTGTTTGCACAAAAGGTTAAAAGGGGCTTCATGAAACAAGTCTCGCAAGTTTGCCCAATTGCACAAATGGTAATTTTACGAGTTCTCATGAAAACCCTTAATAATTTGTTTTTATGGTAATTTTTTCTTCTATCAATGTTTTTTGTGCACTATTTTATAAATTTATAGTTTTTTATTAGCAAAAATTTGTAAGTGTGGCAACTTCAAGCATTTTATTTGCAAATAGTGCGTTAAACGTGAATAGTTTTCTGAATTAGTAAGTCGCAATAAAAACGATAATATGGCAACAATTTACAGTTTAATTTGAAAATAAGCCTTGCGTATAAACGTAGTATATGTTTATATAAAATAATGGTTTAATAGCATATCTCAGCTGTTTTACTTGAAAAAATTGAGCTGGGAACTGCAAAATTTGATATATTCCTTTTAACCTACTTCTAAAGACGTTTTTATATATAACTATTTTACATGCAAAAAATATGTTATGTTTGCAGTCTTTCTTCAAGATCTCTCTATTACCAAATAGTAAGAAGAGAAAAGTGTAAGGAGAACAAAAAAAAGTTCGAAAATGGGAAAAGACATGGTGATAATAAAAAAAACATGTGGAAAAATCGTACGTTCGTGGCCCGTACGTTCGCGACCGGTAATTAAGCTAATTAAACAAAAACCAATAGAGATATTTTATTGTGTAAATAGTGGATAGAGACCTACATTAATATACTTTTAAGATAAATTAATCACTCTTTATTATTCTGTTCCATTTCGCAGATTTTTACATTTCACTATTGTCGGCCAAAGTTGACTTCTCTTTTGCGTACGTTCGTAACCACATGTTTATAACTATTAATATGAAAACTTAAACTCGATGAAATCCATCTTTTGCACTAAACATGGAGCTTCCATAAAGCTATTAAATCGAAAAAAAATCCTTGGAAAAGTTTTGTTTTCTATATTTTTTGTACATCAGGGAAATGACCATATTTGAATTCATTATTAACAAAAATTAATTATTTTTTTTAATACATACATGATTTAGCATTGAGAGAACATTTCATTACTATGGTGCAAAGCAAAACAAAAGAAACGTTTAATTTTTCTGTCGTATCGACAGTAAAATATCCCCGATATCGATATATCGGTAAATCAGAAATATCGCCGATATATCGGAATCGGTATTTGTATTCGTTACATCCCTAATTAAAATATAAAAAAATACAAAAACGCAAAAAAAATCCTAAACGTATAAATAGTAAAATTCGCAAAAAAAATATAAAGATTTGATTTGTTTTTATATTTTTTAATAAACTATTTTATTATTATTTTTATAAATGTGAAATATTTGAAAGCGGCACCACTGAAATATATATTTATGGTGTTGCTGCCGTTTTCAAAATAATTAAGTAGCTGGCTACCAGGCAACATTTGTTGCCAGAGGAACTTGTAGTCGTGTAGCCATGTAGCCTACTGTGGTCTATGTGTTTGTTGAAATAAAGTAAATTTTTTCACATTGGATTCAATGCAACACAACTACGCACAATCACATTCAATTAATTATTTTTATATACACACCTACAAAACCTTTTTTATCCGGTAGAATCTTTCCAAGGGAAACCGCATTAAAACACCGCATAAAAAAGGATACTACTTCTACACAAAACGGGTAGATACGTTCCTGTTTAAAGAACCGCATAACTTCAAAGCACACTGTCAAAACTCAAACAAAACCGCATAAAAAACCTTATGTAGCAAATATGTACATATGTATTTATTTTCAGAAATCCATTTATTTTTAATCCATTATCCATTTATTTTTAATATAATGAGAAGAAAATAAATTCAGGAGATTAAATAAATAAATTTATATTAGAACTTTCGTATGAAAATTTTCGCTTAAAGTTCATATTATTTTTTAATGAAAGGGCGTTAGAGTTGCAATGGCCTGTTAGTTAGGCCATAGGAATTACATTTTTGATTACATATATAAAAATGCAGCGAATGAAAAGCCTTTTAAAGAGTTATCTTCGAGTTGCATTGAATGTGCATTCGGCGGCATGAATTTACTTAAAATAAAAATTAGAAATAAATTTAGGGCCCAATTTTGTACAACGCAACGCCAAGCGTTGTCAAATTTTGTATGGAAAAAATTCGAATTAAAAAACAAAATACATACATACAAAATTTATCAACGCCAAGCGTTGCGTTTTACAAAATTAAGGCCGCGGCACAATGAATCCGTCATACGTTAAACTTCGCCTTTTTCAACTGACAGCTAAGTTGAAATACATGATTTCTTATGAAGTCTGTTACATTCAGTACATGTCCGTCAACGCAAAGTACAAAAATTTTTCAACTTTTAACTTTTTGCGTACGTTGAGTATTTTGACAGATTTTAGTTGCTTTTTATGGTATGTTTTTTGGTATGTGTTTGTGTTTTGTGGCAACAAAAATAAAATTAAACAAAAGAAATAAACGAAATAAATAAAAGAAGTCGAATTTAATAAATAAAACGAAGAATAAACCTATTGAAGCTGTTCAAATGCTTCCGTCAATAAAGTAATGTCAGTTGAAAAGTTGAAAAAAATCGCCATAACGCGAAAAATGCGCCAAAACCAAAATAATTGTTTATGGGGAAAAAATCGCCAAAATGAAAAAAAATCACCAAAATTAAAAAAAAAATCGCCAAAAATTTAAAAAAAATCGCCAAATTGAAAAAAATCGACAAAATTAAAAAAAAATTATAGCACTAAAATAAATCGCCAAATTCGAAAAAATCGTTTAAATGAAAAAAATCGCCAATATGAAAAAAACGCCAAAAACCGAAAAAAATCGCCATAACGCGAAAAATGCACCAAAACCAAAATAATTGTTTAAGTGAAAAAAAAATTTGCCAAAATTAAAAAAATCGCCAATTAAAAAAAAATCGCCAAATTTACAAAAAATCGCCAAAACGAAAAAAATCGCCAAAATTTAAAATAAACGCAAAAAACCGAAAAAAATTCTCAAAACGAAAAAAAGTGCCAAAATTAAAAAAATCGCCAAAACCAAAAAAAACATCACCTATATGAAAAAAAACGCCAAAATTAAAAAAATCGCCAAAATAAGAAAAAACGCTAAAATAATAAAAATCGCCAAAATTAAAAAAAAAATTCCAAAAACCAAAAAAACTCGCCAAAACGTGAAAAAAAAGTGCCAAATAAATTCAAAAAACCCCAAACTAAAAAAAAACGATTAAAACCGAAAAAACCCAAAAACGAAAAAAATCCCAAAACTATAGTTTATATTCGTGCGCGGGTCAAAGTCGCACTTCACTGAATTTATTTTTATTTTTTAATTTTGGCGATTTTTTTTTTCGTTTTGAGGATTTTTTTTAATTTTGGAGATTTTTGGCGATTTTTTTCGGTTTTTGGCGTTTTTTTTCATTTTGGCGATTTTTTCCTTTGGACGATTTTTTCGAATTTGGCGATTTATTTTAGTGCTAGAAATTTTTTTAATTTTGTCGATTTTTTTTCGTTTTGGCGATTTTTTTAGGTTTTGGCGATTTTATAATTTTCGGATTTTTGAGTTTTACCGTTTTTGAAAATTTCAACCTCTAACGGTTTCCAAGATATAGCAAGTTGTCAAAATTACATAGTCAAAATTGCATTGATGGACCACCCTTTAGTTAAAATTTTTTAATATTTTAATGTTAATTGTAGTCTATATAAAAATACACTAATTTTACAAATTTCAAGTGTCAATATACATATGTACATACAATTGTATGTATATTATTACATGGGATTTAATTCTAAACGTTTAAATTTTTATAAAAAATTACGAAAATCCGTTTCGAAAAATATTTTTTCCATTCAAATTTCAAAATGAAAAGAGCGTTTGTATTTACTAAATCTAGCCTTGTAGGTTGATTCTCCATTTTTAGGGTTCCGCACACCAAAGGTGAAAAAAGGAACCCTATTGTTTTCGCTACGCTGTCCGTCTGTCCGTCACACGGTATTTTCTCAGGAACCGTAAGAGCTACGGACCTGAAATTTGGACAGAGTATGTAGAACCTTGGCCACTACAACAACAAATACATGAGAATTAGAAATTAAAGGGTGCTCCAAAACGAGCGACGAAAAATGTTAAAATCTCATGTAATATACATACAATTGTATGTACATATGTATATTGAAATTTGTAAAATTAGTGTTATATCTTGGAGACCGTAAGAGGTAAACTCTTGAAATTTTCATAAACGGTAAAACTAAAAAATCCGAAAATAATAAAATCGCCAAACCGAAAAAAATTGCCAAAAACCTGAAAAAATTGCCAAAATTTAAAAAAAATCGCCAAATCGAAAAAATCGACTAAAATAAAAAAAATTCTAGCACTAAAATAAATCGCCAAATTCGAAAAAATCGTTTAAATGAAAAAAATAGCCTATATGAAGAAAACGCAAAAAACCGAAAAAAATCTCCAAAACGCGAAAAATGCGCCAAAACCAAAATAATTGTTTATGTGAAAAAAAATCACCAAAATGAAAAAAATCTAACCAAAATTAAAAAAAATCGCCAAATTTAAAAAAAAAATCGCCAAAATTTAAAATAAACGCCAAAAACCGAAAAAATCCTCAAAACGAAAAAAAGTGCCAAAACTAAAAAAAATCGCCAAAACCAAAAAAAAATCACCTATATAAAAAAAACGCCAAAATTAAAAAAAATCGCCTAAATACAAAATACCGCCAAAATAAAAAAACGCCAAAATAAAAAAAACTTCAAAAACCAAAAAAAAATCGCCAAAACGTGAAAAAAAGTGCCAAAACTCAGAAAGCGCCAATAAACTCAAAAAGTTCCCAAACTAAAATAAACGCTTAAAACCGAAAAAACCAAAAAAAAATGCCAAAACTATAGTTTATATTGTTCGTATTGAATTACATACATATCTCGTGCCCGTACGGAACCCTTCGTGCGCGGCTCAAAGTCGCACTTCACTGAATTTATTTTATTTTGTTTGTTATTAGTTGGATAAGATTAGGGGTTTTTCCCGGGAATTTCCTGGACGGGAAAATTACCCGATTTCCCGAGATTTTTTGTGCGGGATCCCGGGAAATAATAAAAAAATAGTTATTGACTATTTTAAATTTAGAAAACAGCTGATTTCACTTTGGCATTTGTGAAAATAGCGGTTTTTCTAACAAATTTTTAATTTGTTTGTCAAATATATTGATATTTTAAGGTAATTTATTGAAATCATTATTCATTTTTTTTGTTTTTAATAAAATTGTTTTATATAGAAAACTCAATTGTACGGACGTTTTTTAAGAAAAATCTAATGATCTATTTTGATGTATTTTATGTTTGTTTTTATTAACTGTTACACCCAGGGAAAAACAGCTCAAAATCAATAAAACCCATATTGAATTAAAAAGGAATATTACGAAAGTCTAGTCGTGTTGAAATGTTTTATTTCAATATGGAAAAATATTAATTTACAGTATAAATTTATTAATTTTAGTTATTTTTAAGTATCTCAACATACATTTTCTATTATATTAAAAATTATTAAATTAATGTGACGCGTTCTTATTTTTAAGTTGCAGCTATTCCCTGAGTGTATGTTATATTTATGTTCAATTATATGTATATGTGCCATTAATTACAAAGTGGTATAAGCTATATATCTCATTGGTCGAAATATTTAATAGATTACATATGAACGAATCA
This sequence comes from Tachina fera, assembly GCA_905220375.1. Lineage (NCBI taxonomy): Eukaryota > Metazoa > Arthropoda > Insecta > Diptera > Tachinidae > Tachina > Tachina fera. The sequence continues at coordinate 38,715,199 of LR999965.1, read as the reverse complement.
AAAATTATGTTTGTATTATGCAAAATTTTAATTTAGAGTCCTACTAGTATCCAGTAATATAATACTTATTAAATATTTATTGAAGGTTTTTTAAGACTTATTTCATATTTCGAAACAAAAATTCATATGACTTTAGACTACTTTCACAATTAACTATGTAATTTTACTTTTTTGATTTCATATAACAACGTTTTTCGTTTTGGAAAAAACATTTGACGAATTAAAAAACTATAATTTAAAAAAATATAATTCCTGTCATAAAATTCAATTAACATACGAGTGTTTATGTGTTATTAATATATAAGATATGTTCTAGTTAGTGTTTAAACTTTCTAATTAAATTTGTGTTAATTCCTGGAAAATTTAATTTTTATTATTTCCTTGGAGCGGGATCCCGGTATCCCGGGATATTTAAAAAAACTTCCCGCTTTTCCGGGAATATAAAAAGTCCGGGAAAAAAACTCTAGATAAGATTGATATAAAAGAAAAAATTAAAAGAGTTGCACGGAACACTACACCGCACAGTGGGGACTTTTGCAAAATAAATGGTAATAAATCTGGTACTTTTAAACTATTTTTTTTACATTTATCTGATACTTAGAATATCTTTAGGGGATTTAGTATTTATAACACATGTCTTGTCATCATTCTGGCTCAAGAGAGGAGTCACAGTGGGTCAAACTTGACCGCCTGGGACTCAAAAAAAAAACATCTGGGGCTTGTAACTTTTTTAAAAACTATCCGAGTTTTATCGGATAAAGCATTTTCAGCTCAACTAAAAAAAATTTTTAAGAAATAGCAACCTTATATGTGTTTTCGTATCACCAATAGTTTAGAAGATATTTAACTTAAAAAAATGTTTGCGTTTATTTTTTTAGTATTTTGTTCATAACTTTTAATATTATTGAATGAACTTAAATTAAAGTCCAGCATTCGATATTTGGCAAAAATTCATACAAAATTTGCAAAAAGGAATTCTTTTTATATGCACTCGTGAAATCGGAAAAAGCTTAAGAAATAAAAATTATAAAAATTTCCTGAAAGAGGCGTTAAAACGTATCTTCATTTTTTTCAATTTTGTAAAAAACTTTGTTGAAAACATTCACTCTTTAAGCACATACCGCTAAAGGCAATCCATAGAGAATGTGTTTAAACTTTAAAGCCAATTATTTTGTATTTGGGACATGTACCCTACATTCAACAATGTCCGAAAATCGTAAATTTTAAAAAACATTTTTATGTATAAGCGCCTTTAAAAAATTGTGACGATAGACTTTGAATATTTTAACGTAAAATTATGTGGATAGTTGTAAACATTTTGAACAAATTTTAATTAGAGAGCCTTTTCTTACTCGCAGATTTTCTGAAAAAAGTAAACATTTTCGAAAAACATCAAAATTTGGATTATTTTTATGGTTAAGCAATTGTCTATATGCATTTCGTTGCCGGTTTTGGAACTCATCAGTAGACTTCAACCCAAAAAATTTTTTAATTTAGCTAACAAACTTCGTATGTTTATATTAAGACTCTTAATACTATATTGAGAATGACAATATACATACAAACATAATAATAAGTTTGAAAGACGCAAATAAATATCTGTCAAATATACTTCGGTATTTCATTTATAAAAAATATACCTATGTATATAAGAATAATTTTCTTAAATTGGCATTTTTGACATCCATATGAGTAATTTTTATTACCCCTGAAAAAATTAGTCCAATATATTTAACTAATCTGGAGATATTCCGATTGTAGGGTGCAATGCGAAAAATATATACAATTCGGTTATTCGTTGGACTTTTCTGTATTAACCCATCAAGAGTTTTAGAATAAATCTTGGAATTATCCTTGTTCGTTATATTTATGAATTAGTATAAAATAACATAGTTACAGAAAATGCAAAATTTTCGTAAGGACGGATAGTGATTCTGTAACGATATGTAACGTACTTACATATACACAAATATGTATGTATGCATGTGTATCCACATACTTAGTTATATTTTAATGGAAATGTAAAATTTTTCTTAAAGCCCTCATGCGAAGGATATATTTAAACTATAGTCTCTTGCTATATACATATGTATGTATGCATATGTGTAAGTCGTAAGCGTGTAACTGGTGTTCTTAATTTGTTCGTTATTATTAAGATATTTTATTCATTAATTTAATTTTTTTGTGGATTTAGATTTACTCCATTATTTGGCTGGTCCATTAGAAGACAACGCCATCAACAATTGTTCTTTTCTTTCAAACTATAACTCTACCTCGATTAGCATTTCATCATTTATAATTGTTTAATTTTATCCAAGAACCGGAACAGATACAACTCTCAGGAAACATTATTACATGTAATAATAAATATGGTACAATTCTCACTTACCTCTTTTTAATACATTTAGCCAAGAAGATACAATTTTCTTATGATTAACACGTTGTGCCAAGCACCATGTTGACATTTGCTGTATACCTTCTTGTGTGTCTTTAAGCGACTCCAATCGGGTCTCAAACAAATCAACATCAAACTCTTCCGTCGCCTTAACGGGAGCCATATTTTGTTAATTTTTATTCACTTTAGAATTTTTTTATTGTAATTAAGAATTTTCTCTTTTTAATAAATTATTATTTGCGGCAATACATATGTACAATACATAAGTTTATCAGTAAAAAGAAATTGCCGCACTACGGCAGAAGGAAAATCAAGTCGTCCAAAAAATTATTTCACTGACATAAAACACTTGATACTAAGATATTTTTTTGGTTGGTGAAATATCTGCTGAATGTGTTAAGATTTAATTTAAACATTTATAATATTGTTAAATTAGTAAATTTTGTAAAATATCCGCGCGTTTTTATAATATTAGCACTTTTTGATTTTTTTCTTGCCTTTTGTGTTGTTTTTCTTAATTATTTTTCATTTGACATTTCGGATTACAAATGTGAAGAATTGACGCTATAGTGGTGCCAGATCAACACAAAAAATTTTGTTAATCGTAGTGACATCTGTTGGTAAATAGTAACTACATAAGGAAATGAATGTAACTCCATGGAAGTTGAACACGAAAAGTAAAATAAATTTTTTATATACAGGAAAGAAAACTATCAATGTAAATTTGATATTCTAAATATGTGATTCTTTAGAATGGACTAGTGCATAAGTATATCGTCACCTAAAACCCAAAAGGCCGCAACAACCATAAAATTCAAAATAGACTTTTCGATTGATTATGATGTGATTAACCAAAATACATCTTTCCTTAAAATTTTACTTTCATATGTTCAAAAGTACCGATTTTATTCACGAAATTCAAAAGGCCGCAATTACAATTCTAACAAATGTATAAACCAAAAAGCCGTAACTACACCTTTAATTTTAAAAATAAAATAAATTTGACGGAAACTGGCATTTGTTTCACGTTCAGTTACCGTTTTTTAAATAAACATTTTTGCAAGATAGTAGCATGAATGCTGAGAATATTTGTTTGTTACCAAAAAATAGTAAAATGAGTACTAACAATGAATATGGTTCCAATAAAAAAGTTGAAAAAATTAATAAAAAGTGTCAAAAAATAAAATAAAAAGAATGAAAGGAAAACAATACACGTACCTTACAAAAGGAAATATTTGTGAAAAATCATCAAGACAACTTAAAGGTGGATGTACTTCAAAATTGTGTGCGAAAAGTTGTAGCTTCTGGAAAATGTCTTGGGATCAGAGAAAAATATATGTTATTGCTACACAAACGTAAAGCGTGTTCGCGTAGAATACTCCAGAAGATCAATTTCGAAGAAGTATTATCTAAAACATCATTCTAAACGTGTGCAGGTGTGTTTTCATATGTTTGTGTCTACGTTCGGAATTAATGAGAAAATGTTACGAAATTGGGTAAACTTCAATGATTTATGTTATGATTGTACGTTTACAATTATAATAAAACAATTTATGCGTTCAAATAATATTACATGTTTATTATTTAAAGTAAAAAGCAGAACTAACTTAAATAAAAGAAAAACAAAAGTAAAACGATAAATTCAAATAGTCTGGAGCTGCCAGACTAATAGCTAATATTTTTGGCTATTGCCAACAATGTACATGGCACTAATATTTCGCCAGAGGAACAGACGGAATTAATATCAAAACGTAGAGAAGCTGCCACTCAAGGTATGATATACAAAGAAAAAAGTTTTCTGAAAAAGTGGTTAAACGATATTCCGAAGCTCGAATCACATTATTGCAGACAATACACGAAGAAACTATACTTCCAATCCGATTTTAAAGGCTACGCACATGTATATGAAGTTTATTGCAATTACTGCAAGTCTAACAAAGAGAATGTTGTAACTCCTGTATCTTTTCCAAAATTCATTACCGTAATAAAACAAAAAAAATTCTATCAAAACCGCAATACCGTTCTTTCTAACGCTTTATTGTCTCTGTGTGTTAAAAACGACATAACCATAGAACACAAATATCTAATAGTGGGACACACAAATGGAGTGTGATTCCACTCACTCTCTCATTCAAAGAAAAATCAGTAAGAGACAAATCAATTTACCATCTGAACTAGCAGATTTAATTAAGCTATCACGGAAGAGCCCATTTCGTCTAAAAGTTTACCATCTTGATTGCAAATATTTCCTTCATTATGAAAGTCTTCCTAAACGATATCTTTCCATTCGACCAGGTAACTTTACATATTTATCTTATATGTACATATTAAAGACCTGCACAAGACGTCTTATAAGAACTTTTAAGACATGAGGGCGATTTCAAATGCTTTACTACAGTGAAATCTTCTGAAACAAACGCTAAACAACGTTTTCGGCAATACAATTGTTTAACTTATTGCAGGTATAAGAGTAAAGAAGAAAATAGTTCGGGACTGAAGAATTTGTGGTCTTGTGCTTTTCTCTTTCATTGGCGCGTATACAAACGTCATGCATGTACACACATACTTACCTACATAATTTGTGTATGCTCTATTTTTATGCGCACATATGCATTTAAATGAGTTGTGTGCGCTTGCTTTAAAAAAACTCCCTTAATCAAAAAACATAATAGCGAATTCAGTATCAGGTGACAACAATTTTACAACACAAAAAACAACATGTAGTTTGCTATGCTAGAAAATTAGAAAAATCGCTTATATGAAAAAAAATCGGCAAAATCAAAAAAATCGCCAAAATTAAAAAACGCCAACAACCAAAAAATCGCAAAAACGAGAAAAAAGTGTCAAAACAAAAAAAATTCCCACAATGAGAAAAATCCGCAAAAATCGCCAAAACAAAAAAAAATGCTTAATGAACAAAAATCGCCAAAAATTAAAAAAATCGCCTATATGAAAAATAAATCACCAAAATCAAAAAAATCGCAAAAAAAATAAATCGCCAAAATGAAAAAAAACGCCAAAAACCGAAAAAAATCGACGAAACAAACAAAAATTGCCTATATGAAAATAAATCGCCAAAAATTAAAAATATCGCTTAAATGAAAAATCAGCAAAATCAAAAAAAAATTGGCCAAAACGAAAAAAAATCGCCAAAATTAAAAAAAGCCACATATCGAAAAAAATCGCCAAAACGAGAAAAAAGTGTCAAAACTAAAAAAATTGCCAAACAGAAATAAAAACGCCAAAAACCGAAAAAATCGCCAAAACAAAAAAAAAATTGCCTATATAACAAAAAATCGCCAAAAAATAAAAAAGTCGCCTAAATGAAAAAAAAATTTCAAAATCAAAAAAAGAACGAAAAAAAATCGCCAAAATTAAAAAAACGCCAAAAACCGAAAAAAATCACCAAAACGAGAAAAAAAAACTAAAAAAATTGCCACAAAAAAATAAAAATAAATAAAATATAAAAAAAAATAAAAAAAATCGCCTAAATGAAAAAAATCGTCAAAATCAAAAAAATCGTCAGAACGAAAAAATCGCAAAAATTAAAAAAACGCCAAAAACCGAAAAAAAGCCAAAAACAAAAAAAATGCCTCATTGAAAAAAAATCGTCAAAACTAAAAAAATCAGCAAAATAAAATAAATCGCCAAAATTTAAAAAGCACCAAATTAAACATAATGCCAAAAACGTAAAAATTGTATGAAAGTATGAATTTTTTGACAAAATTTATATGTACCTACATATCTCTGTGCTTATGTATGTATCTCTATACTACATAAACGCACTTTGGTAAAGGGTATATAAAATTCGGCACAGCCGAATATAGCACTCTTACTTGTTTCTAGAATTAGTATGGACAGTCTCCTACTTACATATATGCCAATTTCTTTCAAATCCATTCTTCGAAATTACGTAATTACAAACATTTAGACACACGAACTATACCATTTAGATTATTATACAGTCGGATGAGAAACTTGGTGCCAAAGCAAGTTTTATGTATTACAAAAGTTTATAAATTAAAATTTCCCAAGAATAAATTTCTTTTTAAACGACTTCTTGCTAAAACAATTAAAACAATTCAAATATTGCGTTACGGTAATCAGTGTTTTTTTTTACACTAAAAACTATTTTTGGATTTTTTATTTTTTCAAAATAAATAATTTTTAACATATGAGAATTTTGTTATTGTAGCTGTTGCTTTGTACAGCATTGACGACCACGAAAAGAAGTACTACAAGTCTTTTTATCTTAACTTTACAATTTTCTAAATAATTTACTTAACTTTCCATTCTATTAATACAAATACAGTAGGTATATATGTATGTAGTATGTAGGGAACAATTATTAATAGCGTATTTATATTACAATTAATATATTGATTTGATTTGATTAATTTAGTTATGTGTGTATATATTTTTCTTTATAAATTTACTCGTAATTATAATTTTATTTTTTTCACATAATTTAAGTTTTTAAATTTAGCTGTATATAAAATTATTCACTGGGGATTGTCTGTCTATTTTTCATACATAATACAATAATAATTTTTAATAAATATGTAATTTATTTTATGATAAGGTAAATATAAAATAATGTACTTAAAACTAGTGCACACACATTTAACAATAAAAATAAAATTAAAATTAGTACTAAAGCGATACTGCCTGCTGCCGGTAATGTTTTTAAAATTTTAATTTTGTTTTTATTTTAGAAAATCACACATTTATTGGTGTGCAATTTTTTGTGTTCCTCCAATGAACGCAATTTCTCATCGTACCATTTCATTAATCGTTGATGATATGTATCACGTTCATATTGATATCTGGCGACATGATAAGCCTTGTGATACGTTGTTATGGGTAGAAATTCTTGATGTTGACGGCTCATATTAGCCGTTATATCTTTACACTATTTACAGTGTATAGTGTAGGTGGGTTCATTGGATTTGACGCGTAACTTTTGCTTATAATGATACTCCTTTAGGTAAGATTTTAGACGTGCCGGTAATTCTAATTCATTGATACCATCGTATGTGGTATTCGAGACAATTGTGGCACGACAAAGCTTCTGCAAGGAAAAGCAGTTCCTCCGGTGCAGCGGTATAGTTAGCATAGGTTCAAAGAACATAACACAAGCCGGATCTTTATAGTGTTCCAGCAACCCGGTAACAGTAGGTGCAGTAAAAACACAGGGATCATGGCAATCGAAACTATTGAAGAAGCAAATCAAATTATAATGAGAAATGGTTTTTTAAACGTTTTCAAAGTAAATTACTCACCTAAAGCGATGATCACTTTGTTCAATGCGCGCATGCAAAGAACGACCATATTTACGAAACGTCACCGAGAAAAGAAATTCTTCCTGTGCCGAATCTCGCAATAAGAATGTACCCTCTGGCTTGCCTTCTAGCAAACGTTCGGCTTCATAGCGATCCATTTTTCCCCAATAGAAGCTTGAATTGATTATATGCTCCAAGTCGGGCACCAAATAATGAACGAAATCAACTTGAGAGTGTACAATAGGACCTGCAGGGCTAGCCGCCAATGTAGGTGGAATTGTGCTGTTTGAAGGAACTTTAACCATTAAATCATTTGAAGAGGAAGATGTTGAGTTTGAGGTTGTAGGTGATATATTTTGGACTACTGTTGGCATCAAATTGTTGGTGGTAAGGATGGGGTTGGAGGTTGAGTGTGTGCTGGGTAATGGATGAAGAGCTGCATTCGAGGAATCGACAATAGCGCATTGCACAACAACAATTTGTGATGGTGCTGGTGTTGTTAGGGGTATAATTACATTACTGCCACTTGCAGTAGCAGCGGAGCCCCACAATGATAATTGATTGCTTATTACAGGTGGCACAACTATAGCAGCTGTTGTGCCAGCTATAGGAGGGTTGTTTGCATTTGTGCTTAAAGTGGTGGAATGCGTGGAATTACGATGCTGTTGTTGTTTATTTGCATTATTTGAAATGGGGTTACCAATGGAATGTCTATCTTGTGATTTAGTACGCTTTTGTTCTTTTTGTTGTTTACTGGCTTTGCTTGATGATCTTGATAGAGAAGGATCTAAAAAGCGCCTGAATGCATCGCGACAACTACATTTACGACATCTACTTTTTGTTTTCGCACCCGTATTATTGCTGGAAGACATTGAACTTCCACCATTAGCTGCTAGAGATTTTGATTTTCGTCGACAGCACACATTCACTTCGTTATCTGGTTCTGAAATTTAAAATTTATAATTTATTTTTTTAAAACATCGTACAGCACTTTTAATTTTATAAAATTTGGAAAGCTTATAGCTTCAAGTATTTTTGATATTTTTTTTTAATTTTTTTGAAAAGGACGAATTTTTGCTAAAAATCGAGTTTGACGGCCGTTTTGTGTGTTTTCCTCATAACATTGTAAAAAAACACGATTTTCTTCATTTTTTGAGGGCACAATTTAAAAGAAAAATGTACAAATTTTATTTTTGTGTGTAAAAACTAAAGTTTTGGGAATGAATTTCTTCCATTGATAAATTACCAACTGAAAATGGTATTTTTTTCAATATTTTGACGAAAAAAATTTGCTCTTTCACAAGGCCAAAACTGCCTGAAGGAGCGTTTCAATGCTTTTGCGATGTACTAGAGAGTTCTTAACTATTGTCTTGGCTACAATTTTTGTCATAGTATTGGATCAAAAATCTCAATGGTTTGCCTGTTATAGGCGGCCAAAATATCAAAAAAAAAAAAAAAAACGTGACAAAAGTCTGAGATAAAACTGCAAGTCAAAATCTGGAAGCTCGATTTTCCCCGTAGACGTGTGGTCTAGTGGATTTTTTTGCTCAGTACAATCCCAAGAACCAGAAACGCGAAGCACCCATTAAGATGTTCAAATCTCCCTACCCTAATAAACATATACATATGTATATGTATGTATATACATTAAGGTTGCCATTATTTTATTTTTTATTTCTTCTACTCTCACCCCCCCAAAATCTGTTCAGTTTTATGTAAAAAAAAAAATTAAAAAAAATTTCATACCGATAAGTTGAGTTTTAGGGGGGGGGGTGCGTCCGGCCATCAAAGTTGGCCCTCAAGCCCATATATTCAATGTAATATTTTTTTTTGTTTTTTTTTCTTTAGTTTTATTTTGACTATATGTATATGTATAAAATAATTTAATATATACATATAAGCTCTTATTGTAGATGCTTAAAATAAAAAAATTCCATATAAATATAATTTTGTTACATAAAATTTTTGGTATTTTGTTGGTTAATTTCCTCATTATTTTTTAAAATTTAAATTTTTGCAAAAAACTTTCTGTGAGTTTTATGTTGTTGACTTGAAGAGCTAAAATATTGCCATATGTCATATTCTTGTAAATTCTTGAAAAATGGGCTTGAAGACCAACTTTGAGGGCCGGACGCACCCCCTAAAACGCAACTTATCGGTATGAAATTTTTTTGTATTTTTTTTACATAAAACTAATTGGGGGGTGAGAGTAGAAGAAATCAAAAAATAAAAAGTATCCATACAATTAATGGCCACTCTAATATATGTACATATTTATGGATCTGTACACGAGTATTTTATAAATAAATTAATCAATTGTTTCTAAATAATATGCATATTATTTATTTACCTTCAGTTATTGATAGCATTTGTATGCCATTGCAGCTGCTACTACTTGTTTGGGGTTGCTGATGGTGATCTTCCAAGACTTCACAATATTCAACAATTTCGCCAATATTTTGTTCAACGATTTCATCATTGAATTGTAAAGAATTAAAACGTTCCGGCCGTCCATTCATTCTTGACATAGACGTCATGCTGCTGTGGCCGTTATCAGTTGTACCACCGCTATTTGAATTTAAATAATTATTATTTTTGTTTAAAGAACTGCCAGCAGTTCTAAACAATGAAAGAGACGATGATGATGATGATGATGACAATAACGATGGAGTTATTGTTGCTGTTGTAGTACTCGTAGTATTGGGATTTGCCATAGAATTACAATTGTTACTGCTATCCAAGGTAAGATTTAATAATTGTGTGCCTGCTGCCGTTACAGTTGTTGATAATTCTTTTGAATTGAGATTGCAATCAACTGGTAAAGTTTCTAAGGAAGCATCCTGTTGCAGTTGTTGCTGATGTTGAGATAATGACGATGACGATGACGATGACGATGATGTTGATGTTGATGTTTTATTTCCGTTTTCCATTTTAGCCAATTGAATTTTAATGATTATCTGACGACCACACGATAAATTATTGCTGCTAATACTATTGTTATATTGTTGCTGTAAAATGCCAGCTGTTGTTGCTATATGATTCTTAGCACTGCTTTCGATTGTACTATTGCCACAACAGGTAGTAGGACTTTCTTGTATTTGTAAATTAATTGTAGGTCCAAAAAAATTTTGCTGATTACTGTTAGGTATTGGTATAATAGTTGTAGTTGTTGTTTCAAATTTTTTCTCAGTTGTTGTTTTAGTAGTTTTGGCGGCAATATTATTTGCAGCAGTTTTACTGAAACGATGACCCATCTGAATTTATAGCTGAACAATTGTTACACAAAATTTGTTCGGATTTTTCCATTGGCACTTGATTTCTATGTATGTATATCGCTTTGAGTTAAGACTTTATTATATATTTAATTATGTAGTAACTTTCTTAACTGTATCTGTAAATAAATAATAAAGAGAAAAATTAAAAATATTTAAAAAATTAACAAAACTTTAAAAAATTTAAATATGTAAAAAAATGTTTTGTGTGAACAAATATATAAATTAATAAAATGAAAATTTAATGAAAAATATCTATTTTAGAAGTGCTCCGAATTTATTGCGTGCCTTGGCTTGTAAATTGATTTTAAGTGTGTACGTTGTATTAAAACGAAATTTGTGTCAGATTCTGCAACACCTGTAGTGAATACGTGTATGTACCTTTGAAAGTTTTAGCTTTGTACAAGAGACAGTGCACTATACCAAATGCCTACATATGTTCGTACATATGGTAGCGAAAATCCAAGAGGCTGTTAATAACAAAAATTTCAAAATCGAATTTTCGGTTATGATTTAATTAATCAAAATGTATTTACCGATCTGATTAACAAAATACAGAATCCGTGTAATATCTAAATACATAATATGTAAGTACATACATATGTACATATATATCGTTACCTTAATATAGAAAACCCCCAACTCTTTATTTTTTTTCAATCGAGTTTTTGGATATTTCGGTAAAATAACATCCACTGTATCCAAAAATGCAAAAATCTCTATTAAAAAAAATAATGAATCAGGGCCTTCCTATACTAAGTTAACAATATGAATGTACATACATATGTATTAGTGAAGCACGAATATTCGTATTCGTATTCGAATTGTCGAATATTCGATCATTAAAATTTTGGGTAATTTTTATTAACTTCAAAGTACGCCAAAGTACGTGTGAAGAGCTTTTTCATAAGAATTTTTTAATATATCATATTGCATAAAATATTCGTATTCGTATTCGCGAATATCGTTCAAATATTCGTATTCGTATTCGCGAATATCATTTGAAATATTCGTATTCGCGAATATCAAAAATTGACATTCGTTACATCACTAATATGTATACATATGTATATGTAGTTTTATGGCCTATTTCCGACTTGCGAAAGAAAACGTTCGACTTACAATTTATATTGAAAACAACAATAAAATATGAAAATTTGTTTTTGTTTTCAATATAAATTGTAAGTCGAAAGTTTGCTTTCGCAGGTGGGAAATAGGCCATTAATAGTATAATGTTATTATAATCCAAAAGTAAAAAGTTTACTTTTGGATTTTAGCTGACGATATGTAGAATTAAAAAATAATAATTCTTCATGTGTAGTATATAGAAGAAAATAAAAGCTTTTGTAATGAAGGAAAAACAAATTTTGAAAACTTATTATGTTTTTAATGAGCGGGGGATGATAATGACGCAACGATATGATGATGATGATGATGATGATGATGTAGTTAAAGAATATAATAAATATCCAATTAATAAATAAATAATACATACATACATACACACGTTTTATTTAAAACTGCACGTTCTCTGCACAACCGCACAATCCTAATATTTTCAAATACTCTGAATATTTAATCAAATGAATACATTTGTCAAAACAACTGAAGCAAATAATTCCTAGAAATGGCGGAAAAATATTCGAATTCTACGCAGAGAGAATGCAATGTAATTGTATTACATATCGTCATATAAAATCAAAAAAGGCGCAAGTTACAATTAACGGCCTGTAAGACGATGTCGACCGAAAACGTTTGATCGATAACAATAAAATAATAAAATTTTTTTTTGTATTTTTAATATACATACATACATACATATACGTATGTACAGCCAGAAAAGTTCGATAGATTACTTATGAATATTGAAATCAAAAAAATCATTATTTTATTGTTCTTTCCAGTACAAATGGCCGATCGAACGTTTTTGGGCGCCATCGTGGGACAGGCTTCTAAGGTAGGTACTCATTAGGCGTTTGACTTTCGTTAATAAATTCGCCATTTGTGTGCCAAACACATACACGGATAAAAGAGGGAAAAAAATTTAGTTTAAAATAAAAAAGTCGCTTACGATAAAATCGAAAAAAGAATCGATATGTAAGGTTAAGTGATTGGTCAACGTACGTGACATCCTTCGTGACATTCTGTGGAATTTTCCACATGACTTTTTTGATTTTATATGACGATATGCACATATACAAACATGTACATATGTATGTATGTGTGTATGTATGTAGATGTTATAAATACCCTGCAGGAGATCCAACTGGTATTTTACTAGTACAGAAACCACCACCACTAGTTCCCAACTGTAAACTTTCCTATAACATATTAATGCTCAAATTAGCATTGAGTGTGTTTAGAAAATTACTAGTGCCATTGGTACTACTTTAGGACTAGTTTATTACCAGTTCTTTTGCAAAGAAAAATTCTATAAAATTGGTAATTTTATTTCTTTGCTACCCAGTGACAACTGCTAGTTAAAATTCGCAATTATTTATCAAAATTCAAAAATACAAAAGCGAAATTATAATTATTTGTTTATAATTATTTTTGGATGAACCTAAAATTTTAATAATTGTAGTATACCAATTTTCATACAGTGCAAGGGCTCTGTTAGACAGTCAAAATTTATTTTGCAATGTGGTGCCTTGCAACTACTTCATATACTAGTACTCATCAAAACTAGCAATTTTACACACAAACTTTAACCCTTTTCGCACCAGTTCTTGCTGTTCTAGTAATTATACTAGCAGCTTTTAGTCGATTGACGCATATTCTTCTGCAGGGTATGATATATGTATGTACATACATATGTATATGTACTCGCATGTATAAATTTGTGTTGTAAAAATACATCAAATTAATGAGTTTTAGTAGAAAATATTTTGTTATTAATTTTTTATAAGTTCTAGGAAAAATAAATTTTTTCTAAGTTCTGTAAATTGCCTACAATTTTTTATTCCGTTTTTAAAGAAGTTGCTCAGGAGTCGAATTCCGCAACGATGAGTTTTGAAGTGTTCACCAATTTCATATGCATATGGATGTGTCAGAAGCTAAAAGGCCTAAAATCCACAAAATAAAAAGTTGAGTAAATTGGTAATGTTTGACAAATACATAGATTTCAGAAATTTACGAAAATTTTAAAAGGTACAAAATATTTGTATGGCATTTTACAGAAAAAAATGAGAGGAGAGGGTATTTCCGCGTAACAGATACATTGGCTAGTTTTATAAAATTTCATAAAACATGGAAATTTCGCTTGATTAAATCAATTAGTTTAATTAAAGTGGAGTTAATTGGAGTAGCTTCTGAAAAAATTCAAATAATTTAAAATATCTAAATAATAGAAGAACAAAATAATTTACATAGAGTTTCCAACTAATTAGATAACAAAATTGAGTAATATTCGAAAAGTCAAGTTAGGCCTTTTAGCGTCTGACACATCCATACATATGTACATACATACATACATATGTATGTATGTATGGATGTACTTTGTTATTTCGGAAATCATTTCATGTGTTTTACACACATTTTCAATGTTTTTAAAACAGCGCTGGGATTCAAATTATTTTATGAATTTTACTTAAAATTTTATACCCAGATTTTTCTCAAATGAACTATGTACAATATGTACGTACATATTTACATAATACATATGTATGTACATATGTATGTACCTTATTTTTCTAACTTAAATTTCAATACAGTATACCCCGTTTAATTACCCATCGGTGAAATACCTTTATCGCTTCTTCACCCTAAATATTGAATTCCCGTTTTTTACACTCATTTTCTCACAAAAGTCCACGCTTAATTAACTTTCGTTGAATTACCCATTTTGGGTAATTACACAGAGTTATTTTACCCCAAAATGAAATTTCCCCTAAAATCTCGTTTAAATGCCCAAAACTTCCTAAGTACATACCTACATATTTATGCAACTATGCAATCGAATATACATATGTATGTATGTATGTACCATATGTATTTATTTTTTGTAATATAAATTGTTTTTGTTATTTAATAAAATGTTTTATTTTAAGAAATACATACATACATACATACATATGTATGTATGTATGAATATGAGGTAATTAAATATGAATATGAGGTAATTAAACGTCTTCGCTTTAATACCTTTCCCAGATAATTACCCCAAAAATCATGAAATTTTTAATGAGGTAATTAATCGATGTTTACTGTATTCATATTTAATGCTTTCCAACTTCCCCTCGTCCATCTCGTTCGTCTTAAAACAAAATTAGAAATGTGAACATACATACATACATACATACATATGTATGTACATAAATACTAAAGGCCGTCACAAAAATAATTTATTATGTGAAAATTAAATCCATTTCGTTTTGTTTGATGCTCTACGAAACGAGACAAAAATAATTATAACAAAAGACCAAGCATGCAAGAGCAAGCCAATTCAAGGAAACAACAAAAACTAAAATTGTGTTCTTGGATTTGCAATAAAATACGGAGAATGAAGGGTATTTCACAATTTCTTAGAAAATTTATTAGCAATATACTCAAACAAACAATTCAGATGTGCTGCAAGAATTCAATTCTATACAAAATGATAAAATATCGCTGTATTGCTATTACTCAAATATACTTTTTTTCATTTATTGATTAAGAACCCAGCGGGAAAATTCAGAAGACCTTTCTACTTAACACCTTATTAAAAGCCTGCTTACGATTTTTTTTATTGAATTACGAGTACTATGTATTCTTAACTAATTGCTAAAGAATGCCTTATAGAAGGCCTCGACTCCTTAGCATAAAAGATAAGATACACACTCCCTTCTATGAGAAGAGATAAGAAGAGGAGTAAAATTTTTTGTTTTGTTTTTTTTTTCATTCATTTGAAGGCCTTTCTGAATCGCTGACGAAAGAAGCGACAGCGAGAGCGGAAGGAAGGTCTACCTAGAAATGGCAACTCGTGCCTTATAGAAAACTTATTTTTCCCGCAGGGACGTTACTTTTATTTGTTATGTATGTATGTTAGTTGGCAAAATTTATAAGAACAAATGCCTTTGTTTCGAATTTTGATTTTTACTAAGCAGTTGATTTTAGTTCAAATTAAGTTTGATATTTAATAAGGAAAATAAAAACAAATTTAATGTAGACAAGTATGTAGTTGTTTTACAAACACTTTTTTATGAACATAATGGGTGTTTTTTTTGTTATTTGCTTTCCCAGTATATACACTAAAAAAAACATACATATACTATTATTAAGGAAAAACAGTTTCTAAATTTAAGTAAACAAATTTTCTAAAGTTTAAGTAATTTTTTCTAAGCATAAGTAAATTTTTACAAAAACCTAGTAAAAATTACTTAATACGAGTAAAAAATAAAAAGTTCATATTCTTAAAAATAGTTCATAAAAATACACACAAAAATTCTTACATTCAAGGACAAGTTTACTGACTTAAAGGAAATATTTACCAAAAATTGGGAAATGGTTTAAAAGTTTAGGGAAATTGTATCCTAAGAACTAGTCAATCTCGTTTTAAATCAAAAAATAAATTTTAGGAAATGACTTACTCCTGATTAGTTCATCAAATTTGACTAACTTGAAAGATACATAAAAAGATATTCTAAATTAGTAGTTTTTCTTTAAATTATAGAATATATCTCTTATTTGCATTAAGCAAAAATTTTAATTAAATTTTTCATATTTCCGAGGAATATTTCAACTTGAAATATATTTTTTTGTAAATAAAATAAAATTTTAAAACTCAAAAAATCCAATGCTTGTTCAGGCTGCCCTGTTAGGCAATTAGTTAGAGTACTTGCCTATCAGTCAGAAGGTTGTTGGTTAAATACTTGTCTCCTCTCAAGGAATTAATAATATGGCTCATGGCCCCTCTAAATTAATCTTAACACCTTGTGCATAAAATTAACGAATTAACAAAAAAAAAATATTTTAAGATAAGCTTTTTGGCGCTTAAAAGCAAACAAAGAATCGATAAACACATTTTTAATAATTTTACACAAAAAAATACTACATCTAGCAAAATGTGCGATAGGATATTTAGTTTTATGACATTATTGTCAGCTCAGAATAAAAATATTATATACCTACGATAACACTGTGCAATGGAAAATCCACACTGTCTGGATAGTATATGTAAGTTCAATAGTACATTCAACCAAAATGTAGTAAATAAAACTCTATACTCAGTTTGGAGATTTTGGTGACCAATTGGTTTTACGGGTCTCCAAAGATTTCAAAAAACAGCGCGCCCCTAAAAAATGGTGTCATCAGTTTTTGATAACATCTCAAGAGTAAAAAATTCAGAAATGAATTTGATAGTTTAAAAAAAAGTTTAAACTCTAAAGAAAACGGAAAAATTTTTAATCAACTCAATTTAAGTGTTTTGGATCGAACGCACAATTATTTTTACAAATCATGTTGTAATTAAGGTTTCCCAATTAGATTTCAATTTAATTATTGTTCATCAATACTTTTGCAGTAATTAAACAAATTATATTATCCTTGTCCAACAAAAGCTTTTATCTGCAATTTTGTATTTTATTTTAGTTTTATTTAAAATAAATATCCATATTTAACGCACACACGTTACGTATGCACGTAAATATTCACAAAAAAAATATTGGCAACAACTACTATACAAAAAAAAAAAGAAACAATTCTGGGAAAATTAAATCAAATTTTACTTTGTGTGGGATATCGGAACGTTCATATAAAATTTTAATTTACTTTAGCATTTAAACAATTCTGAGAATGTTGTTCAGTAAAAAAACAATAAATAAATAATTCGATGAATTTTTGTAGAGGATAAAATATTATAATTAAAAAACATATTCATAAGTAATTTTGCAAGAATTTAAAATATACACACATACATATGTATGCATGTATCTATGTATGTACAAACACAATTTAATTAAGAACTTTTACAAATGCCATTCTTCTCTTGAACTGTGCGAAAACTATTACAAAAGCCAATCTGGGTAGTACTATGAGAATTAGAATGACTATACGAGGGACGTAACAGTTGTAAGATAAATTGCAAAAAAGCCTTATTTAACCATTAATAGTGATGAATACAAATCTGTGGCAAAAAGGAAAAAAGTCGAGATAAGTTGATTTTGAGCTAATGGTACCAGCGTAATCTTCATATTTGAAAGTACCCCTGTTCAAAATCTCATTCAATTTGTGTGATTTTTCAGAAAGTTATAGCACTATGACTTACGACTTATCTTTTTTAGACTTATTATCCCATTTGTAATTATAGCTTAACTCAGGTTATGCTTTGGTATATTTCAACTTGAATATATTATTTACAGTGTGTAAAAAAATAAAGGTTAACAGAGAATTTCCCAATTTAACTGTAAAAGAAATAAATTTTTAAAATTGACGTGAACGCGTAAAAGTGCTCTCCTGCAAAACAGTAAAATATGATTTAACCCGACATTTTTTGAATGATAATTTTGAAACAAAAGAGCTTAAATTGATTATATATCTTTGCTTTATTCTCAAAGAGCATAAATTAAAAAAAAAACATAAAATATTAATAACAAATTTGGAAAAATCTTCAGTTAAAAATCCCGGTGCATGAGACCGGCATCACCATTGATCAAAGTAAAATTTGCGTCACCATTGGCGGGTTAAGCACTTTTTGCTTATTGCCACAGAAATATTAAACCTAATTGTGTTGATAATTTTTCTTCGACCTTAGACATTTTTAGATATCTCTTTTCTGTTCATAAGGATCAAGGCCATAACCATTTAAATAAAACGCTTTTTGTTTTATTAAATTATTTATTTTGTTAAATCTTTTGCTCGATTGAATTGAATTGAAAAAAATAACTTAAGCCTAACTGAAAGCTTCTTCCATCTCGAGGTGGTCAGCTTTGGCACTCTTTAACTCAATCTCTATTGTAGAAGGGTCACTCCAAATTTTCAATTTCGAATATATATGTATATGTATATCATTGACTATAATCGGTTCATACATAATGTTTCTATTCGATTAACAGTTCAAAAGTTATACATACATTACCAATTTCTTTATCGGAACCCCTATG
Organism: Tachina fera; assembly: GCA_905220375.1. Taxonomy (NCBI): domain Eukaryota; kingdom Metazoa; phylum Arthropoda; class Insecta; order Diptera; family Tachinidae; genus Tachina; species Tachina fera. The sequence continues at coordinate 38,696,172 of LR999965.1, read as the reverse complement.
TTAAAAGTATCCATATCTCAAAAAATAGCCATAGAATATCTTAACTGATTCGTGTTCATGCTAAATGCAATAAGATATGAGGTAGATTTAGGTATAATAAATTACTTTTTTTTTTAATTTTAGAAATTTACATGGAAGTTAGCATTTATTTTTTTTTATTTGCCGTCGGAAACTCATTTTGACCAAATTTTAGTTGACATATTTTTAATATAGGCTTTCGGTATGTATGTACATATGTATGTATATACTCATTTTTTGATTTTTAGGGTTCCGTACACCAAAGGTGAAAAAAGGAAAATTAAAAAAAAATCGCCAATATCAAAAAAAAAAACGCCAAAAATCGAAAAAAATCGCCAAAACGCGAAAAATCCGCCAAAACCAAAATAATTTTTTATGTGAAAAAAAATCGCCAAAATGAAAAAAAAATCACCAAAATTAGAAAAAAATCGCCAGAACGAAAAAAATCGCCAAAATTTAAAATAAACGCCAAAAACCGAAAAAAATCCTCAAAACGAAAAAAAAATCGCCAAAACCAAAAAAAAATCACCTATATGAAAAAAACGCCAAATTTCAAAAAAATAGCCAAAATAAAAAAATCGCCAAAATAAAAAAAACGCCAAAATAAAAAAAACGCCAAAATAATAAAAATTGCAAAAATTAAAAAAACCAAAAAAAAAATCGCCAAAACGTGAAAAAAGTGCCAAAACTCAGAAAGCGCCAATAAACTCAAAAAACCCCCAAACTAAAAAAAACGCTTAAATCCGAAAAAACCCAAAAACGAAAAAAATGCCAAAACTATAGTTTATATTGTTCGTATTGAATTACAAATCTCGTGCCCGTACGGAACCCTTCGTGCGCGGGTCAAAGTCGCACTTCACTGAATTTATTTTGTCATCTTTGGAAATTTTATGGTTTTATTTACCACTTCACTTCACTACACTCAGTTTTGGATTTTTTTTGTCATCTTTGCAAATTTTATGTTTTTATTTACCACTTCACTTCACTACACTTTTTAACTCTTGACAGCATTGCGTTCGATATGACGTTAGCGTAACCAAACCAGAAGTACTTTGGAACAATAAAACAAATTCAAAAACAAACTTTTTAGACCCTTATGCAGATATTTTTCAAGTAATATTTACATTTGTGGGTACCAACATATGTACATATGTACATACATACATGTATGGATATGTAAATGTATATATTTTTAATTAAAATTCTTACACCGAACTGTTTCAGTTTCTACACTACTACTGTTTATTATTGTCATTAACAAACCGGATTAGGTAGGGTTGTCTTCCTTTTGACACTAAAAAAATACGTATAGAATTCTTTATACAATACATGCCCGCCTGCACTCACACATTAACACACGCACACACACACACACCTTATTTTTTAAACTTTAACATCTTAATGGAGTTGTGAAATTGCATTTCCTTTTCTTTGGATATTAAAGTAAGTAAATGTACATATGTGCAAATAAACATAAATATTATTAATAAAAAAATGTAATCAATTTGTCAAACGCACAAAATTTTAGATTTTTAATACACAATTGATAAAGCTTTAAAACGTGCAATTTATAGTAATTTACAAAAACTTTTTTATAAGCAAGTACTATGTCCATTTATACACTTAAAAAAACGACGGAAGTTAAAACCAAATAAGTTTTTTTCTTCTTTTTTTATATTTATTTGCAGGTACAAACAACACATTACATTTTCATTAACTTTTCATGGTTAGATAAAAATAAGGCACGTCCACAAATAGAAAATTTATTATATTTATACACACAAATGGGCATGCACAAATACTTATGTATATACACACATCTTATATATGTATGTATGTATGTACATCCATAAAAAACGTTGTAAGAAAGTTAATGAATGAAAATTTACACGATTGTTTAAATTTGTTTTTTTTTACTACACACCTTTTTATTTTAATTTCTTTATTTTATTTATTTCTTTATTTTATTTCTTTATTATTTAAAACAAAAGATCGTAAAAAAAATAAACACCGTTATGCGTTATTGTGTGATTATTGTTGAACAACTCAAATTGAAATGAAGTGAATGAAAATTTATTTGCAACTTTTTAGCCAACATCAGCTCGGAGCGATAATAATTTTCAAAATATCTACTCGTATTATCAAAACACCAAAAACAACAACATCAATCACGGCCACGATAATAATGATGACGAAGACAATGACGATGGCGATAAAAACGTGAAACAGGGTTGTGAAATAATCAGTAATACATACAGTGGCACAGAAAACTCTACACACCCCCAAAAAGTTAATTTGAAGCAAAACTAAATTTTTATCAACAAAAACCACATTATATCATTTTTTGTAATAAATAAAATTTTTTCTAAAAACAAAAATTTTCGGAATAAAATACATTTATTAATTATTTCAAGAAAATTATACTTTTCCATAAAAAAGAACTTACACATAGTTTTCCACTACGTTGTAATGCATCATGTCTCTCAGTTAATAATTGAAAATGTTTGTAATCAGTCCTTCTTAATTTGTAATAATAATTAGGGAGTTCACAATAGCGTTTTAAAATATGTTTTATAGTATGTTTCCACCGACATGATTTAGACAAATCATGATTTGTGCATTTGTTAATTTATACATGATTTACCGTACATTTTGTATATGGATAAATCACCTCAAAGTAGTTGATTTATTTTAAAAAATGTCGAAAATACTATTTTTCGAACTCAATTTATGTATGCAACCCTGCGTTGCCTTTAATATTACAAAATCCATCCCTGGGTCATCCATCAATAGTGATTGACAATTTCGAAAAAATTACATTAATGAATATTTAATCAATTTTAAATGTCAACTACATGTGAATAAAATTTACTTTACAGCTGCTGCGCACACCTTATAAAGCATTTGCGTAAATTGAGTTCGAAAATTCGAACAACAAATCACACAAGTTCGGTGGAAACACTTCGAAGTGATTTACTTAAACCTACTTGATTTAAAGTCGGTGGAAACATACTATTAATGTTGCAACGTTTCAATTTTAATACTTTAAATCGTTCTGGCAAGTTCGTTGTTTTTGTTTTGTATTTAAATCAAATTAATTACCAGGTGGCAAATTTAAAAGTATAAAACGCATTTTATTTTCAATATGGCAATGTGGTAATGTAAAACTAAAGATGTTAGAACTGTCAGCGCAGCTAGTGTTCCCAGTTTAGGGGATTTGTCCCCAAATTGGGGATTTTTTTCGCGATTGGGGATGAAAATTTCGGACGATACAATCGTCCGTATTCTAGAACCTAAATGTAAATAAGATTTATTAAGATTCAAAGAAAATTTATCTAAACGTCATAAAAATTCATTAAAACACAGCCACCCACATACATATATACATACATATGTATAATTAAATAATACATGAAATTAAATTTTAATTTAATTATTAAAAACACAAACGAAATCCCTTTAACTAAGCTTTAAAGGCGGGGCACAATGAATCCGTCATACGTTAAACTTGGCCTTTTTTAACCGACATTAGCGCAGCGACGGAGAAGGTTGGCACAATGAGTACTTTATTGACGGAAGCATTTGTAGGTTGATTTTTCATTTTATTTATTAAATTCAACTGTTTTATTTATTTCGTTTATTTATTTTGTTTAATTTTATTTTTACTGCCGCAAAACATAAACACATACCAAAAACAACAACCAATATCTGTCAGACTACTCAACGTACGTAAAAAGTTCAAAGTTAAACAATTTTTGTACTAAGCGTTGGCGGACACTTACTGAATGTAACAGACCTCATAAGAAACCATGTATTTCAACTTAGCTGTCAGTTGAAAAAGGCGAAGTTTAACGTATGACGGATTCATTGTGCCTCGGCCTTAAGTATCATGGTTTACGTACAATAACAAATAAAGCTGGAGGTCCATACCATCCGTTCTTTGCATATGCGTTGTATGCGTTTCTGTACGTTTTCTCCGATCTTAAATTCAAGTTACATGCAATACGTCTTATGCGCAGGTAGTTTTGTTGTGTCATCATATTTTTATCAAATAAACTCAATTTTGGGGAAAATGGAAAGTGAAATTATGACTTTAATAGAATTTGTGGAATTAATTGATTTAATGCACATAATATATTGTAATAAAAATAATACATAGTATTTTGAACAGATGAAATAAGATTCTTTTCCATTGCACTTTCTTAAAAAATAATAAACACAATTGACCTGACAGTCAGTACATATGTAAAATTAATTACTAAGTTAATGCAAATATAGTTCATGAAAGAAATATGTTAAAAATTTATATTAATGTATTTAAGTCTTGCATATATGTACATATGTATGTAGTTGTAAACTTTATTACGAAAGCAGTTTATTTTACTAAAAACTGTTTTAATGCAAAAAAAGAGAAAATTCAAATTCACCACACTAACATTTGGCTCTCAAAAATAACTCACCTTTTCTCATTATGCATGCGACGTATACAAAAGTAGAAAGTAGATCTACTTTATCCGTCCTATGCGTCTATACGTTCTTTGCGTTTTGTTCTGTAACTTGCCACATACAAATACTCGGATTCTACTTTTTTGACACATGCATAAAACGCAGCTACGCATTGAACGGATGGTATGGACCTTCAGCTTAAGAGAAAACAATTTTTAGATCAAGAGAAATACTGCAAACACACACACAATCTCATGTTTTGTTTCTTGTTTACTTGTAAGCTAATAAATACGTGTGCAATATGTGTGCATGTAGTAGTAGCAACTTTAAACGTTTATAGCTCCCAAAATACTAAACCGATTTCAATAAAATATAGATTCTGCACATTTGTACCGAAAAACCTTTAAAACCATATAAATATTTTTAAAATCGGTGCAGTAATACCAGCGTAAAAGGGATTACAAAAAACATGTTTGCCTATTAATTATATAGATATTGTTCATGAAAGAACTATGTTAAAAATTTAAATTAATGTATTTAAGTCTTGCATATACATACATATGTATGTAGTTGTAAACTTTATTACGAATGCAGTTTCTTTTACTAAAAACTGTTTTAGGGCCTGTGCAAAACGGTGGCAAAGTACTAGTGTAAATAAATGTTTGACACTTCTGAGGTGAATAAAATTTCACTAGCCCCAGGGGCTAGTAGAATTTTTGACACAACAGATAAATTTCTGACAAGCAGCAAATAAGAAGCATGGTATCATAAAATGTAAAACCACCGCCGTCGCTTCGAGCCGTCACCCATTACATACATTTTTAAGTCCCTTAAATGTAGTTAGACTGTGAAAAATTCATTCTTTATTTTAATTTGAGAAACATTTTGCATCATATATATGTACATATGTATAAAGTTATAAAATTTTCTGCTGCAAGAATATTGTTTTATATAAAAATCTTTTAAAAAATTGTTGCTAGCCGACGGCTTGAAGTAAAATCGTTTGATTCGCCGCTGTAGTAAATTTTTCATCAGCTTCTTTATATGCTAATTGGAATTTGTCAAAATTTTACATTGTCAAAAAAGATATCATTTGGCACAGCAGGGGGGTTATTATGCAATTCGACTCGAAACGGAAACTGTTCGAATTTGTATGTAATTAACACTACAATTCGAACACATTTCCGATCGATTCGAATTACATAATAAACCCCAGAAAAATGAAAAATTTTCCCCACAGCCAAATATTTTTTTACCATAGTACTTTTCTACCGTTTGGCACACGCCCTTAATGCATACAATTACTTTGATCCTACTTTTTTGACACATGCATAAAACGCAACTACGCATTGAACGGATGATATGGACCTTCAGCTTAAGAGTTGCATGTTGTAAATTATGACTTAGGTATGAGGGTTACTAATTTTATAAGTGAGTTTGTTTGCTACACTTTCACGAGCACCTCCACTAAACCGATTTTGAAAATTTTTTCAACAATAGAAAGTTGCATTAACAGCGTCGAACATAGCCTATTTTTTTTTATTCGGTTCCGAACCGGTTTTTTTATTTATCACGGACTTTTAAACCGCTAAACCGATTTTGAAATTTTTTTTCACCATTACCAGCGGCAAACATCGCCTATTTTTACCCGGCTCGGAACCCGTTTGTTATATTTAGTTAGGTTAGGTCAATTTTCGTTTCGAGTTTGATCGTTTAATCAGTTTTAAAACCGGTTTTTATTCTGTATTTTTTATATTTTATTTATCGACTTTTAGTCGGTTTCTATCGTTTATTAGTGAATAACAAATAACAAAACATTCATAACTTTTAAGGATAGTTCCCAAAATATCAGATCGAAAAAAAGCTACTATGTATAGAATTTTAAAAAAGTCAAATAAAACATTAAACAGTATGTGTAATGAAAATAAAAACTTAAATTATTTTTAAAAACTCTGGCTTTTTCGGCTGTTTACGCGGACCTCTTGGATGATTGACCACCATTTGGGTACCGTTGATTCAAACAATTGAATCAATCAAAGGTTTTCAGTAGTAAATATTTAGTGGTTAAGCTTATTTTGGGAAATATTTGTCAGGTGTGACCGTATCTTTACAGATATAGTACATATTGCTCATTTACTTCAATAGTGTCATAACTCAAAAAATATGTTTTTTAATTCGGCATTATTCTCGTATTTTATCTTGTGTAAAAATTTCAATTACATACATATGTATGTACATAAATACCTTGTATTATCACCTCGTCAGAGAAGAATATTTTTTCATGTCTTATTGAGTTGTATGTAAATTAAAAACTTTAAACGCGTTTTCTGCAAAACTAGTTTTATTGAGTTGTGACACTATTAAAGTAAATTGAATTTATTTCACCTTTTCAGGGAAGGCTTTTAATTTTAAATAAGTTTCGGACATTTAGGGCAGAGAAAAATGTTACCAAATAGCCGAAATACATACATATATGGAAAAATCATAATGTACTCAGATTATAAATTTACACATACATATTAACAATTCATTCATTATTTGGAGTAAAGAAAGCGGTAAACAACAAATTTTGAAAATACAGTATAAGAGCACATGAGAACTCTAAACATTCTTTTTAAAAACACATCCGCACGGAATTTCATTATCAAAATTGATAAGATATATGTATATAATTATTGTACATTGATATATTAGAGGTGATTAACCACATTCTACCCCGATAACTTGAAATTATTGCCGTTTATCAAAAAAAAATTTAATTTTTTCCAACAAAAAACTCTTCCAAAAATTATTATATACATATATGTACCTTCTAATAAATGGGAAGTACCAGGAAAGCGAAGTTCTATTTTAATGCAAGTCATTTTAAGTTTAAAAATTTATCTCTACAAGTACTTTTTTCCGTTATGATGTGTGTAATTGGTTTTATTTGAAATTTGGGTTAAACCCAAAATACATATATGGGCATTTCCCCCGAATGGTCTACCAGGATGGAAAAATTAAATGTTGAATATCTTCGTGTTTTATTGTTTATAATTATAAAAAAACGTCTATTGCTCTTATGCAAAAACGATTGTTAAAGTTAAAGCATGCGTTAAAACCGGTTTTGCCATACAAACTTCGTTTGTTAAACCAACTTTAAGTTAACCAATTGTTTTTGTATAAGGGCGTATGTTTATATAATGGAATGGTTTAATATCATATCTCAGCTGTTTTAGTTGAGGAAATTGGGCTGGAAGCTGGAAAATTTTATATTTTCTTTTTAAAGACATTTTTATATATTCTTATGTCATGTTTGCACTCTTTCTTCAAAATCTCTGTATTACCAATTAGTAAGAAGAAGAGAAAAGTGTAAGGAGAACAAAAAAAAGTTCGAAAATGGGCATGGTGATAATAATAAAAAAGCATGTGGAAAAATCGTACGTTCGTGACCCGGACTTCCGCAACCGGCAATTAAGCCAATTAAACAAACACCAGTAGAGATATTTTATTGTGTAAATACTTGATAGAGGCCTACATTAATACACTTTTAAAATAAATTAATCACTTTTCATTATTCTGTTCCATTTCACAGATTTTTACATTTCACTACTGTCATCCAAAGTTGACTTCTATTTTGCGTAAGTTCGTGACCACATGATTATAACTTATAGTATGAAAACTTCAACTCGATGAAATCCATCTTTTGCACTAAACATAGAGCTTCCAAAATGCTATAAAATCGCAAAAAAAAAAATGCTTGCAAAAATTTTGTTTTCTATATTTTCTGTACACCAAAAGCGTACGAACGTACGTTCGTGACCCCAGGAAATGCCCATATAAATACATAACTAATAGTTTTTTCACATTGAAAGTTAAAACCTGGTTTTAACGTTAAACTTATAAACAGCTGATTTTGCATTCACACTGCAAGTTTGTTAAATTCAGGGGGCAAATTACGGCATCCGATACGACTCGTAATTTAAAAATATTTCAATAGAGTTTATATGGAAATAATTTTAAATTTCGAGACGTATCGGATGCCGTGATTTGCCTGAAGGCTTTAACTCACAGACTGTCTAATAACTTTGCTAAAAATAAAATAAGTCTCCTGCAGAAATGCGTATATTTGTTGCTGTATTTTCTTCTGGTTTTGTAACACTTATTCGATAAACAGTACATCAACTGTTTTTGTTTGTATTAGTGGCCTGCGTAGGCAGTCTTGAAATGTAAATTCGTCATGTTTTTTAAATGTATTCTCGTGGCATGTATTATACTAAACCAATAATAAATGCTGTCGTACTATAAACGAAGCACGATGGTTGTATTGGTGTACGTGTATATGACTGTTAACAAGCGATGTCGCCAAGACTTCTTGTTTAAACAAACAATGAAAATAAGTACTGTTTATACATGTATGCTTGTTATTTTGCATATTGTACGTTTGGGTGTGTGTGTGTAATATTTAGATGGTAAGCTATTATGTTTGTGTTTAAGGGAGGTTTTTTAAAGCAAGCGCACACAACTCATGTAAATGCATGTGTGCGATTGTATGTGCGCAGAAAAATAAGAGAGCATACAAAACCCTGAAGGAAATGTCGATGGTGAAAATGTACTGAGTCGCTTTTGTACTAATCTACAATTATCCCCCATACAATACTTTGTGCTATTGACATTTAGCATATGCTTGTCATTGAAAATCTACTAGTAACACTAAAACAATTGACTAGGTATTGACTACGTAGTTCTTATGAATATGGAGACATACCAACCAGACATTTACTGGTACATTTCTATACCTTACGTACATACAAATTTATATGTGTTGACAAGTTGTTGCAAAATCCACCAGAAATACAACCATCATCTGTTTTCCCTATTTCTTTTATACTGACGAATAGAAGAGAAATTGTAGACAATGTAACTAGACAATGTATCTTGGCAGCCCTGCTATAAGAAGAGCAAAATTTTTTTCGCTCAAAAACGAAGCACCAGCACAAACATAAGTATGCATGTATATATGTGGAGATGACGTTAGTATACGCGTCAATGAGAGAAAAAAGCACAAGCACCATAAATTCTTCAGTCACGAACTATTTTCTTCTTTACTCTTATACCTGCAATAAGTTAAACAAATGTATTGCCGAACACGTTGTTTAGCGTTTGTTTCAGAAGATTTCACTGTAGTAAAGTATTTGAAATTGCCCTCATGTCTTAAAAGTTATTATAAGACGTCTTTTGCAGGACTTTAGTTTGTATGCAAAAAACTTAGAAATTTTACAATGCGTTGTAAAATGCAAACTATTTTATATTTTGTAATTACATATTTTAAAACTATGTAACTACTTATACAAAGTGAAAAAGTGCTTGGAAATCAAGTTAATATATATAAAAAATGCACAAATACATTACAAAATAAAAGTTTTTATCGGCGGATCGATGTCAGTCATATAGTTTATTTTCACTTCCCAGAGGTCAATGAAAATATTTTCATTGTTTTCCGTCCAACATATTCTTTTCTCCGCAAATTTTTGATTATTATTATGTATCAATTGGTATGGCCGGGTTTACATCTGTGTGCCAAATGCCTCACAAGCGTAAAAAAGCGTAACCAACTAATTACTAATGAAAAACTGTTTGATTCAGACATCTGTGTTCTAAACGCCATACAAGCGTAAAAAAGCGCAACCAACTAATTACTAATGAAAAACTGTTTGATTCAGACATTTATTTATTCAGTTAAACAGATGAAACATAATTAATAGACAATTTTATAGTATCCAAATTGATTGCAAACTGTTTAAATCAATAAATACATGTCTGAATCAAACAGTTTCTCATTAGTAATTAGTTGGTTACGTTTTTTTTTTGGGCAAATGACACACAAGAAATGCCAGATGTAAACTAAGCCTATCCATTCTTATTCACTGGCATTTTAACTTGGTAGCACTGAATTTAGCACAACGAATTCAAGGTTGCATTTCATAAAACCAATTCAAAAATGGTTTTAACTTGGTTTTAACAAAAAAATTTGTATGGTAAAACCAGTTTTTAACCTTAAAACCAACTTTCATTAAAACCATGTCTGTGTTATTATATTAGTTATTCAGGGCAATTATGTAAAAAATTCCGCGAGAAATTTTTCCCAGGGAACAATTCCAACTAATAGGAAATTATAGGGAAAACAAAAAATTCTAATTGGAAAAGGGAGAAATTTCTAGCGGAATTTTTTACATAATTGCCCTGTATAACTAATTTCGTTTCGGTTTTTAATAATATTTCTAAATTTGTTATTAAAGTTACGAGTTCTTTTTGTGATATAAACAAACACACCAGAAAAGCACACAGGGTCTATGGCGGGAATCGAACCCACCAAAGCTGCATTATGCTTAGAAAGATTTTAATAACTTGTATTCAAAACTAAAAATTCAGAAATTGTAAAAAATAAAATTGTTTCTACAGCCGGGATCCCACTGTCGGCATAATGTACCTATTTTCGTCGGCCCACTGCAATAAAGTCATAAATAATGAACCACAAGAGTCTTATTTCTCAATTAATTCCGAGATAAGTCTATATGGTTATATTACCAATGCATTGAGGTGCAATGCTTATTACTTATTTCAGTGAGCCGACGGAAATCGGTACATTCCCAGCGGTAAACATTGCTTACCACATTACATCTCGTTAATGATGTGTGCCACACTTTGTGTTCAATGAATCATAGCTTACAAAGTAAGCGATATTGTATTCGAATTGCCCACTGCCAACTTACAATGTATGCGAGGCAATACTGAGCTTTTATGTTGATTGGATGAACAATTCAGTATATCGCTTATTTTGTGTGGAAATGAAAGGCGTTCACTCCACAAATGCGGTAATGCATATGAAAATGTATACAAGGCGCGTATGGTGGTATGCATTACTGTCTGACATGTGTGCATCGAATCATCGCTTCTGTAATGGACATTTTCGCCGCTGGGTTGTGCCGATAGTGAGATCTCGGCTTAACTCAGAGCCACGACACTGATTTTATTTTTACTCTAAAAATACATAAAATATTTCACATTACAAAGAAGTTTGTCAAGCTTTCAAAGGATTAAAATTGAAGAATGTCGAATTATCGACATTAGACTGTATGTACATATGCATATGAATTTAGCATTTTTTATGTCTACGGCAAATCTTTTTTTATATTATAAAAATGTTTTATTAATGACGTCATTTTGTTGTATTCTAAAGAAATACTTTGGTAGTGACTCATTAAAAGTTGTACGTCTGGCCTGTTCATGTTTAAAACTCTTTAAATGTATGAATGTACATATGTATGTATGATCAAAGATACGAGTAAGTAGATTAAAAGAGGGTTTTTACCTGTCGCTATCTAATGACTTTTTTTTTGGTTGCTAATTTCGGTTCCTGGCATTGATGGGAATTTGTAGTTTTTTTTTGCTAGAATTGTTTTAGCTGAATGGCGCAAAATCCATAGAAGTTTCATCACAATTGTATATGAATATAACGTCTCTCCGTAACAGTTTAACATACATACATACATATGTACATAAATACACACTTAACTTTAAAGTTCGACAAATTTCGTTTGGAACCTAAAATTTTTGTATTTCTTATTGAGCGCATTCATAAGACGTAGCTGTTGAGCTCAACAGTTGTGAAACTGCTGGCAACTGTTGGCCCCAACAGCTACTTCTTAGAAACGGCTTGATGTATATAATGTAATTGTATATCTTTATTTCGTTACTTCATCGCATTTGTAATGTAAAACTTAACAAATATTTGTTGCTGCCACCTAACAAAGCATATGTATAAAAGGAATAGCTCTATTTGACCAGCTGTTCAGGCTGAGCACAATGTGTTGACTATAGGTAGCGAAAAAATTTTATGATGGAAAATTACTCAACTGTTGAGTGGAGCGGACACTCAACGGTTGCGCAACTGTTACGTCTTATGAATGCGACCATTATCAGGGAAACTTTTTTTGGCATATGCCATTTTAGACGTTTCTTTAATTATTGACATAACGAACCGTTTTTAGACCACCTTGCCATAAACTTAATTATTTCCAATACATTTTTATATGTCGGAGTTTATTTCCAGCTATTTTGAAACATTCTTCATGACAAAAAAAAATTACCATGCTTATTATTATTAAACTTAAATTTGTTTGGTTTTCCATTAATTTTTGCGCTTTAAAAATCTTATTCCCTTTTTTACATTCACTGGGAGTGATAGCGGGGAAAAATTTTCACGGGAGATTCACGATATGTAGCAGTTTTCCCTTCGGAGGGAATGAAAATTCAACTTGCTATTCACGATAAGTGTGATTAATTAAATTTTTCAGCAAAAGATTATAAAAATTCAACTGAGTCTAAAATGAATGATTCTATTAAATCAAAAAAGACACAAATTTCTTTGTTGCTGGAAATCAGTAATTTTCTTTTTTATAAAGAGAAGTAACACTCTTTTCTTTAGGAAAGGGATAGTGATAGAAGTCAGGTGGTGAATGAAGAGATAGAAGAAAGCTTCATTACTTTTCAACTTTGCTTATTGCACGTTTTTTAATAATGCAAAGTTGCAGCGCCTCTGGTGATTGACACTAGGCGTATTAAATTTTTCAAAGCTGTGTTTAGTGGCCATTTTATTGGTTTATTTCACATCACCGACGAAATAGGGCGCTCTGATGTTATATTAAGATTAACATCTGCTGAAGTCGGTATTGTTCAGTGACCAGTGACTATCCCTTCATCAATTGAACTTTCCTACAACAACTGACACAAAGTAATGCACATCAGAAAAATGTGTGGTGTTGTTATTTAATGTCGGAAACCGAACTCGAACCCCGGACCTTCGGTTTTGTAGTCAAGGTGCAAACTACTTCAGACAACGCCACCATCATTATCTATTTATTTTTTTTAACAACACAACCAGCGGAGCTGTTAGCTTGTCTGCGGATCGAACCCATTTAGGGATGAAACGACACGAGTAAATACAAGTAAATACTCGATACTTTTTCTTAGAAACCAAGTACTTTTGGTATCGATACTCTACTACCGAGTACCAAGTAGGTATCAGTAAAAAGTACTCGTATCGGTCAAATATACTCATTTCTTATTGGCTACAAAAAAGTTGAACATGCTTAACCAGTTTAACACAGTTTAACCAGTTTAACACAATTTTATTTGTTCGTGTTAAATGTAAATTTATATTTGGAATATATGTATGTATATTAGAGTAAGTTCGTGAAAATGGGACCACCCAAATCAAATATTTCATAAAAAAAGACGATAAAATTGCGAGCTGCAAAAAAATTTTTTAAAGCGTGCGTTATTGCGGAAACAAAACGAATTTGCACAAACATTTAAAATGTCATCTCGACTATATGTATATCCAGCCCAAACGTAACGATTTTTCCACTTTGTTTGGCATCTAAGTTGTTGATTTGGCGACATGTCGATTTTGCTGGTGATAAATGAATTTATCGCGATTTTTATGGTATGTTGTTAACAAAATTGAACTTAAAAATTTTTACTATTCAGAAAAATTAATTTACCAAAACTCGTCTGCAAGAAATTTAAACAATTAGTTTATTCTTATATTAATCGCTTCCGAAATGGGAAGATTTTGTCGAATAGTCATTAAGAATTCGTTACGAATTAAGAGCATTTGATTTGGTGGGTATTTATTTTTGTTTTCACTACTTTAAATCATGTGAAAAGCTTGACCGATACAAGTAAGTATCGATGCTTTTTATTCGATACTGAGTATGTATCGATACTTCTGAACCGATGCCGTATCAAGTAAAAGTATCGATACCTTAGTGGTATCGTTTCATCCCTAAACCGACTAACTCTGGACTGGGAGGCTAGTATCGCTGCCACTCAGCCACAGGGGCACCCTAAAAATGAAAACTGTTATTTGCCGATTGGTGATACAGTTTCAGTTCAGTTTTTAAAAGTTGCCAAACAAAATTTAAGTTATTGAAGGATTTCATTTTCGCAATTTTATATGAAAATGTTATTGTTGATTTATACAATTTTCATAGTTGAAAATTAAGTTTCCATAATTGAAATCAGATTCTCAGTTTTTTGTATCGGATACTCTCTGCTCTGTTTAATGGTATTTGATGCTATGCTGAGTAAATAAATTTATAATAGCTGTCAACAAATTACGATATCGATCGAAATTAGTTAAAAACACAATTAAAATTGTATAAAATTTTTGTCCGATATCGAATGCTGTAATTTGCCCCCTGTATTTGTTACATTCAATAGATAAATACACACATTCATATGTATGTATGTTCATAACATTTATTTTTATTTCCATTCAAAAATATTTTTAATATTCTTCAACTACATCATGGCCGATATGGCTCAATACTTATAGAAAGCTTATTATTTTTTTATACAACAGATATTGCGCAAATTTTTGCTCAAACACCTACAACTACATATATACATACATATGTACATACTACATACTTATTTTTATGACAATTTAATTATTCTATTTATATTTTCAGGTACATGCATTCATACTCGTACATACATACATATGTATGAATGTATGTACATAGTAATCAGCGTTGTAAACTCCGCGCTTTTCGCACCGTTTCTATTGCTTTTTGAAATTTTCGACGCGAAAAAATTTGAAGTTAGTGCTCAGTGCTTTTTAAATTAATTTTTAGTGCTTTTTGTTTCGTGGCGGTGGCACTAGACCCAAAATTCAAAAATAAATTTCCATATTAATTTTTTTTTTCGAGGAAGGCTGTCGTTCAAAAAGCAGAACATTTCAAAAAATTTGAATAAGGTTATACAATGCTTGGTTGCAGAAATACCCTCAAACTTTAACATTTTAAGTATAATTAATGTAAAGAAAACATTAAGCAAGTAGGTGCCCAAATATAGTTTAATAGCATCATTTTGTCTAGTTACTATAACAATGGATGGATAATGGAGAAACTTTGAGTCCAATGTCGAGTTTTGGGCAGAAGTAAAATCTAATAATTTTATGTCAATGTTTATGTTTGAGGCATTATAAAAAACTGAATTTCCATCAATCTGTTGTCACTTCAATGCTTAAGCGCGCAGAAGATTTTTTACCTCTACGACTTTATTTAAGTCTAACAAACGTAACAATATATCCTTACACTTTGTTATAACTTCGCTTCATAATAAAAAAGGTTTGAAAGGAGAAAATTGAATTGTGAATATACATTGTTATACACTAAGATGAAAAACGTGCTAAAATCAAGATTTTACGCTCAAAACTCAAATCATTTTAATATTTATAGTCTGTTAAATGTGAAAATTCTTGATTCAAGAATAAAATGTTGATTTTTTTAAGATCTAATTCAAGATTTATTTCTTAATAAAAATCTTAAATTAAGATCATATTCTTAACAATTTAAGGATATAATCTTAAAATTTATATTATATTACGTTCTTGATTTTAAGACTGCGCTATTAAAGTTTAAGACCACGTTTTTGATTTTAAGAATTCATTCTATAAATTAAGAATTTATGTTAAATTTGAGAACGTCAATCTTACTGACCAAATTTCAAGATTGAAATATTTAGATCTCTGCAATGTAAATTGAAGAATTTTGTTCTTAAATTTAGATCGTTTTATTCTCTTAGGCCCAAATTCGCAGTCATTAAGTTAGCTAATAGCAATAGTTTAACCAATAATATTTGATTCACAGCTTTTGGTTTAACATTAGTTAAACCGCCAAACGTCATTGGTTAAGAAATAGTTTTATACAACAGCTGCTTCATTGTAAACTTTATCAGTATTGATGTTTTGTGAACAACATAATATCCTGTGGTGAACAATTTTGGATACATTTCATACATATGTACGTTGTAAAGCATCTTCTTTGTGTTTAGCTGTAATACATTCTTTTTTTATTTTCTATTATGTTTTGGTTTTCCCGAACCAATTTCTGCACTAAGTTAATATCTTTCACGATAAACTTAGATTAAGAAAGAATATAATAAATGTAATCAAAAAGTATTAGTTAAAGAATAGTTATCATTTTATTTTACTAATAGTTAATTAGAATTAAAACATGTATCGGATGCCTCAAATTTGAAGTTTTAGGTATAAAATGCAAGGTCAACCGATCCCTGTATATCTTTTATACATATTTATGTATAACAATTTTTTTTTATAAAAAAATAATTAAATTTAGTGCTTTTTTACTTAAATTACGCATTTTTTCATAGTTTCAGTGCTTTTTGAAATTTAAAAGTTGACAACACTGATAGTAATGCATTGTGAACACACTTTTGAAATTACCTTATAATTAATTCAATTGAAAAAAAATTAATTTAAACATTTTCATTGGAAAATAAGCTGCATCATTCATACAAATCCATAATTGCTTAAATTCAACAAAGCAACAATTAAAAATTGAACCACAAAATAGCCTTCTATATAGAAAAAAATATATATACATATTACAATATTATTTACAACAAACAATAATAAAAAATAAAGATTAATTTTTGATGAAATCAAAAGCGCGATGCAATCAAAACAATATAAATATATACTGCATGTACTCGTATGTAGAAAATAAACATTTTCATGTGAATTTTCTGTGTTACAATAATTGTTTGTTATTTTTATTGTATAAATAATGTTACAATTATATACATATGTACATAAGTACATAGTATATTCATACGTACATGCATAAATATGTTTTATTTATTTATGTACACTTCATTGAGAGAATATAAAATTAATTCACTAGATTTTTTTATCAAGTAAGACCCGGATTTTATAGATTAAATAAAGATTTATTTCATATTACAAACAAAACGCATGATAGATAAGATCTACCGTTGCACACTGATCTTGCGGCAGAGCTAAGAAATTTTCCTATTGGTTAGACAAGAATTGTGGAATTTGGGGAACTTTTTTTCCTTTCAATTACCCACAACATATTTAAGAAATTATTGTTTTATAAAATATGGTGTTCTTTGCTTTCTTTAACAACCTTAACATGGTTTATTTTCAAGGGTTCCGTACACCACAGTTGAAAACGAGCCCTATTGTTTTCGCTACGATATCCGTCTGTCCGTCACAGGCTGTTTTCTCGAGAACCGTGAGAGCTACGGAACTGAACATGATACAATAATACAGGTAACCAGCTGTTTTGCTTGTTTCGTGATGTGATCTGTCAAATGTTGTTTATGTTTTACCAGCACACGCGCACCGGGACTATTAAAGCTGTACTAATACTAACAAGCCTTGCAAAGACAAGAGGAAACGCAAGTACACGTATCTTGTTTTTTGACAGTTGTCATCACAAAACAGCAATAAAAATCACTGTTGTTTTATTTGTTGTACATTTGTTGTAGAACGCTAATATAACCGCTGAATTTTTTATAACCAACATATGTCTTTTTATGGTTTATTGGTAAAAAAAAAGAATAAGATAAACTTTAAGATATATGTACATATGTATGTTGGAATCTCATATTTCCCCAATAATTGTAAGCAAAACTCAGCCTACTCTAAGTAGTATTTTATTTCCTGCAGAGTTTTCATATACGAACATCGTACCAGGAAAAAGTAGAATCCAAGGGAATATTCCATCTTATAATATTAATGTTTAAGCTGATTCAGTATCTTTTCAAAATTTTCTGCGATAGACCCTAATTATTCTACACGTGTGGAATAATATCTTGCCGTTTTGCTTGAAGTATTTGTAAAATATTGTTAAAATTTCCTGATTTTCTGACTATCTGAAATTAAAAAATAGGGTTGATAAAATAAACTCTGCGGCTCAATTCACATTGGCTGGAAGTTTAATTTCGAAGGAAAATTTCAATAAAAAAGGCTCTAATCAAAAACATATTATTCAGAAAAAGTTATTGTTTTGAGAGATTTTGGTTGATATTATGTTTTCCTCATACTCACTAATCCAATCACCCAGTTTTCGGTTTGTTTTCCGATACTACAGGAACACAATATGACAATTTTTTACTTGCAAAAAAATGTGACGTTAGTCTCTTTTCGCTGTACGTGTTAATATGCAAAATAAAACTCAATATAAATACCAGGATACGTGTCGCATAGCTGCGTTAAAAATACTTTATTTTGATTCAATATCTTTATAAGTTTCAGAAAAACGCTGAAAATCCGTCAACTAAGAAATTCTTCCGCTAAAATTCCCGCTGGTGGTTTTTTAAATAGACTTGCCGCTAATGACAACAAAATACAGTCATATATAGCGGGAAAACCACCGTTTTGGCAACACTGATTCGCGGCTACCTGTATTATTGTGTCATGGAACTGAAATTTTAACAGAATAATATGTAAAACTACAAGAACAACGATACGAGGGCTACTATTTATATATCGGGAACTAATGCCAATAGCTAAAATCTGCCAACACCATAATAAAGTTTGAAATTGTTTGCTCACAAACGTACCCACAAAGTTTTTATGCACAAGTTAGTTTTTTTTTTCGTTGGATTTTTTTTTCACAACTTTCGACGTGCATTATCTCAAGAAGAATGTATCGATGAACTCAGTTCTTTGTATAACGATAAAGCACCATCCAAACCCACAGTATATCGCTGGTATAGTGAATTTAATAGACGGAACTAGGACCACAACCTTAACGAATTCCGTTAAGGTTGTGCAAAATCGGTTGTTGTGCCACAAAACATCGATAAATTACGTGAACTAATAATGCAAGGTCGTCATGTGACATATTGTGAGATGGAGGCACCCTTGCACATTAGTTCCACTTCAATACATTCGATTGTGCATGAACACTTAGTTGTAAAAAAATTTGTTCTCGTTGTATATAATGTATTTAATAATGCCAAAACTCAAATCAAAACAAGTAAAACTTAACAAAAAAAAAGAGATGTGTCTTAGGACATCCGGTTAGAGCTATGCTGCTTATCTATATAAAACAAATTTCATGTGTTAAATACTAATGCAATAAAATTAATAATTATGATAACGTCAAATTCGCCGCAAACATTTCAAAATGTTTCCATTTATTTGTCATTATTTTCCTTTCTAGCTGCGTACTTAATTAAATTAATGTATTGTTTGTGCAAAAACAAAACAAAATCAAACATTTTGATTCGTTTATTTCCATTCTCTGCTTTTAAGTATACAGAAATAAAAACAAAAATAAGTTTATAACTGCAATAGTGTCGATTATTTTTATTACGAAAATCACGTCTTAGCTCCTGTATAGTGGCATAAAGAGCATAGCTCTAAAAATCCAACGGCGACCAACTTTAAACCGTTAAAGATATTAAATAGTCAGGCAGTCGGTTAATAAAAGAACTTTCATGCAGATATCTGGAGATATACTCTGTAATCCGAAACGAAAGAAGATGCTTTCGAATTTCTATGTAATTAACATAAAAATTCGAAAGTATTTTCTTTCATAAATACCTATATTAATTCCAATCCAGGTGGCAAACTACGACACGTAGTTTAAAAATATTTCAATAGAGTTTATATGGAAATATTTTTAAATTACGATTCATATCGAATGCCGTGATTTGCTCCCAGGTTTATTAAAATTCGCATAATCTATCACCCTAGTGAATACTCTTAAGGAGTTATTTATTTATTTTTTTATATCTAGTATATACATATGTATGTATTTTTATTGTTTAACTGAGAAATAAAATAAAATCATTGTGTTACAAAATTCTCATGAAATTAAATAATAATGATATACACACATGAATAATTGCTGAAATGTACACGAGTACAATAGGGATGTACAGGGTGGCCCAGAAAGACCGAAGTGGTGTGAAATCCTAATAACTTTTTATTTAAGACATATTTTTTTAGTTTTTTGTTTTTTAAATACATTAAATTTATAGGGAATATTTTAAGGTTAGTTATTAAAAATTATATCCCGCAAGTGGTGGCCATTTTCTGCTTCGCACAAATGTGCTCTTTCCAACACATTTTCCATGACCTTTCGCAAAACTTCCGGTGTTATGTTGTTAATTTCGTCTCGAATATTGGTTTTTAATTCCTCAATAGTCCTAGGCTTATTAACATAAACTTTCCCTTTTAAATAACTCCAAAGGAAACAGTCTGGAGCAGTTAAATCCGGGGAACGCGGAGGCCAATTAAAATTGCTTCTACGCGAAATAATTTTTTCACCAAAGATGTCGAGTAAAAGAGCCATTGTGGCCCTCGAAGTGTGCGCTGTGGCTCCATCCTGTTGGAACCATATTTGCGGATGGTTTTCCACGGCTGGCCTTACAAAATTTTCCAACATGGCCCGATATCGATCACCATTGATGGAAATGGCGACACCTCGCTCATTTTCAAAAAAATATGGGCCAATGATCCTTTCTGAAGAAACACCGCATCAAACAGTACACATAACTGGGTGTAGTTGTCGTTGATGAAGTACTCTCGGGTTTTCAATATCCCATATCCTAAAGTTTTGTTTGTTAACGAGCTCATTTAATTGGAAATGGGCTTCGTCACTCAAAACTAAGTTATGAATAATGGAAATGCGAAGCAGAAAATGTCCACCACTTGCGGGATATCATTTTTAATAACTAATCTAAAAATATTCCCTATAAATTTACTGCATTTAAAAAACAAAAAATTAAAAAAATATGTCTTAAATAAAAAGTTATAAGGAATTCACACCACTTCGGTCTTTCTGGGCCACCCTGTAGATGATGGTACAAGTACACAAGTAGTACTGCACTGTATATACGTATTTGCATAAAAAAAAGCACACTTACAGTGGATCAATAAAGTTGAAGTATACCTTCCAATTTTTTAATAATGGTAATAACCAGGGCTCGGATTTTTATGCAAATGCATGTTTATTGTTTGTGATAGATAAAAATGTATTGATAAATTATTTATCGGAATCATAACAGCGTTATTTATAAAACTTAAAAAGTCTTTATTATAAAGTGTTTTAAAAAAAATGTTCATAAATTTTTTTTCTTAGTAAGCCTTTATAAAGCGTCAATAATTTTTATAAATTTATACTTAAAATTTTAAGTAATTTGGCATCGATTTGTAGTTGCATATACATATGACCTCATAACTGAGCTCTAACAAGAATGAGTTGATCTTTTTATACATATTCCATCTATCAGCCTATCCTATATATGTATATAATCCCCTTCCTGAAAACGTTCAATCGATTAATTATATTACATACAAACAAAAACAATTGTTTTGTTTTCAATGCACACTAGTTTAAATCATAATAAAACAAGGAACTATGTATATTTTAAATATCAATGAAACTAGCTTTATTGGAAAGAAAATTTTATGAAATTAATGTTTACTTCCATGTGGCTTCCACGGCTGGCGCGAATAAATAAATTTTCAACAACTTTTAGCAGCATTTGCGGCCGTATTTCGCCGATAACTCTTCGAATGTTGAGTGTTTTATCGACGTAGACAAGTGAGTTAATATAATTTCAAAGAAAATAATCTAGTGGGGTTAAATCACACGATCTTGGTGGGCAATTAATTGAGCCATACGTGAAATTATCTTTTCATCAAAAGTTTCTTTGAGTAAATCAATTGTAGCGCCCGCTGTGTGACATGTGGCTCCGTCCTGTTGGAATAACATATCAGCAAGATTAATGTCACGTAATTAAAGTACGAAAAAAATTTTGAATCATTTCCTATACCGTTTACCATTGACTGTAGCATTCTAGCCATCATCGTTTTTTGAAGACCCATGGGCCGATGACTCCGACAGCCCATAGAGCGCATAACAGTAAACAGTAACTTTCCGTTTATGTAATGGCATTTCTACAATAGCTTGTGGATTCTCCTCACTCCAAATGTGACAATTCTGCTTCAAGCAAAAATGGGCTTCAGCGTTGCTCTGGTGTAAGTCGATTCATAATGAAATTTCAAAGCAAACTAAATAAAAAGTAACTATCAGCTGTTAAATGGGTGCCCAAATTAGGCAGTGATGTCAACTCAAAGTCATGACTGTCTAAAAACACACCCTTTACAAATAATTTAAAAAGCGAACATCCGCCAATAAAAATATCAGCATTGAAATACGCTCCCTTTACTTTAGTAGAATTGTATCACTAATGGTAACGAATCTTTAGAGGTCGTCGTGGATACAAATTTTCCGGGATGTCAATCCTATATTGATATGCTCCTAGCCCAGTTTCTTGGGCCCTTAAAATTTCCACCACCAGGACCGGACGGCCATATTCCTACGTATCTACAATGTAATGCGGATGTAGTGATTCCATGGTTACTCGCCGTATATGTATAAGGGTTGTATCTTATGGCCACATGTTGCAATTAGCTGATGTGATCTTGATCCCCAAGATAGGAAAAGCATCACACACCAAGGCGTGTGTATCATTCCCTTTTGAAGACACTGGAGAGATTGATGGATGCTCATATCAGAACAACCAACCTCTCACCCTCTCAACACGAAGTAAAACGTTCGACTTGTCGCACAGTTAAATTGGAAACAGCAACAAAATTTTAAAATTTATTCTTTTTTTTGAATATAAGAGTGCGACAAGTCGAATGCTGTCGATATCGTGGGACAGGCCCCTCATTCTCAACCAAATTTGTGTACAGGTAAGCGAGGTAGGATGCACTAAGAAAAATAGAATATTTGAGTATACAGCCGACCAATATCGTAGCGTTTGTGTTAAATTTTATGATTCGCCAGTGTTGCCACTTTTTTCTAGAGCTTATCCCCAATTCTCGAATTGTCATCCCCGAAAATCCCTAAATTGAGTTTTTTTATTCAAACTTTTTCTTTTGTGAAAAAAATAAATTTTTTTAATTTTATTAAAAAAATAATAATGATAAAACGAACATATTTATTCAATAAAATTCATTTATATCGAAATCTGCTATTTACTAGCCGTCCACAAGAGAAATGATCTCGGCAATTATTTCCTTGGCAATTGTCAAATTCGATTGCCGACACAAGATATTAACGTGTAGACCGTATGAATATGTGTTCGAATATATATTAAGCAACAAATGTTAAAACACATTGCTGAGCAATAATCTCTTAATACATACAAATGCTGTCATATTAAAATAATATTAATTTTTTTAACAAAACAGCAAGAAAAAATTTTCTAAATTAATAAAATAAACAGAATTTCAATTTGCAATTAACAAAAGATCTAATAAAGGATAATTTAAGTAAGTAAATGCATAAAAATACAAATATAAAATACCTCTAGATACATTGTTGAACACAAGCAATTTGACGTCATCATTACGCCGACGTTATTGCTTGTGTTACATTCATATTAGATTAATTTTTACTCATAAAACTTGTAAGGAAAAAATACACAAAATTTAATGTACACAAGTATAAAAAAATTTTAACCAAAGTTTACCATTTCAAAAACTGCAGAATCGAAATCTAATGATTCATCAACCTCAGGAACTTTCTTGTACATAGTACTTGTATTAAAAAGCTTTAGCATTTCAGCAGAAGGATTAAATTTGTCACAACAAATTGAATCATTTTTAAAGTGTATGTTTATTCTACGAAGTGCTTCCAAAAAGTCATATTGCAATTTGTTACGTATTTTTGTTTTGGTTATTGGTTAATCTGCCTTGATACTTCTTCTTCTTTATTAGAAACCATTCACTATGAATAGTAACACACATTTCTAGACTTGTCACACACATATTTCTTAGCTAAAAAATCATTCTTGTTGCCATCAGTTATAAAAAAATATCTCCAAAAAAAATCCCTAAAATTTTATTATCATTCTCAACAAACCCCCAGATCCCCAATACGAAATCTTCATCCCCAATTGCGAAATAAAATCCCCAATTTGGGGACAAATCCCCTAAACTGACAACATTGTGATTCGCTTACGTTATTGCATCCTCGTAAGGCAAATGGTATGAAAAATGTGCTTCTCAGCATCTCCAAAGCGCTTCTTTTTGCTCTAGTGCTTCTTACTTGTACTAAATCTATTTTTGCTGGCTCTAATCTTGCTCGAGACGCTTCGACGCTACCTTTCTTGAATTAGCTCAGGAAAGCGGGAACCTTCTGGCCTCGCCTAAACTCTTACAAAACTAAAAACTTCATGAACTTCACAAGAAAGTACTTGAGGAATGAATCTCTTGGCAACACTGACCTAACGTAGCGTTTTCCTAACCCATGCTAAATGTCTTTGTCTCCCTTGCAAATAATACTGTTGCAATTGCAATGATGAGGAGCACGAGGAAAGCATTATGCATTACGAGCCCTACTAATTAGCAGGATGAATATACTGACAACTTTGTATTATTAAGAACCTGTGTTATGTGCAAAACTTGAATCCTGTGGATATGCAAATTTTCTATTCTAGTTACACATCTATATGTATAGTACATATGTATGTATGTATGCATATGTATTCATCTAAAAAAAATTTAAATAAAAATTTCTAAAAATAGTACTAAAGCATAAACTCACTTTTCTCTTTGGAATATAAATTTAGAAACAAAACATTTAAATTGAGAACATTTCTACTGTGTGGGGGAAGCACATGTTAAAAATATTTTTTAATAAATTAATTTCGATTTTTTTATTAAAGTGTTTCATTATAGATTTTTTTATTTTTTGTTATACTTATATGACTTTATCTAAGATCAAATATTTTTCAATGATATTACGTCGTTATTGACCCAAAATAAATTTCGTTACTCATTTCTAGCTAAAATTTTTTCGTCATAATGTTACTTATCGAAAAATGTTTAGTAATTATTTTCTAAAATTGTGAAATAAACTATTGCTTTTTAAATATTTTTATTACATGTACATATAGTTGAAATTAATACTATACAAAAAAAATAATCAACGGCATAAAATAATCTACTATGTACAGGTATTGTGTTAAATTCTGCTGAATTGGCTCCTTATTTTCTTTCATTGTAGCTCTACTACATATTTGCAATGCGCATTTAGTAATTAAAAATTTAAAAATGTATTTATGAAAGTATTAAGAAATTAAAAAAAAAATTAATACTATTTCAGTTGTTAATGTGAACGTTAAACAATTTACATTTTCGTAACCGAAAAAACAACTAAAACAATATTTACATAATTTAAACTATTTAAAAATTTAAATGTTTTATTTCTGATAAGATAATAGAGTTAATCACCTATTGTTTTAGTAACATGAGCATCAAGGTGAATATTGTTTTTTTTTTCTCTTGGGAAACATTTTGAACATTTATTATTATTATTACTATTATTATTTTAATTAATTAATCTATTTTTTTCGGTAAAATTCAAATTAGTTTAACTAAATTCATTTTTGGCGTTTAGATTAATCTCATGCAGTGGTTGGAGTATTTCAACATCGACTAAATTTCGGACGTAGATTAAAGAAAAATATTACGGTGTTCTTTAATATATTACAAAAACGTCGTAATTGAAGGCGAGGCACGCCAACCACGATTTATCTCAGTGTATCCGACCGAAGTACATTTAATTTAAGTAGAAGTACATAACACGCGTCAGTTCGACTACAAGTATCGTGCGTTTAAAAACTTTACCGCATGAAAAATGGCAAGTTACACAACACGCGTTATAAACGCCTTTTCTATCAGCTTCTTTACTTATTTTTGCATTAAAAAATGTACTTGGAACATTTTCGAATCCTTTTTTCATTCAATACTGTATGTGTTTCCAAATCTTCATAAGTTTTTACTCAATGAGTCTAATTTTTTTTTAATTTTTTCTTATACATATATTGTAGGCTGATTAGTTGTCAAAACAATACAACGCGTTAAAAAGTTGAAAGTTGACCAACTTTCTGCGGCAAACGCGCCAAAGAGTAACTTGTTGTGTGCAAAAACACTATTCACGCGCACTAACGCGTGTTATGTACTTTCACTTTTAGATCGATGCTGAAGCTGGGCATAACTTTGTGAAGCCAAACTTTACTTATAAAGTTCACTAAATGAAACAACTTTGATGTTTTTGAGGGCAATTGATTTATTAATTGAAAAAACTTTGGGATTATTAGTGCGTTAATAAATGTTAAACTTATAATTAACAATAAAAAACACTAATTATTAAATTGACGGCACCAGGTCAAAAATAATTGTGTGGCAACAATCTGTTCTTGAACAGCTGTTGTTGTTATTGCGCTGATTTACACGGGCATAATTGTGCAGGCATAACATGCAGCGATGTCAATTTAGCTCGTTTTAACTATGCCAAGCGCGCTTTTTTTCGACTTAGCGCTAGGTTGCGCGTCGATAATATCATTTCAGTTCAATACTTTTTTTAATTTTTTGTATAAGTTTAACAAATTTCTATTATCCAAAATTCTGATAAAAATTTTCAAGTTTGTTATTGATCGCAAATAAAATTACCTTGACTGTGGTTAGAATTAAAAACTGTAAATGACAAATGGTTTTGAAATTTCAGAGTTAAAAATGTGTATTTATGACCCAAAAAGTTAACATAACTTATTAAGCATCTATTCTAGATAAAATACAAAAAGCATTTGTATAGCAAAACTATTCGACAAATTATTTATCGTAACAAAGTTTGACAAATAAAATTAAAATAAAAACTAAGGATTTTGATTATTTGGAAGGCTATTATGTTTCTGTATTAAATGATTTTAGTTACATATTTAGAATATAGTTTCGGAGAAGCAATACATATTGCAAAATCTGAAAAACGGTTACTAAAAAATTTTTATTTACTGATGCATGCACCGACTTTTATTATAATTTAATGTAACGCGGTAGAAAATAACGCGTTTTTAGCTATATATATTTGATAATGTTGTAACTTAGCGCGTTCTAGCACGTTTTGAGAAGGGCAATAGCGCGTTTGGGTTGTAAATAGTTGGCACCGCTGATAACGTGCCAGTTTTTGGGTGAGAGAGGCAGAGTGGTTTTGTGGTTGGCATAATTTTTCAACCACCCTGAAGGAAAATGGTGATGATGGTCGATGGTGAAAATGTACTGAGTCGCTTTTGACTTTGTCACCAGTACTACTCTACAATTATTCCCCATACAATACTTTTCGCTATAGACATTTAGCATGTACTTGTCATTGAAAATTTACTAGTAACACTAAAACAATTGACTAGGTACTGACTACATAGTTCTTATGGTAACATACAGACATACCAATCAGACATTTACTGGTACATTTCTATACCTTATGTACATAAAAATTTATTACATATATTGACATGATGTTGCAAAATCCACCAGAAATACACCACATCTGTTTTCTCTCTTTCTTTTAAGTTGTAGACAATGTAACTATTACTAGAATTTTATTGTTGACATAGAGACACTTGGTGCCAGTCTGACTGCAGGGTGGTTAAGTATAATACATGTCATGAGAATACATTCAGAAAACAAGACTTATAATAATATCTTAATAGACAACAAAGTTAAATAAAAAATAAATACCCACCTAATTAACAAAAAACAAACCAAAATTACTCCATACTACCTTTAACTTTAATTTTCGGTTGAGTCACAAAATTATAAAAAAAGGTAAATGAACTTTTTCTTGGTATTTGATAAATAATTTAGAAATCTTAGATATAATCAATTGTAGTAGTTAGTTTCTAACTGTTAGAAATACATACATATGTACATATATACCCTGCAGGAAATGTCAATAGTAAAATTATACTGATTATCTGTTGAAGATGTCACCAGT
This sequence comes from Tachina fera, assembly GCA_905220375.1. Taxonomy (NCBI): domain Eukaryota; kingdom Metazoa; phylum Arthropoda; class Insecta; order Diptera; family Tachinidae; genus Tachina; species Tachina fera. The sequence continues at coordinate 38,668,027 of LR999965.1, read as the reverse complement.
ACTACTGACAAATTATACCCCAACTAATGCTATCTACTTTTGACATTCAACACAGGCTTGTCCTACGAAATCTACCAGTAGACTACGTCAGTACTGAATAAGTAGTTTTTGTTGGACCATGTGTGGAAAATGTCAATAGTAAGATTGTACTGACTTACTATTGACGATATCATTTATACTATTTTAATTTAGTTCAAACAGGTACAAATATTTATTTAAGTAATGTAATTAAAGAAATATATTGAGATACATAAGATAAGATACAAAATTATTGACATGGATACACTTAACCCCACGTTTCCTTCAGGGTACATACAAAACTAAAACAAGATTCAAAAATTCTCTTGCCAAATTATGTGTAAATAAATGATAATTTTGAGAAAACAACTGTTATCTCAAAGTACAATGTATTTCTCTAGTAACCTTTATTTAATTTCATTGAAATTATGACTTTTAAGTTGACTTAAATTCTGTTTGTTTTAAATTGAATATGGTGAATATAATTCCAGAGAAATATTCTGAACTGATAAAAAACGAAAAGTTTATTGTTCAAGATAAATTTAATTGCTTTAATTTGCTGCAAATCTAATTACTTTTTTTACAATTAAAACGTAATCACGAAAAGCTTACAATATGAATTCACTGTAAAAAATGGCATACTATCAACCTACCCACTTACATACATACATTCATATATACACACACACATGCATACATACCATACATATGTATGTATGTACACAAATGGTAAAAACGACATTTTCTTTAAAATACGATACACACGCTAAAATTAAATGATGTTTCTTGGAAATTCGGATAAGTACGTATGTATGTATGTACATGTACTTATAAATATTTTTCTATTGTTTGACAATTAAGCTGAAAGAAAAATTTATGGATTTGTGAGAGGGTGTTTTTATACCAAATACAGAAAATTCTTATAGGCATATGAAAAAAAAATTTCGACGATTAAAATAACTTATAGCTAATAAATCATTGAATGTTTAAACATAGTTTAAGTTAATTTTCACAAAAAATTAAAATTGATTTAAATACACTTTAATTTTTTCAGTGGCTAATTAAAGTTAATATCAAATTGCGTTGAAAGTATGGTAGCACTACAATATTTCCAAATATTATGGAAAGCTTTCCATGGAACAGCTGTTCAATATGAAAGTTGATTTATAAATTTGCGGAAAAGTAAAATAGCAAAAAACACATTTTATGATATAAAAAGAGCATCAGAATGCATTTTTCTATTTATACACTGCGCTTCACTTCAATAGCACACCATACACATTGAAATTCCCCCCCTCTATATCTTTTTAGGAAATAAAACTGACGGTTTGTTTTTAGTTTGCATGTGTAGTGCTGTTTATAGCTTTAACAAAAAAATCAAAAAACATTTTGATGTATTAAAATTATTTTTAAATCCAACTTAAAAAAGAAAAATTGTCAAAAAATAACAAACAAATTCTGTTTCACTAGAATAGCACATTTCTTAATAAATAAAGATTAAATGACTTTTAGTATGATGTTTACTTTTTTTTTAATTTTTTTATAAAAATTTAAATTTAAATATGGGTTTCTAGTAATGGATTGAACCTCCCTTGTTCAGAATAACCTCGTATATCCTATTAGGCATTGATTCGTACAAATTGTTCAAATAGTTGAGAGAAATTGAAGTCCACGCTCGCTGAATGGCGGCAATAAGTTCGGGTTTAGTTGAAAATTGTTTTCCAGACTCGTAAACTTTTCTGGACAGCCATCCCCAAACATTCTCTATTATGTTAAGGTCCGGCGAGTATGGTGGCCAATTCAAAAGTGTCACATTTTTGGAATTTATCCACGATTTTACCAATCGGGCAGCATGTATTGGGGCATTGTCGTGTTGGAAAATCCACGGCAATGAACCAAAAAGATTTTCAAACGATGGGAAGGCCTTTTGTAGAACACCCTGATATGTTTTAGCGTTCATAGTGGAACTTAAAAACTGGAGCTCACAGGTTTCATAGTAAGAAATCGCACCCCACGCCATAACTCCGCCGACTCGACTGTGTAATCGATCCAACTGGTGAGTCTCCTTCCTCAAATCGTGAAAATAATAATTGTAGCCATCAGGGCCCTCCAAATTAAACTTCTTCTCGTCAGAAAAAACAACGCGCTTCCACTCGTTGTTCCATGCCATGTTATCTCGGCAAAATTTCAACCGCATTTCTTTCCGTGCAGAGTTAAGTGGTGGTTTTTTCTTTAATTTTAGTCGCTTTAGGTGATTTGCTGCTGAAATAAGACGCCATACAGTGGTCTTGCTAGCATGGACACCTACTTTAGTCTTAATTTTGTCCACAGAATCGTGCGAATTTGAAGATTCTCTCAAAAAAGCCCTCTTATCAGCGTCAGAGAGCACACCACTTACACGGCCTTTCATGTTTTTTCCGTAGTTCGTTTCATTTCTAATAAAATTAGATATTACTTTTCTGCTTTTAGCAATTTCTTTTGATATTTCAGTCACAGAAAGCCCACAATCTCTATATGTTTTGATTTTTACTTGTTCGTCGTGGGTTAAAGCTTTGCCGCGACCCATTGTTATGGTAAATATAACTAATTTGATTAAAAAATTTAAAAAAATTATTGTTTTACTTCGCGGTCAATTTGTTCACTTGTACATCAAACTGAAACTGCAACGTGCTATTCAAGTGAAACAAAAAATAGCCTGCATTTCTGAAAAAATTTAAATCAAAGCAGCAAAAACAAATAACGGTATTCTTCCAGTGAACCAAATTTAGCGACAAAAATTAAACAATAACAAAAACTGTAACAAATTTAAGTATATTGATAAATAAGCAAATAACAATAGAATAAGTGAGTGTGCTATTCAAGTGAAACGCAGTGTATATTTCATTATATGAAAATATGTTACATTTGTTGTATATTTTCGAAAATTAAACGAAATTCATTTTAATACGACCACATGATGTTCATGTACATGCATTCAAAAAAATACACACATGCCCAAACATATGGTACGTTTGTAAAACTTAAACAACGCTGAAATGCACAATGTTGGCTATTTAAGATTCATTTAATTTTGTGGTGAAAAACAAAATTTTGTATTTAAATCAGATTTAAAAATAAAATACATATAATCATTGACTGATTTATTTGCCCTTAATGTATCAGGCAAGGCTCGTTAATAAGGCGACAGCATTAAGCCAGGTGACTTACTTCCATGTGTATACCAAGTCAAATGTCAAATTTGGATTGTGTAGGTATAAGCCTAAAAACATGCTTTTATTTGGGTTATCCTAAAACACCTAGCGAAGATTCAGTTTTGTATAGTGTTTGACATTTCCTATGAGAAACATACACTTTGACAATGCTACCGGCGATGCCAACTATTTACAACCCAAACTCGCTATTTGCCTTCTCAAAACGGATTAGAACGCGCTAAGTTACAGCCATGATACAATTATACTAGGTACATGCACAAGCCCAGCCTGTCACTGTATACATTGCACCTAGTTGTCAAACTTTGTTTACAAGCTGCAAAAATGTTAATGTATGTGTTTAAACAAAATGATTACAGTGTTGCCAATGAATTTACACATGGCTGTGTCTCCAATTACACATTGAAGAAAATTACACTACACATCTTTTGTGTAGATTAAAATTAAAACAATAATAAATAAAAATAGAACCCAAAGTAGAATTACACACATATTATACAAGAATTCAATTACATCGCCTACACATGGAGTAGAAATTACATACTGTCTAACTACACCCATATTGGCAACACTGAATAACTATAATCATGCAGGAATGCCGCGTCTGCAATTGTACTTTAGTTACCCTGTAATTGTTATTTTTATAAACAAAAGACAGTTGTTTCCGACAATTTGGGGTTTGTTTATACCAACAAAATACATGTGTTTTTTGGTGTTGTAATTTTGTTGTAGTTCTGCATGTACCTAGTATAATTGTATCATGGTTACAGCATTATCAATTATTTATAGCCAAAACGCGCTATTTTCCAACGAGCTTAATTAAATTTTAATAAAAGTCGAATGTATGTAGGTATTAGTAAATACAATTAATTTTACCAACTCTTTTTCAGATTTTACAATATTGGTTCTTCAAAATTATATCCTAAATAATTGAAATCTTTTCATATAGAATGAGAATCGCCTTCCAAATAATTGTTACAACGTATATTTTTCCGATTCAAATACTTTTTGTACTTTAGCTAGAATAGATGCTTAATAAGTTATATAAACTTTTTTCATCATTGTACTAGTAGATATTTTTAGTTGTGAAATTTCAAAAATATTTGACATTTACTGTAGTTTTAATTCTAACCACAGCACTCACTTTAGGTCAAAACACCACTTTTTCTGTGCGAAATTAAAGCCGCCTACCAAATCATGGTATTTAAACCAAATTCTGAAAAAAGTTCTTCAAAATTTATGGCCTATTTCTCACCTGCGAAAGAAAACGTTCGACTTACAATTTATATTGAAAACAAAAACAAATTTTCATATTTTATTGTTGCTTCAATATAAATTGTAAGTCGAACGTTTTCTTTCGCAGGTGGGAAATAGACCATTAATTTAACCTATTAGTGACCAAAAATTAACCCTTTAATAACAACAGTACATATGTATATGCATAAATTAATTTTAATTTTAACAAAACATTAGCTAATTGTTTAAATTTAGTTCATTTCGTAAATTTAAATTAAAAAACTTCATTTTCATTAATTTCATGAACAGTTCAGTTGTTTTCATACAAATGTTGCCTACTAAAAAGAGGCATTACTCGCAAAACGCAAAAAAATCGCGCTTTGAAGTAAATTGCAAAAATACCGTTTAAGTTAAAATTAAAAAATTAAAAATTAAAATAAAGTGACTTTATATGAAAGTGTTGACAATTGAAAACAACGATAAAAAAAGTAGAAGGTCACTTTTGTTTTTATGACTTTTGCACAGAAAAAGTGATCATTTGACCCAATGTGCACAGTCAAGGGAATTTTATTTAAGGCAGATGAAATAATAATCAATTTAAAAAATTTTAACAGAGTTATGGATACTAGAAAATTGTTAAATTTACACAAAAAATTTAAAAAATATTCAACTGAAATGGTGTTATCGACTTTATTCAAAACGCGCTAATTTAGAGAGAATAAAGCTGCATGTGGTAAAAATGTTTTATGTAGTTAGTGTCCTGCACGAGACCATTTAAAAGGCCTTTGAAGACATATGAGATTTTTCAAATTCTTTACTACAGCGAAATATTCTAAAATAAACGCTAAACAACACTGTTGGCAAGACAAACAACAGAAACAAATGTCTTACCAACAGTGTCGTTTAGCGTTTGTTTTAGAATATTTCGCTGTAGTAGTGATGCACGAATATTCGTATTCGAATTGTCGAATATTTAGTCATTTTCAGGCGAATACGAATGTGTTCGTATTCCCTAAATTCAGGCGGATGCGAATACGAATATATTCATATTCGCCAAATTCATCCGAATACGAATACGAATATTTTTCCAAAGAAATTAAATAAATAAATGGATAAATCCTAAACGAAATTTAAATAAATGACTAAAAATTTTAATAATTAGTGTTTAGTTTGTACAAATACATTAATTTTTGTATAGAAATTTGTGCTTTGTATCATTTTCAAATATTATTCAATGGGTGGTTTTTATTGAAAAAATTTTTTTTATAACAATTTTTTAATATTTCATATTGTATATAATATTTGTATATTCGCGAATATCATTTCAAATATTCGTATTCGTATTCGCGAATAACGTTTGAAATATTCGTATTCGTATTCGCGAATATCAAAAATTGACATTCGTTACATCACTACGCTGTAGTAAAGCATTTGAAAAATCTCTCATGTCTTGAAATGTCTTATAAATGGTCTTGTGCAGGACTTTAGTTGGTGTATTGTATAGTGCATGCCACATACAGTGCTTTCTAAGATGATTAACAGCACCGCTAATTGATTGAATAACGAAAGAGAACAAAAATATGCTTATACATATGTACATTATACATACATATGCACATAAATATGTACATAAAATAGGAGTAAGAGCAATAATAATTACATTTGTTTTTCGTTCTAAAAATTCCTACTTCACAGAAAAGCCTGAGAAAAAACTGGCATGTGTTTGAATGAACTTACATACATATCGTTGGTGTCAATTAGAAAGGCTCTAACTCAAATAATTGTAACATAATAGAAACAACTGCTTGTAAAAGCAATAAATTTTTGTGACAAGGTGTATTTGTGTGTAATGTGTTGGAAACACTGAAAAACTCAATTTCTTAATAAATACGACTTAGGTCCTACTTGAGACCATCGATATGTAAGTATGTATACTTACATGCATATGTATGTACACACTATACATTAGAGTGGGTAAATTTTTTTATCAACAGGCGTCTATCAAAAATTAAATAAATCTACAAAAAAATTCTAAGAATATTACCCTAAGAAACTAGGGGTCTACAATATCGATCAGCTGTTTCCTGCTGTGTGAATTACATTCCATTACAGTCGGTTAACTGAGCCTTGAGCCTTGAGCTTTTGTATTACGAACCACACCTGTTTTTTAGTTGAAATTGACGTCGCGTTGCCTAATTAAAATATGAAGTTTGACAGGGAAAAAACAAAACTTTTTAGAAAAAGTATTGTTTTTAGTGTTTTGGTTCAAAGAAATCATACCAAATGGATACAAATACATATGTGTAGATTTATTTCAGACGACGAAAACGAAGTCACAATTGTGCCCTTAATTATGAAAGTGGTCTAAGTCACATGCATTTTTGCTTCGAAATATTAAAAAAAAAACTTAACAAATATTAAATAAATCTATATTAATCGAGACCAGAACAACTCTGATTAAAATGTTGTATAATATAAAAATATTTTTTGATTTGTTCAAATGTAATCTACTAAATATCTCGACCAAAGATACATATATATGATATAGACCATTTTCATAATTAAGGGCACAATTATAAATGTGCTACGTGTATCAGAAAAGAAAAATTCGTGATGATTCCAACCCTCTTGAATTAACCAACGCAAGGTAAGGAATAATCAAAATAGGGAACGAATTCTTTAAACAAATAATTTTTGAAGTTTTTTAAGTAAATTTATTTACATTTACTTAGTAAAGTTCAAGCAAAGTGCGATATACACATATGTAATTAGAATATACAATACAATATACAACATACAAACGATACGACTACTTCAAAAATAAGACGATATGATTTGACTAACGAAACCATTATGTATGTATATATTAGAGTTCGTTTGGCGACCAGGTGACCTGATTTGTTTTTCGTGTATTATCATTTTTTCAAGGGTTTTGCCTAAATAAAAATAATGGCGGTCTTTTTTTCGGAACATTTTCACTCCTTGGGGTGGTTCAACCCACCTAAAAACGCGGATTTTGAGCTCGTTTTTCTGCAGAGCAAAAACGGTTAAATATATGGCAAATCTGACTTCACCAGTCGACTCTGCAGCAAAAATGTGTGTACATTAGCTAACTCTCTGGCCTTGAAACCTGCACTGTTGTGGTCCTATTAAATGAACTTTTTTTCTATAGTTTGCTTCATATACATGTACATACATACATATGTACGTTCACTGCTTCTAAACAAGCTCATCAATAAGCAAATTACGATGCGCTTAATTGCTTTATTCCTTCAAAAAACATGAAAATTTTTTACTGGAAAGTGTTTAACGTATGTACATATACACACATATTTGTGCGAATCTTTTGTCCACAGATTTATCGGATTTATTTTTAGTATTTTTTTCTACAAAAATAAAATAGAAAAAAATTTATCCCATACCTATGTATATATCTATATAGAGAGATGAACAAAGTTTTCGTCCTTGTTTCATGCACATATACATATATGTAAGTATATACATATACGTATGTACCTACCTATTATATGCAGTTAAAATTAAATTTCTTTTATTTTGCGTAACATCCCACACCCAAATGTTCATGACAGAATTAATATGAAATTTGGGCAAAGCGGAAAAAACACATAAAAGATAAGTATGATATAAAAATAAATTAAATTTTCTAGGAAAAACAAATTAAAAAAATTTCATACATGCACACATACACACATACATAGATTTATATATGTACATATTATATACATATATGTATATACATACATATGTATATTAGAGTGACCGTTAATTGTCTGGAGACTTTTTTTGATTTCTTCTGCTCTCACTTCTTCGTACCGATAAGTTGCGTTTTAGGGGGTGCGTCCGGCCCTCAAAGTTGGCCTTCAAGCCCATTTTTCAATGTAATTTTTTGCATGACTATCTTTTTAAAAAAATCATTTTACAAGAATATGACATATGGCAATATTTTAGCTCTTCAAGTCAACAATATTAGTCTCAAAGAAAGTTTTTTGCTAAAATTAATATTTTAGAAAATAATGAGGAAAATAACCAAGAAAATACCCACAATTTTATGTAACAAAATTATATTTATATGGAAACTTTTTTTTTTTTAAACAGAAGTAACACTCAGGCAATGAATGCTTACTACTACTTATAGGTGTTACCTTCTTTAAGAAAGGGATAGTGATGAGAAGACAGGTGGTGAAGGAAGAGATAGAGGAAAGCTCCTTTTTCTTTTACAACTCTACGTTTTGCACGTCATAATGCAGAGTTGCAGCTCCTCTGGTTTCAATGAGGCGCACTGAATTTTTGAAGCTGTGTTTAGTAGCTATTTTTATTCGCCAATGATTCTGCTACACAATACCGACAGTCGGTATGGTTCAGTGACCAGTGACTATGCCTGCATCACTCGAACTTTCCTACAACAACTGATACAAAGGGACACTAATACACATCAGAAAAATGTGTGGTGTTGTTATTTAATGACTGTCGGGTACAGGGATTGAACCCAGGATCTTTGATTTTGTAGTCAACGTTCTAACTTGGAAAATTTTATTTTTTTTTTTAAGCTACTTGTAAAGACATTTTTATATACATAAGTATAATTATTTTACATGCAAAAAATATGTCATGTTTGCACTCTTTCTTCAAAATCTTTGTATTACCAAGTAGTAAGAAGAGAAAAGTGTAAGGAGAACAAAAAAATGGGAAGGAGGCATGGTGATAATAATAAAAAAACATGTGGAAAAATCGTACGTTTGCGACCCGTACGTTCGCAACCGGCAATTAAGCAATTAAACAAAAACCAGTAGAGATATTTTATTGTGTAAATACTTGATAGAGGCCTACATTAATACACTTTTAAAATAAATTAATCACTTTTCATTATTCTGTTCCATTTCGCAGATTTTTACATTTCACTACTGTCATCCAAAGTTGACTTCTATTTTGCGTAAGTTCGTGACCACATGTTTATAACTTATAGTATGAAAACTTCAACTCGATAAAATCCATCTTTTGCACTAAACATTAAGCTTCCAAAATACTATCAAATCGCAAAAAAAATGCTTGCAAAAGTTTTGTTTTCTATATTTTCTGTACATCAAAAGCGTACGAACGTACGTTCGTGACCCCAGGAAATGCCCATATATTAAATTATTTCATACATATACATTTAGTCAAAATAAAACTAAACAAAAAAACTAAAAAAAATTACATTGAATATATGGGCTTGAAAGCCAATTTTTATGGGCCGACGCACCCCATAAAACGCAACTTATCGGTATGAATTTTTTTTTGTATTTTTTTTTTCATAAAACTGAACCGATTTGGGGGGTGAGATTAGATGAAATCAAAAAATAAATAAAATAACGGCCATCCTAATATACATGTACACATATATGTATGTATGTGTATAAATATACAGATGCATATGTATGCAATGTAGGTCTGCATATTTTGATGAAAATCTCTGTAGTATTTTAAGATATACATATGTGTGTATATGTTTATATAATATACATATGTACATATAAATCTAATTTTAATTATTAAAATTAAATTTAATAACATGATGAACCTGCATAATGATGCATACATATAAATACATACATGCATACTTATGTACATACAGTAAGTTTATAAGTGGGTACACGCCCTGTAGTAAATTAAATAATCAATTGACTAAAAACACTAACTTACAAATTAATTATTTTGCAAGTGACTACAAATTGGTTTAAATCTCATGCAGTTATCAACCAAACATATTGAATTGAAGCACAGGTAAGAAATAACTAAAAGCAAATTAACTAAATGAAATGAAAATAAAAAAAAAAATAAAAAGAAGCATGCCATAAAATCAAATGCCAAATGTTTGTGTTGAAAAAAAAAACTAAATAATTTCAATACTTAATATGTATAATATATTCTATGAGCAGGACAAACTTTCGTATGAATGTATGTATCTATTTTTCTTTCAAATATAAAAATAATAATTATTTTTATATATCAATACACATATATTCATAGTATATACATATGGATGTATGTATATGATATACAAATGTGTATGAAGATTTACACAAATATTTATTTACCTATAATAGATATTAATTGACTTCAGAGTGGTTGAAAAATAAGTAGTTAGTAGTCAATTTAAAAGTCATGCAGAGATGGCTACTTGACTACCGCCTATGACATGCCTATGTTAAAATAGTGAGTCGCGACAAGGAAAAAAGTTACTTAATCAACCAGTTGTGGTTATTAAAAAACCAGCTTGAAGTTACTTACAAATGGGTTTGAGTTCCTATAGGGCGGTTCTGAATTAAACCAATTTTGTTTAATTTTTAATTAGAATTTCATTTAACAAAATTTTGCCTGGATTTGTTATTTTATTTCTACGGCAATCGTTGATGTGATTTAGATTAATAAATTATTTTTGTGACTAACAACTAATTTGATTGTATGTATGTATGTATTTACATTAGAGTGGCCGTTAGTTGTATGGATAATTTTTTGTTGATTTCTTTTATTCTCGTCCCCAAGTCGATTCAGTTTTATGTAAAAAAAATTACAAAAAAAAAATTCATAGCGATAAGTTGTGTTTTAGGGCGTGCGTCCGCTCCTTTGTTGTCCTTCAAGCCCATTTTTCAAAGTAGAATATATCGTTTTTCGTTTCTACACTTCTTAACTTAATTTTGTCGTAAGCGAACATAAGCGCTTCTTCACTCCTTCAATTCGCGAAATAGAGAGCCCCTATTCGTGATTCCGTGAAAATGATTTTCCAATGTCATTATTGTTTTTGTTGGTAATTATTGTATTTCCGAATAAAGTAGTATCGCCAATATTAACGATCCGCTTGTTTTATTTTTATCAATATCACTTCTCATTGAAGTGTTAAAACACTTAATTTATATTTTAATTTACTAAATTGAATCTAGTTTTGTTTTATAATTCATTGTTTAATGGCATTGAATCTTAACAAAAAAAACGAGTTTTCAGCTATTAAAGTAAGCATATAAATAAATACCAGAGACTTAATAGTTTTGTTTATACTTATTTAAAATGAAAATAAAACAACTGGCATTAAACAAAAAGAGTCTCCTCACACACGAGAATAATGTAATAAAAATTATTTCAAAAACAAAACCGATTACTTTACACATACATACATATCGTTAGCTAAAATGCAATAAGGCGTAACTAACAAAAAATGCAAAATCGAGTTTTTGATTGATTGTTATGAATGCCATTAAAATACACGGCTTGACAAAATTTTAAACTTTTGCGTTCAAAAATTACGATTTTAATAACAAAACAAACAAGGGGACTTTACTACTAGTTCGTTCAGTTTTTTGCTTCTCCTTTAGCATTTTAGCTAACGATATGTATGTACATATGTATAGCTACTAACTGTTGAAATATATAAAAATAAATTCATTATTAACTAATTTTACAAAGAAGCTCTTTTAGGAAGTAATTATCAGTATAAAAATTAATTTTATCCTTGAAAAAGTCATGCTTTACACATATCGCTCATTTGCTTCAATAGTGGCACAACTCAAAAAAACCAGTTTTGCAGAAAACGCGTTTTAAGTTTTCAATTTGCATACAACTCAATGGAGAAATGAAAAAAAATCTTCTCTCATGAGGTGATGGTACAAGCTATTTGCATGAAATTTTTACACAAGATAAAATACGAAATGCCGAATCTTTCTGCATTATTAACTCAAAAAACCCATTTTTTGAGTTATGCCACTATTGAAGTAAATGAGCGATATGTACATACTTACATACATACATATGTATGTACATATATGTGTATGTATACGTGAGTGCAATTTCGATAGGCTCGGAAAAATAGTTCTTTATTTTTTTTTTCGTTTTATAAAAAAAATAGTAATAAATCGTTTGATTGAAATGTGTATGCATTTGATAACAAAGCGCATAAATAATATAACCGAAACTAAAAAGTCACTTAAACATAATATACATAACTGCACACAGCATGAATTTACATGCATACATACATACATGCATACATACGCATGTACAAAACAAAACTAAATTAAGGTGCACAAGCAGATAAGAAATCAACATAAACACAATGCTATTAATTGGAAAAAGACTCCCTATTGAAATAATATTTAACAAAATTGTTATATTCAACTCGTATAATGGCAAGAAAATTGAACATACATACATACTTATACAATTCTTTATCTACCGAAAAAAAGAGAATCAGACACATAACATACTCGAGCGCTAAAATTTCGAGTATTTTGTAGGGATAAGGATATAAAAATGAAAACACATAAAATATTCACACTGCTCTAACTAGGTACATATGTACATACGCATGTATAACAAAATGATGGCTTGGGACAGGAAAACAACTGGAGAAAAACAACAACAAAATAACAACAGCTGTTGACATTATGCATATCCCTACAAACATTTTCCATTACAGAAGTTACATCAAGACTTTAAAATTCCTTATTTTCTTACAAGAGAGCTAAATATGGAAAAATTTTAATTACAAAAAATATAACTTGTGATATTAATTTCGTTAATTGGGGTAAACACAAGAGTGCTGCACAACAATTAAAAATATGAGATGTGTTTTGCTTTACGATAGGAATACTGAAGTACATAATAAAAATGCAATATAACAATTTTTAAATAAAACAATGCCCATCAAAACAAAAAGAAATAGAACATCCAAAACATGGTTGAATGTTCTGATAGAAGTTCTTTTTGAGCCAGTTTTAGAGCGTTGGAATCAAAAGTTGTTTCAAACTCATTTCAATTACAATTACCTAAGATCATTGGTTTGTTTCAAAAACGAGATATTAAAAGAGTTCGATACAAGTCTAGACTTGTGTCCAACAGAACGAACTAGTTCGAAAGGAAGCTGTTGGATACAACTCTTCTTGGAAGTAATGTGAAATAGAATACAATACATTATTGCTACGGTTAGCATATTTTTTACGAAAAATAAAGAACATTGAGTAATGTAATAAAAATTAAATCAAGGCGCATTAAAAATGTGACTGTACTGAGCCAAGGCGAATTCAATATCAGGTGACCATTTTCCTACAACAATAAAATTTGCTGTGCTACAATTACCAATCCGTCAAAAGATGTTTACAGTTCTCAAGCAAATTTTTACCTTTTGGTTCGAATTGCTCTATTGATGCCAACAGCTGATTATCAGCCAGACTGAAGAGGCTACCTGATACTCAATTCGCCTTGCATTAAGCCAGGAGACTGATGTATTTATGGTAACCAAGCCAAATGTTAAATTTGATTTTATTTGGGTTACGTTCAAACAGCCAACAAATATTCAGTTTTGTATGGTGTTTGACATTTCCTGTAAGAAACATGCGCTCTGATAATGTTACCTTGTATTCATATGCTTTTTACTGTTGTTACATTTATTGTAGAGTTTCGAATATCTGGAGGCAAATTACGGCATTCGATACGACTCGTAATTTAAAAATATTTCAATATTGTTTATATAGAAATATTTCGAATTTACGAGTCGAATCGAATGTCGTAATTTGCCCCCTGATTCGTGTGCCTTGTTTGGGTATAAAATATTAGGTTAGCAGAATTGAAAAGAAATTCGACAGATTGAACATGCATATGTATAGATGTTGAAATTTTTGAGTTTTAAAAAAATACAACCATGATACAATAATATAAAAGTACAACCACATTTCACGTACAAAATTAATTATGAGAGAAGGATGTTGCCACACACATATACATAATTTCAACTTTCATTTAGGAATGCTGTTTAAAATGTGTAATCTGAGTTTAAAAATTATAGTGTAATCTAAATTTTTTTAAATGCTGTACTCATTGAACATGAGGATAAAAAAAGTTGAAAAGTTGCAAAATCGGATAAAAGCCTTAAACATTTATTAGAAATCGCTAAAAGTGTTAAATAATATATAGAACAAAATAACACGAAAGATCGCAATTATTGTCGTCGAGATCTTATTGGCTGTTGTGATCTCTTCTGCTCCTGTCGGTGTGAAAGCACAAAACATCCTTTTTAAACACTTGCACATTGTGCCTTGGACGTAGCTGATATAAGGCAATAATACAATGAAGCACGAACACAAAGTCCCCCATATGATTCGGAAGTAGAGCAGATGCTGTTCAGATAGGAATTGCCTTGGAGCTGTTGATTTCCTTGATATTTTTTTTGCTGCTGCCGTTGCTGCTGTATTTTTTTGTTGTTCTTTATAATAAAATAATTTAATAATTTTTAATTAAATAAACAACAAAGTCAAACAATTAATCAAAAACTCGGATTTCATAAACTAATAAGCTAGCATTAATTTTGAGAGTAAAAAATAATCGTGAATAGAGTCAAAAGGTTAATATGGCGACAAAAAGAGAGAACGGTTTTACCTTTATATTATTGTATCATGAATAGAACTTATAATTTTTGAATTAAAAAAATAATAATTAAATTAATTAATTAAATTAAAAAAGGACAATTTAGGACAATTCAATTAAAAAAGTACAATTTTTAATCTAAAAGGACATAGTGTAAAAACAGACTGTCCTTTGAAAAAATGGACGAATGGTCACAGGAAGTATTGCTCACAAAAAAATTTATAATGAATTATTTTAATTTTTTCTTATCTTATGTTTTGTCTTTAACAGCTTTGCATTTCATAAAAATATATGAATTTCTTAAATAAATAATTTTCACGCCCAACTCAAGATATATTTTTGTAGCATAAACAATGCTACGAAAATATATCTTGAGTGACACTTCTTTTTAAAAGCTATCAGTCAAAAACCAATATTGTGTTCACACACAAAATTTTAACAAAACTATCACTCATGTGCTATAGTGTGTACTACTTTAGGTTTCCGCTTATTATTACACAGACGACACTAAGAAGTCGCTACTATTCTTAACATGAATTCAAATGTTTAGGGGAGTATCCTGTGTATGTAGAACGTTCCTATAAACTATAAGTGTTAGCACATAAACATTAAAAAAAACAAAAAAAAGGTTACGGGAGTTCAAAGGAAGCCAGATGACATCAAAAAAAATCGAAGGATAACTAAGTAAATTGAAAAAAAGGGAGTTGAAATATTTAAGATCCCTTCAGACGAACATTTATATGTATGTATAAACATATACATACATACACATACATAAAAAGTAATTTTGCATGGAAACACAAGTCAAGTTGAAAAATGTGAGTACAAAAAATGAGAAAGCCAGTTTTATAATTTTCAAGGTGCGCAAAATAAGAAGAAGGAGAAAAAATAAAGGTGTTGTTGCTCAAATTACAAAAGAGGAATATAGTTACGGATACAAAAACAAGGGTTAAAAGCTGTTATAAGGATTCGATATTTTTTGGACTACAGCTTGATTACGAAAAGATTTTTTTTTTACTTTTTACACTTACTTACGAATCGCCAATGTTGTGAGGAGCTGCAAAACAAAATAACAAAAGTGTTAAAGCAAGATCACGAACTTGCAGAAAAGTATCACTTGCGACGAACATGCCTGACTCACGCCAACCATGTGAGTAATGGAATTTTATACTACATAGTAATATTGAAATTGAGGAAAGTAATATTTTGAATACAAACTAAATAGAGAAGATAGTGCAATAGAAGACAACTTGTAATGTAAATGAAAAAAATTGTATGCTACTAAATTCATGAAATGAAAAGGATTTTGAAGAAAACTTTTTGCGATGTTTACGCTGTAAGTATGCCTGAATTTACACTTACATTTACTTTTCTATTCACTAATAGAAGATAAATGAACAAAAAAAAATAAAAGATAGAAATACTTCCATATAATAAATCTTTAGAGAATTTTTTACTTTGATTTTGGATTTTAGTTAAATTAATTATCTTATTAATTTAATTATTTAAACACTTTAATTGAATTTATACATATTTTTAACAATTGGGAATTTTTGCTTGTTTTGTTGGTTAAGCACAATCCGTATGCATTTCGTTCCTTCTTGAATAACTAATCAGTAGACTTCCAACCTAAAATGTTAGCAATAAGCTTAAAAAAACTTCATACGTATATAGTATGACTCTTAGATCCAAATTCAAAGTCTATAGTTAACTAAAGCCCGTGGTTTAACCAAGGATTTTCCTTAACAATTTCATTGGTTAAACCACCTTCATTAGTTAACTAAAGAATATGAATTTGAGCTTTAACAAGTTTAATAGTGTTTTCACACTGAAAGTTAAAACCACAAGCAGCTGATTTTGCATTCACACTGCAAGTTTGTTAAATTCAGGTTTTAACTCACAGACTGTCTAATAACTTTGCTCAAAATAAAATAAATATACTGCAGAAATGCGTGTTTTTAGTTGTTGTATTTTTTTCTGCTTTTTATAACACTTATATGACAAACTGTGCAACAACTGCTTTTTTTTTTTGTATGAATAACTCGGAAATTTTACAATGTGTTGTAAAATGGAAATTATTTTATATTTTGTAAATATTGCAAATAAATATTTTAAAATTATGGAACGAGTAATACAAAGTGAAGAAGTGCTTGGAAATCAACTTATTGTATATAAAAAATGCACAAATTACTTCACAAAATAAAACTTTTTTTATCAGCGGACGATGTCGGTCGTATCGTCTATTTTCGCTTCCCAGATTTCAATGAAAATATTCCCATTGTTTTCCTTCAAAAAAAAACTTTGTTTCCATAATTTTTTTGATTTTTGTTGCTCTTGTATCCATAGCGACATCTATTGTTATTCTCGTTATTCTTCTTAAAAACATTATCAGGGTTGCATTTCATATCACCAACTTAAAACCAATTCAAAATTGGTTTTAAGTTGGTTTTAACAAAAACAATTTGTATGGTAAAACCATGGTTTAACAGTTGGTTTTAACGTTAAAAATATCATTTTTAGGGTTCCGTACACCAAAGGTGAAAAAAGGAACCCTATTGTTTTCGCTACGCTGTCCGTCTGTCCGTCAAACGGTATTTTCCCAGGAACCGTAACAGCTACGGACCTGAAATTTGGACAGAGTATGTAGAACCTTGGCCGCTACAACAACAAATACGTGAGAATTAGAAATTAAAGGGTGCTCCAAAACGAGCGACGAAAAATGTTAAAATCTCATGTAATATACATACATACAATTGTATGTACATATATACATTGACACTTGAAATTTGTAAAATTAGTGTATTTTTATATAGACTACAACAATAAACATTAAAATATTAAAAAAATTTAATTAAAGGGTGGTGCATCAGTTAATGCAATTTTGACTATGTAATTTTGACAACTTGCTATATTTTATGTGGATTTCTTCTTGATAAAATTAATAGGATTTACCACATAAAAACAATAAGGAATCTCTATGAAAAAATCTTCGCTTCTTTCTGCTGGGATACTCTCTAGCCTAAACACGTTTCATAGAGAAAATCTTCTTGATTCTATTAGGCAGTTTTTTCTGTAGTCTTGTTTATGGTTGCGTTCGAAGTTGAATTCGAAGTTTCGAAAATATTTCGAAATATATTGTAGCTTTTCTTTCAAATCCAACCACAAAATACACACACAATCCATAGAAAAACTACGATATTTTGCATTTGCACTTACGCAAGACAATTTGTATCAAACATCGAACTCCGCTAATGTTTTGAAGTTTATGGGTTGCGTTGACGGTTGCAGTGTCTGTATCAAAATATTCGAAAACGTGTTGCGTTAGCAAGTTGCAAAGTCTGTACCCACTATTAGATTTACATACAAAACAAAAACAACGAATTTGCCAGACCATATTAAAGTATTCAAATTGAAACGTTGCAATATTAAAACATATTTTAAAACGCATATAAAAAACTTTATTTAAGACTAATGTTGTAGAGACTAGAAGAGCTAAAATATTGCCATAATCATATTCTTGTAAAATGATTTTTTTTCAAAATATACCTAGTCATATGCAAAAAATTACATTAAAAAAAAGGCTAAAACACAACTTATCGCTATGAAATTTTTTGGTATTTTTTACATAAAACTAACCGATTTGGGGGTGAGAATAGAAGAAATCGAAAAAAATTCACCATACAACTAACGGCCCCTCTAAAGCACATAAGTATGTATGTAAGTATGTATGTATGTGTGTATGAATGTTTCTCATTGCAAAATATTCTTGGAAAAATGAAACATGTAAGCAAAAAAAGGTAATGTAATGAATAAATTGATTTTCAAATGAAAAATACATTTCAATTTTATCAGCAATCATTGCCGCCAGTTGCATGTAGTACAAACATACTCTATCGGAGAATGTATAGTTGACTACAAAAATAGTTAACTTATAGTTAACTTTTCTTAGACTGACTAAAAGCTAACTGAAATGTCATCCAGAACAAACCCAAAATTAATTCTTAAGTTGAGTACGTAGTCGAAATTGATGAGAGGCAACAAATTTATTATCAGCTACTTTGAAACTCATTTCAGTTTTATGTTAACATTTTGCTGTTGTTATTTTAGATGGTAGCTTACCTAAGTGGTAGCACGCTGAGTACACAAATTGTGATGATACATGTTCGAACCCCAGAATTGTTTTTTTTGATTTACTGACTACAAGTTGCTTTAAAACAGTCAACTTTAAGTTAGCTGAAAGTAATGCAGAGTGAGCCAATTGACTACCGCCTAGGACATCGCAATGTTAAAATAGTCAGTTTATTACATTGCGAAGTAATCCAAGTGTTAGTCAGTACTACTTGAGAAATAGTTATCTTAAAGTTAGTTTAAACTTTGCCAAATTTCCGACAGGGTACATATGTACATACACACACATAAGTATGGATTAAAGTCCTGCACAAGACCATTTATAAGACATTTCAAGACATGAGAGATTTTTTTTAAAACAAACGCTAAACAACACTGTTGGCAAGACATTTGCATCAGTTGTTTGTCTTGCCAACAGTTTTTTTAGCGTTTGTTTTGGAATATTTAGCTGTACCTAGTAAAGCATTTGAAAGGTCTTATAAATGGTCTTGTGCAGGACACTAGTATGGATATATGTAAATATGTATATAAATATGTATACTCCATATGTGGGGAAGTAACAAGCATACAAACATTTTTTTGTATATTTTGCCAATTTTTAATTAAAATTTATTTCACTTTAAACGAAATGATTTTAAATATTTATGTAATAAAAATGGATTTCGTTCATTCCATGCATTTAACCAACAATACCTCCAAAGGTGTTTCTCACAAATACTTAAAATGACGCCGCATGAGTGCCAGTATTTATTAAAATTTTGGCATTCACATGCCATACTCTTTCCATTTATTTACTTTTGTTATTTATGTAGGTAGGTATTTTTTTTAATTCCGCTTACAATTGAAAAATTTCATGTGAACAATTAAAAAAATAAATAAAAGTACATATGTATGTATGTATGTAAGTATTTATTCCAGGAATTCAAAATACCAAGGAATTTAATATGTATGTATGTGTGTACATATGTACATACATACATATGTTTGTACAATTTAATACCAAAAACAAGAAAAATAATATTGAAAGAAACAACACGAAAAAAAGAGTTAACACTGCAACAACAAGGAATAACGAGAAAAAGCGAAACCGATAAAAGTATAGCCTTCTCAATGCAAACATACCACAATATTATGAGAAATTGAGGTAACACAATTCTTTTGTTGTTGTTGCTATTGTCGTTAAATTGTAATAGATATGTAAATGTGTGTACACACATACATACATATGTATGCATGTATGGATGTCTTTATGTATACAGTTTACTCTAGATAATTTTATACTTGTTCATTTGAAACTACCAGCAATTTGATAAAACTGATGATGTCTGGATAAAACTGATGATAAGTTACATAAACTCAACGTAATCTGAGGTCGCCAAAATCTCATCTACGGCATTTTATAATTCTAATGAAATTGTGTTCCTATTCTTTTAATCACACACTTGACGCGACAGCTACATTCAAGTTAAGTTCAAAAGTTAATTTAAAATATTTAGGTACGAGTATAAGGTGAAAGAAACAATAGTTTATATGCAGACATGTTCTGAAAATCACAATTTTTAAAATCACATGTGATTTTAAAAGTAATAATGATCCAGTTGTCGACATCGACATCACTTTAACACAATACCAAAAAATTGGGGCTTGTTTACTAGCTCTCCATAATAATTTTGGGTTACATACTGACAAATCTATTTCCGTTCCCTAAGATCTAGAAAACAGCATAAATCGGCCAACAGGAGTCAGTAGTTTTCGACAACTGGTACATAAGCCCTAGTTTTTTGGTATTGTGTTAAAGTGACGTCGATGTCGACAACTGGAATTGTTGAAAAAACAACAACAACAAGAAATGAATTTTTACGTCATTTTATTATTATTATTATTATTTACATAAGGGGTTTAGTTATTTATAAAGCATGATTTTTTAGCAAATTTCTTTTTGGCAACACTGTGATTGGCAACTCAGCTGTTTTTGTGTATCATTTTACTGTTAAACATTTTCAGTTTGATTTATAATTTATGGCTTCGTTAGTCAAATCGTATCGTCTTACTTTTGAAGTTGTCGCATCGTTTAAATCTGGATGTAAGTTAGTAAAAACCTGAGGCTGTGTCAAAAGAAGCATCAACATGCTTATTAAATGTTACGGATTTTGTCAGCTGACACGCAACAGCACGATACGTTTTCAGTAATTCTACCATTAACCATGAATCGACTTACAAATGAACAACGGTTGCAGATTATTAAATTTTATTATCAAAATTCATGATCAATTAAGAACATTTGGGGTCGGTCAATTGGCCGGCTATATCGTGCTATTTAACGCCTTTAGGCCAGCTACGTCCAAACCCGTGGTCGGCAACCTATACAATTGCATTTACAATTGTGTGTGTTATACTCTCACCACGATCCGGTGTTGCCAGTAAAATTTCGTCTCATTTTCCTAATTTGAAATTTTAAAACCCCCAAAGACAAAATTTATATTATTATTTTGGCAGAAGAGCCACTCAAGTTTTGTTTATAAAGAAAGGCATCTTTTCTTAGTGCTACCTCAATGCAATGGTTAGAAAAAGAAGTTTTTGTAAGAAATTTTCTTAAAATAATTTAAATATATGCTTGAAAATGCCTTTGGATGTCATGTTTTTCATGCGTGACAACACACGTTGTCAAATCAAACATTCTTTGTCAAAATAATTTTCTGAAAATAAAAATTTTTAGTAAATTGTAATCACTCATATTTTCTTATTGATTCTTAGCAGTATGCGACACACACAACTTGTCTGCTTGAATGTTTAAGATAGACTGATTAATGCTAGGAACACAATTGGGACGAACGACGAATTTCGTCCACGTCGACGAATTCGTCGATAAGCATTCGATGCGTAAATTCGTCGAGTGAAGCACAATAACGACGAATTTACTCACCGAATTCTTCTCTCATATTTTATAAAGTTGGTTGTTGTGTGCAGTGATGCCAACAATTCAAAGGCAAAACGAGCCAACTGAGTAGCCAAAAAGAGCTAAATTTAAAAACTCAAGATTTTTTTTGTCATATTTAACATATTAGTTCATAGGGGTTCCGATAAAAAAAAATTAGTAATGTATGTTTAACTTTTAAGTTGCTAATCGAATAGAAACTTAATGTGTGGACCGATTATAGTCAATGATATTAGCTTTCGAAATTGATAACTTACAGTGAACTTGTTACACTAGAGAGTGGGTTATAGAGCGCTAAAGCTCGAGATGGAAGAGGCTTTCAGTCAGTCTTAAGTTATCAAATAGTTTTATCTAATTTTTCGACCTTTTTTTAAAGTTAAATTAAAAACTATTTTTTGAGCTTTAGGTCAGTTTATATTTCAATTTATTGGTTCAAGATTTCGTTAAATTAACTTCTTCAGGATATATATTGTTTCTCGTTTTTTTTTTGATATTTAGTTTTTTTAAAGACGTTAACCGAAGGTTAACGAAATATTGAACCAATAAATTGAAATGTAAACTGACCTAAAGCTCAAAAAAATAGTTTTTAATTTAGTCTTAAGTTATTTTTTTTTATGGTATTTTAAGTTTTTTCTTGTAGCTTTTCAATTCTTGTAAGTACACAGAAAAAAGTAAAAACAAGATTCAATTAAAAAAACAAATATTCAGTTAAAAAATTAATTAGTTTTCAACCAATCACGGAAATTGTAGTATTAACTCATCCATTTTAATTGAAATTTTTTTTGGTTTTTTCAATTAAAAAAATATTACATTAACTAAAAATTTAATTGATGGTTTTCTTAAGATTCAATTAAAATTTAATTGAAATATTTTTGAAGATTCAATTAAAAAATTAATTGAAATACTTTTTAGGATTCATTTAAATAACTTATTAACATTTTTTAAAGATTCAGTTAAAATATTAATTGAAATATAAAAAATCTAAGAGTATAAAAATATAAAAAATTTTAAAAATATAAAAAATGTTATGTACATACATATGTATGTATGTATATATCTCCATATAAAAAATTTACAAAAATTGTACCAAAAACCTAACTGATGCATCGCATGACTTTTGAAGTTTGAATGGAGGAAAAAAGTACAATGGCCGTATCCGGTCTTGCGTAAGTGTAAATGCAGAATATTTTATGATTGGATTTTAAAGAAATGCTTCGATGATTTCCAGATCTAGTTACGCAAGACGTTTTGCATCGAACCCCTAATACCGCCAATGTACTAACTTTACCATCCACATTTGGTCTATAAGCTTGCATTTTTTATCATAATTGTCTTGTTATTTCTCAACAAAAGGGAACAAAATGAATTTCTGTTTTTTTTATTTTCATATTTAATTTTTTATTGAACTTATGTCAAAATTAGTAAGAATCAAAAAAAATTAAGCTGAGTAGTTTTTTCTCCCATATAAAATATCAAAACCAATTAAAAGATTAATTGAGTATTTTAATTGAAAATATTTTTTCAAAACAATGCGGCATACTACAAAAAACAGCTCGATTTTCATACATAAAAACAAAAGTTACATTATTTACATACAATTAACATGTAAAAATTGTTACCCATTTCAGAGTATTCTGAGTTAAGCTCTGTTGATAGCACTTTTTTGTTAGAGCAGCAAAGTCAATTAAAATAAACATATATTCAATTAAAATTTTAATCAAAAGTATTATTTTTTCTAAGCAATCACTTAATTAAAAAAAATTCAACAATAATTTTTTCTGTGTAGTTTTGATTAAAAGATTTCACAAATTGATTAAAAAATAAATATATTCCAAAAAATTATACTTATGTATATATATTTTTTCCGACAAAATACGCTAACTCTATAAAAAATATTTGTGTTTTGGGTCGACTAAAATATGATATTTTATAGAAATACACAAACTAGTGCAAAATAAAATAAATTTTGCAGACCTATGAATTAGTAAGGATATTTAAACCATATTATGGAAGGCACATCATTTATTTTTACAATAATGAGCGAATTAACTAGTTTTTTTTGCTGTACTGAAAAGTCAGCTTTTTTAAGTTGACGAATTTTGAATATAGGCTCTCGACATATACTGACAGATCCAATAAAAACAGTCGCTTTTAATATGAAACATTAATTTTGAAAGTGAAGCAAGGAATTGTTTGCACATTATTTGCAAATATGTGTGTATGTACAATTAACTGGACTTGGCTCAAATCCAAAATTTACGGCTCATATAATAACTTTTATATGTTAAAAAAAATTAACAAAATTCATTAGCATAAGAGGAAATATATGAGAACATTCAGTTAAATGTCTGTCTGAATATAAAGACTTCATTAATAGCTTTTGTTTATTGATAAATAACATGTGAAGTTCTTAGAATATATTAATATGATTAAAATTTGTTATTTTATAAGAGGATGTAATGTAGTAAATGTGTACATGTGTACATACATATGTATGTATGTATTTATCTACTACAAATGTATGTGTAGTATATACATACATGCATATTGCAAAATTTGTCAGTTTCTAGGTATATCTTCAAACTTTTATGGTTTGAAAAAGCAGCTCCTAAAATATTCTGGGAAAATATGTCACTTAAAATAGTACAATGTACGAAGAAATATGCACATACACAATGAAAACGCAGGGAAGATTTTTGAGAAAATAAAGTTCCTAGAACTAAAAATTAAACCATTTTAACAAGATTCATGCCATAATAATACTTTCTCCCCCCATATACATATGTACATATTTCTTGTTTAAGTCGTTTTGTGAACAAAATATTCCAATGAACTTTTAAATTCCAACTAAATGAAAATACTAAAAACAAAAAGAAAAGATGTGATAACAGAACGCAAGTAACAGCTGGCATTCAACCTACATACTTACATGGATATAAGAACAATAAACATGATGAGTGTATGGACCCCTAAAAGGTCACACATGTCATGAGTTCCTATTAATGCCAAATAGAAGAAATACATATTTATGTTTGTATGTGTTATGAAGATATAAAGACATATTGTAAGATTAATAAGCAAATGAACGAAATAAATTGCGAAACGCTTAAGTTATTGGCAGCTCAGTATGTATGTACTAGAAGGCTGCGTAAGAATTTTTGAATTATTTACAAGTCTTGTGTTTTAAATGTATTGTCGTGGATTGTATTATACTAAACCAATAATAAATGCTTTCGTATAATAATCCTGAAGGAAACGTGGGGTTAAGCACTTTTGTCGAATATTTTGGCAACATTGGCAACATTGTTTTTAATGCGTAGAAGACATTTTTGAAATACACGCAACTATGCTGCTTCTTAATGTTTGTTGAAAATAAAAGTGACGTCAAGCAATATTTAAGTGTTTATCATTTAAATTACATGGGTTTGATCAGAGGCTTGTGGCAAAAATGAACTAGTGAACGAGTTCGGCCCAAGTCTAATAATTGGATAAGTGGTTGGTGGCCGTGATAGTTGAAAGTGTCTCTGCTAAAAAAAAGAGCATACACATTCCATGCGTAGGAAGAAGCAAGCATCACAAATTCTTTCGTCACGAAGTATTTTCTTCTTTACTTCTATACATATGTGCCTGCAATAACTGAAACAAATGTCTTGCAAACAGTGTTATGCAGCGTTTGTTTTTGAAGACTTCGCTGCAGTAAAGCATTGGAAAAATTCCTGGGGGAAAATTACGGCACTCGATACCGTTCGAAATTTTAAAATATTTCCATATAAACTCTATTGAAATATTTCAAAATTTCGTTCGTTAACGAGTGCCGTAATTTACCGCCTGGTCTCGAAAGTTCTTTTAAATGGTATTTTGCAGGCCTCTAGTATGTACATAGTTACATACATATATGTACATAGATACATATTAGGGTATTCATTTAATCGGGGTTTTAATCGGTTAATCGCTCGATTAATTAATCGAGGTTTTTGCTTAATCGGTTAATTTTGGTATTAACCGGTTAACCGATTTTTTAATAAATCTAATTTTTCCATAAATCAAGTGTTTTCAACAAATAAAAGTGCATAAATTATTTATTAATTTTGTGTTTATTAGTAAAACCAAAAACACAAATAATAATTCTTAAAAAAAATCAGTTAATTTTTTTTAGAACATTTCTTGTAATACTATTGATAGTTACTTCTGTTGGCGGGTCATCATCTGAGTCATAATGACAGAGCTCAGCGACGAATATTCTGCAAAAAAGTTAATTTCTGAATTTCTTGGCTGTCGTTTTTGTACTGCGTCTTATTAAATCTAATCCTTAATTAAATCGTTGCCAACAGAACTATTGGATTTTATTAAATTATTAAATAAAAACTTAATAATTCCCTCCAGTTACAGTACCAGTCTCTAGTTAAACTTTTTTATAGTCATGTCCAAATATTTTGAAGTTTTACTTAAGTAACGATCACTGAACATACTTCTTTGTTTGTATGAAAAATAATTTCTAAACACTCACCTTTTGCAAATGAGACGAAACAAATAATCATTCACACAAAAAATAAGTTGTAACACTAAAAATATGAAAAAATATGTTACATCGGTTAATCGACTGAAATTAACCGGTTTAACCGTTAACCGAAAAAGCCGATTTTAAATTAACCGATCAGTTAACCGGGTAATAATTAACCGGTTAACCGATTGAATACTTATATGCATATGCATATGTTTATATGCATTATTTAATTATAAAAATATGTTTTTATATTCCTAATAAAACATTTTTTAGAAATTAAACATTTTTGTATGGGGAAAACCCTAATGGAGGCTAGATGTGTTCTGAACACATGTTGGGGCAACAAAAATAGTGGAGGTCGGTTATATATTTGACTCCTCTAGGGGCTCTCTAGGGCAGAGTAGCAAGCCATGACGGCGCGGCTCATCAGATTTTTTCCAACAAGCCGAGCCACAGCCGAACCACTCGGCTTATCGGCGGCTTAATACTCAGCCGATATTTTGTCTTCTTTTATATTTTATAATTTTTTAATTATGTTTAACATTGTGTCTACTCAATTTGCGTATAGTTTTTATTTATATTTCGTATTAAATATGATAGCGAGTGTCCCTGAAAGATAGTTGTGTTTTCCTAGAAATATAGGGGGCAATAATGAATAAAATTCCGCGAGAAATTTTTCCCTGCGAACAATTCCAACTTATAGCAAGTAATAGGGAAAACAAAAAATTCTAATTGGAAAAAGGAGAAATTTCTCGCGGAACTTTTTCATAATTGCCCTGCTAATGTTTATATGAACGGAAACATTGCTGCGACAACACTTACGTTCTCTTTTGGAGTCCCTTCATAAATCCATGCACGTTTACTTATACTTTTTTTGTCACAGCAGTCAGCCGACTTTTTGAAAATTATTTGATAAAAGCTTTTTTATTCGTTCATCCGTAGCAGTGTTGCAATAAAGTAAATAATTTTTAATTTAATCGGAAATCTTAAATGAGCTTTAAATATATATGGTCTAGAATATGTTTCTATGGCTTAACAAATAATTTACGAAGTTACTTCTCTTGGCATTTAGGACAGCAATTTCTGCGATATTCAAACTATTGCAAAATAAATAATTCTGGAAAGTGGTGATTCTATAATTCACTTACTTTTCCAGAAACGGACTGGGTTCAAACATTTTTTTAAATGCTTAAACAAATCGGCGTTAAGCCGTTCAGCCGGCGCACAGTGGCTGAAAATCGTTTTTCATTGGCCAAAAGTCTAATTTTTTTTGTCACCGATTTTTAAAATTTTTACGCCTTTTTGTAGCTAATATATCCAGATTAAGGTAGCCAAAAACTTAGGTTAAACTATTGATAATTGTGGGCGTGGCATGCTGTCAAACTCAACCGTTTTTTTAATTTCAGAAAAAGGTGTTTTTCTTTTGTTTTTTATCAAAAATAAATGGTTACTACTCGCAAGCTATCATCGATAACGGCCTGCGGTCTTTTTTATAATGTTGGTAGGACTATAGTCTTTAGTTGTTGTAAGTGGTCACAGCTCTAGCGTTTAATATTACGGGCGTTATGAAATATTTATGAAACTACTATATTTTTCTCAAATTTAAATTTTAGTGGAATAGAACTTCTAGGGAACAAAAGGGAACAAGAAACGTATACCACCAGGAGAAAGGTGAAAGTGTCCTCTTTAACGCTATATATACTTTTGCACCCGTGACGACCCGTGGGTAGAACACTTTTTTCATTTTAATGAAATTACTCTAAAAAAAATTCAAATTAATTTGAACAGCCCTATAAGTACTCGTATACAATAGTGTCTTAAACTTCACTTTTTTGCCTAAAAGTTAGTTTTTTTTTACTTTAGACTACGTAAAACGAAAAAAAATTAAATATAATACCTGCGAAAGGGTTTAATGGCTTTGTTTTGATCAGCAAAAAATAAGTCATAAAATTATCACAATAGGTTCTACAGTAAACATATGATCTCTTTCTGAATTTACCTGTTATCAAATGTTAGGGTCAACCAAAGTCATAAACATTTTTATAACAATAATGGCGACATTAAACCACTAAAGATAAAAAACAACCCCATATTGGCGAGATACTAATCAGTTTTACCTGATATTAAGGTCTGAATAACATGTGCAGTTTTGTTCAATTTAAGCACTACCTGCTATGAAATTGAAGATCAATGTGTGAATAACATGTATCTAAAAATGTATAAAACTACGGATTCCATAAGGGATTACTCAGTAATAAGTTAATCCTTTAATTGTACGGATAAAATATAACAAATAAAAATATTCAGATAAATATGGAGAGCTTCAGTTATAAAGAACTGGCCGAAGAGTATTTTAGAAACAAAAACCAGGAAGATATTCTTAGTTACGTTAAAATAAAATTAAACTTAAATTCGTGTAGCACCGAAATGCAAGAGCAATTATCTAATTTCGTCAAAGCACTAAAAAAACGCTACAAAGAAGTTAGCTACAGTAAACAAAACTTTTATATAAAAAGTGCAAACTGGTTAGAAGGCCAACTTACTGTCGCTGCAGAAACAGCAAAGCAAGATAAGGCTGGAAGACCACGCAAATCATTAATGGGCAACTGCAGTGATAGATCTAAGAGGCGGAAACTTAAAGATTTTAACGATGCAATTGGTTGTACAAATATAAAAGAATCTTTCCTACATCAATTACGATCACAGAACCAATTATCAAAAGTGGATATCATTGAAAAAGTTGTTAAAGCTAGTCCAGTGAGAACAAAACGGATTCTTAAAAGTATACCAACTCCGAGTGATGCAATACAGTACACAAATGAGGAGGCATTAGCATTATTTCTGGATTTGAAATTAACAAAACAGCAATATATTAAGCTCAGACTGCGTGCGATAGGGTCAAATATGTATCCAGCATATCATTACATAACCGCTGCTAAAATAGACTGTTTGCCATCAAAGGACACTATTACAATCACACCAATTTCGGCAGAGGTACAACTACAATCTCTACTTGATCACACAGCCGCACGCTTGCTACAATCAATAACAGGAAATGAGTTAAAGAAATATGGAAACACAAAGTTAATTCTTTTTTGTAAATGGGGATGTGATGGTTCCACGGAACAAAAACAATACAAACAAGCTGTATGTGAAAATATTTCGGACTCAGATATGTTCATGGTATCATTTGTACCATTGCGATTGAAAAAGATTTTGGAAGATTCAGAGCCTTCGACTAGTACAACGCAAACAATGGATATTTGGAAAAATGAGACACCATCTTCTACGAAATACTGCAGGCCAATTAAATTTGAATTCAAAAAAGAAACTCATGATGCCATTAACAAAGAAGTTAGTGATATCAAGGCCCAAATTGCAACACTACAGCCATTACAATTACAGTTAGATGGGCAGCAAACTGAAGTAAGCTACCAATTAGTGCTGACAATGATAGATGGAAAAGTAGGTCAGGCTTTGACTAACACGAAGGCTGCATCCAGCTGCATTATATGCCAAGCAACATCAACCCAATTAAACCAAGTCCCGACAAAATCATTAGATAATACCGATGCATATGAATTTGGATTATCACCACTACATGCAAGAATACGACTTATGGAACACATACTAAAAATCAGTTATGATTTGGATTTCGGGTCTTCAGGATCAATAAGAAACAACGAAACCAACAAAGAGTTAAGAAGTTCAAAAAAGAAACATGTTCTAGATGAATATCGCAAATTAGGATTGATTATAGATCAGCCAAAACAAGGGTCAGGCAATACAAATGATGGCAATACCGCAAGAAGATTCTTTTCAGATCCAGAAACAGCATCTGAAATAACAGTAGTGGATTTAAACCTTATTTTCAGGTTTAAAATAATCCTAGAAGTACTTGCGTGCAATGAAGAAATTGACTCTAGAAAATTTGGAGATTATGCTAAGGAAACTGCAAAAATATATACAACCAACTACCCATGGAGAAATATGTCTGCAACAGTTCATAAAATCCTTTATCATGGAGAAGATATCATTAAATATCATTTGGTGCCACTTGGAGATCTATCAGAGGAGGCTCAGGAAAAAAGAAACAAGGATTACAGATTTTATAGAGAGCACAATACTAGAAAAATTTCACGAAATTCAACAAATGAAGATCTATTTAATATATTATTGGCAACGTCAGATCCGTTCATCTCCAGTATTCGAAATCAATGGAAAGTGGAACATCGGGATTTAGATGAAGAAGCCAAAAAACTACTAAAGAACAGAAATAGCACAGAACAAAATATGGAATATTTACAATCAATATTTGAGTCAAATGAATAATAATCATAATTGCCTTTCATTGTTATTTAAGGTACGAAAAGCATACTATTAGTAAAAAATAATAATAAACAGAACCTACCATTGTTACAAATGCTATTAAAATTTATTGCAGTTTTTATTTTTAATATGTTTTTTAAAATGATCAAATTTGACAGCAAAAAATAATAAATTTTTCTGTAGTAATAGCAATATTTTTAGATAATATTATTAAAGTTTTTTTTTAAGTGTAACTATTCTTTGAGTGTAAACAAAATTGCAAATTAGACAGCAAAAAATTTTTAATTTTTCTGTAATAATAGCAAAATCGTTGATTTTACTATTTTTTTTTTAGTGTAAAATTTTTTTTGAGTGTAACATTAAATAAATTCCATTATTACAAAACATATTTATAATTATTACTAATTTCCATTAATTAAATTTTTTAATAAATAAAAAAATAATAAACCCATATTTCACTCTAAAAGTTAAAAAAATTCAAAAGTTCAACTTTGAGCTAGAATTCCTTAAAAAGTCCTCAATCAATTTTAATGTAATTAAAACTGAGTCAAACTGAACTAAATATCTATCCACTAAAATAAAAATTACTTCAATATTTTGATCAGTTCAAAAGTTACAGAATTTTGGCCAATGAAAAACGATTTTCAGCCACTGTGCGGCGCCGCCGAAAATATTTGCCTTTCAGCCGCCGACGAAATTTTTTGGTCGGCTTGCTACTCTGCTCTAGGGTTAGTTAGGGCGACGGGGGTAATTGTATAAAAACTAATATTTTTATAGGAGTCCCTTACGGAACGCAGATAGGGATAATAAATTTTCCACGTGTCTAATTTACTACTGCCAAATATGAACTGTTAAGACTAATGTTTGCCAAAATGGCGGCAAAACAAAATAATATACCTTCCGGGCGGACACCCTACTACTACCGTGCGCCAGGCCAAGCTCCGGCCAATGCACGCAGTGTGTATATTTACACGAAGTCTTTCGAACTGTTTTTACCCCCTCTTAACTTTGTTCTCCGCAATCGTAAAATTATGAAATTTAAACCATAATTAAAATTAATTCATGTAACATCAGATACAAAGTTTGAAAGTTTTACAATGAAAGCTTCCTGAGATATGGAGGTGCAATATGTGCATATTTTAAGACATACTCTCTGACCACTGACCACTGACACACTCATCAAATTGATGAAGCACTTCCGCTATAGCTAGAGAGCTGAAATTTGGTATACGAATGGATCTAGGTGAGCAATGACGTAGAAAAATCTACGCCCATAAAAATTAAAACTTGTGCTAGTGAGCTGAAATTCGATAAAAAAAACTAGGTCTAGGTGAGCAATCAACTAAATAAAACTTAAAAAAATGTAAACCGACTTCAAAAATAAGCACTAAAAAGCTAAAGTAACATTGATCTAGTTAAATAAAATATTTTTCCATATGTTACCTATAGTGTTGTTTGAAGTTGGTGCCAGCAATATTGGTAACTAAGCACTGTGCCAAGCCGTGTGCCAAGTTTCGTAAAAATCGGTGAAATAGAAGCTTGTGAAATATTATATTAAATTTTATTGGGCGTGACACCGCCCATTTTTTAAAAAGAAGATTGTGTCT
The DNA here is from genome assembly GCA_905220375.1 of Tachina fera. Classification (NCBI taxonomy): domain Eukaryota; kingdom Metazoa; phylum Arthropoda; class Insecta; order Diptera; family Tachinidae; genus Tachina; species Tachina fera. The sequence continues at coordinate 38,635,651 of LR999965.1, read as the reverse complement.
ATTTTAGAACTCAAAATGTGTGGCAAGTTTCGTAAAAATCGGTTAAGCAGAACCACGTGAAATATTATAATACCTTTTAATGGGCGCCCATTTTTTCAACTTAAAAATTGTATAATTACAAGAACCAAAGGTGTTTGCTAGGTTTCGCAGCAATCAAATGACTAGAAGATCGTAAATTCAAATTTAAAAAATTGTGCGCGTGTCCCCGCCCACTTTTTTTACAATGGGACCAATGGGAAGCTATACCCCCTCAGACAACAAAAAAAGTTTTACAATCGGTCTAAAATGCTAAAATGCACCGAGTTATGAACCTACACACCTAAAAAAAAAATAGAGACGAATTGTTAACCTCCTTCTTTAAAGGTTAAAAATCTGAAAACTCAGAAATTTTAACCAGGAAGACGGGGCTACGCCCATAAATGTCAGAATTAAAAAAGCAAATCTAGCTTAACTGAAGCGATTTTATTGAAATTAGGCATATATACTACGAAAAGGCTATAAATTTTTCGTTACAAACGTGGGCGTTGACACGCCATATTTCATGTACTGCGGCTCAGCATATTTAGATATACTATTTATGTAGGTATTATTTTTGCAACAAAACTTGACGCGAATAATAAGCGCCAGCCAAAAAAAATTTTGATTGTGCAAAGTGGGCGGGGTTACGCCCATAAAAATTTTAAAACTAAAAGTGGCGCTAAGGAGCTGAAATTTGATACACAAGTTGGTCTAGGTGAGAAACCAAACTAGCAAATTCTGAAAATCCAAAAACTTTAAAATTTGTAAACCCAAAAAAGTTCACCAGAATTATTATTGTGCGAAATTAAAAAGTTAATATACAGCTTTTTACTCAAGCCATTTTAGTGAAACCTTGCAAAAACGTTTCAGACATCAAGACATTTAACTACAACCTTAAAAAATGCGCGTGATTGATTACGCCCATAAAATGTTACCCTTGTGTTTAATCTACTTCGGTCTAGCATATTTTAGAAGATAATTAGCATAAATTATAAGCGTTGCTCACAACAAAGTTTTAAGTTTAAAATAGCGGTCGGGGTAATGCTCATAAAAGGTATAATTTGCTTGGCAATATTTTTATCCTTGTAATACAGAAGATAAAAGCGGATATTTATTTACTTCTTTACATGGGGAAAAATTATGTCAAGTAAGCAGGTTGACTAGAAATACTATGAAACCCTGACGATTTCAGATTTATAAAATGCATGTCAGATAATAGTGATTGGTATTGTGCCAAAATTTTTATCTCACTACTTTTAGTCCCGATATTTTAGATAGGAGCTTGGCCTTTTTTCACATTTATGTTTTTGTGAGGATACATATTTACATGCAGCATAATTGCAGATACCTTACTTTAACAATTTCTTTTAATTACTTCATAAATGTTAGTTTAACCAACTTCGTTGGTTGGTGCAACCACAGAATACACAGAAGTGAATAAAGTGACAGGTAAAAACAGCTCCAATCATGTTTTTGTTTAAACTCATGGAAAAAAGAGAAAAGTATAGCGTATTTGATACTGTATTGTATTACTACTTAATCATTACTACAGCTAATAAAAATTTATTGCATTAGAAAGACGTAGCAAAACAAAAACGACTACAAAATTTGAGGGAAAACGAGAAAAACAGAAAAATGCCCTTATCTTCCGTCTCGTGACACTTCTATATGTTTTGTGGTGCAACTGTAATCGTCAATATTAGTTATATTGATATATAACTTTTTCTGAGATATTAAAAAAATATGTACCTATCTGTTTGAGAAAAAAAAATACTGACAGAAGAAGACCCCACCAAATTTATTGTGAGGCTTTTAAAAGTTAGAACTCGTTCATTCAAATGGAATTAAAAAAATTTACCTATGCAACTGATCACAACTTTTCTGACCCGAATGTATGTACACTATTGCAAGTAACTGTAAATGCATATGTATGGTGTATCTGTGGTAAGAGTGGCGATAAAGAGTGTTAAAATACAATATGATTTTAATATACAACTTGTTGTTATTGTGATTATTGCCTTTTTGGTAAGGCAAGCTGTTGCGATGATATTTTGTTGCTTTACTCATTCCTTGTACATTTATATGTGTGTATGTATGTATGTATGTGGGTATGGTTTTTGTTTTGTTGTTAAAATTGCTGTTACTACCACCGTCTGTCTCTTGTCTGTTACTTCTGAGAATTCGGTCTAAATTAGAAATGCGTTTCTTGGAACTTTTGGTTATTATATTCATTTATTGTTGACTGGTTGCTTGGTTGGTTCGTCACTTAGTTGGTAGGTAGGTTGTTACTTACGAGTTGGCTGGCTGTTTCCCTGGTTATTTCGTTGGATGGATGTGCATGGGATGGTTTAGTTTGAAGAATGAATTGACTTGCTGATTGATATGTAGACTACTACACATCCATACATACATATACATATATGCACATTTGATTGTACCCAGCGAACATTTTTCGCAGAGTTTGGTCAGAATTGCATGAGTGGTTGATAAACAAGAGAAACTTAGTAAGTGCATAGACCAATTACGATATATCGGACAAGTGTCCTGAAATTTAAGAAGTACGAACATTTATCTTCCCACAAAGTAAAGGGAATTAACAGAAACTTCTGATGAAATAATTAAATAAGGGTCAGAGTTTTTTGATTAAAATATACCTAATAACATTAACATTTCTCCCAACAATATGCATATTAGTCCGATATCAATCGTACAGAAAAAGCGTTTAATATTCGGATATATTTCCATATGTACATACTAGTGATGTAACGAATATCAATTTTTGATATTCGCCAATACGAATATTTGAAACGATATTCGCGAATACGAATATTATATGCAATATGAAATATTAAAAAATTGTTATGAAAAAGGACTTCACACTCTTGTTGGCGTACTTTAAAGTTAATAAAAGTTACCCAAAGTTTTAATGATCGTCATTAAATAATATTTGAATATGATGATAAAAAGCACAAATTTCTATAAAAAAATTTATGTATTTGTACAAACTAAAATGTTTAGCTACTTATTTAATTTCTGTGGGAAACTATTCGTATTCGTTTTCGCCTGAAATGGTCGAATATTCGACAATTCGAATACGAACATTCGTGCATAGTCAATTGGATTGGTTGCTTGGTAGTTTTAAATTTTTTGACACCAAATGTTCATGTGTATGGGTATGTACATACATACATAGACACATATGCATGCATGCATTGTTAAAATTTCATACGTTAATAAAACTGTTTGGCTTAAAGTTTTTTTTGCTCTTTTCGCAAGTAAACAAATATCGTTAATAACAATTTCTTTGAAGCTATTACATACATTTCGGAATACCAACATCTTAAATATTTTTCATATGTATCACATTTTTCATGACTTTTATTGGGGTTTTTTGCATGTTGATTCACCACTACTTCAACAACAAGGCGGTAAAAAAGCAATTTAGAAGTAGTGGATTAATATATTACATCTCGTAAGAGATACATTGGAATGTAATAAAAGGTTTTCTGAAGTTTTTGTTATCGCTAGTTCATAAAAAATACTTGCCTACCCTAATCAGTTCAAAAAGTTTGTCAGAAGATAGGTGATTCATTACTCAACACAAAAAAATAATACATATCGCTCCTTTATTGCAACAGAGTCATAACTAAAAAAAAACTATTAACATCAAAGTTAATTGTAAATATTCTGACAAGACATAGTTGAATGGAACAGCCAGCCGTTTTCGAAGGTCACTACACCTTCATCATCAGCGTTCTTCTGTGTTGGTCCACTGTGTGTGGTGTCAGTTGATGTAAATTTCTGCTTTATATACGAAACTTTCTTGTAAATGGAATACGTGAATTGTTTTGATTCATCGTATTTGAATTTGCTGAAACGTGTTTTGTAATGAAAGCCCAAATTTGCAATCTCTAATTTACAACAGACTCTAATTTAGAACAGACAACGGTTAACCGTTAATCGGTTAACCGGTTAATTACTACCCGATTAAAAAAAAATCGGTTTAAAAAAGCGATACGAACTTTAGCCCGTTCAAATAAATCATAAATATATAAACAAATGAAAAAATAATAATTAAAAATTAAAAAAAACTAGTTATGCAGAAACTAAGTTTTAAGTTTTCAATTTACATACATACAACTCAATGAAGACATAAAAATGTTTTATTTTCTCAAGAGGTGCGTGTACACAAACAAGCCTTTTACACGAAATTTTTACACAAGATTAAATTAGGTATAACAATTTTTTTCTGCATTATTAACTCCAAATAAATTGCGGTATGTACACATGTATGTATAAATATGTACACAAGTACATATGTATATCCGGTTAAATAATGTTTAGGGTTTCGTACACCAAAGGTGAAAAAACCCCTATTGTTTTCTCAACACTGTCCGTTTGTCCGTCACAGGCTGTTTTCACGATAACTGTAAGAGCTGCGGACCTCAAATTTGGACAGAGTATGTAGAACTTTGGCTGCTACAACAACAAATATATGGCAGTTAAAAATTAAAGTGTGTTCCAAAACGAGCAACGAAAAAATATAACATCCCATGTTATATATGTACATATACACATATGTACATACATACATACAAATTATATGTACATACATACATATGCATGTATACTAAGACACTTGAAATTTGCAAAGTTAGTGTATTTTTATACAGACTAAAACAATTAACACTTAAATTTAAAAAAATCAAAACTAAAGGGTATTCTATCAGTTAATGTAATTTTGCCTATGTAATTTTCACATTTGGGAGATTTTCACAAACGCTAAAACTAAGAAATCGTAAAATTATAAAATCGCCAAAGCGAAGAAAAATCTCCAAAACGAAAAAAAGCTCCAAATTAAGAAGAAATCTCTAAAACTAAAATAAATCGCCAAATACCAACAAAAAAATCGCGAAAATTAATAAAAGTGAAGGAAATGAAAAAAGTCGCCAAAATGAAAAAAAACCGAAAAATTCGCTAAACCAATAAAGCGCCAAAACTGAAAAATCACTAAAACTAAATAGAAAAATTGTCAAAAACGCAAAAAACGTTAAAACTAAAAGAAAACGCCAAAAACCAAAAATAAAATCCAACTAAAAAACCAAAACTATGCATTATACACAGCGATGCCAACTTGGTGCTTTTGGCAATATTTTTAGTGATTTTTGAAGACTCAAAACGCCAAATTTTGAGCGTTAGTGCCAACTCCAAAAAAGTACTAAGTAGTGTTTTTAAGACATTTGTGTATTTCATAAAATTTTTTTAATAAAAACTTGATGTATTTATTTGTTTAGAAAACATTATTAAACTTCACTCGTTTTTCACGTTAATGCTTTTTGCGCTTTTTAGATTACAAAGTTACGCCTGTTAGTGCTTTTTTAAAATTCTGATGTCTATTACATACTTAAAGTTCAATCAGACGTGACATAACCATAGCCACAGAAAACAGCTGTTCGAACCAAACTAATGGGCAACACTGTATTTGATTATAGGTGACTCGCCATAACGCCACAGCCATTACCATACAAACCAATTGAATTTTGGTTTGGCTATGGCATTATGGCCATGTCACGTCTAATTGCACCTTTAGTGTCCGTACGGAACCTTTCGTATGTGAGTCAAAGTCGCACTTTACTGAATTTTTTTAATTTATCGCTTGTATATCTTTAGCTGAAATGCAAAATATCGCAACTATACGTTTTTAAACTTTGTAGGATAGAAAAAACTATAAAACTAAATAAAATTATTGAATTGACTGAAGCAGTCAGTTTCTTTATTTTCATTTTTAATTCTGTACTGCTTTTAAAATTTTTAGGAACATACATATACCTACATACTTCGACATATAAAATCGCATTTTTAATTAATTATTGGGTAATTAATTAAAAATGCGATTTTGGTCTTTTTTTATTGTTTCAGTGGTTTTGCATTTCAGCTGAAGGAAGATAGGTATAAAATTAAAAAATATATAAAATCTAGAAAAATTGCTATTAAGACAGCGAAAAACACTCAAGAAGGTTTCTTCGATGCAATCTTCGGTGGCGGGATGAATAAAATAACCGTCGGCAGCGCGCCGTCGGCTTCGAGCCGGTCGACTTGTGTCTCTGAACGTGTGCCTATAATTTAAAAAAAAAAATGATACACAAAAAATTGGATTTTCCATCTCTGATCTTATTCACAACTTTTTGTTGTTGCTTTTTTCCATTAATTCATTTTTACGTAGAATTTTCAATTAAAATTTAGTTTCTTTTAAAATTTACCTCTAGCTCTTTGTATCTCGAGTGGTTCGTTCATTCTCATTTTCATTATGTTTTCAATGGCTATTTCGCTTTTTATAGGTATAAAATTCTTGGGAAATATCTTAATCAAAACAAAATTCCAGGAATTTTATATCTCTTCCAACACACTCAACTCGTCACAGAAAACAAAACAAAAGAAAAAACACGTTTAGTTTTATTGGCATTTTGTTGATGTGTGCATTTTGTTGATGTGTTTGTGTGTATGGTGTGTATGATGTTGCTGTGGTTGGCAATGTTTACCGATGAGAATGATGATAATAATGATGATTTTTTCTCAATGAGCTTTTTTTGTATTTCATTACATACATATTCAATTCATACTTATATTTACCTTTAATAACGTATCTCTGCGAGCGTTGTATCCGTGAGTTGTAGAGTTGTTGTTAGGTTACTATTACTGAACAGATATTGCAGACAGTGCACATCCATACACACATGCTAGAAATATGGGTATTGTGCTTTTTTATTGAGTAAACCTTCCTATTTTCTTTCCCCACGCTTTTATTGACAACACTTTATGAAATCAACAACTTTATTTCTTTACTTTATAGGTACAATGTTTATTTACTTCTTGTAAATACTTATTGTTGTAGATACATACAAATGTATGTGGTAGTCTTTTGCATAATTTTTTGTGTTTCGTTTAACTATTTCTTGTTAATCATTTGCAATTTACTTGGAATTTATTAACACACCTTGTAAATTTTTCTTTAATTTTTTTTAATACAATATTAACACAATTTATACGTTTTCTTCTTAAAATAACTCTGCACTTTCACCACACACAAAAGACATGGATACATAAAAACAAGTTATGAATTAACAAAATTTACTTTTATTATTGAATAACAACTTTTAATTCATAAATTTATTTCACAATTTATTTGTGTATTCATATTTTTTTAGTTTAACCGTAGTAAGACCACATCTGTATGTATTTATGTATATTTAACATCAATTTGCGTGTGAACTTATAGGAATCGCCATCTTAACTAAATGAAAGTATTAAAAAATCTTTAAGATTTTAGTATAATCCCCATACAGTGTTGATTTTATCTGTAGTGTGGTGAGTTTTATACCAGTTGCAACTAAATACAACTATGCTTATTAAATTGGTTTGAATTTTTAACGGAAATTATAATAACGGCAAGCGAGAATTTAAATTAATGATATTCAGGTAATATTTATTACATAAGCATAACAATAGATTTTCAGTGTTGCCGGTTCTAGTTTTGAAAGTAGTGAGTTGAATATTGCAAAAAAAAAATTCGGTTAAAGTCCATCGCAATCAGCGTTGTCTTAATATTTTTTTTGAAAAACTGTAAATTTAAAAGAAAGAATAAAAAATTTTCTGCTGAAAAAACTACACATAAGAAATTCCTTGGAATTTTATATATTTTGGTTTTTTTGGGGGGCGGGAGGGTTAACCCTACGTCTATACCTAACCTGACCAGACATCCCGCTTTAGGCGGGATTATCCCGCTTTTCACTGGTTGATCCCGCCTCGGATTTCTTTCCCGCTTTATCCCGCTTTTTAGAGTTTTGAAACTTTCAATCTCTTATTTGGATTTCATTAAAATTATATTCATTCCAAATATTTTTTCAAGCGTAGTTATTGCTTAACTAGCCAAAACCCTGTGTGCTTCGCTACACTCCATGTACGTTTTGAGATGAAAAGAAAAAAATTTTATATAAGAAGTGCCATGCTTGCGGTTCAACTTTCATTATTAGGGAAAGGATTTTCATGCATTTAAAATCACGTTTTATGTACATAAAATATGCAGTAGAAATATAAAAATATACATTTAAAACTAATAAAATATGAATTAACAATTTTTTTCAACATTTAAGAACATTAGAAACTTACAAAAATCATCTTCATTGCTTTCTTAGCATACATTTTGACATTAAAAACTTAAAAAACATAAAAAGCTCAGCTTCAATGCTTTTTTAACAAATATTTTGTCAAATCATATGGAATACAAAATACGCGTAAAGTTCAGTCGAGCTTTTATTTGCGTACATTAATGAATAAATGTTTCTTTTTAAATTGTCAAAGGTAAATCTCTGACGATTTTTTCTGAAAAAAATTGTATGTAATAAAAATTAAGTAATTGGTGCGCATTTAAATGCTGGTGTTTTGTTTGTGGAATATTCAGTTTCTAAGTTTTCGTTGTTAGAACTATATTGATACAATAGAACTATATTGATAAAATATAGTTCTAACTATTGATAAATGAAAGAAATTTTAAAGTAAAAAAACTTGCTCCCATATGCAAAAAATAACGTGTGCCTCAAGTGTACGTTAAAACCAGTTTTTGTATGAAAATTTTATTTTAACGCACACTTCGAGCACACGTTATTTTTTTTTTTGTTGCAAATGGGGGAAAGTTTTTTGATAAACATTTCTTTAATTTTATTAATAGAAATATAGTATCCGACAGCCTTCTGCCACGTCCCCCATCTAGTTACTGTAGAATGTATCCGTATTTTATCACTGGATCTTTTTCATTACAGGCTGAAACACTCAAAGAAGCTTGCAAAAGCACTTTATATCCACATGAGATTAATGCGGTTTAAAAGGGCTATTATACCATGCTCTTGTTTCTTTCTTTAATTTTCAATGGTATTGATATTTTTGACTTAAGCCAAGGTATTGAACTTGGAGTCCTACGGTGTTTTTGAATATTAGTTCACATCACAAAAGAACGCATCGTAGATTTTTCTCGTTTTCTATAAAATATGTAAAAATATGCAATAACAAATCGATGCCATTTTGTCGCAAATTTGTTGATTCGCAAAGATATTTTATTTACGTTGATCTACGACCAACGACAGAAAACATGTATTTACATGAAAATCCTTTCGATATTCATTATTTTGTAGAATTCAATTCTCATTGTTAACATAGAGATTCAAGAAGAGTTTCAAAATTCTCACTGCATTACTTTTCATGAAATTTGTTTAAGTAAACATTTTCTCTATTTGAGAGGAGCCAATCCCGATTTTTTTCTATCATCGGCAGAATCAGCAGAATATCAAGTTTATATTTTAAGCAGATACGAAGCCATTAAAAAACTAATAATTACTTTACTTAGAAGATCACAAACTTGTTGGTCCATTATTGACTCATTCTCTTATAATACCTTTATTCTTATTGGCGTTACTGCTTACCAAAAAATTCAAAATATTTACTGTTTTGGCTGCCAAGATATCTTGAAATAAATGTTGCTTCTATGTCGGAAGCAGCATCCAAACTTTAAGCATTAAACAATTAATAGCCTATTGCTGCTTCTAGACCAACGGTAATACGCTGTGAGCAATCAGTAAGATTAGTTTTTGAAGACAAACAACGACACATGTCCAATTCGAACTTTTTTGTAAGGCAACGCACATTATAAAAATCGTTACTTATACAAAATTTTACATTTCTTGCTTCATTAGATGCAAATATACAAATATAAAACAAGTAAGAGTGCTATATTCGGCTGTGCCGAATCTTATATACCCTTTACCAAAGTGCGTTTATGTAGTATAGAATATATATATATATAAAATATAGGTACATATTAATTTTGTGAAAAAATGCATACTTTTTTCTCTAGTGCAATTTTTAGGTTTTTGGCATTATGTTCAATTTGGTGCTTTTTAAATTTTGGCGATTTATTTTATTTTGCAGATTTTTTTAGTTTTGGCGATTTTTTTTCATATAGGCAATTTTTTTTGGTTTTGGCGATTTTTTTCGGTTTTTGGCGTTTTTTTAATTTTGGCAATTTTTTCGTTCTGGCGATTTTTTTGATTTTGACGATTTTTTTCATTTAGGCGATTTTTTTATTTTTTATATATTTTATTTTTTTGTGGCAATTTTTTTAGTTTTGACATTTTTTTTCTCGTTTTGGCGAATTTTTTCGTTTTTTGGCGTTTTTTTAATTTTGGCGACTTTTTTTCCTTCTGGCAATTTTTTTGATTTTGACAATTTTTTTCATTTAGGCAATTTTTTATTTTTTGGCGATTTTTTTTCATGTAGGCAATTTTTTTTTGTTTTGGCGATTTTTTCCGTTTTTGGCGTTTTTATTTCTTTTTGGCAATTTTTTTTAGTTTTGACACTTTTTCCTCGTTTTGGCGATTTTTTCGGTTTTTGGCGTTTTTTAATTTTGGCGATTTTTTTTCGTTTTGGCGGATTTTTTTTGATTTTGACGATTTTTTTTCATTTAAGCGATTTTTTTAATTTTTGCGATTTTTTTTCATATAGGCAATTTTTTTTTGTTTTGGCGATTTTTTTTCGGTTTTTGGCGTTTTTTTTTTTAATTTTGGTGATTTATTTTCGTTTTGGCGATTTTTTTTAAATTGGCAATTTTTTTTTTTATATTTAGGCGATTTTTTTTTAATTTTTGGCGATTTTTGTTCATACAAGAATTTTTTTTGTTTAAGCGATTTTTGCGGATTTTTGTCATTGTGGGATTTTTTTTTGTTTTGACACTTTTTTCTCGTTTTGGCGATTTTTTTCGGTTTTTTGCGATTTTTTGATTTTGCCGTTTTTTTATATAAGCGATTTTATTTAATTTTTGGTAGTTTTTTTTTATATATGCAATTTTTTTTGTTTTAGCGATTTTGCGGTTTTTGGCGTTTTTTTGTCATTGTGGAAATTTATTATTTAACGTATCAAAACTAAATGATACGTTTTTCTCGTTTTGGTGATTTTTTTAGGTTTTTGGCGTTTTTTTAAATTTTAGCGTTTTTTTCATTTTGGCAATTTTTTTCGTTTTGGCGATTTTTTTAAATTTTTGGCAATTTTATAATTTTTGGATTTTTTAGTTTGACCGTTTTTTTTATTTGAAAAAAACAAGCATTTTTTCCTGGTTTCACATGCTACAAAAAGTTGACATTCCTGTGGAAATATCCATATATAAATTCGAAAGCATTTTCTTTCGTTTCGAATTACTGAGTAGAAACCGGGCTAACGAGGTTCTACTGTATTTTGTATAAAAATACGTTTAATCTTACCCTCGTATTACGACTTCAAATTGTTTATCATTTAAAATATATACTAAAAATACTAAATATACTAAAATACATACATATATGTACATATGTTTGTATATACAACAAAGCAAATACAGGGTGTCCGCCGGGAAGGTATACTACTTTGTTTTGCCGCCATTTTGGTAAACATTAGTCTTGACAGTTCTTATTTGGCAGTAGTAAAGTAGACACGTGGCAAATTTATTATGGAAAAATATTCGATAAACCAACGTGTTTTAATCGTTAAAACAGGTCGCTCAGGACAACCCCGATTTTCATGGAAAAATCATAATGAGTGACGAGGCACATTTTCATTTGAATGGATATGTGAATAAGCAGAATAGTCGGTTCTGGGCAATGGAAAATCCTCAAATTATTCATCAGTCACCTTTGTATCTATTAAAAGTGACAGTCTGGTGTGCAATTCATTGGATATTACTTCTTTGAAAATGAAAATGGCTTAACAGTAACTGTGAATGGGGAGCGATATCGTGATATGATTGAAAAATTTTTAACGCCACAACTGCATGCTTTTGGCTTGATTAACATGTGGTATCAACAAGATGGTGCCACATCGCATACTGCCAGGATTACAATGGAATTACTGCGAGTAGTTTACCTTCCCGGCGGACACCCTGTACATGTATGTATGTATATGTACTCGTAATATATCTCGCATTTTTGTTGAAGCTTTTCCCATTTTTACAATTACATAAAAGTACGTGCATACCTATATATATGCATTTTTATTTTTAAGTAGTACATCTATGAGTATAATAGAAATGATGGCTTTAAACTGTGATAAATTTAAAAGCGCCTATTTAATAGATAATATAAAAATATATATCTATCATTTGCATCATCTTGGGTAAAATAAAACCAACAAAATATTCTTGATAAGCATGTCAGCGCATTCTCAATTTAGAAGATGAAAAAAAAATTAAAAGAAAACAAAAAATTTAACTGATACTAAACTAACATACAATAATTTAGTTATCTTAATGACCAGCTTTTTAGTTGACGATCATAGCTGCTACTAAACGGAACACGACTTTAATAAAAAAATAAATAAATAAATAAAGAAGTCTTAAGGAAATTTTCAAAACAATTTATTAAAGAATACTACTAAGCTAAGCATTCCTTTCTATTTAGTCGCACAAATTTAATTAAGTGTACAAAAGAATAACATTAAGCTAAAAAAAGTAATATTAGCTAATTGGTTTTAATTACTTGTAATTGTCATTAAGATTTTTGTGTGTGAAAGAAAGCCTATTGAATGAATGTTATTTTACTGTAAGTAAACACAATACCGGCAGTTGAAATGACTTCTTCGGACAGTCCTACTATGCATCGTTCCATTTCGATGCCAGCCCAACCCCAGCCACTGCAGACAAAACCCATGAAACGTTCACAGGAAAAGGAAACACTAATAGAAGAAGATTACTATCCCGAAAGTCCAAGCTGTGAAAGACGTAAAAAGTCTGTATCAGATAATCGAGACCGTTTGGGTTCGTCTACACAAAGTGCTAGCAAGTGAGTACTGAAAATAGTCTGTTTAGAGTGTATGTCAAGTATAACGGATTTATGATGGCAAATTGCAAATTACGTACATGGCACGAATATAATTTATTGTGTGTTCATATGATAAGATATTTTAAGTATGTACATACTTATGTACACATAGCCCATAAAGTCAGCGTTCACGTTAAATGTTTTTTACGGATTTAAAAATAACATACAAAAATATACCTAACACAAATGTTTTTTTTATGAATTTTCTAATTTTAAGCTATAGCTATTAAAAACCAATAGCAAAACCTGCATTCATCTCTTCAGTTTTCCTATAACGGGACTTAAGTTTAACAATACGTAAATCAGGGCACCATAAAGTCTGCGTTCAGTTCACTTTGTTTACTTTTAAGAATTTTTGGATCCATTTTTGCTTAATTTTTAGGGTTCCTTACAGGCTATTTCCTCAGGAACCGGTAAGAGCTACGGACCTGAAATCTAGACAGAGTATGTAAAACCTTGGCCGCTACAACAACAAATATATGAGAGTTAAATATTAAAGAGTGTTCCAAAACGAGCAACGAAAAATGTTAAAATCCCATGTAATATACATACAATTGTATGTACATACATATGTAAAGGGTGTCCCAACAAGAACGCAAGATTTAAATTTGGCGCCATTCGAAGTGTCATTGTCTGACATTTGAACAATTGTTATGGTTTGCTAGTAGCAGGTACGAGGTTACTAAAAATGGAGCGCTACACGAATGAACAATGCATTCTCATTGTGAAATTGTTTTGCGGGTACAGTTCGCAAATTGCGATCAATTTGGGGTCACAATAATGCTCCAAAAGAGTCAACTGTAGAGATTAAAGGATAAACTTGCCGAAACTGTGTCTGTTAGTGATGTAAAGACAACAATGATGATGATGTCGCTCAAACTCCATCCACCTCAATTCGACACCGAACTCAGCAAATTGAAAGATAACCAGTTTCAACAAGACGGCGCCACATATCATACAGTCATTTAAATCTTTCGTTCTTGTTAAGACACCCTTTATATTGACACTTGAAATTTGTAAAATTAATGTATTTTTATACACACTACAACAATTAACAAAAACGCCTAAACTAAAAAAAAAATTATTTTAATCAGAAATAATTTTTAGTCAGGCTTAAGTTCAGTAATTTCAATTCTTATTGAATGAAATATTTTTATTAATTAATGTGAGTTCCAAAAGAAGAGAAGAAAAATTAAACTTAGACTTTAAGCTGAAAATTAATAGTGATACTTATAAATGTGTTTACCAAAGGTAAATCAATTGTATACACAACAATCGTTTCTCATATTCCGTTTCATTGTAAATTTGAGTTAAATAGCTGATCTTAATAAGAATCTCTACCCAAGTAGATAGACTAGGGTGCTGATGAAGTGCGTGGCTGCACAGAAAAGTATCGGTATTTTCCCCAGCTATAAAGTCTAAGTTTAATTTTTCTTCTCTTCTTTAGAAACTCACATTAATTAATAAAAATATTCCATTCAATAAGAATTGAAATTACTGAACTTAAGCCTGACTAACAATTATTTCTTATTAAAGTTCAATTAAAAATCTAAAAATGTCTCACTTAAAAATTCTTTATATGAAAAAAAAATCGCCAAAATGAAAAAAAGTCGCAATAATGAAATAACGCCAAAAAACGAAAAAATCACCAAAATAGAAAAGTGTCAAAACTAAAAAATGCGCCTAAATGAAAAAAAAATTCCAAAACGAAAAAAATGCCAGAAATCAAAAAAAATCGCCCTAAAAAATCGCCTACATGAAACAAATAGAGAAAATTAAAAAAATCACCATAATTAAACAAATCGACATAATAAAAAATAAGCGCCAAAACCCGAAAAGAATCACCAAAACGAGAAAGTGTAAAAACTAAAAAAATTGCCAAAATTAAAAAAAAAAACCCAAAACCCCAAAAAATCACCAAAACTAAAAAATCGGCAAAATTCAAAACAAAATCGCCAAAATTAAAAAAAAAACGCCAAGTTAAAAAAAAAAGTTAAAAACTAAAAAACGCCAAAAACCGAAAAAATCGCCAAAATGAGAAAAAAGTGCCAAGACTTAAGAAAATCGCCAAAACCAAAAAAACGCCAAAACTAAAAGACGCTCAAAACCGAAAAAAAAATCAAAAAGCAAAAAAAATTCCAAAACTATATTTTATATAGGCTAAAGTTCGTATTGAATTACATATCTAGTTTCCGTACGGAACACTTCGTGTGCGAGTCAAAAACGCACTTCACTGAATTTATTATATTTTATAGTTTCAAGTGATCGTTTGATGAGATTATAGGTATATTTTATTTACAAGTAAATATAGATTTTCGAATATGGAAGCCAAAGGTAAAAAAGTCAGTGTCTCGGAATGAAAAATAATTATAAAAATGCAGGAAGAAGGCAATAGCTACCCGAAAATTGGTAAAACTATTGGGAGAACTTATTTTTCCGTCCAACGCGATATATGTATGTAGTGCCAAAAATACAGTTATATTAGCTTCTACGTCCCAATTAGCACAAAAATATTATTTGAACAACTAGAACTCAAAATAGTTATGACAAAGTGTAATTCCCGTATTACTTCCAAAAATATTATCGAACTCATCCGTCAGTCATTTAATAATAAAAATTTGGCCGAGGAAGCACAGAAGTTGATCAATTACATGTAAAATAGACTAATTGAAGTATTAAAGCAGCGTGGATATCCAACAAAATATTAAATTAATGTTTCCTTTGAAAAAAAAACTGTTGCAATATTTATGTTCTTACAACATTAAATTCCGCTATATGAAAATTTTGTAATTACAGATTTTAAGAAAGATTTGTGTCAAAATAAATTTAATCTCAATTAAACGTTTACGTGTTATTTTAAAACAAATTGAAATATTATTAAAGTGAACGCAGACTTTATGGGCTATGTGTATACATATGTATGTAAGTATGTACATATCGATCATTTGCTTAAATAGTGTCACAACTAAAAAACTAGTTTCCCAGAACACGCGTTTAAAGTTTTGAATTTACATATACATAAATCAATGAAGACATGCAAAAATATTTTTCCCTCAGGTGGTGGTAGTACAAGCTATTTACATATGTATGTATGTATGTATGTATGTATGTATATAGAATTTTTACAAAAGATAAAATACGAAATGCCAAATTATTCTGCATAATTACATAATTCAAAAAACGCTTTTTGAGTTATGGCACTATTGAAGTAAATGAGCGATATATTTATAAATTTGAAAACTATCTCACTCCAGCTAAATAACAAAATGATTAAGATAGTTATTAGATACGAATGTTGACTATGATATAAATAAAAAAAAAATTAAGTACATATCGCACACTAAATCATAAACAATCACAACTCAAAACTATCAGCATGGTTTGGTTTTTTTTTTTCATAAAACCGTTCATTGAACGAATTTCCAATGCCTGGGAAAATTTATTTTGCAACACAGTTTTCCTGAACAATATAAAATATCGTTATGCCTGTTTTTATGTATGTTACATACTTGCGTCATTTTTACAGTATGAACAGTTTTTTTGCCACTGCTCAACATCCAGGATTTTTTGAAGTGTGACCGTTTATGATTTAGTGTGCGATAAGTACATTAAAGTGATTCGAAAAAAAAGTTGTGCCAGTCACCCCCTAGGATTAAAGATGATGTAAAAACCATTCCAAAAATATTTTATTTATTTTTTATACCGTATTATTTTTTTAGCATTTTGTTCACTGTGTTGCCATTTTTAGTCCAATCATTTGTATACCGGTGTTCATAGCTCTGTAAAGTAAAAAATTCCATTTTTTGAGTTGTGACGTTCTTTGAGTAAATGAACTTTACATTAGAGATGTTCGCCTTTCATACAAATAAAAAAATGTGCCAGTCATCCCCTTGAAATTATTTTATATTTATTTTTATTTTTTTTTTGTCACGTCTACAAATAAATGTCCTTTTAGTATTTTGTGCACTGTGTTGCCATTTTAAGTCCGATCATACCGTTTTGTATACGTCACGTCATATTCTAGTCATGGCTTTTGAAAACTCGGTTCGTACTCACCCTATGGTAAATATTTTTGAACGAAAGTCATGACTAGAATACGACGTGGTAGTAAAAAACTATTAAGGACAGAAATGTAGCCCTTACAGAGCCATGAACACCGGTATACAAAACGGTATGATCGGACTTAAAATGGCAACACAGTGCACAAAATACTAAAAGGGCAGTATTTGTAGACGTGACAAAAAAAATAAAAATAAATATAAAATACTTTCAAGGGGGTGACTGGCACATTTTTTTATTTGTATGAAAGGCGGACATCTCTAAGAAAAATTTTGTATGAAAATTTGTTTAAAAAAACCTTTTGAAAGCCTCAATAAGTTTTATATGTATATATATGTATAAGGCTGTAAAATATTAAAACCAGTGTATTGTATGATAATACTGGTTTTAAATTTTTAAAGTATACTTTATTTTTACTATGAATATGGGCAATTCCATACTGTCGTACGGGACAGTCGTACTCATTTAAAGTGGAAAAGAGATCAAAATAAAATACATTTTTGTTTTGATTATTAGCATAAGTTATGGCCCCTGATTAGCTCTATTGATGGTACTACATCCAATTATAATCAAGTACGAGACAATTTAATTTCATTTTTTTTAATTTTTCTCTCTACCGTTTTTTATTCATCTTGATTTAAATAATTGAATTATAGAATGCTTTTCCAAAAATAATTAGTTATTAAAGAAAATATTTTTTTAATACTTTTAAATTTCTCAGTAGCGATGTCGTAAGAGACAAATTTTGCACAGGCAATTCTTTTTATTTTTAAAATATTTTTTTTTATTTTAATTGCAATAAAAATGTCTGTTTGTAATCATTACTTCATGAACTTTTTTCAATCAGTTTCGATGTATTGATACCAAAGGGTGTTTTTCAATGTCGTACGGGACATTACATTAATGGAAATGCAAAGCAAAATTTTATAACAATTTTTCATCGCATTGAATCTTATGCATTACTTTCTAACTCATGATATCCCTACGGAGATCTAAGAGAGAAAAACTCAATCTATAACGATTAGCGCTAAGAATATTTTTCAAAACAAAAGTTGCTCTTCAAATTAAAAAAAAAATTTAAAAAAAAGTTTCACTTGCTTGACTTTGGACATGAATATCTCGAAAGGAGTAATGATTTTAATTTTTCATTGTTTTTCATTCAAAATTTGCACAAAAAATCCAAGAACTTTTAGTTTTTTTTGTATCGGTAGACCTTCTGAGAGAAATGCGCATATGCATAATTGATTTTTTTTTATAGGCCTTCAAGTGGAACACTTCATTGGCTAACATTTTTCACTTTCAAACCATTTTTTGCGTTATACGTATCTGTTGATAAGGTTTCTTCTATACTGTCCGAGATTAGAAACTCATACGAATCATTTCATCGATATCAGCAAATTTTAACTACTGATTAGCTGATAAAGTATCTTTAGTAAATAAAAGTACAAATAAACAAAATAAAATCAAATAATTGCAAATAAACATGAAAGGAACTTTTATGTCCACCAATTACAAAAACTAATACCCTGTTTCCACAAGTCAGGCAGGCGATTGGGCTAGAAAATTTTTATGGAAATTACTTAAAAAATTACTGCTTTTCATATAAATTTTCCACAGAGGTCGACCGTCCGTGTGGTGAAAACAGGTGGTTAAAGTTGAATTCACCCATTGTTTCGGAACAAATTGAGTGTTTTTTGCAAACAGATTCATCCATTTCGAACATTTTGTCTGGAAAATCAAACCTACCATATGAAACACGTGTGTAAACGATGCGTATTAATTTTACAAGTGGCAGCACAGCGGAAAATTTTAAAATTTTCTTTGTCATACATCTCGATACATATGTATGAATATGTTTTTTTTTTCCTTTATTTCTATTCTAATAAATACAAGTATACTCTGTGTCTTTATTATTCATATTACATGATAGGGCAGCTCAGGTCAACTTTGTTTGGCTGAAAAATTAAATTAGTTGGCATCTCAGTTCGATTTTGTTCGGACAAAAATTAAAATTAAACCAATGCAAGCAGAAAATGTTCCGAACAAAATTTGTTCTCTTCTACTCTCTCTCTCTCTCAAAAAGAGAAACGTCAAACTCCATATAAAAAAAATTTTGTCCGGACAAAAATTTTGTTCGGAAACAGTGGGTCAATCCAATATCAAATTTTTAACATATTTGCTCATTTACTTCAAGAACGTCATAGCTCAAAAAATTAAGTTTTTGGGTTAGTGATGCAGAATTCATCCTCACATCGCTCCCCATATTCCGGGCAATCATGATTAAAATTCCGCGTGAATTTTTCCCGGGGAACAATTCCAACTAAGAGCAAGTAATAGGGAAAACAAAAAATTGTAATTGGAAAAGGGAGAAATTTCACGCGAAATTTTATTCATGATTCCCCTGATTGTGTAAAAAATTCATATACATAAATATATTGTTTACTCAACTCTTGCGAGAAAGAGTAAATTTTATTTTTCCATAATGGAAATGTGTGTAAATTGAAAACTTCAAACAGCTGTTTTCTGGCAAACCAGTTTTTTTGAGTTATGACGTTGTTTAAGTAAATGAGCGATATGTATTTATTTAAATTTATTTCTTATTTTTCCTAATATGAGGTATGCTCATAGTTTTTAGAGTTGTGTGCAACAGCTCCCTTTCACTTAAGTGAGCTGTTTTGATCGTCATTCAATAGTAAAAATTTAATGAAAATTTATTTTTAGCCATTTATTTAAATTTCTTTTCGGATTTATGCATTTATTTATTTAATTTTTTTAGAAAAATCTTCGTATTCGTATTCGTCTATATAAAAATTACCGAATATTCGGCAATTCGAATACGAATATTCGTGCATCACTAGTATGTATGTTACGATCTGTTACTTTGTCGAGGGGGGGTCAAAAATCGGAGAAAACAGCGTTACGTAATATATGGCCATCCCCTACATATCGCTGGCTTAACATAAAAAGGCTCTAACTACATTTTTCTTTAGAAATTGAGATTTTAATGCAGTAATGTACAATAAGTAAAAATACATTGGTTACAAAGAAAAAAAATTACATACATATATCGTTTTTAGGGTTCCTTACACTAAAAGTGAAAAGGAATCCTATTGCTTTCGCTACGCTGTACGTCTGTCCGTAATAGCTACGGACCTGAAATTTGGACAGAGTATGTAGAACTTTGGCCGCTACAACAGCAAATAAAAATTTTAAAATCCAACGTAATATACCTACATATGTATTAGTGATGTAACGAACGTCAACTTTTTGATATTCGCGAATACGAATACGAATATTTCAAACGATATTCGCGAATACGAATACGAATATTTGAAACGATATTCGCGAATACGAATACGAATATTATATGCAATATGAAATATTAAAAACTGTTATGAAAAAGTACTTCACACTCTTGTTGGCGCACTTTAAAGTTACCTTTTACCCAAAATTTTAATGATCGCCATTGAATAATATTTCAAAATGATACAAAGCACAAATTTCTATAAAAAATTAATGTATTTGTACAAACTAAAATTTGTATTCATTTATTTAAATTTCCTTTAGGATTTATGCATTTATTTATTTAGGGCCAATTTCACCAACTTATTTAAATATCAATTCATATTTAAAATTAATTTTTTCATACAAAAATTAATGAAAATCGACATTTATGTATATATGAATTGATATTTAAATAGATGGCCGAATATTCGACTAACATGTATATAGACTTCAACAATTAACACGAAAATGTAAAAAATATAAACTAAAGGGTGTTCAATCAGTTAATGTTATGTCAGTTATGTAATTTTGACAACTTGCTGTATCTTGGAAACCATAACAGGCACTCTTGAAAAAAACGCTAAAACTAAAAAATTCCTAATATATAAAATCGCCAAACCGAAAAAAGTCGCCAAAAACGGGGAAAAAATCTCCAAAACGAAAAAAATAAGCCAGACTAAAAATCTCTAAAACTAAAATAAATCGCCAAAAACCGAAAAATCCCAAAATGAAAGAAAAACCTAAAACCAGAAAAATCGCCTAAACCAAAATAGCCCCAAACATAAAAAAATTTCTAAAACTAAAATAAAAGTCCGAAACCGAAAAAATCGCCAAAAATTAAAAAACGCCAAAAACCGAAAAAACCCTAAAAGCAAAAAAAAACCGCGAAACCTAGAAAAATCGCTAAAGTATTAATATAGTATTATATACATACATACATACATACATATGTAGTGTCCGTACGGAACCTTTCGTATGCGAGTCACAGTCTCACTTTACTGAATTTATTCCAATTTATCACAAGAAAAATCTCTAAGTCCCTATAAAAGGTACAGTTTAACCATTTCTGTCAAATTGTTTAATCACATGTATTAAAAAAAATCGACTAGCTGTTTGACAATAATTAATGTGAGCTATTTTTTTTAATATCATCGTGTTAATAATTTGATTTTTTTGTTGTCTCCCTTGTAAAATTTAAAAATATGGATGGATAGCCTTTGCATGTTAAGTCAGCGATATATTTTGAAATATTTATTACACCCAAAAAAAAACTTTCATTCATATCGTTTCAGTTTAATAACCACTGAATGGGCTGGTAGTACCATAGAACTAAATTCGGATCCTCGAAGAAATGGTAATATTTAATTCAAAGAAAACTAAAAAATTAATAAAATCTAATATAAGTATTTATATGTTTTGTAACCAGAAGTTGACACTCTCTACTATCGCCGCAAGCCATATCGTGTAATAGAAAAGAATGGCCGGGAAAATGTTACATTTAAGAAAATTCCGGAAAAGTCTTATCGCTACATAAGGGACTTTGTAACAACATTGGTAAGATGGATCTTACCTAAACGATTCTTAACATACCCTAATAATACACCAACCACTGTAAATAACACACAAATTCCATTAAATTGTGATGAAAGAAAATTACAACAACGAGACAGCAAAATTTTACAAGAAGATCCTAAAAATTGTGATGATAATAGAGATGTTGATATAAAGAATAGTAAAAATAAACATGCAACATTTATTTTGTACGATTAGATACATAGATAGATAGATACATACATGTACATTATTAACACTTATTAACAATTTATTAATATTGCATATGTTAACGATTATTATTATTATTTTTTTAATAAACCAATAAAAGTCTTTTTGCCATACAATTAATACACTAATTAAAATCATTTTCATGTGTTCATAATCAGTAAGAAATAACATCGATTACCAACTTGAGTATTTTGAATATTTCTTTCATAGATTGAATTAGATTGGAAATATATGTTGACTATGTTTGTTGGTAGTTATTTTCTAAGCTGGACCTTTTTCGCCATACTGTGCTATATGGTAGCCTTTTCCCATGGCGATCTAATGTTCGACGAAGTTACGGGTGAGCGCTTGGGTGAAGGCAAGGAACCTTGCATCGTTGGCGTCTATGACTTTACATCGATGTTCATTTATTCCATTGAAACTCAGACAACAATTGGCTTTGGTGAAAAATATCCCAGTGAAGAGTGTCCCGAAACAATGTTTTTGTTTATAGTACAAATTATAGTTTCGATTGCCATAGAGGGTGGCATGATAAGTATTATTTATGCTAAAACTGCTAGGCCAGCTAAGCAATTAACAAAACTGAAATTTAGCGATAAAGCTGTGGTATGTTGTGGCTTTGGTAAAATAATATTACTATACTATTGTTAATTTCTTATAGATATGTCATCGTGATGGTAAATTATGTTTGTTATTTCGCGTTTGCGATCCGCGAGAGCAACAAACTATTGAGTCCAAAATTCGGGTCTATATAATTATAGATAAGCCGTAAGTTAATATACTAATATAATGAATGATTAATTTATGCCACTTTAATTAATTATTCTTGTTCTCCAGCACCAAAGAAGGTGAATTGATAA
Organism: Tachina fera; assembly: GCA_905220375.1. NCBI lineage: Eukaryota > Metazoa > Arthropoda > Insecta > Diptera > Tachinidae > Tachina > Tachina fera. The sequence goes on along the minus strand of LR999965.1, from coordinate 38,612,754 downwards.
AAATTCATACAGAATTGAAATTGGAAAATAATGGCCAACAAATCATTATATGGCCGGAAATAGTGTGTCATGTTATCGATGATACCTCACCACTGTCACATTTTAAATGCGCCAAAGATGTAACTAACGCTCAGTTTGAATTGTATGTCAGTATTGTTGGCGTTTCTGCGGCCACAGCTCAAGTTACTGAAGCCAGAACTTCTTACGTGCCTAGAGAGATATTTTGGGGTCAACGATTTATAAATGTCATTAAATATGATAGTTCCAATGAACGTTATATTGTTGATTATGGCAATTTTAATACTACAATATCGGTTAGTTTTTTAATAATTGATTGAAGATTTATGTATATGTAAATTTAATTTAATTTCTTTTTTCAAAGGTTGATATGAACCATCATTTTAATAACATGGAAGAAATAAACAATGAAGAGAAATGTGATAATTATTAACTAGACGTACATACTAATAATTATAATCCATAAATATTTAATTCAATAAAACAAATATTGTAATGAGGCCATTCATGAATAAAATTCCGCGTGAATTTTTTCCCGGGGAACAATTCCAACTAATATGTAGTAAGGAATATTGAAAACAAAAAATTCTAATTAGACAAGGGAGAAATTTCACGCGGAATTTTATTCATGATTGCCCTGAATATTCTCAATATAGTAAAAGTAAATAAAATGTTTTCCGATTATAAAATGAAATGAAATGAATGTACGAAAAAAATTATAACTGTTTGATACGGAATGTACCAAAAAACACGAATATACCATTATACGAAAATACAATTAAATAAAGTCAATCTAAGCTAACTAATCTAAGCTTTTGGAATTATCTAAAATTGGGGAAAATTATTCCGATTATATGAATATAAAATAATATTATTAATATAATATTAAAGCGGCGTATGCCCAGGATCAAGGCCGGAATGAAGCACAATTTAAAAATACATAGCTTCAGTCATATTCGGAATTTTTTCAATATTTCTTATTACTTAGCAGTTGCGACCAGAGAATGACGCATTCGCCATCGTACACATACATTTGTGTGTGTGTGAGGCTGTTTGTAAACATGCTTGATATGTGTGGGTGAATAAATAGATAAATCACAGAAAAAAGTATTCACCAATTAATATTTTCAATTAAGAATTTAATTGTATTAATTATACTTTTAATTGTATTAATTAATTTGAGTGGAAAAACTTAATTGATATTATCAAATTGTTTAAATGTGAAAATTTAATTAATTTTTTAATTGATACTACAAATATTTTAATTAATATTACAAAATCATTCATATTACTTTTTTGTGTGATAGTATATACGCATGTGCAGCCGATTAATAGTCAGAGTATTATGATACTCATGTGTGTGTGTTTGTGCAGCACACAACATAGCTGTTGGATGTTTATAATTCTATTTATTGCGTTTAAAATTAATGCGTCTGTTTGCACATGAGCGAGTTTTTAGGACTATAAAATTTTGACAACTTGCTGTATCTTGGAAACCGTAAAAGACAAACTCTTGAAATTTTCTAAAACGGTAAAACTAAAAAATCCCAAAATTATAAAATCGTCTATCCGAAAAAATCACCAAAATTAAAAAAAATTAAGTTTAAAATTTTTTAAATAAAAATAAATAATAAAAATAATAAATAAATAATAATGGTAAAGTAAGAAAATAAAAAACATGTTTATTGGGTTCTCGTTTCAACTTTGTTATTTGTTGTTGAGCTTCTCATTTGTTTAAATGAAAATTTATAACATAATAACTCTAGTTGTTCTAAAGCCGCGTTCAGACTATTATACTTTGTATTTATACATGTCTAAAATTCAGATAATACGTGCAAGTGTGATAGTCTGAACGCAAAATGTCATCAAAGTGGCAAATAATACGATAAAAATTTTGACATCCCATAAGACTTTTTCGTTTTTAGAAAATTTCCCATGATACAATTATACTAGGCTGTGTCTCCAATTACACATTGAAGAAAATTACACTACACATCTTTTGTGTAGGTTAAAATTATAACAATAATAAATAAAAATAGAACCCAAAGTAGAATTACACACAGATTACACAAGAATTCAATTACATCGCCTACACATGTGAGTAGAAATTACACACTGTCTAACTACACCTATACTGGCAACACTGAATAACTATAATCATGCAGGAATGCCGCGTCTGCAATTGTACTTTAGTTACCCTGTAATTGTTATTTTTATAAACAAAAGACAGTTGTTTCCGACAATTTGGGGTTTGCTTATACCAACAAAATACATGTGTTTTTTGGTGTTGTAATTTTGTTGTAGTTCTGCATGTACCTAGTATAATTGTATCATGAAATTTCCTAAACGATACTACTTTTCATTATATCAGGGTTGCATTTTCACACAAACCAAATTTCCAAGTCGGCTGTTTCGCCGCCGATACCGTGTCGTCATTGATGTTATGTTTTGTCATATGTACATATATCGGCTCAAAATTTTGAATAAGTGAATCGTTTGGGAGTATATTTCGTTGAAGTAATTTTTTAACGTTTTTGTAATATATATTCTTAAATTTTTTCTGTTATTTACATAGACTATTTTTAACTTCTGAATTTTTACAACTGCCGGCACGTTTCCGCCTACATGAAACCGCTTTGCGCCGCCAGTCAAAGAATAGCACAGACATTTTAATTGAATAGCTGTTTTGTTTTCTGCTTGTATTACACATGTACAGTGTGATGAAAGTATTAATACTTGTATAATAGCCTGAACGGGGCTTAATGAATACAGTATTTATCGGATATAAGAAACTTAAAAAATCCACGAAAAAAGTTTCTTATAAGCGTTTCTTTCTTATATACAATTATTTTATATAAGAAACTTATTTCTTATATAAGTAGCTATGGCCATAAGACATTTGTTTCTTATATGAATATACGGGCTATTGGCAATGTATTTCTTTTTTTGTTTACATCCATCTTTAACAGAAACAAATAAATGGAAGATTTTTGGAGTTAATGATTCATTTGTTTACGAGGCAAAAAACACAAAGCGAGGCAAAAAACACAAAGCTAAAAGTAAAAAAAACTTTGTTCTTGTTGTAAAACTGTCAGAAAACAGAGTTGTCCATGCAAACTACATAAATTCTGTGTTGCCGTTGGAAGTTTCTTATATAAATTCTTTTTCTATACATTTGGTGTTTAAGAAAAATGTTCTTTTATCAGTTTTTTTCTTATAAGCGTTTTTCTTATATGAAACCTTTTTTGTTAGAAAAATCACTAAAAAGACATGGTGTTTTTGAAAATGTTTCTTATAAGCGTTTTGTTCTTATATGAGATGTCCTTATATCCGATAAATACTGTACTACCAAAACAAAAATACGCAACAAAATGCTAAACGACTTTTTTGAAGCACTTCTTAGAATAAACACACACTTTAAAAATAATTCCATTTTTAATTTTGTCAACGCTCTAATAATCCCAAATTGTTATTTTACTTATTAAGTAAAATATTTTTTATTAAAAATACATTGAAATTGATTATTGAGGGGTTTAGCTGTATCCTATGCGCATTTCACTGTTGCTAATGCAGATCATCAGGGAACCTTTATCCAAAGTTTCTTAGAACAACTAGAGTTATGTTATGAACTTTCATTTAAACAAATGAGAAGCTCAGCAAGAAATAATTTTCTTACATTACCATTACTAAATTGGCTGACTTTTTTTCAGCTTTAAATTGTAGTCCGTAAAATGTATGTATTTTTAATAAAAAATATTTTACTTGATAATCGCCCAAATTTTAGTTAGTGGTAGTTGCCGTGGAGAAATTTTCTCAAATTTATGTGAATAATTTTCATTGTATTTGTAATCCTGATATTACCTGGAAATGAATTTGCCTTGGGCCTAAAGATTTCTTTATAAAAATATATGGTAAATTTTAATTGAAACTTTATTTAGAAATTTTATTTAATTTTAACTAGCAAGTGGCGGAAAACAAAAATCTTTAAAAGAATTAAACAAATTTAGGGAAACTTTTTTTTAACATAAAAATTAAATAAAAACAGTAATAGAGAAACTTTATTACATCACTTTTTTATTAATTGTTGCAATTGATTTTTCAACAATTCATTTTCTTCCTTCAGTCTTAAAAATTCATTAACAAACGGATCCGTTTGCAATAAAACACCCAAACAGTCACGTATCTCTTCCGTTTGTTCGGAACGTTGGCTCCATAAATTAAAGGTCTGTGTAAATATTTGCCATTTATTATTTTCCATTGAAAATTTCATTTCCGATTCCAAATGATCCAGACGTTGTAACATTTCGGTACGTAATTCGGAAATAGCTTGTTGAAAGGCACTGGAGCAGTCTACTTTTAGTTGGGATACGGATTTTTTTGTTGCCGTAGATGTCGCGTGTGGTTCAGAAAGTTGTTTTGAGTTGGCCAATATGCCTTCCATAGAAGTTCTTTCATATTGTGGGGTGCTCTTAAAATCAGACGGCAGGGATTTTAATCTTTTTGAGGTAAAATCTGCTGACATAAAACCCAACTCTACACTGGGATTCTCTTTATCACTTTCGGATGTATGATTGTAACTTGAATTTTCCGTGACTTCTTGTAAAACTTTTTCCTCTTCAACAATTTGTGTCAGTTTGCTTGCTAAAGGTGAATGAGCTGATATAGTGTTACGACTTTTTAGAGGACATTTTAGTGCATCCGATAAATTTGTTTTATCAAACGAATCATTTTGTGTGGCCGAAGTATTAATACCCACAGTGCCAACGCCAACAAAAGACCTGCGATTTTCATCCGGCAGCGGTTTTCTGGAAAGTACATCCCAATCAAAGCTATCTCTTCGAGGAGCAAATCGTGGTGATATTTTCTCTTGGCCACGATTCGCTTGAAAATCTAGAAAGTCACAAAATGAATCACGATGTACACGACTATTTGTATCTGTCAATACATTGGAAGCTACAGATTTGCGCACATCTGTGCTGCCCCCACCAGCTTGCAGACTTATCAAGGAATTTTCTGCACCGACACCTGAACTTGAAAAGCTTGTACTACTTTCAGCAGCTGCAGGAGCGAAAGCTACTCTGGTTACTCCACAATCATGAATTTTTTTCGAAGCCAAAAACATTTTGGTATTACGCATATCATAAGTAGTTAGTTCTCCCTTCAGATTCCCAACACAAAAATAAGTACCACATTCGCTGGCTGCCACTGTTGACAAAGGATGACAGTAAATCAATTGCGTGGGTTTTACTTTTCGCCTTGTATCAAATATATTAATTATACAATCGTAGCCTACACTTATCAATGTGTCGGGATTAGCAGGAGATATACACAAATCACGACATTGTGCTGCATGAGCGTCTGTGGCATGAAATACTTTACGTTTAGAGTGGAAGTCATATATGGTGACAGCCCCTTTATAGGATGCTATCGACAAATGAAAACGTTTGGTAGGATGACAACGAGCCAGAGTTGAACTGTAAAGTTAGAACGTATAAAATGGTATCAAGTAGTGTAACAATTCTCTTATAAATGTGTATTAATTTTGCATGCCGAAAGCTCTAGTTTTGGTACCGCTTCTCAATCATTGATGATAATTTCTCTTTTACATGACAAATTTTTGCTTTTTAACATAACTATCTATATATATTTATGTATGTATGTACTAGGTATACTATATAACAATGCAATTATATTTAAAATGCCCAAATTATGAGATATTTGCGCTAGGTTAACAGGTTGAGACGGTGTTCGGCTTAGAGGTTATTTTTTTAACTCTGTGTTCCAAATGGAGCAAAATATGGCAAAAAGAAAACGACCTATGTACATATATCTTCGTATAAGAGTTTCCAATATTTACTCCTACTTTTTAATGGTCTCCCCACAAGTATGATAAATCTTAATAAAAACGTTTAACCTCGATGGAAAATATCACAAGGAAAGGACTCTTCAAGTCCTGTTCGCACTTATGATATAATTACCATGAAACGAGAGCTGTTCTTTAGCCCACATATCCTTGAAACTCTTTTGGGTGGTTAACCTATTATTTGCGTACTTTGTTGCTGCTTATACATAACATACTCGACTTTAAAAATAAGAAATTATATCTAATGTTACAAACAAAGTTTAACGTACTTGCCATCAATGTTGAAAGAATCTACTTTTGTTATTGTTCTTTGCCCATAAATATTTATAGATCCATTTTCAAACACGGAAGCTATGTACTCATCCGAGGAATTATAATCCAAATATAAAACGGAATTGCGATTAGAATCTGTAGCCAATAGAAAATCAGATTAATAAATTATTCTTTCTGGTAAAACCAAAAACTTCACCTGCATTAAACTTGTGAATAAATTCTGACTTTTTATAGTTGTATAATTTAACCTGACCGTTGGCTAAGCCAACTGCCATCTCTTCCAATGACTGCTTCGCACAGGCCACACAATACACATTATCTACGGTAAGTCTACGAACGCGCTGTATATCAGCTTCTGCAAATTAGAAACTTTCAATAATAAAATAGTTTAGGGACATTTTTCATACTCTGTGACTTTTCTTTGATACGCATTATCTCCAGTCCAGATTTTTTATTCACTTCCACAAATATGCGCTGTTGTGCATAAAACTGAAAATCTGTATTTTCACCATTTGAATGTTGATATATAGATTTTGTTTCTAAATCATTGAAATCTGTTAAGACAGTTGTCTTAGCACTTGATATTAAATACATTTTTTAATGCAAACAATAATAATTCAAAGCAAATTTCCGAAAAGTAAAAGGCGCTTCTTCAGTTGGGAAAAAATGACAGTTGTTTAAATTTTTCAGCACAAAAGTACCAAGGAATATGTAAATACGCCTTGGTACCAAAAATTAAACTACATGATTGTATTTTGCCACAAAGAAGTGCTGGTAAACGAAAATCTTGCTATAAGCATGATTCGTTCCATGATAAATATAATTTTTATTAAAGATCATTAAATATAAATATATGAAACCAAATTTAGAAGTTTTTCAGAAGAGACACCTAAATTTAAATAGCTTAACAAAATTATGTTGTGTAGATACTAGTTAAGTCGTATACTATACTAGTAGAATACTACAGCCGTATCCAAAAAAAATTATTTGAGCTTGAAGTCTACCTTAAAACAAAATTTTCATAGATATTTTGACAAAAGAACACTTGAAGTTCAATTTAATTTATTATTGTATTAGAAGTTTGTAGAATTTTCTTGCAATATGTTAGACATCTCAGACCTTTACATACGTGACTACTATTTGCAATATAAAGAAAAGAGACAGAACAAATTTTGTAAATATTCCCTCTCTCTTGTACTACCGCAACATACCTAGATATACCCAAGGCACATCAATCAGGTAACCGTATTACTACAACAAATATTACAACAGCAATAACCACATGTACTTTGTTGGTATAAATTTCTTTCTTTTCAAAACAGGGTAGCATCGTCAGATTGTATGTGTCTTATTTGAAATGTCAAACACCATACAAAACTGAATATTCGTTAGGTGTTTATGGATACCCAAATAAAAGCACGTTTTTAGGCTTATACCATGATACAATAATATAGAGGTAAAACCACATTTGATGTCGAATAGTGGCTTCGGTGAATAAAGATTTTTTTGCATATCTCTCCTTAAGCCTTTGATGTTGAAAATCTTTAAACAAAATATCCGTAACACAGAATATGAATCTCTGATCCGTAAGGCGACTAAATAATAAAAAATATTAATAATTTTAAAATCTTCCGAGAGATTTAGAGAATATGTGATATCTTCTAAACGGCTTAAGTGATTTTCTTAAAACATAGCTAGGAACCCTCTTGATATAGTCACGTCTCAAACATATAAAACTAAATCAAAATCGGTCCAGCCGTTTGGTCTGTACGCGGACACGGAGACACACACAGATACATAGAGACACACTACAAACTTATAACAGCCCCTCTTTTGGTCGGGGGTTAAAAAAACCATTCAATCTGTGAAGCCATTATTCGAAATATTTGATTGTATTTTAGTTTCCATAGACATTATTTAAATGTACATAAATATGTAAATATATATGCAAATATTTGCATGCCAGCATAACTATGAGCAGAGATTTTCTTGTATTCCACCCTTTCAATAATATTGACATCACGATAACCGTTCTGTAACTCCAGCGTCGAGAAAGTTTTCGATGGAATTGTGTGAAATGAAACAAAAATGCCATAAATTGAAACAAACAGATGTTTTTCTCACTAAACTGCGTCTGTAATTTTTTTGGCGAGTAAAAGCTGTCACGTAAGGAAATTACTCGGCAATTTACAGAAAGAGTGTATCTGTAAAATTTTCGTGAGAAAAGTTCTCGCTTTGAACTGTCATAAGCTTGTGAAATTAAACTGGCCCGGTTTCGCGAAGTTTCTTTCTTCGCAGAACATAGTAGTGCAGTTATTGCACACGATATGTAAAAACACACATGCAGCCATAACGTCACCATATTTTTCAGTAGTAATGTCACCATGCCGTAACATTTTTATAGAATTGCTGCTGCACACCATATAGCCAATGTAGCTTCATGATGTCGTAAAAATATCATGCACATTTGGCTTTCACATGCCGTGCAGAGTAGCAAGCCGAGCAAAAAATTTCGGCGGCGGCTGAAAGACAAATATTTTCGGCGGCGGCGGCTGAACGGCTTAACGCCGATTTGTTTAAGCATTTGAAAAAAAAATTTAACCCAGTCTGTTTTTAAAAAAATACGTGAATTATTGAATCACCACATTGGAACATTATATATTTTGCAATAGTTTGAATATTGCAGTAATTGATATCCTAAAAAATAGCTTCGTAATTTTTTTGTTAATTCATAGAAACATATTCTAGATTATCAGGGCAATTATGAATAAAATTTCGCGAGAAATTTCTCATTTTTCAGATTAGAATTACTTTCCCTATTACTTGCTATTAGTTGGAATATTTCCCCTGGAAAAATTTCTCGCGGAATTTTATTCATGATTGCCTTCTACATAAATTTTATTTAAGTTTTCGGATTGAATTAAAAATTAATTACTTTATTCGAACACTGCTACGGATCAACAAACAAAAAGCTTTGAACAATTAATTATCAAAAAGTCGCCTGACTGCTTAAACAAAAAAGTCAATGTAAACGTCCATGTATTTAAAAACGGACTCCAAAAGAGAACGTAAGTGTTGTCGCAGCTACGTTACCATTCACATAAACATTTTCTTTTTATCTGGAAGCAAAAACAACTATCTTTCCGGGACGCTCGCTATACGAAATTTAAAAAATTATAAAAAATAAAAGACAAAATAACGGCTGAGTATAAGCCGCCGATAAGCCGAGTGGTTCGGCGGCGGCTCGGCTTGTCTAAAAAAAAACGGCTGACTGGCTAGCCGCCAGCCGCGCCGGTACGGCTTGCTACTCTGATGCCGTGTAATGCAGCCCGGCCCTTATTGTTTACATAACTTAAATATACCAAAATATGAAATACCGAAGTATATTTTTTTGACATAGTCTTTATTTAATTTGAAATTTTTGCTTGTTTTTATGGCTAAGCAATTGTCTATATGCATTTCGTTCCCGCTTTTAGAACTCGTCAGCAGACTTCAACCCAAAAAATTTTTTAATTTAGCTAGCACGAGTTTCAAAAGCGGGAACGAATTCACATAGGCAATTGCTTAACCATAAAAACAAACCAAATTTTCAAATATACCAAAATATTTTATAATCTAAAATATATTTAAATAAAAAGCAACAACAAACTAGGAGAACACATTTTCAGTATTCCTTATGTTCTATAATTGAATACAACTAATTTAATTTTTCTTAGGATCTGTGCTTTCGTTAGCATCAGCTTCTTTAAGTAACAACGATTCAATGCCAACTTTTTTAAGTTCTTCAATTAAATCGCCGCTTTGATGCATTTGCAGTAAAATATCACAACCACCAATAAATTCGCCATTGATGAATACCTGGGGTATAGTAGGCCATTCCGTAAAATCTTTTATATCTTTAAATAAAGAAGAAAAATATAACATTGCAGGTTGCTGGTCATGTTTCTTTACTCACTTTGTCGTAATTCATCGCTTTGCAACACGTCGTGAGCATCGTATTGTACGCCATGCATACGCAGAATTTGTACTACAGCATTACTGAAGCCACAGCGAGGAGCTTCGGGATTACCCTTCATAAATACAACCACTTTGTTGGTTTTAACAAGTTGTTTAAGGATGTCTTTGCTATAAATTTGTGGTGCACCACCCTCAGCCGAAAATGGCCTGAAGCCGTATGTCAACAAGCCTACTGAACGATAACGACTTGGTTTTATAATTTGTTTTATTAGGCTGGCCATATTTGATCGCTGTTTAATTTATTTTCCTTCAAATAATTGTCGATTTCTTTCAAATTTTGAACACAAGAATTTCAACACGTAACTTGCTTTTTTTCTATGACAATTTTAACAAAAAAATATCAAAATAGAGGAATAATAATCACAGGGATGATAAACATGGAGTAGAAAAATTTCTTAGGGCTTTCAGCTTTGACTAAGTATGGAATACCAGATATGGGAATCGTTCCGATTAAAGATAATAAACACAAGAAATGCAATTGCATTAGAGGTATTAATACCTGTTTTATAGTCGCAAACAGCTCTAAATATTGAAAAATTTGGAAGATCATCTTTTTACACTGAATACACACTCAATTACACAGATATCTCAATTATATAGATGTAAATGACTGGAAAAGCTTTCCCCGAAATTGTTTTATAATTCGGAGGTCTGGCTCAAGGCATATCAAACGTATTAAATGTGCCTTGGTCTGGCTTCACTTTCTTAACTACGTCGTAAGGCAACACTGCCAAAAATACTTTTTTCGTCGTGGAATGTCAAAAACTATCAGAAAAACACGAAAAAAATAAATGAAAAATTTCTATAATACAAAATATTTGAAAAATTTTGTGTATTATTTAAAGAGTACTAAATGCATACATTATTTTTAAAATATTATTAAAAATAATAACATTTGGTACGATTTGAGGAATATTGTGAGTGTTGTGTATATTTAATTTATGTTCGTAACGACGAAAGCAAGTTGAGGAAACAAAAAAGTAAATATTGCAGCAAGAAAACCAATATTAGAGGAAAGAAAAGTTGAAAAAAAATCGTGTAGAAGATAAAACACCCATTTGTAAAAGATTCTAGTATTAAAAACTGCAACAAGAGTTGTGTTATTTACAAAGAGTGTGCAGCAATGAATCGTACTGATGGTTTAGTAAGACGTGCAGTGCGTCCTAGAGAAAATGGTGCCGAAGGTGGTGGCAGTGCGTCTGGTAATGCTAATACACCCGAAGACAATTCCGATATATTGGATAACAAAGATCAGGAAGATAATATTGATGATGGCGACTCCAAAGAGACACGTCTAACATTGATGGAAGAGGTGTTACTGTTGGGATTAAAAGATAAAGAGGTTAGTTACAATTCCACACCATCTTAAAGTTTAGCGTCTTTGTCGCAAATTGTTGGTGTAATAGTTTAAACTTTAACCGTGTCAAAACATCGAGTTCTACTTTTTTTATTATTCTTTTTGCAAGGCTATCTACCACACTGTGCTGTAAGTTTTTGTATCATTCAGAGCCCAGCTATTGTCTTCATCATCCATATCACTGTTTATAAGATTTTTTATTCTTGATTGATTCTTGATTCCCCTTGTTAACTTGAGCAGTAATTGAGTTTCTTTATTATATTAACAAGTGCACAAAATATGCCTATGTGTATAAATATGTACAAAAGAAGTCTGTTTTGATGACGTTGTTATATTATTGTTGTTTTTCTTCTTTATCTAAATTCTATTATAAATCCCATCTATGTCACCATTTTCCATTCACATCTTATGAGTTTGTCACCAAAATTGAGGTAATTCTTTTTTATATTAATTTTGTTGATTTAATAATGAATAATTCAGTACATTTAAGGCATTTCTGTTAATGCATTTACCTTGACTAATAAGGAACTGTCTTATATGCACTATGTACTACGAACGACAAAAATCTCCATATAAAATTAACAACAAAAAAATTTCCATACAAAAAACCAAACCAAATTTAAGTGTTTTTGTTGTTGTTTTCAATAAAAATATAATAGACAGACGAGAATTTATACTTGTCTTCTATAAACTGGCAGTTAAATTTAATTAAAAGTTGAATTTCTTTCGGTAGTTTAAAAAGTTGTGCATTGATAAAAGTTTAATTTAACTTACCAGGTAGGACAAACTTGAAAACGAATCTGGTTTAGTAAAACTGCTCCAAATAATCTTAAATGATAGAAAATTTAATTTTAAGACAAAACTGTTATGTAAAAAATCGGCAGAAAGGCATATTTACGGAGTTGTGGACCCGTGTTTGAATGTCGCTTTTTATTTTTTGTGTTGGATAATTTTTTGTGGGTTTCATATGAAAGCTTTTTTATACCCTCATACCCCACCTTCTTTAAAAGTAATTCATAAAATATGTTCTGTATAAATTTTCTAACCGTAAGAAATACTTTCGAGACTCAAAAAAAATCTACAAAAACATTGAAATGTAACAAGTATTTATACAATTTAAATATCCTAAAAGATCATCCGAAATGTAAAATCATAAAAGAAACCTAAAGATGATTTGAAAATACCTGTCGCTTGATACCCATTTTGATATAGTTCGCCGAATTTTTTTTTCGTCCTCTGTTGGCCGCCATATTGAATTTTGAAAACTGACATATGTATGTATCTTTAGTGAATCTCCCGGGATTAAGACAAATCGATTGACGTAAAAATCATCAAAATCGGTCAAAGCGTTCGGTTTAGCGCCGCAAATTAACACACATTCATACATACTCGTACATGCTAAAGTCCTGCACAAGACCACTTACAATAAGTTTTAAGACATGAGGGATTTTTCAAATGCTTTACTACAGCGAAATCTTCTAAAACAAACGCTTTATACTCGACAGTTTGTCTTGAAGCAGTTCCTTTAAAGTGTCTTTTAAAACTGCTCGTTTGTTTACACACAGACAATTTATTGTTCAATTTTTGTATTGTTTTAATGCAGCGAAGTCTTCGCGACATCACTTGTTAACACTCATATACATGAACATCAATACAAATATCGTGCTTCGCTTATTAAACGACAGCATTTATTATTGGTTTAGTTTAGAATAGAGAATACATATAAAAATAAAACGTATTTACATTTCAAGACTGTTTACGCAGGCCTCTAATACATCCATATGTACATACTAGAGGTGAGCATAAGATGTTTGCTTGCTTACATAGTGTCCACACCTGATGATTTTTTATCATACCTTGTGATATGACGCCGGCAGAGAAACTCTAATTTTTTCATTAATATCAACACAAAGGGGTAGACGTTGATGATTTTATATTATGATGAATCAAACAAATATATGAAAAATAGTTGCAAAAAAAAACTAATTTGCGTGTTGTTTAATTTTTTTGGTCATAATTAATTGTTGTGTTGCCTTTTTTAAACGAAAATTGTTTAATAAATAAATTTTAAATGCACAGTAACACATGAAATGACATTTGATATCAAGATGATTTCATCAGGCCGTGAGCTCTGATGATTATATCATAACGCTGACATAATATTAATAAATTGAGTCTATACGTGATGATTTTTCATCATGATATCAATTTGACATTCATCATGATATAAATTCATCAGGTGTAGACACTATGTTAATCTTCATGGTCTACAGCAGTGATGCCAGCCCAAAATCTTTCTTAGGAGCTTCCAACAAATCCTACTTTAAAAAGAGGTAGATCTACAACACTTATTTTTAGGGTATTTTAAACATTTTAGAAAAATTTTATTTTAACTTAATTAACCTTTCGTATCGATAAGAAATATCGATACTCGATTTTATGACAATCTTAATTGCGGGTGGTTAATATTCAAAATTTGAATATAAAAATCAACTAAAAAAATGTAAGAATTCAATTATGTCATTTATTATTATGTCGTTATTTATGTCACAAACTGGCGCAGTGAAGGAAATATTTGGGCTTGTAGCAGGCTTTAAATAGTGAAGTCTACACAGCGTTGTTTAGATGCATTGCTAAAATATATTTCAGTTGAATTTCTAGATTGGATTAGATAAAATAAACTCGGGTAACTATACTTTAGCATTATTATTGCAAAATTAAAAAAGAGGTAGATTTTTCTTGAAAAGTAGTAGAGTTGAGTGAGATACCCAAAAGAGGTAGATCTATCACAAAAGTGGTAGAGTTGGCATCGCTGGTGTACAGTATGGAATTGTTCTCTCTTTTTACTGCTCTTAAATTTTATGAGAACACTAAAACTGGTATTCTCTTTTAGCAAAAGTATGCAACAGCATTTGTTTATCTGCCAAGCAAGGGTATTAGTTATTGTAGTGTCGAAGCATATTGCACACTAGTGAAAATTGTAAAATGGGCACACAAGTGTAAAAATATGTGTATGTATAAAAGAAAAAACAAATAACGTATATTATTTGAGCGTGTTAGTTCGCATGCGATAGTTTTCTAAATTTTATAATTTATTAATTTAAGACTAAAAAATTAAGAAAATAAATAATAAAATAAAAAATGGATATAATTGTTAAAAGTTTTATTTTCACTTAATATTTTATGAAATTTTGAGTTTGTGAAATGAAGTATTGTGCACACTTGACACAACTGTCGATTCAACTGTTGTACAATGGTTTTGTGTGTGTTTTTTTCACTCTTCTCTATTTTTGCTTTACACTCAATTACGATCACTACTACAAACAATATTCAGAATATAAATCAGAAACTAATTGGGAAATAGTTTAAATCTTTTGTGAGGATGTTGGGATGATTATTAGCAAGGCCTTATTACAATAAGCCACGCAATTGTATTAAAAAGAAACTTTTTATACGCCCTATAAAATTCTACTTTTACCTAATTATAAATTGTAAAAATGACCCTAAAACTCGAACAGCTAAAGTTTACCTACAGTTGTATTACCGGTAGACAAATGCAAATATTTTTTTAGTTTTTATTTATTTAGTAAAATTGTGTGTGTTCATATTGCTCATAAATAAGTTTTTTAAGGCAAGGGGCATTGACATTATTAGAATTACTTTGAACCCTAATGTATATTTTTTTTTTGATATTTTTTTTTCCAAAACCACATATTACATATTAAATACATATGTAAGTATATATTACAAACGCTTGTACATATCTACTGAAAATATTACATTACATTCACTAATAAAAAGTATTTATTTTTTGGACTCTGTGTTCCAAGACAGTATCAAAAATGCCAACAGCATGTAGCCGAAGACCCGAGGTATCCCACGTGTCGGACCATATACCTTCGTATTTGAAGTAGAAGTGTCAAAGATCCAATTTTGGAGCTTTTATGGTTTCCACCAGTATAAATCTTATTAAAACACTTTTACTTGATAATTGAAAATGTCGTACCACAAAATAACTATACATATGTGATGCACTTTGTGATATGCGATATTTTGAGTTAAAGTAAACATTTGCAAGTGAGACACACACAAGTTAGATCTCAAGTAAGTAATAATTGCAATGACGCGAGAGGTGCTCTTCAACCCACAGCAGCTATACGACTAAAAAAGTAAACTTCGAGTTTCCCATTAACGTGCTATAAATACAGTATGATTCGGTTATAAAGAACGAAGTAGCATCATTCTGGTGGGGCCACGTCCAATAAAACTTAATATATTTCCCATGCTTCTATTTTACCGATTTTTGCAAAACTTGGCACACATCTTAAGCTCAAAAAAACGTTCAATCTTGCATTAAAATGAAGTCGGTTAAAAAGGGGTGGGGCACGCCTATTAAATTTTAATATAATATTTCACGTGCTCGTACTTAAAAAACTTTTGCGAAACTTGGTACACACCTTGATCTCTTAAAAGCACAAAATCTGGAATTTAAAAAATAAAAAAAATTTAATTTAAATTAATTAATTAATTAATTTAATTAAAATTGAATTTTTATCCCATAAACTTTTTTCGAAAATGTTTCATTAGATCTTTGCATTGAAGTCGGTTTTTTTTGTAGAATTATGTTTGTCATATTCGATGGCGAGCAATTCTTGATACATTCTTACTAAATACGACAGAAAAGCAAATCATTTTAAATAAAATAAACCAATCGCATCAGTATTCAGGAGCGGTTTGAAAAGGACAAATTTCTATCCTTTTCACAGTAAAAAAAATTCTGAAAATTGACTTGTTAGTTCAAAAGTGCACTCTCACAAAAAAGCAAATTCGGAATTAAGCACTTGTTCCTTATTGCCACAAATATTTTGACATAATCTACATTTATATTTGCTTTTGTTTATTAAATAGTTGCTAGTACTGGTAATTGAAAGTGTTACTGCCGTATTCAGAAGAAATTATTTTGATTTACGAAAGTTTTACAAAAAGAATTTTGTATGGAAATTTGTTTATTAAGGGTTTTGTAAACCTACATTATTTTTTTTCTGAATAAGGGCTTTAGTTTTTAAAATGTTTGATAAACATTTCTTTTTATGTATGTATGTAAATTAAATTATTTTTGCTTACAATTACAAATAATACATACTTTTAATACTAAAGTTTATTTTTAATCACAAATATGTGTTCATATCAAATATTTTGAATAAATTGATAACGACTCGTTGCTTGTTTCTGTTTGTTTGTTTGTGTTTTAGTCATAACTATAACACATTCTTTTGGGCGCATAGTACACAATTTATAAATTTTTTTTTTTGATATTTTATACGTCTTTCCGGTTTGTAAATCATGATGATCATAATCAAACTGAAAAGCAACAAAAAGAAATATAATAGTTCTTAATACATTATGAAAAATAACATACTATCGTTAATTCGAAAAATCAAACAATAGAAACAGTTCAAAAACCCCCCGTAATTCCGATTAAAAAAACGTGCGCACACGTCAAGTCCTTAAATGGCACAGTTTTTATTTTAAAATTATTTGTTCCATTTTAATTTTAAGCTAATTTTATAAATTATTCCCCTTTATCTCCAAGTGGCGATTGGCGACTTCGACTACGACATTTTTGTAGGAAATAAAGATTATTAAAAATTTTTTTGTAATCATCTATTTTACGGAAGCACTTCCAAATTCAAAATTAGTTTAAATGATAGAAAAATTTAATTCTGGGAAAAAAATTAAGCACCTTCTCGGAAGTTTTTATATAAAACTTCGACTGTGCACTAAATTTCTGAGCGTATCGGGTCAATATTTGTATCATTAAAACCCTTTGAAAATGTATTTCTTGGCGGGGCAGGTGTTTAAAGATTGTTAAGCCAGCAAGACAAGATAATGTTTACTAATGCAAGGAATCTTTAGTAAACGAAGTCTGTTGTGGTCATACCGTAAATGAAAATTTCTTTAAGCCAGTCGAAGGCAGTCTGTGCAGGTAAACGAAAAATGTTTTTTCTCTTGATGCCTAACAATACTCCCAAAAAAAAATTTAATTTTTCGAGGATTTTTTAATCAACTCTCTTTTCTTAGAATTGAATTTTTCTATGACTGAAGATAGGTTTGTTTGTTGTTGTTTGTAAATTAGAGTTGATCCCAAAATTTTAATTTTTTGGTATAGTTTTATTCACGAGAAAGTTTTACGATATTTTGCAGAAACTGGAAATCTTTTAAAAATTATATCATTGTTACTTTATCCTTTTAAATTTATAACTACATACATATTTCTATAATGCATAAAAAAACATAAAAAAAATTAAATTAACGATTATGCAAACAAATGCAAAAATAAAATAAATTTCATATACGTTACATATCGTTCATTTACATCATTAGTGTCGCAATTAAAAAAACTAGTTTTACATAAAGTTTAACTTTTTTGTGAGCGTATATCCGCATTTATGAAAAGACACTTTTAAGTTTTGGTTAAAAATTTTTAAAACTATCTACATAATAAAATAAGCTAGTTGAAATTTTCAAAAACTACCGTCACAACTTTTTAAAAGCGATTAAACACAAAAAAGTTTTTAGAATAGACTATTTTAGGACATTGCTGAATATAGGGTACATGTCCAAAATACAAAATAATAGGCTCTAGGCACATTCTTAATGCATTTAGCGCTATGCAGTTAGAAAGTGAATGTATTACACAAAGTTTTTTTTACAAAATTTAAAATAATGAAGATACTTAAATAAAACATGTCTTTTTCAGGGAAATTTTATAATTTTGAACTTTTAGGCTTTTCCCGATTTCACAAATGAAGATATTCATATTTTTTTTACTTATTTATCCAGCAATTAATTAAAAAGTTATAGGCGAAATAATAAAAAAGTCAAGGCAAAAAATTTTTTTGTCTTAATTAAAATATCTTCTAAGTTATAAGAGATACGGAAAACATCTTAGGAAATTATTTCTTTTAAACTTAGCTCAAAATGCTTCATGCGGTAAAAATCGGATAATTTTTAAAAAAAGTTACAGGCCTCAGAAGTTTGGCTCAAGCCAAAAGGCTGTCATGCCATGTGTTATGAGTTTCATATAAATCCGATCAATAGTTTAAAAATTACAGATTGGTTACCATTTATTTTATAAAAGTCCCCACTGTGCAATGTAAATTTTACATATACACGTGCATACATGTATACATACATACATATGTATGTGTAAAACCCTATTTTTCAAGCCCAAAACCATACAAACTTGATTATATTCTTTTTCGTGAGCGTGCGTGATCTTAATAAGTTGCAAACCACTCGTGCGTGATTAAGAGTATTTTATTCGTGAGCGTGCGTGATCGTGAAAATTTTTAATATCATTCGTGCGTGAACGTGCGTGATTAAAATATTTTTCCGCGTGAGCTCACGAACACATCTCTATAAAAAAACAAAAAAAATTTAAGTGTTTTTTGTTGTTGTTTTCAATAAAAATATAATAGACAGACGAGAATTTATAGTTGTCTTCTATAAACTGGCAGTTAAATTTAGTTAAAAGTTGGATTTCTTTCGGTAGTTTAAAAAGTTGTGCATTGATATCGTTCATTTACATCATTAGTGTCGCAATTAAAAAAAAACTAGTTTTACAATGAATACAAGAAAAACTATAAGTACTCTCTTAGGACTTTGTACGAAATGCCAAATTATTCTGCCTTATTTAGGGCTATTATGAATAAAATTCCGCGCGAAATTTCTCCCTTTTTAATTAGAATTTTTTGTTTTCCCTATTACTTGCTATTAGTAGTAATTTTTCCCAGGGAAAAATTTCAGGCAGAATTTTAATCATGATAGCCCTGAATAACTAAAAAAATTAATTTTTGGAGTTATGGCATTATTGAAGTGAATAAGCGATATAAAGAGTGTATATATATTTTTGTTTGTCTTCGCTTTGATTTTATTTTGGTATTCGTTTTTTCAACTTTAATCTACCTAGATATCACTTTTTAATTTCAACATACATAATTTCTTTGCCCTTAGTATTCTCTGAACATGAGATATTTGCATCTTTTTTTTAGTTCCATACGTGAAGTTTTTAAATTTTTTTCTTATCGTTTCTTTTAATTAAGTAAATGACTAAAAATATATATGTACCTATGTACATACTAGTGATGCACGAATATTCGTATTCGATTTGTCGAATATTCGGCAATTTTCAGGCGAATACGAATATTTTTCCAAAGAAATTAAATAAATAAATGCATGAATCCTAAACGAAATTTAAGTAAATGACTAAATATTTTAGTTTGTACAAATACATGAATTTTTTATAGAAATTTGTGCTTTGTATCATTTTCAAATATTATTTAACGACGATCATTAAAATTTTGGGTACTTTTTATTAACTTTTAAGTACGTCAACAAGAGTGTGAAGTCCTTTTTCATAACAATTTTTAATATTTCATATTGCAGGCGTAATAAGAACCCAAATTTAATGTGTAAGTGAAATTTTGTACGATTTTGAAAACGAAAACGTATTTTGCTTCTCTCGAAAATGTAAAATGATCAAAAAATTCATTTTGAAAACGGTCTTAAAACCTTAAGTGAAATTTATATTTTTAAAAACTTTATTTCACTTAAAAAAATTTTATTTAAATACTTCTAGTATGAAAATTTTAATATTTTTGTAAACCGTATAAAACATTGGTCACAAATTGAAAACGTAATTGACTTTAGCAAGGCCTATTTATCAGGTCAATGCAATCGTCCTGATGATATTCTGTATTTTCGTGCTTAAACTGTCAAAAGTTGTTTGCACCATACAAATTAGTTCATGTTTGTGTGTGTTTTTGACAACTTAAACATAGAGTTGTTTTTTGTATTGCTGTGTTTTTGTAGAGTTGCATAGACCTAATAAATATGCCTTGGACTTTAGTTTGTTTGTTTACTTTCTTTTAATTTGTCTGGAGCCGGGCCGATATTGTTGGCGCCGGTTGCTGAACCAGCTGTTTTAATTTCAATGTGACCATATTTTTAACATAAATAACACGATTTGAATTTTTTCCGTTTTCATAAAAACGTACGAGAGCTGAAGAAGCAAAAGTAAAACGTTACGATTTGGAAATACGAATTCAAATCAATTTTGTACAAAACCTGTGACATAGCTGATAATATTCGTATTCGTATTCGCGAATATCGTTTCAAATATTTGTATTCGTATTCGCGAATATAAAAAATTGACATTCGTTACATCACTAGTACATACATATGGATGTATGTATACATGTATTAGTGATGTGTCGAATGTCAATTTTCGATATTGGAGAATACGAATACGAATATATGAAACAATATTCGCGAATCGGAATGAGAATATTATATATGGAAATCTAAATTCGTTTTGTGTTTTTTTTTCGTGTAAATTTTGTGAACACGACATGACCCTAGCTAAGCACAAATTCAGAATTTCTGGCACGCTCCATCTCTAATTTAAAATATTGTTACGTAAAAAGATTCCTACAGGGTTAATGCAAAGAACTATCTAGAAGTATTTAACTAAAGCAACAAACGTACACACATATTCGCGTGCAAACACTGTAGCAAAGAACTAAATAAGCATGCGTAACACGTAAACAAGCAAAAGCAACAACAAAAAGCGTCTGCTGATTAAGAAGATTCGCATATTTACACACACACATACATACATGCTAATTCAAACGAAAGGCAAAAGGTAAACAACCACCACGCATTGCTTAGTTAATGATGTACACACGTATGCATATACACATGTATGTACATAGTTACCACATGAACTTAATTAGGCACTTAGTAAACAACATTTAAGATGATAATGATCGTCTGGACTATGCTTGAAACTTCTGGTGGTATTGGTGCACAGTATAAAAAGCGCGATACAACCAATAGCAAGTCAGTCGTGAATAAGTCAGTTGTGAAGTTCAGTTGTGTTGTGAACGAACAAGTCAGTCAGTGCTAATTGGAAATTAGTAGAGTGAACATCGTTGAAAGTAAAAGACATCGTGCCGTGGATAATAACGTTAAGAAGTAAATAAGAAAAGACAAGTTGTAATTGGTTTAGTCACTAATAAAAGGAAGTTCAGTTGCAAATAAGAAAATCGTGTTGTTATTTATTTTTATTTTTGAGCAATCAAAATAACTCACACGTTTAATAAAATTTAAACGTAACAATATGAAAAAGTAGCTCAGATTTGTTATCCATACCATATGTAAGTGAATTAACCTTGCTAGCAGC
This sequence comes from Tachina fera, assembly GCA_905220375.1. Lineage (NCBI taxonomy): Eukaryota > Metazoa > Arthropoda > Insecta > Diptera > Tachinidae > Tachina > Tachina fera. The sequence goes on along the minus strand of LR999965.1, from coordinate 38,590,980 downwards.
TGCATAAATAAGTGATAAGTATAATAATAGTAATAAGTAGTTTTTGTTCTTCCAGTTTAAGATTTTGTTTATTTTAATTTTATTTTTCAATTAAATAAATTGTATATATGTATATATATTTACATTAGAGTGGATCAGTTTGTGTGTATTAAAAAAAATTTACCAAGCGGTAGAAATAATCATAATCTATAACGAATTCTGAGAACGTTTGCCCAAGAAAACAATTGTCTAACATCAAAACCTAGCTTCCCGTTTCTAACGAGAAATTTTTCATACTTTATATATTTTTTTACATTTGCTAAATTTTGGTTGAGTCTTCTAAGAAACTTGAGAAAAGTGATTATGTTTCGGCTGGTTCGAAAAGAAATTTCATGATCCTTCGAAAGCTATTTATTTAACTATACATTTTTTATGCTTAGATTAATTAAAAAAAATGTCGAAGTACGACAATGTAAAATAAAGAAATAGTTTTTTCCGCCGAATATTTTTTCTTTCGCAGTTGTTAAAAAGAGAAGGGTGCAACGAAATTTCCCAAGGAATATTTTAATGTAATAGTAGTAAAGAGAACAGTGAGAAATGAGAAATTTTTAGATTCTTTAATTGAACTGTAGTGAATTTTAATCAGAAATAATTCATAGTTAAGCTCAAGTTCAGTAATTTCAATTCTTATTGAATGAAATATTTTTTCTTCTTTAGAAACTCACATTAATTAATAAAAATATTTCATTCAATAAGAATTGAAATTACTGAACAAGAGCCTAACTATGAATTACTTCTGAACAGTGAGAAATTTCATGAGGATTTTTTTCAAATAGAAGTAACACTCTGGCCACAAATGTCTACTACTATTAATAGGTGTTACCTTCTTAAGGAAAGGGATAGTGATAGAGAAGACAGGTTAATAAAAATGACTTGCAAGTTTATAATATAGCAAAAAAAAAACTAACTATTTGTTACTTAAAATAATCATCACATGTCATTTGGCTTAAATAGCCATACGAACTTTAGCCCGTTCAAATTATAAAATATAGAAAAACTAACAATATCTTTTTTTAGGGTTATACATCATTTTGGAATGATTGCATATCAAGCGGTCTGCGTGGATGCATACTCATCGAGCTTGGCATACGAGGTCGCATTATGATGGAAAAGTCCGGTATGCGCAGACGTGGATTGTGTTCAAGGTAAAATTTCCATACTACAAAAAAACCAACCTTTTCAAACTTTGAAAAAACTTGATGAAAATATTTCAGAAAAGTTATATTAAAATCGGACCAACCAACTGGAGATGTGCTTTTAGATGAGGCCTTAAAGCATATTAAAGAAACAAATCCACCAGAAACAGTTCAAAGTTGGATTGAATATTTAAGTGGTAAGTGGCAAAAATATAAATAAAGAGAATTAATAAATTAAATTAAATAACAAATTATAATAACAAAGGTGAAACGTGGAATCCTTTAAAACTGCGCTACCAGTTGAAAAATGTAAGAGAACGTTTGGCTAAAAATCTCGTCGAGAAGGGTGTCTTGACAACAGAGAAACAAAATTTTTTACTCTTTGATATGACGACACATCCTTTAAGTGATAATGTGGTTAAATGCCGTTTAGTTAGAAAGGTTTGTTTATGCTCTATTGAAGAAAGAAAGAAGAAATTAAAAAAAAAACTTTTTGTAATTCTTGTCACAGATACAAGATTCCGTCTTATCTAAATGGGTAAATGATCCTCAACGCATGGACAAACGTATGTTAGCACTCATATTTTTGGCCCATGCCAGTGATGTCATAGAAAATGCTTTTGCCCCACTTAACGATGACGACTATGAAGTGGCCATGAAACGTGTAAGAGAGCTATTGGATTTAGATTTTGAAGCCGAAGCAGCCAAACCAAATGCTAACGAAATTCTCTGGGCAGTTTTTATGGCTTTCACAAAATAAAATCCATTATTTTAACTAAGTAATTTAAAAAAATAAAAAAAATAAATAATTTTTTTTATTGTTCTTTTTGTTTTGATTATAATTTTTAATTTCAACAAAAAGATATATATTTTTGAATATCATCAAAAAAATAAAAATTAAAGAATTAAACCTAAATCATATATACCACATAAATAAAACTCTTAGTACATATTTGCGACTTTTTATAAATTAAACAGAAATTTATTTCTTAAATTGGTATGAAGATATTAGAAACAATTGAATGAGTCCTTTAAAGTTTCAACAATTTTACCGACATTGTGCTCTAAATGAAACTTAAAACTTATTAAAAAATGTATTATTTGTTTAAAGTAAGCTTTTAATTTCAATTATTAAATTCTAAATTTTTATATAGTACATAAACAAAAAAATTACATTTATTAATTATATAATTAAATCTGTAAAAACACAATGAAGTTTGATTTCAGCATTTTACACCAACTCAAAAATGAGATTAAAAACCGAAACATATTTACATCGAGCCATAACCTCAAAAAAAGCTTAAAATAAACATTTTCTTTAATTCGTTTTTTTACGAAAATCGATTATTTACGATCGCAAATCATCGATTTCGGTCAATGAACTAAGTTTGAAAATTATGTCGCTTAAGCTTTTTTTTTGGCTGTTTTGGCACGGCATAATACTTCTTCTGTGGGAGTCTAATTGATATTACGGTAAACGGATTTATTGGAAATCGTTTCTCAAATCAAACAGTTACATTTGTATATTCTAATCGTTTTAGGAAATCATTCTATTGTCAGGGAACTATTAAACATTAAAATTTTTTTTTATTTCTATTTAGTTATCGTCAGCATCACATTCAAAAGAGCTTTCTTTATGTATAAGCTTTACAAAATTATATAGAAATGATTGCATCTACACTGAAATATTTTTTATTGTGAGTGTCGTGTTTTTTTCGTGACATGAACACACACACACAACTCAACACTAAGTATTTGTGACAGAAAATCTGGGGGACAATTACGGCTTCCGATACGACTCGTAATTTAAAAATATTTCAATAGAGTTTATACGGAAGTATTTTTAAATTACGAGTCGAATCGAATGCCGTAATTTCCCCCTGATTTCTTGTGCTAGGGTGGTATCGTGTTGAGCAAAATTTACAACACGAAAAGATTTTAGGTGAAAATATCGTTACCTTATTATAGAAGGGCCCTAACACATTATTTTTTTGAAATCGAGAATTTTGTAATTTTTCGATATAATAGATATTCTTCTATCGAAATATACAAAAGGCTCGATTAAAAAAAATAACAAAGGCCCTAACCTTTCTATATTAAGGTAACGAATATCCATATGTATTAATTTCCAGAAAAGAAACAATTTTATATTTTTTATCGCTAAACACGCAAACCAGCAAAGCTGGTTCTAAATTTCAAATTTCTAAAATTCAACAAAAATATGTATTTAAATGAATAAATTTTTTTTGCGATTTAAATTAATTTCGTGCGTGTTCGGACAATTTTAAGCGTTTTCGTTGCGTAGTTGTTGAATATTGTTGTTGGTATTCGTGTACATGTAGTGTCATGTTGGAAAAATTCGCCATGCACACATTACAAAAGTGCATATTAGTTGTTCAAAGTTCAAATTTTTCTTTTTAAATAGCTTCATTGTGTTTTTTTCGTTCTTTTTTTTTATAAAATAGGAAAAAATTAAAGTATTGTACAGTTTTTTAAAAAAAGTTTAATTGTAACTAAAAATATCAAAAATTATTTACATATATGTATAAGCATAATAAAAATCTATATTTTATCTTAAAAAAGAAACACTAATTCATACAAAAGCAAATCAATATATTAATCAAATTTGTTTTACAAATAACAAACGTGGAATAAGGTGTCTGATAGTGTAAGGCGTTGGAATTTGCGCCTGAATTTTTTTTAATATATTAAATATTACAGTTTGCTTGTGTTACTTTAATGTAATACAATAAAAATAAATACATCTTGCTCATTTAATCAAACAATGTCATAACACAAAAAATAGAATTTCTGAGGTAATGATGCAGAATTAATCCTTATAGCGTTCTTCATATCAGGTGTGTTTTTTTAATTTTGCAGTAAATGAGTAGTTACTGCGAAAATTTTAAAATTTACTCTCAAAAAGAGCTGTTACTGAAAAAAGTACGCGAACGGAAAAATAGTAAAAATTAGTAAGATTAAGGAAACAGCTGACTCGTATTCCACATAGTGATGAAAAATATATAAGCTTTTGACTATTCAACTCTTTTAATTATTGGTACTCGATACAATATTTTTATAACACGAACAATCTAAGAATTAATGTTGTAACTTATTTCATGTAGTATTTGTAATTAATTTATTTTTGATTTACTTGTTTTGTTGTTGGTTAAATTAATAAAAATTACATGACTGTTAATGTTACAGATTACCGTAAAGCAAGCGCAATACTAAGTAACCAGATACTTTACAGTTATACAACTCTGAGTAAATAGAAAAATTTGCAAAACAAAAGGATTAATAAAATAAATTAAAAAATATGTATATTAACAGCTATTATTATGATTTATAAACTAATTATATTTTAATGATTCACAATTTTTGTTTAATGTTTTCTCAAATTTTTACACTTTTCGTTTGCTTACTTTTCATTTGTTTACATTTTGAATCATATGTTTTTAGGTCTGTTCGCGTTTGTTTGTTTACTCCACTCTCGCGAGAAAATAAAATTTTCTTTTTAAAAAAACTTTAAACTCGTTTTATGTTATGACGTTGTTTTGCGTAAATGAGCGATATGTGTTTACGACAACGCCTTATACAATCAGGCCCAATATATTTCATCTTTTCTTTACGATAGCTAACAAAACTGCTATTGTGTAATTTATAGAAATACACAAGTATTGAACACATTCATTAAATTTTTTGGTCCCTATTACGAGTGTCGTATTACAACTTCTACTACGAAGGTTTTGTATTAGACAAATAACATTGCAACGTTTTTTCTTTAATCTAGTACAAAATCGTCGAAATACGGCGTAGTCGAAATACTACAGTCGTAATTAAGCCCATTGCTTTCGACTATTTATAAAAGACAAAAATTACTAATCGTATACAGCACTAGTCTTAAGTTTTCTTCAGTTATTTATGATGTGATGGACCTACCTACGACTATCCTATCCTTTTTATTTTGGTTGGCGTATTTAGACTTTGACTACGACGTTTTTTAACAGATTAAAGAACACCGCAACATGTGCTTTTAATCTAGGACTAAAAGCCTGTTTTTGTAAGACGTTAGTTAACCTTGTAAATCTTGTATATGTTTTCTGTAATCTATTACGAAAACGTCAAGATTCCCGTAGCCAACATCTTACGCAAACAGGCTGTAAATTAGCCTTGTAAAAAACACGGGATCGCTCATATCTACTAAAAACCCTCAATCAAAAATGTTTATTATTCACAATAATTTCTTTTTAAACTGTTTTTATATTTACAATAACAAACGATTAGAACAAGTAGAACAACAAGACATTAATCGAATACACTGATGACAACCCTCGACCGCCCCCGGATACGAATAACAACCTGGAACGTAAACACATTTCAAACCGGCAAACTAGCTCAACTTGCAGCAGGATGCAACAGACTTAAAATATCAATAATTGGCATCAGTGAAATGAGGTGGAATGATTTTATAAATTCAATAGGCGATCGAATTCACATGACGTGGGCATCCTCCTGAACAGTAAAGTACGTAACGCTTTAATTAGCTGGTCAGCCATATCTGGACGGATTATAACTGCTCGCCTGAACACCAGCATCGGAAAAATCGTGGTGGTACAATGTTATGCTCCCACAGAAGTTAGTGAATGCAATGCAAAAGAAAACTTTTATGAACTCTAAATAGCACCGAACTTTAAATAGCATCGACCGAAATGGCATACTGTTCCTAATGGGTGATATGAATGACCGAATCCGAAGCGACAACAATGGTTTTGAACATATTATGGGAAAGCATAGTCCAGAATCCAGAAATGAGAACGGGGACCGTCTGTTGGATACCTGCGCAAAATACGACCTCGCGGTGGGCGGTTTATACTTTCCACACAAGTTACATCACAAATTCACGTGGAAATCGAAAGATACTCGGTCAACGATACTTAGACAAATAGATCACATCTATATATCTAAGAGATGGTTCAAGGCGCTACAAGACGTCAGGGTACTCTCCAGTGCGTATATAGCCTCTGACCATTTCCTCGTAACATCTGAAATTCAGCTGACTTAAAAAAACACAAAACTCAAACGTGCATACGGCATCTCCATAGAAGACCATAAAACATATCAAAACTCAAATCGCTAGGGGTTAGAAGCAGATATGTTACACAAGTCAACCAAAGTTACAGGCACATATCCCCATCATTACTAAACGCTAATGTAAACGAAGAACGGAAGGCAATAGAGTTATTTAACGACAACGCTACGGATATCGTCGGACACGCAAGAAGGGAAAATAAAGAATGGCTTGCCGAAACGTTTTGGAATTTAGTTGAAAAGAGACGTGAAGCTCAACAGCTTCTTCTAGCAGAGGTAAGAACGAGTTACGTAATAAATACGCAGCACTAGTAAAAGCTGTAAAAAGACAATCCAGAAAGCATAAACGCAACCACATCATCAGTCTGGCATCTGAAGCTGAAGTAGCAGCACTGGAAACTTAAAAACCCTTCTTAACATAATCAGAAAGCTCTCTGGCAAGAAATTAGTGACGAACACACAAATTAAGGACAAATCAGGCACTATACTTACCAGCGTAGAAGAGCAACCTTAAAGGTGGAGAGAGCATTTTGAAGAAATTCTCAACCAGTACCACTAAGATTTAGTGGTAGTGCATTTTTTTTAAATACCACTAAATGGTTAGTGGTAGTGAAACATCAAATTGCACTACCACTAACCATTTAGTGGTACTGAAATTTTAATATCACTACCACTAATTATTTAATTTTTAGTGCACTAAAAATCTAGTGCCATATGCCCATTCCTGTTCGTAATAAGAGTGATTACTAGTCTTGGCTCGAACCAATGATCAAAACCCATGTAATTTAAATCGGTTTGATCATTGGTTTGTGGCAAAAATGAACTCGAGTTCGATCCAAGTCTAATAAGCTGAATTGAATCTTAATGATCAAAAATCATACATTATCGAAGGTATCTATTACATATGTATGTATATTGAAATGGCTTAAAGCACAAATTTCGTATGGAAAAACTGGTTTTAAAAATTTAACTTAAATTGTTAAAGTTGTTAAATCTGTTATTTTTTAATTTTTATTAATAGGTCTGTTCAATTACTTTCCCTGCAGAAACTAGCAACGAGAGAGTAAGGCAGACATTTTCAAAATTACTCTCCTAAATATGAAAAAGTAAATGAACGCTTTATTTCGTCCCCTTAGTATAACAATAGCCTATGTGCTCATAGGCTATTATTTTTTTATTGAATTTTTGGATTCTCCATCGTCGATTTTATATGTGGTCAAAATTTTGTCAAATTCTAGTTCCACAAAGTGTGTCAAAACGTCAGTCAAAAAAATATAGTATAAATTTGTATTAAATTATTTTCCTCAAAAATCATGTAAACGCATATACGCTATTTTACATAAAGTAAATTTTCTGTTTATTCAATATAATAGTAATGTACACTCACATACTCTATTTTAACTTTTAGGAAAAAAATCAATTTTGTCATGACACAAACACCTAAAATGACGTATAATGATATACGTTGTTGTTCAATAAATATTTTCAATTTGTTCATTTGTATGAATCTTATAGGCCGTTATATTGTCAGAACAATTAACATGTGTTTTAAAAATAACAAAAAACAAAAGTAGGCTATGCAATGCTTACGTTGTTTTATCATGTATGTAAATGGAATAGAAATAATTTGTACAATTTTGGATTTCAGTTCGTTGTTGAAATTCGCTCGTTCATAATCATTTAGTCGTTCATTCGTTCCCAATCATTCATTTAATCATGGATTTGTCAAGCTCTGGTGAGTATCTGCTATCTTAAATTGCAGGAAGGAATATTAAGGTGTATTAATTGTCAACAGAATTTGCGACGGAATCAACAGGAGCCCTATGTGTCAAACTTGCTCCAAACTCTGTTGGATTATCTGTGGAACCATTGGATTCAAATATATTGCAAACTGACGAAGAGGATGGAGAAGACTTTTCAGCAGGATCGTCGGATTATTATATTCCAGAAACGGATGAAGAGGAAATTGAAAAATCTTCGGTAAAGCAACATGAAGTGCTCTGCGAAATCGCAGAAGAAAGCAATGATGAAAATGTAGAACTGACAGTAACACGAAAAAGAAAGGTGAGTTAATTAAAAGGTAATTTAAGAAGATATCTCCTGCAATTATGGATTTGTTGTATTCAATAGCGTAAGAGCCAGCTTTGGATGCAGAACAAAAGAAAGAGTGACAGGAGTCAAGGAAAGGCGTATGTTACAAAGAGTGGTAAAGTAATTAAGGAACGTTTACCGAAGCTCGCTAAATGCAGCTGTCATCACAAATGTCGAGAACACTTCTCTGAAGAAGATCGTAAGAAAATCAATGCAGACTATTGGAGTTTGGGCGATTACTGCAAGCAACGTCTATTCCTTAGTAATAACATAAAAGTGGAGAAGTGCAAGAGGACATTAACGAGAGAATCACGGCGGTCGAACACTCTAAAATACTTTCTAAATGACAAACAGGTCTGTAAACAGTTCTTTTTAAATACTTTACACGTGTCAGACTGCGCGATATCTGTATTAGCCAAAAAAAAAAATCAAAGAGAATTTGTTGACATGAGGGGTAAACACGGAATGCAAAGAAAAGTAGACGCGGAGATAGCAACTCTTATTAAAGAGCACATAGAGTCATTTCCAGCAGTAGAAAGCCACTATACTCGAGCAAAGTCCCAACGCCTTTATCTGAGCTCAGACCTAACAATTACAAAAATGTATAACTTATTTAAAGAACACCAGCCAGATCTCTCAGTTAAAGAACAAATATAAAAAAGAACTACACCAATTTCTGACACAAAATTGAAGGATCTCAAAGATTTATGCAAAAAAAATGTAATTCCTCCCGCCTCACAGACATTTTTTTTGAATTTACAAGGAGGGAATAATCGCGATTGTTTAGATGAACCAGACAGATTCGAAGAAGAGGATGAAGACGACAATAATTAAAGACCATGCTAATAATTTACGATCTGACTGTAATTAAAACATAATTTTATACTAATAAAAATTCATATTAATAATACTTATTATTCTGGTGTATTTCTTGAATAAAATAGTGTATACCATACAAAATAAAATAACGTATCAGAAACTTGATAGAAAACATTAAAAAATAAAATAGCCTATCTGATGTATCTGCAGTTTACACCGCTTTTTTGTTCATTAAAAGGATGATTACAATAATAAAAATTGGTCAGTTAACAAAATAGACTCATTTTTAAACAGTCTCAAAAAAAAAACGTCGAAAATAATAAATATTTACAGACATAACGAGATTTGAGTGAGAGCTACTTTCGACAAAAAGTTTGAAATTCATTTTCTCAAAACATCAAAAAATTTATAGGCTATTGTTATACTAAGGGGACGATTTGTAAAAACTTGCAAAAAAATTGTATTCATATCAGAACCATGGAAGGAAATCATGATACAAGAACAAACCTAATTTATGCATGTTTGTCAAAACATTTCCAAAATTTATATAGGAAAATTGTTAAATATTTTATAAAATTTTGTTAATTAACTTTTTTTATTAAACTAAAAATTTTATATGGAAATATACCTTTTAAATAAAATTAGTGGATTTTTTATTAGAGAAAACCAACCTAGTTTTAAAATAAAATCATAAAAAATCTTATTTTTATCTTTATACATATACGAAAACTGTTCAATGAAGTTAAATGATAAAAAAAATTGTTAATTATATAAAAAAAATCAAAAAATCTTTAATATACGAATTAAAATGATAAAACAAAATTAAATAATAAGATCGCAAATAAATGTTGTACTACAATTAGTTTAATAAAAAAACTATATATAAATAAAAATTATTTAATGATATATTGGGAAAAAAGAAAAATGGAATTTAATGATTATTGACATCGATCGCCACATAACAGAACGACTACCAAGTTCCTAAAGCGTACGAGTAATATTTTCATCATTGGATACAAACACCTTAAAGATTTAAACTTGTTGTATTTTATGATGGAATATAAAGGAAATTTAAAACCAATTTGTGTACCCAAGGTCTATTACATATCCTTAAGTGATAGAAATTGAACTGTTCGTTGTCTTAGGGTGTCGTTATTTTTTTTATTTCTTCTACTCTCACCCCCCAAATTGGTTCAAATTTATGGAAAAAAATACAAAAAAATTTCATACCGATAAGTTGTGTTTTAGGGGGTGCGTCCGGCCCTCAAAGTTGGACCTCAAGCCCATATATTAAATGTATTTTTTATACCCTTTACCAAAAAATGGTAAAAGGGTATATATAGGTTTGTCATTCCGTTTGTAATTTCTACAATATTAATAAGCGACGCATAAAGTATATATATTCTGGATCCTTATGCATAGGGAAGGCAAACAAGCGATGTCGGTCTGTCCGTCTGTCTGTACGTGAAATCGGGTTTCCCAAGCTGTGTGTCAGAAATTTTCTGAAAAATTTTGCTATTGAAAATCAACATAATCGGGCAGACGGTTTCAGAGCTGGAAAACTCAAACTCTATTTTCCCATAGAAATTAACTACCGAAAACAAGTTTTTATTACTTTTTTATTAAATTAACTTATTTTATACTTCGGTATGAATAAAATTGGTATTTATAATTAAAAAAAAATTTAAATTCAACAAAATAAAAAAACGTTTCCAGGGTTGGAAAACTAACTTTTTTCCTAATAATTAAACATATTTCATGTTTTAGGAATAAGGCTATTTTCTCAGGAACGGTAAGAGCTACGGGTCTGAAATTTGGACAGTGTATGTAGAACTTTGGTCGCTACAACAACAAATATATAAAAGCTTAAAATTAAAGGGTATTCCAAAATGAGTAATGAAAACTTTTAAAATCCAATGTAATATACATACATACAATTGTATGTATGTGTGTACATATGTATATTGACACTTGAAATTTGTAAAATTAGTGAATTTTTATATAGGCTACAACAATTAACACTAAAATTAAAAAAAATTTAAATTAAAGGGTGGTCCATCAGTTAATGCAATTTTGACTATGTAATTTTGACAAATTGCTATATCTTGGAAACTGTAAGAGTTAAACTCTTGAAATTTTCAAAAACGGTAAAACTAAAAAATCCGAAACTTATAAAATCGCAAAAAATTTAAAGTAATCGCCAAAACGAAAAAAATCGCCAAAATGAAAAAAACGCTAAAATTAAAAAAAGCGCCAAAACCCGAAAAAAACACCAAAACGAGAAAAACGTGTCAAAACTAAAAATAAATTTCCACAATGACAAAAAAACGCCAAAAACTGAAAAATCGCCAAAACAAAAATAAATGCTTATATGAACAAAAATCGCCAAAAATTAAAAAAAAATCGCCTAAATGAAAATAATTTCGCCAAAATCAAAAAAAAAATCGCCAAAACGAAAATAAATCGCCAATATTAAAAAAAACCGTCAAAAACCGAAAAAAATCGCCAAAACAAAAAAAAATTGCCCATTTGAAAAAAAATCGCCAAATATTAAAAAAATCGCTTATATGAAAACAAAATCAGCAAAATCAAAAAAATCGCCAAAATTAAAAAAAACCAAAAACCGAAAAAAATCTCCAAAACGAGAAAAAAGTGTCAAAACAAATAAATTCCCACAATGACAAAAATCCGCAAAAATCGCCAAAACAAAAAAATATGAACAAAAATCGCTTAAATGAAAAAAAAATCGGCAAAATCAAAAAAATTCGCCAAAACGAAAAAAATTCGCCGAAATTAAAAAAACGCCAAAACGAAAAAAAAATCGCCGAAATTAAAAAATCTCCAAAAACCGAAAAAAATCGCCAACACGAGAAAAAAGTGTCAAAACTAAAAAAATTGCCAAAAAGAAATAAAAACGCCAAAAACCGAAAAAATCGCCAAAACAAAAAAAAAATTGCCTATATGAAAAAAAATTCGCCAAAAAATAAAAAAATCGCCTGAATGGAAAAAAATTTTCAAAATTAAAAAAATTTGTCAGAACGAAAAAAAATCGCCAAAATTAAAAGAAAAACGCAAAAAACCGAAAAAAAATTTTGGCGAGAAAAAAAGTGTCAAAACTAAAAAAATTGCCACAAAAAAATAAAAATAAAAAGCAAAATAAAATAAATCGCCAAAATTTAAAAAGCACCAAATTAAACATAATGCCAAAAACCTAAAAATTGTATGAAAGTATGAATTTTTTCACAAAATTAATATGTACCTAAATATTTCTGTGCTTATGTATATATCTCTATACTACATAAACGCACTTTGGTAAAGGGTATATAAGATTCGGCACAGCCGAATATAGCACTCTTACTTGTTTTTGTATGTTTAGTTTTATTAACACGCCTAAAAAAGGGTGTGTTATACGTTTGCAGTGTATGTCTGTGTATCTGTGTGTCTGTCCGTGTCCACGTATAGGCCAAGCGGCTGGATCGATTTAGATTTCGTTTTTTCTGTTTGAAAGGTGACTTGATTGAGAGGGGTCTTTGTTATGTTTGAAGAAAATCGGTTCAGCAAGATATCACATCTTTTCTTTTTAACATTTGTAGTTTTTGTTATTCTGACTATATGTATATGTATGAAATAATTTAATATACATATATGAGCTCTTATTGTACATGCTTAAAATAAAAAATTTCCATATACATAAATATAATTTTGTTACATAAAATTTTTGGTACTTTGTTGGTTATTTTCCTCATTATTTTCTAAAATCTCCCATTTAAATTACATGGGCTTGATCATTGGTTTGTGTCAAAAACGAGCTACTGAAAGAGTTCATACAAGTTTAGTCCCAGCAAAAAATAAAATGAGTACTTCTGTAGAAAGCAGTTGTCAATTACTTCGAAAATAGGTTATGTATTTTATTCTGGTTTAAAGAAGTTATTTTTGATCACATATCTAAAGTAATGATAAATCACATATTTTACTACTATTATCCTCTAAAATAAAACCCAATAAAAAGTTATGAAAAAAGTAGAAGAAAGAAGAAGCACCACAACTACTGATACGAACCACTTCAAACTCCAGCAAGCCCGTAAGCTAATAAAATTGTCCGATTGATTTAAATGCTTAAAAGTACAAATTGTTCAACTTCAAAAACGAACAGAAAATAGAATAGGCTTCCCTTCATATTTCTTTCCTTTCCAAGTCGGCTAAAAACCAAGTGAATAAGCACCACTTCCTAAAACATTAATTTAAGTGCTTTGGAAAAGTGGTTAATAAACACATCCTAAATGTAAAATATATTGGATTTACTTCACCAGTAAAAAATTATACCTTATTTTAGAGTTTTCTTAGCAAATAAAAAGTAAATCTTATGGGCTCACGGCTTGGCAAAATCAAACCACTTCGCTCCACGCTAATGTAAAATTCACTACTTTTTGCTCGGAGTTTGAAGTGCTTCGTGGTGCTTTTTCTACTTTTTTCATCACTTTTTTTGCTGGGGTGTTAATAATATAATAGTTCGAAAGCGTTTCCTTTTAGACTTGGGTCGAACTCGTTCACTAGTTCATTTTTGCCACAAACTAATGATCAAACCCATTTAATTTAAATGGGATTGATCATTGGTTTGTGGCACAAATGAACTAGTGAACGATTTCGACCCAAGTCTATTTACTTTCGTTTCGAAATACAGAGTAGAATCCCTATTGTTAGATTATATCAGTAAAAATTTTTTGTGTGAATAACACATTTTTTTTGGGGAATTTCAAATAATTTTCACAAAAAGTGATTTCTAGAAGAGACCTGTGCCTGGATTCTGTAACTTTTTGCGAACCGAAAATCGTAATATTTATCGAAATATTTATTCGCTTGCGGTTACGATAATGTGATTCTGTAATTTATCTTTTAGGATAGTCTCCAGCTTTTCTTACTCACAATTTAATTCCATATTATGTGGTATCTCTGTATAAAAAATGGGAAAATAAGCGCAAAGCACACAGAATAATAAAGAAAAACTCAATGAATTTTGATATTGTGAGTTAATTTTTTTTTCTTCAACCGACAGTGAATATCGTTAAAATATGTTTGTTACTGAAGAGCAAAGCCGATAAATTTTCGTTATATTTATTATAGCGATACGATTATCGCAATAAAAGTTACTGAATCCAAGTCCTGGGGTCTTATCGTCGCTTTCGATAACGAGCTAAATCGATCACATTTTTTCAGTTTGAGATTACGGAATTCGATTACGTTGTTCGATAGCGAATGCCATAATCCCATAATGCTTACGAATTTAAATGTTATTAACATATATATTCGAAAAAATGTTCTTTTGTTTCGAATTACATAGTAGACTACTTGTATTTCTCATACAAAATTATATACTCCAGTTTTTAACAAATTTCGCCTATAAAAAACAAAATTGACAGGTTCCATGGAATTCATTGTAAGCGAATTTAAAAAGTATGATATAAGATGCAGTGCTAAATTTCAATGAACGTGGGTGCCTGCTGTCAGGAAATAAAATATGAAAATTAAACAAATTTTGATTATTGAGTTCTTGTTTCAATTTTGTTATTTGTTAGGAAGCTTTTCGTTTGTTTAAATGAAAGTTTAACATAATAAATAGCTCTAGTTGTTCTAAGAAATTTTTGGGCAGAGGTTCCCTGATGATCTGCATTAGCAACAGTGAAATACGCATAAGATACAGTTAAACCCCTTAATAATCAATTTCAATGTATTTTTAATAAAAAAATATTTTACTGAATAAGTAAAATAATAATAATTTGGGATTATTAGTGCGTTAATAAATGTTTAACGGAAATTTTTCAAATCTGTTAACAAATGACGGATTACACTCTAAAGTAGTGGCTAATCGATTATACGGCCGCCCCTTCCACTACCCCATATTTTCAAAGTAAAATAAATACTACACTTGTTTTTTTTTGCATTTTTATTTAATTTGAAAATTATTTCCTTTACACAATTTCTTAATCAAAATTGATTTCTTGTTACTTAATTGTTGTTGTATTTGTATGCGTAATGATGTATTGAAATTAATTCTATAGAAATCTATCGATTCTTTTCGATTAAACATGCAATATAAGAGAAAATTAAAAAAAAATGGAATATGTATTTAATATGTATGTATATGTATACGTAAGTGTGTGTGTGTATGTATGTATAACAGAGAAACCAAACTTTATGTTTACATACATATAACATGAAAAAAAAAATTTCAAAAACATTTTCACAAGGGTACAATTTTTTTATTTTTATTTTTGTTAAACTAACTTCGTTTATAACTCAGAGAATGTAATGAAGTAGGATGCAATAGATGCAACTAGTTTCAAACCATTATTTTAACTTTCAAAAACATTCAAAGAACATTGGAAGAACAGAAAATAGAAACATAAACAGCGTGTAATTAATTGCCAAACTACTAAAAAAGGAGCAGTCAAAAATCTAACATAAAGCGAATGTATTTTGTATATACTATACGTTTTCATATTTTGTTTGAAATAATATTAATAATTATTTAGTATGTATATAATAAAATTGTATTAAAAAAAAGAAACAAATATTTTTAACAAAAAAATGGAAGTGTATTTTTTTTTAACTTTTGCATTAGATATTTTTTGTGTTTAAACAATAAAACAGTGTTTTATGTGGTTGTTGTTGTTGTTCTTTGTTGGTCTTATTTATTTATTTATTTTGATTTTTTCCTACCATCTTTTAGCACGTGTCACACGCGAGAGTCGGGCACGATTTTGAGAAAAACTGCGACAGGTTACAGAAGCCACAGTCTTACCGCTACTTTTATTATTATTATTATATAGTTTACTATCTAACGGCTAACTTAATAATTCCTTAATCTCCTTATGCATATGGCACAGGAAATCTACATAGCTCGCAGAGCCATCAGTGCCACGATCTTCGATAAGAAAATGTCTGAATACACTTTCCAATTTGTCGTTTTGGCGAACACAAGTAACCTTTAAAAATCATAAGCAAATTAATAAAATACATATGTATGTACACAAAAATTAAATCCTCCAACTTACCCTCATATGACGAGTACGATTTGCCATGATTGTTTCAATAATGACACGTATCCTTTGGGCCAACGGAGTATCGCCCGTTATGGCGAAACGTTCGGCATTCACCTGCTGAGTACACTGTACGCCAAACAACGATTGTATGAAAGTCTGAGGCAACGACTGGCCCAGCCATACGAAGAAGTGTACGCCATTCTCTAAAATGTATGCACCATCTTCGGACATCTTTTCATGGGTACAGCGCATTGAGGGCGGTAATTCCGTATCATCAGGATCCACATTATGTATGGGCAGAAACCGTGGATACAAATAAGATACAAAAGTATTCAAGTCCATAGATAAAATGAATTGTATGACATAAGAACGATCATCGAGAGTCATGTCGGAACCACCGGAAATAGCATCATTCTTCAAAAGACATGATATATAGAGCGGCAACAGTTTTAAGCACTCGGGCAATATAAGTTGACCAGCTGAAGATGGCGTAGTGCAGTTTTTACGATAACATGCCAATATTTGAGCCGAACGATGTATTAGTGTATCTTTGACAGCTTTGGGTGTTAATTCCATAAGTTTGAAACAAGATTGTTTGGCAAAGAACAACATTATGGCATCTAAATCGCAACTCTTGAAAACCTCAGCAATTGTAGTGGTGGCCTTAAGGGCAATATTTAGTATACGCAAACGACGCTGACCGCCACAAGAGGTGTAAAGTAGAGCAACTTGTAGGTAGACATTTTCTTCGGGTGGCAATTTGTCGTCGTGCTTGATTTCAATAGCAACCGATTTGTCGCAATCTGCAAATAAATGGGAAAAGTGATTTTATAATTTTTATGAAAGCAATAAGGCTGTTTGATTAAGAGCCACAAATGAGTCATTAGGACGAAGCCACGGAAAATTTACATTTTCAAGCATCTTATAGATTCTAAATTGTCTTTTCTGCACAGTGATTAATTTATGCACAGGGCCAGGATTTCGATATATCGCATATTTAAAAAAAAATCTTTGGAGCTGAACATGTACATATGTGGTTTTAAAACTCATGCATAAGTAAATTTACTTTAAAAAATATTTAAATACAGTCTAAATACAAATGTATATATATAAAATAACAAATTATCTATGTATATCGTTAGCTAAAATGCAAAACGGCGTAACTAACATAAATATAATTCTACAGAAGCAAAAAACTAAACAAATAAAATAAATTTGTTAATTAAAGTGTAATTTTTTATCGCACAAGTGTAAAATTTCGTCAAGACGTGTAGTTTAATGGCATTGATAATAATCAATCAAAGATTTGATTTTGAATTTTTTTGTTAAGCCTTTTTGCATTTTAGCTAACGATATATACATATATATATCATAGCAACACGTGTAAAAGGGCATTAAATCGAAAAAAACTTGCGCCATAATTCATAATCCCCCTTATTGCGAATGGTGTCGTCGACGTCACATCAATACGACATTAACAATTTTCACTTGTCTACTCTTTGTCGACAACAATTGATTACTATTGATGTGCTCCTTTAGTTTACAAAGCCTTAGAGATTAGTAAGAGATTGTCAATAAGATTCAATTATTGCCAATAAAGAATATACAAGTGCCAAGAAAATACCGTGTGACGGACAGACGGACAGCGTAGCGAAAACAATAGGGTTCCTTTTTTAGGGCTCCGTACACCAAAGGTGAAAAAAGGAACCCTATTGTTTTCGCTACGCTGTCCGTCACACGGTATTTTCTCAGGAACCGTAAGAGCTACGGACCTGAAATTTGAAGAGAGTATGTAGAACCTTGGCCACTACAACAACAAACAACAAATACATGAGAATTAGAAATTAAAGGGTGTTCCAAAACGAGCAACGAAAAATTTTAAAATCTCATGTAATATACATACAATTGTATGTACATATGTATAGTGACACTTGAAATTTGCCAAATTAGTGTATTTTTATATAGACTACAACAATAAACATTAAAATATTAAAAAATTTAAATTAAATGGTGGTACATCAGTTAATGCAATTTTGACTATGTAATTTTGACAACTTGCTATATCTTGGAAACCGTAAGAGCTAAACTGTTGAAATTTTCAAAAACGGTAAAACTAAAAAATCCGAAAATTATAAAATCGCCAAACCGAAAAAAATCGCCAAAACCTGAAAAAAGTCGCCAAAAATTTAAAAAAAATCGTCAAATTGAAAAAAATCGACAAAATTAAAAAAAAATTCCAGCACTAAAATAAATCGCCAAATTCAATAAAATCGTTTAAATGAAAAAAAATCGCCAAAATGAAAAAAGCGCCAAAAACCGAAAAAAATCGCCAAAACGCGAAAAATGCGCCAAAACCAAAATAACTGTTTATGTGAAAAAAAATCGCCAAAAAGGAAAATAATCGCCATATTTAAAAAAATCGCCAAAACGAAAAAAACGCCAAAAATTTAAAATAAACGCCAAAAATCGGAAAAAAGTCTCAAAACAAAATAATTGCCAAAGCTAAGAAAATCGCCAGAACGAAAAAAATGACCTATATGAAAAAACGCCAATATTAAAAAAATCGTTTAAATAAAAAAACGCCAAAATAATAAAAATCGCCAAAATTAAAAAAAAACTTTAAAAACCAAAAACAAATCGCCAAAACGTGAAAAAAGTGCAAAAACTCAGAAAGCGCCAATAAATTCAAAAAACCCCCAAACTAAAAAAAAACGCTTAAAACCGAAAAAACCCAAAAACCAAAAAAAAAAAATACCAAAACTATAGTTTATATTCGCTAAAGTTCGTATTGAATTACATATTTCGTGTCCGCACGGAACCCTTCGTGCGCGGGTCAAAGTCGCACTTCACTGAATTTATTTTATTTTTAATGTATATTTTATGTATATAAAACGCGATTTTAAATGCATGAAAATCCTTTCCCTATAAATAACCAAAAAATTAAAATTCTTTAGAGAATAGTTATTGGTGACCAAAAAATATTTTTGGTTGCTATAATAGTTATTTATAACAAAAAAAAAATATTTCTCACTTTAATTGGTTACAATAACCAAAATGAAATATGTCTTACGATAATCGTTGATTATGACCATTATTTGAACTAATTAATTTTAATGGTTAAATATAACCTTTTTGTCATTTCTCTTATAACTGTTATGTCCCTGTTTTAAACACATCTGAAGGACCATTAGTAATTTTTTTTTAAAAACGAGAAATTTACTCGGATTCGATTTACAGAACAGGGCCGATTCATACAAGTTTCAGTAATTATGAAAGGTGAAACATTTCTATAAAAACTACGAACATATTTTAAAGTTTTACCCCCTTTGGCAAAAACAATTGGTAAACTTAAAGTTGGTTTAATAAACGAATTTTGTATGGCAAAACCGGTTTTAATGCAAGCTTTAACTTTAACAATCGTTTTTGCATAAGAGCATTAAATTTTGCGTTTGCATTCCAAATAATTTTTACTTGGTGACTTCCAGAACGAATAAAAAAAATGACCAATTTTATTTTCTGCAAGACTTTTAAAATATCTGTGATGAATTTCACTCAATTACGTGCACCTTGTATCTCGTATTCTTTTCAATAAATTTTCTCCAAACTAAACAAGAACTACTTACCAATACTTGCCAATTCGATATCCGTTGTATTAGTCATATAGAAGTGGCCATAGAAATCGGTGGCTCTAACTCCAGCCGAAGTACGGACACGCATAACAGCATCGAAAGCAATGGGGCGAGAAACGTTTTTAATAATATCAGCAATTAAACGTTTGCCATCAACATCCGCCTTAAGCAGAACCAAAAGAAAAAAAAACATTATTTAAACTAAAATACATGAAAAATTTTTAAAAATTCATTCACCTGGAAATAAGTATATTTATAAACTTCGCCTCCCGTCAGCCTGGCCACCTGACCAATAGTGGCAATATCGATGTAAGAGTTATTAAATAAGAAAAGGTCTACTGAGCAACCACTTTGCACACATTCTTGTCCCAAAGTATTGTATGATTGACACTGGGGTATCAAAACCGTTTTCTCCTTTTCAGTTCCTAACAATTTGCGGTCATCACGATTTTTCAATTTGCCGGGAGCCTCGGCAATGGGCAAAGATGAATTAAATACCAATAGTTTGCCAGCACAATTGGAAGCCTTAAGAGCTTCAAGACCAGCTTGTATAGCTGGATATAATATAGTTTCAGTTTCTTTTGTGTCTACAAACATTTTCGGTATTTGTTCCATAAGAGCATCAATTACAGCTTCTGATTCTTCGGGATGACAAAGGAAGCCATCCAGCAGGGGCATAAACATATCCTTATATGAGCAATAAGACAATTTTTATTCAAATTTAAAATATGAATTTATATAAAGCTTACTTGCACATCGCCCACAACCATCATTTGTGGTTGAGCTAAACTGCTTTTAATATTGTAGAAATGTACGGTGTTGTTGTAAGTTATGAACCCAACACGCATTTTAGACTTATCTTGGCCCTGATCTACAGGTAAACTTTTCAAAATTTGCTTAATTTGCAAGCACAGCAAATGTACCAAGCCCGACTTCATTGTATTATAAGAAACATCAATAATAAAAATAAATGCTGGTATTTCCGGTGGAGTATTGTCCTAAAATTTTAAATGATGAATGAAGAAATACTGTTTAAAAAAAGGTGTGAGTAGTTTTATTTACACGACAATAATCCTTGGTAGCCAAAAACTCATAAGTACCCAAAACCAATTCAGGGCGTTCATATTTATCAACTCTCTGACCAGTATGATCCAAATGTTGGAAGTATTCAGTGGGCACTTAAAACAATTATAAAATAAAAATAGATGATTTCATAATTTAAAGGCCGAATATGAATATTTTAATTTACCTTCCGTGGATACCTTGCACATCAAACATTGGAAACGTCGACCAGCGTCTATAAACTGCATATTAGGCGACATATAGCCCTTGCAACGATTACAACGTATGGGTCCCAAAGTACCAAAATCAACAATGGGCGGCTCAAATTCTCCTTCTGCAATACGAGCATAGGGCGATATAATTAAAGAGAACGGAAGAGCAGTGGTTTTCAATATATCTGCTGTAGCAGGTACACAGTACAGAGAAGACCTGAAGGATAATAAAGGGGAATATCAAAAATTTATATTATAGATGCATATGTATGTATATTCCAAGTGAAAACCACCTTAACAATCTTGGTGATGAATTGCCTTGATCTTGTACAACATATTTAGTTGTAACCAATGGTGGCAACAGACCGGCTTGATTAGTCACGAATGCCCCACCAGCATTACGTTGGTTCTCAATCATAACTTGTATGGGATTAGGCATTTGATCGGGATCTAAACGTTTTTGCTGTTGTTCATATTGGGGTTGTTGATACATGCCGCCAGCTGGCTGCTGCTGTAAGGAGACATATAGGAATTTTATTTAAAAAAGAACAGACTTTTTAATGCAGATAGTAGTAATGTTACTTACATTGTAACCTGGCCTTCCAGTCATAGGTTGGATCTGTTGAGGTCGCACCATTTGTGAGGGATAAGCGCCGGGCATGGGAGGTTGATTGGGATGAGGTGGATAGCCAGGCATGGCATTTTGTTGACCCGGCTGTGACGGATATCCAGGCATCGAAGGCAAAGCCGACTGCATTAGCGGCATTCCAGGCTGCTGCTGCTGTCCTGATGTGGGAAGCATGCCTGGCTGCTGTCCAGGCATTGGAGGCATACCTTGTGGATGTTGTCCTTGCATGGGGGGTATTCCACGTTGCTGTTGTATGGGCATTGCAGGCATACCTGGCTGCTGGTGGAGCTGTGCGGGCATGGGAGGCATACCTGGCTGCTGTTGTAGGTGTCCGGGCATCGGAGGCATATATGATTGCTGCTGTCCCGGTATAGGAGGCATACCAGCTTGTGGTACGGGCGCTGAAGATTGTTGACTATTAAAAGCCGGTGCTGTTGCGTTTTGTTGAGTTTGTGGAGGAAATTGAGCAGCAAGATGTTGCGATCCAGGAAAAACTTGCATTGGCTGCTGTTGGGGATACTGTTGTCGTTGTTGCGCAGTCATAGCCGGCATTAAAGGAGGGCTTTGCTGTAGTACATTAAATTAAATTGTTTAAGGGAAAGTTTTTGATTTTCTATTAAAATATCTTACAGTAGTTGTCTGCGTAGCTGGTGGCATGTGAGGCATGCCAGGCAAACTACCACTATTAACAGTCATTTGATTGGGACCTCCGGGAATATTCTGAGTGGGAGGTAAATTATCTCCAGCCAAAGAAGATGTATTTGGCTGTGATTGTTGTTGATTTGGACCTGTCATGGAAGTTGCAGGTGGCGGAGGCATGCCTGGCGTACCAGCGGTAGGTGGTCTGCTTGATGTTCCATTGGGATAGGGACCAAAATTGTTGTTAACATTTGAAGATGAAGTTGGGGCCGGTTGTTGAGCAGTCGGAGGTCCGTTTGACTGAGGTTGACCGTGCATTTGTTTTGGAATATTGGCATTGTTAGAATTTACTCCAGATAATGGCTGCTGATGTTGTTGAGTTGGTGATAGCTGTTTCATAGGGTTCATAGTCATAGCACCCATTGATTGCGACAACTAAAAAAGGTCAATAAGCACAACCTTAGTTTTGTATGTTTTTACATACATATGTATGCTACATGTAGTTATGTATGTATGTGTTTATAAAAAAATTATTTTCTTTGTCGCAAGCTACAGCAGGTCCAGAAAATAATTTAATTGAACTGATAACATTGGAGTTTCATTTCATATAAATATGGTCATTATCGCAATTAAATGTACTATTTATTCGCACTATACTGTTTTTTGCTACATTCTCAAATTTTTTCTTTACAAATTAATTTATTATATATTCTTTTGTCATGATCTTTGCGAGTGAGACAAGTGGAAGGTGAGAAGAAAAATGGAAGTGAATTTAATAAATTAATCGAATAAGAAATTGAAGCAAACTAAAAAAAAAGAGTACATTGTGTTAAAGAACTACCAATAAGTTTATAGTGGATTTGAAATTTTAGTGATAACATATACAATACTTATAAAAAAAATTATTCATTCTTCTTTACAACCTGCTGCTGATAATTTCCATTCATAACATTGGATGGGGGTGGTGCAGCTATTGAAGCTGCCGGCGGAGGGCCTTGCGTGGCAGGTTGTTGAGGCCAACCTGCTGGTGTAGTATACTGTTGCTGACCTCCAGTAGATGGTATTGCTTGCGGCGGCTGTTGTTGCATAGTTGGCGGTGGACCATAAGCATTAGGATTCATCATTTTCACTTAATATTTTTTAGGTTTATTTATTCATACAATTTATTTTTCAACATATAATTCATAAAGACTGCTGTATGTATTAGCTATTAAATTCCAATTTTTCGGGTGAAAAAAAATCGGTTTTGCACTTTTGTCCCCTGCTTTTATAAGATTATGTTAACACGTAAACACCACTTGAAGGCCCAGAAATTCCTTTTAAAAACTGTGCAAACTATTTCTTTGCACTAATACTTATTTTCCCAAAAGGTTTTTAACAATATCCTTTTGAATTATGGTAGAAATTTTGTAAGAAAACTATTTTATTTTTTCACTTAAATGTTCAAAGAAATAAATACACATCCACGTCAGAGCAGCCCAGTTTTGCTTCAAATTTTTTCCAGTTTTTGGTTTTTTCTTTTGCTTTTAATTCTTGTTTTTTTTTTTACAGATGATTTGACAGTTTGCCACGTACTTTTTAAGGTCGTATGTTCAGTGCAAGGCAACTCAATACAGGGATGTTTGTTATGTAAAGGAATAAAAAAATGGAAGAAATGCATTTCTACTGTTAAATTATCCATTATCGTTAAGTAGGGAAAGTATAGCCGAATATTTTTTTAATTAAAACGTTACGGTATATAAAGCTGTTCTGAAAATTTTTAGATTTTTTTAATTTTAAGCCGAGTATTTACCAATACACGAATATTGTAACCGCCACTTTAGCGGGCAGCGTTGCCATGTAATTTTTTTTCGCTATGCCAAGAGAAATTGCAGTTTCAGTAAGTCCCGTTTCACACATGGTAATTTATGCTCATCAACTCTAGATCATGGGCGAAAGATAAATATGATGGCTCATTTCTTAATAATCCTCCGCTCCCTCTTCCATAAACTCAAAAATTGCTCATCTAATATTTGAGCAGATCACTAACCAGCATAAAGAATGCCAACACTGGTAAAAATTTTAAAAAATATTGGGTAATACTGTATGCACTCTCTTGCTTGGTCAAAGAAAATTACCTTGTGTGAACCGGGACTAATTACTAGTCTATTTTGACTTGAATTTGCTTACTTATTTGGCGCTCTATCTTGGTTTTACAATCTAGATTTGTTTCAAAACTCTTAAGCTCAATTGCTCATAGCTCCTACTATATAAAACCGTTACGGAAATGAACGATAAATCTACAAGCTCCAAAAGATATTTGAGACAAGTGACTGCTAACTTTTCTGCTTTTTGGAGTTTCCATACGTTGCAACAAAGTGCCATCAAGTACAATAGTTACAAACTTTAGTACTTCCCTTAACAGCAAATTGTTTTATGTAAGTATTATAATAATTATTATAATTATTATAATAATTGCGACTTAGAACTTAGGCACAGTTTCGAAAATCTTCTAAATTGCATTCGCTCATTTATTGCAATATAAATATATAACACAAATCCAATAAATATTTGTGCATTCAACACACTTACATACATACACACATAATATCGCATTTGCAGTACCACAACTACATACATACTTACCTGCTGCCTGCTGCCACTTGTGTTAAACAATTGCACTTCACAAGATGCAATGGCACTTTATCACAGTCGTGTTGACTGTTAATTTGTCATTAATTGGTTTGGTAGCTAAAGGTTTTGCTCATTAGCACTGCTATTTGGGATAATATTGCCTTTTGAACAGGTTAGTACAAGAAATTTCATTCCGTTCTTAACAAAACATTTTCCGCCTAGATAGACACATCACTAAACAATAACCCAACAAACGCAAAGTCAATATATTTTAGTTAATTGATACCGTAATTCACTGTTGAGTTTGTTCAAGTTTTTTCCAAGTTCTGAAATAGAAATTTTCTTTTGTTATTATCAAAATTTCGAATCTATGGTGTACAAACCTTTTAACTATGTATGTATATGTCTGAAATTTGTAAAGAAGATTAAATAAATATCACATAACGATTGAGATATACATATCTCTATGTTGCAATAAGGAGCGATATGTATTTCTAATTAAAAATTTATTTAAAGTTTCATTCATTTAAAAAGCAAAAAAAATTAATTCTATTTGTTGGAAGAGTCGTCTTCAAATTATTCTTTATAATTATTCACCAAAAATGGTGGTGCAAACGGACGTAATTAAACTTTTATATTTTTTACAGGAGAAACAAAAAACGTTTAAAAATCAGTAATAATAAAGTGTTCGTGAAAATTTTCTTCGAAATTTACTTGAAGTATGAATACTTATATTATTTTATTTATTAAACATATTAATGCAAATTAAATTTGCATAATATGGTGTTGCACAAATAAGGGCGGAGTAACGTAGACCATATGCCCAAGATGGTATTAACAGTATTTTATAAGGTTTTGTGACTGACTGTACACGACCTATGCCTTCACATAGGAAGTAGGCAACGTGGTTGTTAAAGCAATTCCACAAAAAACCGCAAGATTATACGGTTATCCGTGGCAGATCAGTCAACCAGTGCGAGCGAGACGAAAAACTCTCGAAGGCCAAACAACACACACAAGCCTGACCGCACTTAAGAAATAATTACGATGACGCGAGAGATGTTCCCCGAGCCAGAGCTGCTTAACAACTCTGATGAATACTTATATGTTTTTTAAGCATTTATTATATTCCCTTTTATATATACATATACATATGTATATTTAAGTTTTTGTGTTAGTTACGTTCCTTGCAATAAAAAATTTCTAAATATTTGCTTGAATGTGTATTTTGATAAAGTTACACCATAATCAATCAAAAACTCGATTTCGAATTTTTGTGTAGTTACGTCCGTTTGCATTTAAGGTGACGATATATAGGTTTGTCATTCTGTATGTAATTTGCATAACACAGTACAACATATGATTTTGGGACTCAATTCTGACAATTTCACGTGAAAGTAGGCCCGAAATGAAGAACTTATGCATCATTCGTTTTGTCTTCTTACCTGCTAAAATATTTTTAATATCGATTTGAAGTTAGTAATTATCGTATAGGGGAATTTTTCACTTTTTAGGGTCTTTTGCTTGATATAACTCGAGAGCTACTAATCCGATTTAGCTGAAAACTAAGAATTACAATTCCTCTAATGTGTTTTCATACCGTTTTCCTATGTGTGCAACACTTTCAAAGTTAAAAATTAATGTATGAAAGGAAAAACTTTTTTTTCCTAAAAATTTAAATTTTTTTTAATTCATAAAAAATGAAAAATGCAAAAATGTGTCAAATCTAATTACTTTCGCATAAAGCCAACCCTACAGGAAGGCTACCAGTCAATTGACTTGTGATTTGACTAGTACCGACGACCACAACTTCGGTCACTGGCCCCAGTTAGTTTATTAGGGGCTTGGTGAAAAAAATGACCAAAACATTTGTGTACGTGTGCTTTTTTCTCTCTCTCTAAGTTATTAATTTCAATTAATTAAAACACATATATTTGAACAAACTGCTTACTCTGCTACGTTTTTGCCAGTCACATATTACATAAGCATTGGTGAACTATGACTAGTCAATGGTTACCTATTACTAGTCAATATTTACGTAGAAACTGGTAAAATGTAACTTTTAAATAAAAAACATAATTTATAATACTTTTTGCTTAATTTTATTTGCTTTTTTATTGCAAAAATAACTCTAAAATACATAAGTAAATAGCATTTAAAACAAAAAATACAAATATACAAAATCACCAAATAACTTAAGCGCTCACATCTTTTCATCTCCAACGTACCTTGCTCTCTACAAATATCTAAAATTTAGAAAATAAATATACATATTAAATTAAACTTTGTGAATATCTTTTATGCACTATTTTACTTATCTTTTTCAATACTTTTATAAACTTTCACAGACTGCATCAATTGCGCCTTCTTTACAATGCATTTTCCCTGTTCTGAACAAATAGTTTCGACTTTAACAATTAAAAACTTTTATAATCTTTTTACCCATATTTTGTAAAATTTATAATTTGAAATAATTTTGATATTACAAAAAAAAATTAGTTGGAAGAAATATCTTTTGAAGTTAATTATTTTCAAAGTTAAATAAAATTTAAATTGCAAATTTACTTTCACACAAATAGTTTTATTTCCAACATTCTTCAAAAATTAATACATTTAAATTATGTTTCGCACACGATTTTTTTCATTAAGGCGATTTTTTTATTTTTTATATATTTAATTTTTTTTTTATTTTTGGTTTCTGGCGTTTTTTTAATTTTGGCGACTTATTTTCCTTCTGGCAATTTTTTTGATTTTGACAATTTTTTTTTCATTTAGGCGATTTTGTTTTTTTATTTTTTGGCGATTTTTTTTCATATAGGCAATTTTGTTTTTTTGGCGATTTTTTCGGTTTTTGGCGTTTTTATTTCTTTTTGGCAATTTTTTTAGTTTTGACACTTTTTTCCCGTTTTGGCGATATTTTTCGGTTTTGGCGTTTTTTTAATTTTGGCGATTTTTTTTCGTTCTGGCGATTTTTTTTCATATAAGTGATTTTTTTAATTTTTTGCGATTTTTTTTTCATACAGGAAATTTTTTTTGTTTTAGCGATTTTTTTCAGTGTTTAGGCGTTTTTTTTTAATTTTGGGATTTATTTTCGTTTTGGCGATTTTTTTTATTTTGGCGATTTTTTTTCATTTAGGCGATTTTTTTTTTAATTTTTGGCGATTTTTGTTCATTTAGGCAATTTTTTTTGGTTTTTGGCGATTTTTGCGGATTTTTGTCATTGTGGGAATTTGTTTTGTTTTGACTTTTTTTCTCGTTTTGGCGATTTTTTTCGGTTTTTGGCGTTTTTTTAATTTTGGCGATTTTTTTTCGTTTTGGCGATTTTTTTGATTTTGGCGATTTTTTTTCATATAAGCGATTTTTTTCATTTTTGGCGATTTTTTTCATATAGGCAAATTTTTTTTGTTTTGGCGATTTTTTTCAGTGTTTAGCGTTTTTTTTTTTTAATTTTGGCGATTTATTTTCGTTTTGGCAATTTATTTTTTAATTTGGCGATTTTTTTTTTCAATTGGGCGATTTTTTTAATTTTTGGCGATTTTTGTGGTTTTTGGCGTTTTTTTCGTTATTGTGGAAATTTATTTTTAGTTTTGACACGTTTTTCTCGTTTTGGCGATTTTTTCAGTTTTTGGCTTTTTTTTAATTTCAGCGTTTTTTTCATTTTGGCGATTTTTTTCGTTTTGGCGATTTTTTAAAATTTTTGGCGATTTTATAATTTTCGGATTTTTTAGTTTGACCGTTTTTGAAAATTTCAAGAGTTTAACTCTTACAGTTTCCAAGATATAGCAATTTGTCAAAATTACATAGTTCAAATTTCATTAACTGATGGACCACCCTTTAATTTAAATTTTTTTAATTTTAGTGTTAATTGTTGTAGCCTATATAAAAATACACTAATTTTTCAAATTTCAAGTGTCAATATACATATGTACTCACATACAATTGTATGTATATTACATGGGATTTTAAAAGTTTTCGTCACTCATTTTGGAACACCCTTTAATTTTTAGCTTTTATATATCTGTTGTTGTAGCGACCAAAGTTCTAAATACACTGTCCAAATTTCAGACCCGTAGCTTTTACCGTTCCTGAGAAAATAGCCTTCTTCCTAAAACATGAAATATGTTTAATTATTAGGAAAAAAGTTAAAGTTTTGCAACCCTGGAAACGATTTTTTATTTTGTTAAATTTAAAAATTTTTTTTAATTATAAATACTAATTTCATTCATACCGAAGTATAAAATAAGT
This sequence comes from Tachina fera, assembly GCA_905220375.1. Classification (NCBI taxonomy): domain Eukaryota; kingdom Metazoa; phylum Arthropoda; class Insecta; order Diptera; family Tachinidae; genus Tachina; species Tachina fera. Next base: position 38,561,736 of record LR999965.1, on the reverse strand, counting down.
TAATTTAATAAAAAAGTAATAAAAAATGGGAAAATAGAGTTTGAGTTTTCCAGCTCTGAAACTGTAGCACACAATAGCAAAATTTTTCGGAAAATTTCTGACACACCAGTCCAAGAACGAAGTGTCTAGCTCTTCTGGGAGCTTGGGAAAACCGATTTCACGTACAGACAGACGGACAGACGGACATCGCTTGTTCGTTTTCCCTATGCATAAGGATCCAGAATATATATACTTTATGTGTCTCTTATTAATATTGTAGAAATTACAAACGGAATGACAAACCTATATATACCCTTTTACCATTTTTTGGTAAAGGGTAAAAAAACATATTTAATCGAAAAATACCGAGAGGTCACTTATTAGAAATTGCACTAGAGCAAAAATTATGAATTTTTTCACAAAATTAATATGTACCTACATATCTCTGTGCTTATGTATGTGTCTCTATACTACATAAACGCACTTTGGTAAAGGGTACTTCTTACTTATTTATTCAATCAACCATAAAATCGGATTAACTATTAAAAAAATACAAATTGTTTTATTTTTTTTTTGATTTTTCTGATTTTCAATACAAATCTTTTTCTTTCTAAAATATAAAATATGTTTAACTAATAAAGAAAAAAAGGTTAGTTTCCGTTAGTTACTTTTAAATACCGAAAAAGCTTAAATTTGCCAACCCTGGAACCTAATTTTTGATTTTCAATACCAACCTACTTCTTTCTAAAACTTACAACATGTTAAACTAATATAAATAAAAAACAAATTAGTTTAAGTTAGTTGCTTTATAAATGTACGAAAAAAAATTTAATTTGAAGTTCCAAGTCTGACACATCAGTTAAAGACCGAAGTCTCTAGCTTTTCTGCGAGGATCGGAAACCCGATTTCACGTATAGTTAGACAGACAGACGAACTTCGACTTCTCTATTCATTATTTGAGAGTACTTGTGTGAAATTTACATTTGTTATCAGAATTTTTTTAACGCTAAAAAAGATAAATATCAAACCATTTGTGCAAATAGAAGTACTACGCTGATTATATTTTAAAGTTAAGCGAATAAGATACATATGCATACATATGTACATATATGTGTATATATGTATTAGAGGCCTGCGTAAACAGTCTTGAAATGTAAGTAAGTCCTGATTTTTATATGTATTCTCTTGGCATGTATTATACTAAACCAATAATAAATGCTGTCGTACTACCCACTTGACCTGAGATTCGATACAAGCGAATGCTCACTAAATCGAAGAAATTTTGAAACAAAATTCTTCGATATATGTTTGCTAATCTAAGAAAATTTCAATGTTCGCTAAAACTTCGAACTTCTATCGATAGTTTTTCGAATGTGTGACGGTAGGCCGTTGGATGTATGCTAGACTGTTAGTCTAGACGTGCCAAGTTCGATGCATGACAGCACTGTAAGTTAAAAAATAAAATAAGAACACATACCTACATATAAGCAATAATTGAACAGATAAAAATAAATAAAAAAATAAATAAGTAAGTTAAAAAATAAATAAATAAAAAAATAAAATTACTTTTTCTGTTGCCTTTTTGGGATATCGAAATTAGTTCGATATTCTCTCGCTTTTAATATTGCTAGCGAAACTTTGAGATCGAGTGTTTTTGGGATAAAACTGAGCGACAAGTGAACTTTTTTCGATTTATTTTTGAGTCTTACTCTCGATAGTTTTACACTATAAATGTTCGAGATATATTCGAAATCGATATCAATAGCGAATTCGCGCCCATGCGAATTAAGAAGCAAGTATCACAAATTCTTCCTTCACGAAGTATTTTCTTCTTTACTCCTATACCTATAATAACTCAAACAAATGTCTTGACAACAGTGTTGTTTAGCGTTTCTTTTAGAAGATTTCGCTGTAGTAAAGCATTTGAAAAATCCCTCACGTCTTAAAAGTTCTTATAAGTTGGTTTGTGCAGGACTTTAATATGTATGTCTGTGTAAATGTACATATTAGATTCATTGGGACATACATAGTCATAAACAAAGTATACTTTAAGAGTTTAAAACCAGTATTACCATACAAAATACTGGAGTATGTGCCATTAACTATTTTTTTACCGACTGTTGAGGAGAAAAAAGTTTGTACGAAGGAAAGATGAATGACATGAAAACATCCGTAATAGTGATGCTAACTTTTCCATTTAATACATTAGAATTTAAGAAAAAACTACAGCCTTAATTAAAAAAGTAGTTTTAATCTTGATCCAGTTTAACTATTTTTCACATTAATGAATAAAATATTTTATTGTTTAAAAAGACCTGAAAATACTGAAATTGAATATGATTAAAAAGTCATTTCTCGATTAAAAATTATTATTATTATATCTCATCAAATTGCTGGTAAATGCAATACCAAATATAACCCAAATGCCGAGAAAACATCATCGACTAGACGTTGCGATGTCCTCAAGCTCTACCCCATTATTCAAACCAAGGCGAATTTATATCAGGTGATCTCAATTCAGCAATTTCAGTTGTTAATTTCTCTTGTGTCAAACCAAAGCCAAAACGTTAAGACATTTTCTGACCGCAGGAAATTTAACACTAACAAATATACAAGGCGAATATGTAGAGTCGATGCCACGTGATGTTACGAGTATGTTGTTTAACAATTTCGTTAAAGCCAATAAATACAAAAAAATAAAATAAGTTCAAACAAAATAAATTAAAGTAAAATAAAATACAATAAAATAAGTGGTGGTTAAGCATTGTCTAAATGCATTTCATTGTTGCTTTAACAAATCGTCAGCTGACTTCGACTACACATTTTTTACAGTCACAAACCCCTTATAATATGCACATACTTTCAAAAAACATTTGAGAATTCCCAAATAAAATCTTTGAAAATCACAAAAAATTACTCTAATTTTTTATGACAATATGTCAAACAATAAATTTTTGGATTGTACAATAAAATAAAATAAAATAAAATAAAATAAAATAAAATAAAATAAAATAAAATAAAATAAAATAAAATAAAATAAAATAAAATAAAATAAAATAAAATAAAATAAAATAAAATAAAATAAAATAAAATAAAATAAAATAAAATAAAATAAAATAAAATAAAATAAAATAAAATAAAATAAAATAAAATAAAATAAAATAAAATAAAATAAAATAAAATAAAATAAAATAAAATAAAATAAAATAAAATAAAATAAAATAAAATAAAATAAAATAAAATAAAATAAAATAAAATAAAATAAATTAAAATAAAATAAAATAAAATAAAATAAAATAAAATAAAGTAAAATAAAATAAAATAAAATGAAATAAAATAAAATAAAATAAAATAAAATAAAATAAAATAAAATAAAATAAAACAAAATAAAATAAAATAAAATAAAATAAAATAAAACAAAATAAAATAAAATAAAATAAAATAAAATAAAATAAAATAAAATAAAATAAAATAAAATAAAATAAAATAAAATAAAATAAAATAAAATAAAATAAAATAAAATAAAATAAAATAAAATAAAGTAAAATAAAATAAAATAAGATAAAATAAAATAAAATAAAATGAAATGAAATGAAATAAAATAAAATAAAATAAAATAAAATAAAATAAAATAAAATAAACTAAACTAAAATAAAATAAAATAAAATAAAATAAAATAAAGTAAAATAAAATAAATCAAAATAAAATAGAATGAAATAAAACAAATCGAAATAATATAAAAAATAAAATAATAATAAAAAAATAAAAAGTAAAATTTAAAATGAAATAGATTAAAATAAAAAAAAGGAACTTAAAAAATTTATTTGTTTAAATTCGTATTCATTTTGATGTGCGTTAAATAAAAATAAAATATTGTAATAAAATAAAATCGAATATAATTATATATTAAAAAAGCACTAACACAGTGCCCCCGAAAACACTAACATCGTATTACTCGTCCACAACCACATAACGATAATAATATACTCAAATTATTCATTTATAAATAATTTTTAAGAGTGGAAAGAAGAGAATGATACAAATACGGGTTTAATTGCAATAAAATAATGTTTTAATAATGCTTGATGACTGGATGGTCATTTTCAGTTATTTGTATATTTTTTTTTATATTTGAAAGATCAGTAACAGTTCATTTAAATTTTAAAATAAACAATTCAGTAGTTTCGAAAATTCACCATTGAGCAGACGATCAGCTTTCTCTTGTTAAACTTTGTGAAATAAATAAAAAACAGCAAATTAAAAAAGTTTTGTACTCGCGAAAAAATATCAGCTGGCACGCTAAATTGGCTAATTGGATAGAAACAACTAAACGAAATTAACAACGATAAATTAATAAATTAAAAACGAAAATAAAAGTTGACTATTTAAAATTAGTGTAAATTACTAATAATTTACAATAACTAAATCGTTTAGAAGTGATTTCAAATGCATGATATATTCAAGAAGCGGCAAAGTTTAATAAAAATAACTTCAATATTTTTGTTGCTGGAATTAATTTTGATACAAGGTAAATATGCTTTAAATTTGATTGTTATAATTTCGGTAAATATGTGTATGTAGTACATATCGCTCCTTTATTGCAACAGAGGTCTAACTTACAAAATCTAGTTTTGCAGAAAATAAAATAAAATTTTAGTTTTGTTATTCTTAAGATATTTTTACACAATATGAAGAATGATATTAGAACTAATTCTCCATCATTATGTTTAACATAAATTAAATTTTTTGAGTTATGACGTTCTTTGAGTAAATGAGCGATATGTTAATTAGATGTAAACAAGGCCAAAAATGTACGAACGTATGTAGGAGTATGTATGTAATAATTATGAAAATAACACTTAAATAATTTCTACTGTTTTGTTGTTTTTATTTCCCACATCAGTCAATATCGTATCATGTGCTCCCTCCCAGTCAACACAAACAAATGGAGTTGACGATGTTTGCGTTCATACGCTGAAAACTGCAAAACCAAGTTATTTTAAACGTCACTTTGATATGTCATTTTGGAAGAAGTTCTTTAAAAATTTGAACCCCTTCGGCAGTGGGGATCGTGTGAAAATGCAATTCTTTTTGTATAAACGGGATTTTCCTGAATGTGGTCGAGAAATACGAACAGATGATGAGGAGAGTATTATACTCTCCGGTTTCAATCCTGAACATCCCACGAGGTAAGTGTTTTTAAAAGATTTACACAGTGCGTAAGCAAAAAGACTACAAGCAAAAATTTTAAGAAACATGCTGCCCTCAATTTATATTCTATTTTATTTTTATCAGTTTATTTATTTTAATGTGGCCCTTAAAACAACAAAGTTATTAGTTTCTGAGTCATTGGCGTTTGAAAGTAGACAAAATTATAAAATTGTGTGCAATGTTATCTCGATGATTACCCACAGTTTGATGTAGTGCTAGAAAATTGTACTACATTTAATTACTTAATAATACTCAATACTTTTCATAAAAGTAGTTTTTTGTGTAAAAATAGAAAAATACAACCGCGTAAACATTACCAATCCATTTTTCAAGATCGTTTAAACTTAGGATATTCACAAATTCAACAAATTATCTCTAAATCAGAGCTGGCCATCTAGAGAAACACTAGTGAAATGTATTCACGTATGTGTATTCATTTGTATAAGAAGTCGATTGATATTCGGCACTCTGGAGCTACTTTGGACAGCTCAGTTATAAATTGAATGGCTTTTAACTATGTTTTCACTAAAACTACACAAAAAAATTTAGGCAAATGTATTTTTCCATTATTTATTAGCAGGGAAATCGCAAATATGCAATTGCATGTCTTTTTCTTGTGTGACATATTCATGCGGAGATAAGATATTTATCAGCTTCAGATCTTTTTTATGAATTTTGGCATCGATCTGTTAGTGCGTATTTTTGAATATTTTACTCTTTCAAGCATTTTTTTTGCATATTTCAGTCTTTAATGCATATTTTTGCTCTTTTACCTTTTAAGGTCTTACACTCATATTTTTAGCGTTTTCTATTCCGAATTTTTAGTATCTATTTGTCACTTTTAGGGCATATTTTAATATTTTATAAACTTTTTTATTTTAATGTGTTGGTCAACATTTTTATTTTAATTGATAATATTCAAGGTAATTTCATATAAGGTATACTCAGCTCAATTCGCTTTGATAAATTTATACTATAAATGTAAAAAAAATTCAAACAATAGAAAGAATAAAAGAAAACAAAGATTTAAAAAAATTAATCATACCGGAATGTACACTGCCATCTAACCAAAGTAAATTTTATGATAGATTTTACAAACCATTTTGACCTGCCGACATTCATTACGCTGTCCAAGATACGAAATAAACTTATTAAATACTTTCTCCAGTAACATACAAACCATCAAGTGCTATTAGAGACGCTTTTACGCTCAAAATATAATATCAAAAGCATTTTCGCAAAATTCTTAAATAACATCCCAGTTCATCTTTTTTTTTGTTTGAATTGTTTGTTCGAATTGTTGAATTAAAAATATATCTTGATTCCCAAATAAACCAATTTATAGGTCATTTACGCCTGCACAAAGTCTAGCAGATTTTAATTAAAATTATTATGAAAATCTATACCATTTACACCAAGTTGTTTTGACATATATCAAGATTTGTTAATCCAAAACAGAACCCATTAACTGTAAAGCTACAACAAAACAGCTGCAATGTAGCCAATTTACACACCTTTTTAAGCAGACCGTAGCTAACTCAATCATCTATTGTATAAATGTGTTGCACAGGGTTGTAAATATAAAATCAAAATATTATTATTTTCAATAGATTTCCTAAAAATATTCTGACAATTTAGCTAGACTTAGCTCGAAAGCTCGTAAGTACTAGATTTCGAGACAATGTAAATGCCCTATAATATTTTTGAATTTTTATTGCATGTTTTCAAGTTTTAGTGCATATTGAATGCGCATAAATCATTTTTTAGAGCACATTTCTGGTTTCCTTGCTTATTAGCTATTTTTCTTTTTGACAGTGGGAATAGTGGATAATGTTATAAATTTGAACAGAGTTGTATTTTATATTTGAAGTCTTCCATTCAGCTTGGCGCAAAAATACAACTCTAAAAATAGCGAGTGCCATTCATTTGAGTATTTAAAATTTTTTTTGCAAGTACTCGATGCTCGGTACCCACTACTTAACTACTTCATCAGCACTATTAGCTTTATCTCCAGTTAAGGGGCCCATACACACATACTGCTCATGCTCATGCGATAAGCATGTGTTGGTAAATTTTACATTTTTGTTAATGTATTTGTCACACAGACAATGCAGTATGAAAAATCGAAATACCCTATAGGAACACAAACCCATTTGTAAGTACCTTCAAACTGGTTTTTTAATAACCACAACTGGTTGATTAAGTTACTTTTTTCCTTGTCGCCGACTCACTATTTTAACATAGGCATGTCATAGGCAGTAGTCAATTGGCCATCTCTGCATGACTTTTAAATTGACTACTAACTACTTATTTTTCAACTAATTTGTAGTTAATTAATATTATAGTGAAAAAAAGATATATTTAATTATATTTATATTATATATATACATACATATATGTGTATATTTATATATACATATCTATGTAAATATATAAACACATATATGTACATTGTATGCATTATTATATATTGTATTTATTATAGTTATATTCACTAAAAATAAAAATACGAACCGCTCATAGAAAATATACATATTAAGTATTGAAATTATTTAGTTTTTTTAACAAACATTTGGCATTTGATTTCATGGCATGCTTTTTTTGATTTTTTTTATTTTCTTTTCATTTACTTATTTTGGTTTTATTTATTTCTTACGTGTGCTTCTATTCAATATGTTTGATTGATATCTGCATGAGATTTAAACCAATTTGTAGTCACTTGCAAAATAATTAATATAAAAGTTAGTGTTTTTGTCAATTGATTATTTTATTTACTACAGGGTATTTTTGATTTTGAAATGAACTCATACTGCTGACAGTTTTTCAAATGAACATAAAACGAATTTATTCATTTTTCTGATATGTATTTTTTTTTTAAATTTGAAGTTTTACTAAAAAAAAAGAAAGCAAAACAAACAAAAAAGGAAATAAAACAAACAAAAAATAAGTTTAAAAAAAATTTTTAACTAAAAACTTTTAGTTCTCAAACGCATGTTTATTTTATAAATTTTTATTTTAAATGATGATTGATAAGTTTGTGGTAACATATCAATCACACACGTATACCAAGGGTTCATCGGCAAAAGCTGCAAGCAGTATGTGTGTATGGGCCCCTTAAGACTGCAGAACTTTGTCTTTGAAAGTAATAAACACTTTTCGTTTGCTTACTTTTATTTGTTTACTTTTTGAATCATATATTTTTATCTTACTAAGCTTTACTAGGAAAAAACTCTGCAGTAAAAATTTTGCAAATACTCAATCAAGAACTGTTACTTTATCCACTAAATTTGTGTTCTCATTTACTATATTTTGGGTAAAATGCAATAAAAATCAGTAAAAAAATTTACAAGCAAAGAACTTATGTCAAATTTGCCTACAGGTCAAATTCAACTCATAAAAATTTTAGGCCCAATTTATAAATATTGTATGGGATTAGTAAAGGTCTTATAAAAAAGAATTTCAATAATTTTTTTTTGTCAAGTCGTTATAAAGACGATGACGTTGGCTGATGTAGTTGTAGTAGTACGTTGACTACAAAACGTATACTTTCTACGACTACAAGACGTATACTTTCAAAGTGTCATTAGACGTGTATTTATCTTTGGTCTTCTCTGCAAGAATCAGTCGTTAAACCCTTGCTATTTTCTATGTTCAATACTGGAAAAATTAAACACGAAAGATCTGATAAAATATATTCGACATTTTTCAATAATTTGGGCCAAAAAATCCAGTTGGATGAATAATTTGCATATTGCAGCTTCATAAAAAAAAAGATTTTAAAAAGCTAAAATTCTAAATTCACCTTCACAAACCTAGTGCGAATTGCTTTGGGTGGATTTTCTTATTGCATGCATACCTATACATACGTACATACCGCTTATGTACTCCCAGAACGTCTTAACTAAACAATTCCATTTTTGCATGTAATGATGGGAAATTAATTCTAATTTCGTTCCTCACACTTTATAAAAATTTCATACAAATATCTTGTTTACTCAACTTTTGAGAGATATATAAAATTTTCTTTTACATTTTAGTTTTCTGGCAAACAGTTTTTTTTGAATTATGATGCTGTTTGAGTAAATGTGCGATATGTAGATAATAATTAATTTGAAAGTTTGTCTGGCTGCTCTTAAGTCCTAAATAAGTCCAATTTGTTATATTCAGTCCCGATTCACACAAAAGCTATTTTAGTTGAGCAATTTTTTTTAAGTTCATGAGTTCATTATCTTCCTCCTAATCTGTAAGCTCAAAAGTTGCTCAACTAAAGTTGCCGGGTGTGAGGCCAGCATTACACACGTGTAGACATATGTATGTATGTAATGTGTTTTCAACAGTTAAAAATAGTTACACTATGCAGCACATTGAGACTTTTGGAAAAACACACACGGTCCAAACAATAAAGGTTCGGTAGTGCTACTAAAGGGTACTAAAACGCTATACCCAGTTTGACGATTTTGTTGACCAATTTTTTTATGGGCCTCCAAAGATTGCGAAAACCAGTGCACTTTAAAAAACTGACTAAAAACAGGGTTCTGCTACTGTTTGGTAGTACGTACCAAGGCGAATTCAGTATCAGGTGAACTCATCGCTACAACAATTTTACAACACAAAAAACAACATGTAGTTTGCTGTGCTACAAAACCAAACTGTCAGAAGATTTCCAAGCAAATTTTGACATTTGGGTTCAAATTGCTCAATTTTGCATCAACAGCTGATAATCAGCCGGGCTGAAGAGGTCACCTGATACTGAATTCGCCTTGGTACGTACTATTGAACCTATACTGTCAGAACCGTGTGGATTTTTCACTGTTGAACAGTGTTATTATTAGGGATGTAACGAATACGAATACCGATTCCGATATATCGATATCGGCGATATTTTACTGTCGATACTACGATAGTTTTAAATGTTTTTTTTTCAATTTTCTACACTTTTTTTTTGCATAACAACTAAGAGAAATAACATATTAAAAGCAGAACATAAATTCAAAACAGAATAATGAAATCGTTTCATTTGTGTTGCTTTGCAACATATGTAGTAGTGAAATGTTCTCTCAATGCTAAATCATTTATGTGTTTGTGCGTTTTAAGATTTTTTGCAAAGCGCACTAATACAGGTGGTAGTAATTCTACAACAGTCCTAGTAAAATCTTCTAATACTCCTAGGGACGTAGATCCTCTTGATTACTGGCGTAATGACATAAGCTTAGAAATTGAGATTGAAATGTATTGAACATTTTTATGATTTTAGAAAATAAACAACATTACATTCAGTTTGAATTGACTAATTAATAATACTTTACACTGTTATTTTGTGAAAAAAAAATTGTTTTTGGTTATTAATACCATGAATTTAAATTCAATTATTTGATTTTTAAGTCCTATTAATACCACTTTCAAATATTGAGCCAATCTAAACTGAATGTCATCGTTTATTTTGTAAAATCATAAATATTGCAGACATTTTGTTTTTTGAAAATTTGAAGTTTAGAAATTTATATATATTAAAAGTTTGGATGATTTTAGAAAATAAACAGCATGACATTCAGTTTGAATGGGATAATTAATAATCGCTTACAATGTTACGGCCCTATGTATAAGCAAAAATTGGCATGAAGTTAGCATAAGTGACGAAACTGAATAATGTGTTAACGAGTTCTTCCATACAATTTGACATTAAAAACGGTAGCATTACCTAATTTTAGCCCACCTCTAAGTCCTAGCATGATTTTTAATGTGAAGTTTCATATTCACATTAAGATCTTTAAGGTCATGTTCAATTTTGCCACTTATGCTAACTTCATGCCAATTTTTGCTTATACATATGGCCGTTAGAGTCTAAACACAATGTTTGCCGTGCGGTGCGATTTCTCGTTGCGGGAGAGAAAAATAAATATAATACAACGGAAGACGGCGATGGCGGCAATACTTGTCATTGTTTGTTTAAATTTTTATTAATTTTTTTGTGCATACATTTTCATAACTAAAAACAAAAAATGATTAACATTTTATACATTCGCAGATATATTTGATATGTTTTTTAAACTTTTATAATCTCTGACAAAAATGTTTGAACTTCAAAAAATTTTTGAACTTCAAAATCATCAATTATTCAAAAACTACGGCAACGTCAGCAAGAGAAAATTGAGAGAATAAGAAAGTCCGCAATGAAAATAAAATAGATTTTTATTTTATTCCGTCCCGCACTGCGGATTTTTACTTCAAAATCGTATGGAAAATCGAAATAAATAATCGTTACATTGTGTTCAGACTCTTATTTTGTTAAAAATAACTTGATTTTTGTTAATTTCAGATTGAATTCAAATATAAATTTTCAATATTAATAAACTCTTACACTGTAATTTTTTATAACAAAAGAATTACTCTATTGTTGTTCATTTTAACTTGAGTTCAATTTCAAAATGCGTATCGGTATCGGAATCGGTATCGGCGATATTTCTTTTTGAGTATCGGTATCGGTATGGGTATCGGATCGGCAAAACAGCGTATCGTTACATCCCTAGTTATTATTAACTATGTAAGTATGTATGCAATTTTTTTTTTCAAATAAATTACATTTGTCATAAAATTTAAAATATTTCAATGACTAGTAATGAAAAATCGATTTATAAGATAAGAAATTAAAAAAAAATTAAAACATTGATAAGATTGTAATACTTCAAAATAAACTTACCTCCTAAAAAGCAATAAAAACTTAAAGTGTTATTGAAAAAATAACTAAACGACATTGACAACATTAGTCGATTTTTAAATGAATTATTTACATAAATATTTTTGTTATCAGCTGTTTAAATAATAAAACGTTAAAATAGCAAACAGTTTATTTTCATGTATAAAATGCATTTATAATATAACAAATGCTCAGAAGCAGCGTAAATATTCAGGAATAAATTTTTTACATGTAAAAAGATAAAATAAAGCAAATAAACCAACAGCTAAAAGTATGAAATAAGTGCAAAAATTATACATATGTATCTATAATGGGCTTCATTTCATATTAGAATTTTTTTTTCCAGAAAATCTATAGTAAGCGTAGCAAGTGCTCGAAACACAGAAGAGTAAAAAAAATCACACCCCGTTTTTGGATATTTCGGGAAGAAAATAGTTGTTACGACCGGCCGAATCATAGAAAAAACTTTAATTGAAATAAAGTATCTAAGCAAAAAAAGAATTTACTTGATGCCTTTATCACATCAAAACTCTTCAAACCACCGGTTAGAGTGATACTTAACAATTAGAGAGAAACACTTTAGCTTAATATTAATAAGAAAATAAATTCTGTGAAGTACGACTTTGACCCGCGCATGGACACGAGATATGTAATTCAATACGAACTTTACACTATATAAAATATAGTTTTGGAATTTTTTTTTTCGTTTTTGGGCTTTAAGCGTTTTTTTAATTGTGGGATTTTTGCGTTTATTTGCGCTTTTCTAGTTTTGGCAATTTTTTTCTCGTTTTGGCGATTTTTTTTTTGATTTTTGACGTTTATTTAATTTTGGCGATTTTATTTATTCAAGCGATTTTTTTAATTTTGGCGATTTTTTTCATATAGGCGAATTTTTTTATTTTGGCGTTTTTTTTTTGCGTTTTGCCGTTTTTTTTTTCATTTTGGTAATTTTTTTTCTCGTTTTGTCGTCTTTTTCGTTTTGTTTCGGTTTTTGGTGTTTTTTCCTAATTTTGGCAATTTTTTCGTTTGCGCGATTTTTCTATTTTTGAAGATTTTTTTCATTTATGCGATTTTTTTAATTATGTAGATTTTTTTGTTTTTTGGCGTTTTTTAATTTTGGCGACTTTTTTCATTTAGGCGCTTTTTTACTTTTGACATTTTTTTCACATTTTGGCGATTTTTTTCGGTTCTTGGCGGTTTTTCAAATTGGCGATTTTTTTCATTTTGGCCACTTTTTTTCATTTTTGCGATTTTTTTCATATAAACAATTATTTTGGTTTTGGCGCCTTTTACGCGTTTTGGCGATTTTTTCGGTTTTTTGCGCTTATTTTAATTTAAGCGATTTTTTCATTTGGGCGATTTTTTCGAATTTGGTGATTTATTTTAGTGTTAGAATTTTTTTTTAATTTTGGCAAATTTTTTCCTTTTGGCTATTTTTTTTGGTTTGGCGATTTTATAATTTTCGGATTTTTTAGTTTTACCGTTTTTGAAAATTTCAAGAGTTTACGGTTTCCAAGATATAGAAAGTTGTCAAAATTACATAGTCAAAATTGCATTAACTGATGGACCACCCTTTAATTAATTTTTTTTTAAATTTTAGTGTTAATTGTTGTAGTCTATAAAAAATACACTAATTTTACAAATTTCAAGTGTCATGGGATTTTAATATTTTTCGTTGCTCGCTTTGGAACACCCTTTAATTTTTAATTGTCATGCATTTGTTGTTGTAGCGGCCAAGGTTCTACATACTCTTACGGTTCCTGAGAAAATAGCGTGTGACGGACAGACGGACAGCGTAGCGAAAACAATAGGGTTCCTTTTCACCTTTGGTGTACGGAAGGAAGCCTAAAAAAGATTTATTTGCTTTAAACGCATTTAATATTAAGTTGTAGTTGTTCAGAGACACTTTATTCTGCCAAGTGCTGTCACAATTTCCTGAGTACTTCCCATATTTATGATGTTTGAATTAAAGATTTTTAACAAGGTTTTATTATAACAAACTTACGAAGAGCACAAATTAAACGCATTGCTTTTATTTAATACTCTTTGTTTTCCTACTTCTTTGCAGAATCGTCATACACGGTTGGATGAGTCAAAGTAAGGGGACTTTTAATCGAGCTGTAAAAAATGCTTACATGAATCTCACAAATGTCTCTTACAATGCAACAAATGTAAAAGAAAATGACACAATTGCAAGCAGTGACATCATACAACCGCCAATAGCATCACTTGAGGAGTTACATCAGCAAGATAGCGTCATATTTGATGAAAATAATAATGAAGTTGTCGGAAATTCTACAATTGATTACAATGTTATTGTCGTAGACTGGAGTGTTGTTTCATCGAATGCAAACTATTTTGGTGTGGTGGATTTAATTGATGATTTGGGGTTTCTTTTGGCTGAATTTGTGCGTTTCTTGCATTCGAAGGCAAACTTATATTTTGGTGATGTGTATCTCATTGGCCATTCGCTGGGAGCACAGATTGCAGGCAGCGCTGGAAAACAAGTACAACCATTTCGTTTTAATACGATTTTTGCTTTAGATCCTGCTGGTCCAAAATTTCGCAATCGCAGCAGTGAATATCGGCTAGATGCCTCAGATGCTGAATATGTTGAATCCATACAAACCAGCAGTAGCTTAGGGTTTCAAGATCCAGTGGGTCATGCTACTTTTTATCCCAACTTTGGTAGAGATCAAAAGAAATGCTACTTCTATGGTTGTTCTCATTCAAGGGCCCATCATTTCTTTGCCGAATCTATAACGAGTAAAGTTGGCTTTTGGGGTATACCTTGCGAGCGTCAATCAGAAAATATTTGGGTCATGTCCGAATCTGGGGAAGAGTTCAAAATGGGTGGTGAACCGTCTACACCAAAGACAGGAACCTTTTACGTAAAGACAAAGGATAAGCCACCTTTTGCCATAGGACGACGCCATGTTTCGGGCTCAATTGATAAAGTGCCAGAAGATAATAATATATAAGAAGTTTGATAAAAATATTTGATATTTGAAAGCATGACAGAGTAGCGGGAATCATTTTAAGTATATTTTGAAGACAGTACTGGACTCTAAACTTTTTTTTTTGAACTGAATTCGATAATGTATATGATACGAGTATTCTATATAAAGAATTTTACGTAATGCTCAAATGCAGTTTTATGTTTATAAGTTTATAATATCTTATTGAAAACTATACATATATTTGGGGGATTCGAAAGGCATAAATGGCAATAAATGTCTTATTGTCATAAGGTTCTAAAACTTTTGTTTGAAAAGAAAAACCATTATATTTAAATACTTATGATAATATTACCTTTATAATTACTCTTTGTATACCCCCAATTTTATTTATTGATTGTACTATTTAAAGTAAAATAACTTATTTAATAAAATTTTATCAACGATTTTCTTCTAAAAAAAGTTTTTTGTGTTTTATTACACACTTTTTATTTTTGTTTATTATTTTAACACCTTCGGTGTTCCTCTTCAGGAACTGAAAAACAATAACATAAAATAAAAGTAGACATACATACAGGGGTGCTGATGAAGTGCGTAGCTGCATAGAAAAATATCGGTATTTCCTAATAAAGTCTAGTTAAATTTTGCTTCTCTTCTTTAGAAATTCACATTAATTAATAAAAATATTTCATTCAATAAGAATTCAACTTACTGAATTTAAGCCAGATTAAGAAATTATTCCTGATTAAAATTCATTCTAGTTCATTTAAAATTTAAAATGTCTCACTCAAAAATTATTTATATAATTTTTAAATTAAATTTTAATCACAGTCGCAAGTGACATGTCGCAAGTGGAATTTGTTTGTTGAATAAGAAAAAATAAAATAAAATAAGACAAAATAAAATAAAAGAAAATAAAATGAAATGAAAGAAAATGAAATAAAATAAAATGAAATGAAATGAAATAAAATAAAATTAAATTAAATAGAATGAAATGAAATAAGATAAAATAAAATAAAATAAAATAAAATAAAATAAAATAAAATAAAATAAAATAAAATAAAATAAAATAAAATAAAATAAAATAAAATAAAATAAAATAAAATAAAATATAATAAAATAAAATAAAATAAAATAAAATAAAATAAAATAAAATAAAATAAAATAAAATAAAATAAAATAAAATAAAATAAAATAAAACAAAATAAAACAAAATAAAATAAAATAAAATAAAATAAAATAAAATAAAATAAAATAAAATAAAATAAAATAAAATAAAATAAAATAAAAAAATAAAATAAAATAAATTAAAATAAAATAAAATGAAATAAAATAAAATGAAATGAAATAAAATAAAACTAAATTAAATATAATGAAATGAAATAAGATAAAATAAAATAAAATAAAATAAAATAAAATAAAATAAAATAAAATAAAATAAAATAAAATAAAATAAAATAAAATAAAATAAAATAAAATAAAATAAAATAAAATAAAATAAAATAAAATAAAATAAAATAAAATAAAATAAAATAAAGTTAAATAAATTAAAATAAAATAAGATAAAATAAAGTAAAATAAATTAAAATAACATAAAGTAAAATAAAATAAAATAAAATAAAATAAAATAAAATAAAATAAAATAAAACAAAATAAAATAAAATAAAATAAAATAAAATAAAATAAAATAAAATAAAATAAAATAAGTTAAAATAAAATAAAGTAAAATAAAATAAAATAAAATAAAATAAAATAAAATCTAATAAAATAATTTAAAATATAATAAAACAAAATAAAGTAAAATAAATTTAAATTGAAGAAACTACTCCTTGTTTGGGAAAGCGAACATATTTATGTAATTACGTAATAATATTTATCTAATACTCACAGTACATTCAGTAATTCTAAAGGAATTGAGTTGCACCTTAAGTGCCTTATAATAGATGTATCATTGTATACTTCCTTCCTTTTCATTCGAAAAGTAATTACACGGAACTAATCACCTTTATGATAAGAAATTTTTTAAGTCACAATCCTACTTTCAAAAGCTTTTTGGAAAAACTGGAAAATGTTGCCATACATAATACTAATTATCATTTGCGTTGTCAGTTGACACGGCAGCTGAAGTTCACTTGCCATCCATAATCGAGTCATTAAATATTATTTGAATTTGAATTTTAAGATGATAAAGAGACTTTAGTAAATATGTATTGAAGCTTCTTATTTAAGATAAAGTCAACACAATCTCTAGCTCTGTCTTATATTCTAATTAAACAATTGCACACAATTGATTTGAAAAGCCATAAATCCATATAATTGTCTTCTAGTATTTTTTCATTAGTAATATTGCAATTAGCATGACACACTAAATTACAAAACATCAATTACAAAAATCTTGAAAATATGCATTCACAAATAATATAAAAGGCAATCACAAGCTGCATATAAAATAAAACTAAACAAGCAAACGTGTGAAAGAGAACATGATTTCTATTTATTATTTGTTGCCAATTGTTATTATTGCTGTTAGCGCTAAAGCTGCTCCCCAACCTTGGGATTATCCAGATAACGATATATATTCTGAGTGGGATCATTCATACTATCCTGAATTTGATCAATATAATTCAGATGCTGACTTTGATTCTGAGAGGAAGCCTACTAGCAATCATTTAGGATTCAGTTTAATCATCTTAAAGGGTTATGCTGACGGCGAGAGTGGCAAGTTGCGTTTTGATCTATTATATGACTTTTTTACGCATGGGTCAGAATTTTCTGTAAAAGTGTTGGAAGCTTTAAAGGGCAAAGCTTTAAAAGTCAATGTGTAAAAGTCAATGATAAAATGATTTTCACTGTTGCAGTAAAAAATTGTTTAATAAAATTCCTTGTTATTTTTACGAATTTCTGAATTGACTGCTTGAGTTTTACTTTTCTGAAAAAAATTAAATGAAGAGAGATTATAGAACTATTCTACGATATCAAGCATTTTTCTTGGCAAGCTTTCTATGGAGAAACCAGGGGTCTAATTGTTGCTTTCGATAAGGAGCTTATTCGATAAAATTTTTTCAGTTTCCGATTATGGCATTCGATATCGAACCATATTATTACATTGTTCGATAGCCAATGCAATAATCTCAAACTTAAAAAGTGATCGAAACAGCTCGTTATTGAAAGCCATGATTAGACCCCAGCTATTTTTGTCCCACCAAAAGCTCTCAATACGACAACTCGAATAGAAAATCAAAGCGAACGAACACAAGCATTTCCATATGAAATTAAGTCCCAAGAATGCCATTTTTGCGACGAAAAATTTCAAAAATAGGTGCTTGTGTCTTCTGAAATATATCGTAAAGTACCAAAACTTCTGAAGGTTGACTGACGATGATTTTTCCAGATCGTCAAATATTGGATTTGCCATTGCGTTAGACTGGTGTTTCCTCGAAATATTTCTCGAAAATATTTATTTTAAATAAAAAAAGGGTTTTAATAAAATTTCAATTTTAAAATTATATGGGGTTTTATTTTTATTTCACGTACCGTACGTATCCTTGGGTTTACAATATGTAAGTAATTATATGTAACAACATATATACAAAAATCACAACAACTTAACGAAAACAAAAAACATAGAAAGGTCCAATGAACAATAACTAGTCAAGGGGACCTTTACACTATGCGCGTAAACATCCCGCCCCCCTTGCTATACTGCAACAAAGAGGACTAAGGATAACGCGGGCCTATCATAGGGAGTTTTATAATAAAATACAATTTTCTTCAAAAAATAATTCATCAGTGATATTTACATTTATGTGAATTCAGAATAAATGTAATAAAATATGATAAAAAATATAAAATATAATAATATAATACTAAACAATAAAAAAGTAATGCAAAATATATAAAAAATTTAAACAATTCGCCCGGACATCACGTTGATCACAATAGTCGCCGGCTGATTAGCTCCAGTGAATTGGTGTTGTTGTCGTTGGGTTGAAGGGGGTTGCGGTTGTAGTAGTTGTGGTTGTTGAAGGTGTGCACATTGATGGCATGGCTTGGCAGTCTTGGCCTTACGGCGTTTTTTACTTTTCCTTTTGTTTTTTGTTGAAAGGTTTTGTGTTGGTTGTGGGTCGGAGGTTTTTGCCTTGTAGCGATGGAGTAAAGTGTGGTGTTCGGCTTTGCATTCAAGGCACCGTTCCCGGCTCGTGCACCTGTCTTTCATGTGCGAGTGTGCAAGGCAGTTGAAACAATATTTAAATGTTTTCACTGTGTCCCACCGTTCCTTTACCGTCATCTTCCTAAACCGGTAACATTTTCGCAATGCGTGATCACTTTTGCACAAGCGGCAGTCTCGCAATTTATCAGGTCGTGGGGTTGTTATCGTAGAAGTAGACGTCGATGGACCTTCAACGGGTTTACGGTGTACCTCCAGGCGACGGGATGCACTAGACATTGTACTAGAAAAGGGTGAAATAGAAAAAAAAGGTAAAACGAAAAAAAAAGAATTAGTGAGTTTCTGATTTGGGTAAGAGAACAAGCTTCACAATAGGCCGGGTGAAAACGCCTGAAGCTGTTCTCACGTCCGCTGTACGGACCTTAGAGTCATGTCCCACGTAAGTCTTTTCTATTCGTCCGAGTCGCCATTCGTTAGGGGGTAAATTATCCTGACGGACAACTACCAAGTCGCCTACTTCAAAATCTTTCTGAGGGTATTTCCATTTTACTCGACGGTGAAGTTCTTTGAGGTACTCTTCTTTCCACCGCTGGGCAAAATGATGGTGAAGAATTTTAAGCTTTTGTCATCTATTGGCAACACTCAAAGAGAGATCAGAATGATCGGGTTCAGGGGGTGACAGAATAGGCGCACCAATTAAGAAATGACCTGGCGTTAGTGGAATCATATCAGAGGGATCATCGGTCATGGCAGTTAACGGTCTGGAATTCAAACAAGCTTCTATGCGCGTCAACATAATTGTAAATTCCTCAAAGGTAAATTTCTGAACACCAGAGATTTTACGTAAATGAGTTTTGACGCTCTTTACGCCGGCTTCCCATAACCCGCCCATATGAGGAGCACCGGGGGGAATGAAATGCCATTCAACAGGCTGAAAGCTGTTCCGTACAAGTACCTTTCGCTTAATTTCATATAAAAACTGTTTTCGGTCAACCTCGAGTAAATTAGCAGCACCGACAAAGGCAGTTCCGTTGTCAGAATATAAATGTGAAGGGCATCCACGACGTGAGAAAAAACGAGCAAAGGCTGCAAGGAATGTTTCCGTCGACATATCACCAGTTGCCTCCAAATGAATAGCTTTTGTAGCGAAGCAAACAAAAACTAAAACATAGCCTTTTGTAATTCGGCAACCTCTACCAATGTAGGATTTTATGTCGAACGGGCCTGCGAAGTCTAAGCCGGTATGGGTGAACGGTCTCGACATAGAGCATCGTTCAGGGGGTAAGGCAGCCATAATTTGCTGACCGGACTTCGTTCGGTGAATCGTGCATTCCTTACAATTATGAATTACTGTACGAATCAGATTTTTTAACTTGGGGACCCAAAATTCATTTCTAATTAAACGGAGCAGTAATGAATGGCCGCCATGAGCAGAGCACTTGTGCACATGTTCAACAAATAAGCGAGTAAAGCGGGCAGAATATGGTAAAATTTTAGGATATCGCTCATCATATGTTAAGCCATGTGATCTAGCCAATCGACCATTAATTCTAACAAAGCCATTTGAATCGATAAAGGGGTTTAACGTTAGTAAATTGCTCTTTGTAGACAATGGCACACCCTTTGAAAGCGGGGTATATTCAGGTATAAAATTTTTCTGACACATTAAAATCAAGCGATTTCGAGTGAATTTTACTTCAGACTGGGTTAAATCTAGAGTGTCATATAAGCAATTTCGGGTCTTCAAATACGCTAAGCACCTGAACATATACGAAATAATTCGCATTGCGCGGGGTAAATCTGAAAAACGTTCCAGTATGTCGTACGGGGTTTCGATCTGAACTGAAAACGATTGAACTTCAAGGTGTTGGTGTTCAATAGGGGTATATTGTGGCCAGCACTCTCGCGGTTGTCTTAACCATGAGGGGCCATGCCACCAAAGGGAATTCTCAATTAGATCTCGTGCAAGAGTTCCACGACTTGCCAAATCGGCGGGGTTGTCCTTGGAATCTACATGTGACCAATTCTCATTACCAACTTTATTCACGATTAGCGCTACTCTGTTTTTAACAAAGGTGGGCCAATGGCACAGGGGTTTGTTAAGCCAGGATAAAACAATAGTAGAATCAGTCCATAGATAAACCTTACTCCTGTCTAGATTTAATTGGGTACATAATGATTCTACCATTTTTGCCATCAAAGCCGCTCCGCATAGCTCTAAACGGGGTAATGTTTCAGCTTTTACGGGAGCTACCTTCGTTTTTGACGCGAGTAAATGCGTCGTAATTGAATGGGGTGATATATTTCGAATATAAAGAGCAGCGCCGTATGCCTTTTCAGAGGCGTCGCAAAACGCATGAAGTTCAAATTCATTTTCTGGAAGAAAATTAACCCATCTTGGAATATTAATTTTCTCAACATTACTGTAATCGTTTAAAAATGCGCGCCATTGAGATAGGGTTAGGGGGTGCAAACTTTCATCCCAGTCTGTCTTGTCTTTCCAAATTTGTTGCATTATCATTTTGGCTACAACAATTTTTGGTGAGAACCAACCTGCAGGGTCAAACAATTTCGCTATCTCAGACAAGACAGATCGTTTCGTGACAATGTCCTGGCGTGGCTGCGATTTGAGTTTAAAATAGAAGCTATCCTTATTAGCATCCCATCGCAAGCCAAGGGTTTTTGTAGTACTGGCATCCGAAAATTTTAAAAAGTCTGCATCAAGCAGATTCTCCCGGGGTAAATCTTCTAAGAGTCGTAAATGATTGGCTGTCCACTTTCGTAAAACAAAACCAGCCGAACCAAGAACATGGGTTAGTTCATTACGCCTCTTAAAAGCGTCTTCGAGTTCATGTGATCCAGCAAGAACATCATCAACATACATTTGAGTTTTCAATATTTCGGGCGCCGCAGGACATATGGGTTTACAATCGTCAGCCAATTGCAAGAGAGTACGAATCGCTAAGTACGGCGCGCAGTTCACTCCAAACGTGACCGTGCTAAGCTCATAGTCCTTAAGTTCAGCTTCAGGACTATCACGAAACAAAATCCGCTGATATTGGGTTTGATTGGGATGAACTAGTATCTGGCGATACATTTTTTCAATATCCGCATTAAAAACATATCTGAAGAAACGCCACCGCAGCAGCAAAATGGTAAGGTCTGTCTGTAAGACAGGACCTGGGTACAACACACTATTCAGGCTCACGCCATTAGAGGAGGGGTTTGAAGCATTAAATACTACTCGGAGTTTCGTGGTTACACTGTCGGGTTTAAACACTGCATGATGAGGTAAATAATACTTATCTACAGTGGAATCGGGGTGCTTGACGGCTTTAATGTGTCCCATTGTGAAATATTCGCGAACTACATTGTCATATTGTGACTTTAATTCGGGGTTTTTCAATAAACGCGCCTCATTTCGCACAAACTGGGAAAAGGCGCTTTTCCGAGAATCCCCTAATGTCAATTCATTTGAGAATTCTCGACGAAATGGGAGAGAGACTACATACCGGCCATCGGGATTTTTATAAGTCGTAGCCTGGTAAAGTTTCTCACAATACTCATCATCTTCCGATAAGTTGGTTGCTGTGGGAACTTCTTCAAGTTCCCAAAATCGAGCGAGTTGAGTATTCAACTCGAGATGGGTGCAAAACGATGCTACGGAGTGTAAGGGTTGAGGCTGAGAAACTTCACCTGTGACGATCCACCCGAACACGGTTCTCTGGGCGATCAAGCTGCCATTTGGATGTATTCTAACATCCGTAGTTAAAATTTTGGGATACACATTTCCTCCAAAAAGTATATCCATACGGGTACACATGACGTCGGTCAGTGTAATGTCGGGGAAGGATGAAGTTACAATATCAGAGATATTATATGAAGGCAACTGACCGGTGATTTTTTCTACGACATACGCAGACACTTTCAGTTTGAAGTTGGGGTCAATCGGCGAACTGACTGTTAGATTACACATGGTAGAGGATTTACCAGCTAAACAGTCCATCATTCCTGTGACACTTGTCAATGGTACAGAAAATGTGGGAATAGCGAGCTTCCTTTGTAACCTTCTTGAAATAAAGGTACCTTGTGAACCAGGGTCAACTAGGGCTCGGGCTGCACATCTAATGTCGTTTATATGCAATATGCAAACTGCTGAGCCTAAAATTACAGTTTGATTTAAATTGGAATTGAGATGTGCGGTATAAGTATGTAAATTACGAGCCGCGGCAGAAGTTGAAGGGCTGAAATCGAGTGGTGGTTGAGAATGACTGCTACCTGGGTTTACAATTGGGTTAATTGTGGGTTGCGATGACACTGCAGTCGTACTAGAAGCTATAGGAAGCTGGGGTGAATTACTGACAGATATATTTGATTTTCCATCTCTATGAAGTAAAGAGTGATGCTTTTGCTTACAAAGTGAGCAGACATGAACACTTTTACAATTTCTGAAATCATGTGATGTTGCCAAACAGTTTGAGCAACACTTGAGACGCTTCACTGTTGACATACGTTCGTCAACACTCTGACTCAAAAATCTGGGACAAAGTCTAATGGGGTGAGACCCTTGACACAGGAAACAACGACATACCGTTGGAGTCGAACTGGTTTTTGTCGCAAAACTTTGAATTTTTCTATTATCATTAGATGATTTTTTAGCAGCGTTAAACATGGGGTTATTTCGTACATTGGCAGTGGTGGGGTATTTGTTCGGGTTTTGAACAGGGTTTGAATGGGACTGCCTTATGTCAGAAATCGATTCGAGGGTTTTGAAATGCGCTGTTAAAAAAGCATCCATATCAGTCCATTTAGGGGATGTTATAAGTTTCTTAGATTGTTCCCAAAGACTCAGAGTGTTTTCGGGTAACTTTGTAGCACAAATATATACCAGCATTACGTGGTAGAATATTTCAGGGGTTACCTCAAGGAGAGAAAGATTCGTTATGCAATCATTTATCGTTCGTTGCAAGTTTTTAATATTCGCGCTAGATTCTTGCGAAATCGGTTTAATATTTAATAGAGCTCGAAGCTGTTCGTTTATGAGGGCATCTTTATTTTCATACGTGTCAACTAACTTTTTCCATGCGACTTCATAGCCATCGTGGGTCAGTGGCACCGTTTGTATGGTATCATGCGCATCTTTAGCGGTTTTTTGCAATAGATAGTACAATTTCTGTACTGGGGTCAATCGGGGGTTATTACCATACAAAGCGGAGAACATATCCCGAAATGAGGGCCAGCTCTTATAATCTCCATAGAATATGGGCGTATCACAAGGGGGTAAATTAATCATAGGCGCGGATTGCGCTATCGACCTCTCGACCTGCACCGCCACTTTAAGTTGTTCTAGGAGACCAGTTATAAGAGACATCCCCCGAGTGTAAGTACCATAAGAATTAAGATACTTAGCTTTCAATTCTTTAACTTGGGGGTCTTTAACCTTTGCGGCCTCAATCAATAAGGAGTCGTATGTTGACCGAACAGCTTCCCATAACCGATTGAGCTCCTTTTCATGACTATTCACAGAGCCGAGTTTGTGTTCCGCTAGTGGTATAGAAGCAATATATGCTTCAAATTCTGCCAAACGGTCGGCATTGCGGATCAACGTAGTCATGTCCATTTTTGATCTCAAGTTGTATTGGGAAATTTTAAAAGCGTTTATTTAAAAACGTACACGTAAAATTACTTGGGATGAATCAAACCGATAAATTTCCGCTTCCGAATAAAAGAACGATAATGTTTTTTTTTTATTATTATCGCGAGAAAACTTGCGAAAATTGTATAAATAAAATTTTAAGCACGAAAAAAAGGTTCTTGGGCGGGGGTAATGGGTTCAAAAATTTTTGAAATAAATTTATATGAATATGAATTCAAAATAAATATATTGGTATAGGGTAAAAATAATATAAAACAAAGTGAGTTTCACACTTAGATTCCTCTTTCAATAATTTGGGGAAAATATCAAAGAAAACTCGGGTTAAAATTTGAGAAATCGGTAAAATGTTGAATTAAAATAAATTAAATAAGGATTATTCTAAAGTGTGAAAAACGCTTTGTTTAATAAAAAAATATAAAAAATGTTTTAAACACTAGTACTGCACTGAATTCCGCAAAGGTATCCACAATGGGTTCATCGAATACGTTATATTCGGTTAAAAATTATTTATTGGGGGAAAATTATTAATAAAATTGTACTAATTATTTATTAAATAGAGCGTAATTAAAAACGTGAGTAAAATTTCACTTTAATAAAATAAGTTAATTAGCACTCGGTTTTTTATTCGATTAAAAAAAGTTGCAGCACTAGTGTAGGTTGTGTGTGTGTGACAATATAAAGTAAAAAAAAACAAAACAAACCAAAACCAACAAACACAGAGTAATTTAGTGGTTGTTTTTCTTGTAAGAGAATATATACGTACATATGTATATACAAACAATGCAAACTAATGATTTATCACTGGGTTCACTTTTATGAAGTAATAACACTAAATTTTATTATTATGTATTATTATTATTTTTTGTTTGTTTTAAGTATGCCACTGCATCCAAAAAATAAAAAATTCACAACACCAAATTAAATAATTTTTCTCTCGCGTTCGTTGGCTTTTGTTGTTTTTGCTTTTAATAATGCACTTGTAATTATTAAAAGTAACGAGTAAAAATTTTGTTGTTCTGTTTGAGCGAAACAATTTATAAAAAAGAATATGCACAAATTAGGCGCGTACATACGTATGTATATAATATATATGTATGCATGTACATACATATGTATGTAGATATGTATAAATTTAAAGAAATATTAACAAACTGTATTAACAATTATATACATTTACATATAATACATATATGTACATATGTTTATGGTTTTCGATTTCTTTGTATCTTCTTTAAAAAATTTAATATTTATACATACACACACACAAATTGAAATTGCGATGAGCAAATGGGTAAACAAATTATGCACTTTTAATTTTCCAAATATGTTTTACCGACGGCAAATTGAATATTTAGAAATTGTCACTTCTTTTATATATGTATATGTCACACACTTTATTTCTTAATTGCACAAAGTAAAATAAATGCACACAACTAACCTTTAATTAGTAGATTGATTATAGGGTTTAAAATTTGGGGTTGATATTATCCAGTGTTCCGAGAGATGCAGACACCTGGAATTAAATATATTTTCTTGAAAATATTTCAAGGACTCGGGGGGTCTAATCCGGCTCGAAGGACCAAAATGTTTCCTCGAAATATTTCTCGAAAATATTTATTTTAAATAAAAAAAGGGTTTTAATAAAATTTCAATTTTAAAATTATATGGGGTTTTATTTTTATTTCACGTACCGTACGTATCCTTGGGTTTACAATATGTAAGTAATTATATGTAACAACATATATACAAAAATCACAACAACTTAACGAAAACAAAAAACATAGAAAGGTCCAATGAACAATAACTAGTCAAGGGGACCTTTACACTATGCGCGTAAACAACTGGCGTTAACTTAGTATATAAAGTCGAATATTTGATTCTTCTTTCGTTTCCGTGACTTTTAAGGCAGAATGATAACGTATCGAATATTAGATTGCTCTTCAGTTTTTGTAGCTCTTAAGTAAGTTCCCTGTTTCAATGCCTCTTAAGGTATACTGACGTCAGTGGTCGTCTTTGTCCAGAGCGTCGAATATTGGATTGCTCTTCCGTCTCTGTAGCTCTTAAGTCAGACTGGAGTTGGTTTTGAACATATTAACAAATATTCATATTCACTTCTTGGCAAACTGATATCGTCTTTATTCAACGCATTGATTCTTCGCTCCTTCCTCTGTCTCCACAGCTTTAAGACATACAGACTGACTGATGTTGACTTTGTTAGTAAAGTAAATTTTTTCCTGTTAATAGAACTTTCATTTTTAATTTAAAAACATTTTAAAATATGTATGATTTCAATTAAAGTTTTTAATGAAATTAATCCAAATATTGATTGAAAATAAACGATTGAATTAAACAACTAAGGCTGAAACTTACTTAAGTTTACTAATAAAGGTGGTTTAACCAATGAAATTGATAAGAAAAATCGTTAGTTAAACCACATGCGTTAGTTAACTATGGACTGTGAATTAAGACATAAGAATAATTGAAATGCTGACAAGAATAAATTGAATAAATTAAACATGTTGATTGGTTTAGCTAGAATATATCGTTAGCTGAGGTACAAAAATGCGTAACTACACTTATTTAAAAGTTCCAAAAATATATAAAGGTCATTCTCCAAAAAATATTTTTCACTTTTCATACAAAATTAGATTTATAAAGCCTTTTTGTCCTTGTCCACACTAGGAAACATTTGCTGCAAGACTTTAGAGTTTGTTGATGAAAGTGGTAAGAGTAATGGAAAAGGGGACTTTGTTTCATGTACATACATGAAGCACTTGTTGAGTATGCCATGCTTATCTCATTCTCAGGAGAAATATATCAAAAAATATATTTAACTGCAAAACAAAAACTTTACAGTGCAAACGCGAATGCAGTTTCAAAAGAGAATTTAAAAATGTCTCGTAGCCAATGTTTTACTGTATCGCCGAGGACTTAATAAAACAATGTTACTTTTTATAAATAATGCTCTAAGCACATAGACCACAGCAGGCTACATGGCTGCATGACTACAAGTGCCGTTGGTAACAAATGTTTTCCTAGTAATCAGCTACTTAATTATTATAAAAACGGCAGCAGCACCATAACAATCTGATATTGAAGTATAAATATATATTTCAGTGGTGCCGCTTTCAAATATTTCACATTTATAAAAATCAAATAGTTTATTAAAAAATATAAAAACCATCATTATCAGTTTATTCTTAATATTTTTTGTGAATTTTACTATTCATAGGCTTAGTAATTTTTCCAATACATTTAGCAATTTTGTTTGCTAAATTCAATTTTTTCAGGCTTTCCAAAATTTTAAGAATTTTCGTAATTTTCACAATTTTTAACGAATGTTTTGCATTCCTTACATTTTTACCGATTTTTAAATAATTTTATGGCTTGTTTAAAATTTTGCAACTTTTCCCAAATTATCGTTTTTTTCGCTTTGTAAAAATATAATTATTTTTGAAATTAACATTAAAATTATGTAACTTTCTTTTTTATTTTGCAATAAAAAATATTTCTTGGCAATAATTTGATTTACATATTTTCCTAATTGTCAACACTTTTTTTGTTTTGAGACCTTCAAAAATATAAATTAGTTCAACGACAAAATCAACATAGGCAGCCCCTGTTGCCTTGTTGCAATCAAAATAATGATTCTCATATAAAAATGTGTATTCGATCCTTGAAATTTTGTAGTCGGTAGCTTGCTGTGGTGAATGTGTTTAATGCATAAGGCTAAGCACAAACAAACATTTGATTAAAAAAAATATATTTTTTCCGAGTCAAGAAAATAATTAAATTAATCAATAACATAATTAAATTAAATTAAGATGTTATATCAAACATTGGAAGTAATTGAATACAAAAACTGATGATACTTTTTTCTTTACATTTATTAATAGCCAAACTCTGTATTTTCAGTAAATAAAAAATGCCTTAGAGTATAACCTAAATTGGAGCGTCAAGCGTTGCATTAGCAGCGGGGCACGTATTTTCAGTACATTTAAACGTATACAATTTTATGTGAATGTACTGAAAATACGTACCCTGCTGCTTACGCACGCTTGACGTTTTATTTAGGTTATTAATAAAAAATAATTATGTTTTATAAAATCTTTATAAAAAAAATTTGTATTGAAATCTCTGTTATAAACCTTTTATAAATCAAAAATATTTTTTTATGAATAAGGCTTAAAGTATATATTATTTTTGTTTATACATATATGTATTAAGTATAAATATCTTTTTTTCAATATTTCATTAACCCTGTTTGTCATCAGAAAAAATGAATTATTAATTACTGTTATAAAAATAATATTTTTTTAAAATAACTTTATTATACAAAATAACTTTTTTTTTATTTATATCATTTATCAAAACAAAATATGAATTACCAATGCAATAAGTTTTATAATCTCGATAAGTTCATTTGAAAGAATCAATTCTTTATTATCCCAACTTTCCTGATTCAATTTATGTGAAATTGTTCTCTTTAACGCTTCTAGAATATTATCCTTCTGCTCTTCTCCCTCAATAAATAATATGATTATAGTAGTTCCATTTGGTAGCATACTAGCAATGGAAATTAAATTTTCTTCTAGATATGAAATACTTGAAGAAGACAATTCTTTAATTTCTGCTGCGCTTTCTTCTACAGGTGCTGCTTGCACAATGGCCACAAAACCAATGAAAAGTAAATAAATATGAGCTTTCATTTTAGCGCTTTAAAGTTTTGATGGCTTTTAAACTATATGGCAATATAGTTGAATTAAGGGTCTTTATATTGATTTTTTCAGCAATTAACTTTGGTATTTGTGGCAATTATTTTCAATTGTTTTAAATATAAAGAAATATTTGCTATTATCTGGAAAATAATAAATTTTTGTACGCAGAAAAACAAATGACATTGTAAATAATTCAATTTGAAAGAAATATTTTACAACTATATTAAATTAACATTACGATACTTTTTCTTAGAAAATTTTGCTAAACGAAACTTTTTCGCCAAAAAGAGAGTGACATAAAAAAATGACGCAGCGTGAATCTCATATTAAAAAATGTATAAATTCAGTGAAGTGCGACTTTAACCCGCGCACGAAGGGTTCCGTACGGATACTAGATATGTAATTCAATACGAACTTTAGCCTATATAAAATATAGTTTTTTAGTTTTTTTTAATTTTTGCGATTTTTTTTTATTTTGGCGACTATTTTTAATTTTTGGCGATTTTTGTAATACAGGCGATTTTTCAGTTTTGGTTATTTTTTTCGGTTTTTGGCGTTTTTTTATTTTGGCGATTTTTTAGTTTTGACACTTTTTTCTCGTTTTAGCGATTTATGGCGTTTTTTTTTTAATTATGGCGAAAACGGCTAGCTGTTCCGTTCAACTATGTATTGTCAGAATATTTACAACTAACTTTCATGTT
The DNA here is from genome assembly GCA_905220375.1 of Tachina fera. Classification (NCBI taxonomy): domain Eukaryota; kingdom Metazoa; phylum Arthropoda; class Insecta; order Diptera; family Tachinidae; genus Tachina; species Tachina fera. Next base: position 38,531,652 of record LR999965.1, on the reverse strand, counting down.
ATTTGTTCATTAATAATTATCACATGTAATTTGGCTTAAAACGAACCTTAGCCCGTTCAAATCATAAATATACATGTCTATTCGGGAAGTCACTTTCACCACAAATACGCGCATCTTTCACTTTTTCGTATTCTCAAATACTACATTGGAAGTATTCTAAAATACTTGTTCACCATGATTGAATGTCATATTTGTTCGACGCCAATTTTAGCGCGTTAAGTTTAAATAAATAAAGAAAAAAGAAATACGATGTGTTTATATGATGTCTACCAGTATTCATTAAGCTATGTACAGACGGTTGTCAGATCTTACAATATTGCCAGTAAAATGTGTTCTACATTTCTTACAACCGTGTGAACTGACAAATTTTGTCAGACGTCGTTGCCAGAAAAAGCATTGTCAGTCCATTGAAAGACTAGCAGCTGACAACAAATTGTCAGACATGTTACAATCGTGTGAACACATTTTAAAATTATTGCCAGATATTTGTCACACATTTTAATATTGTCAGATGTGCAAAGTTTATGCATCTGACAATGGCGTCATTGTAAGAGAATTATTTCAATGGGCAACACTGCCCACGCTTTTTTTTTTAAAAAAATTTATAGCAAAATATATGCACACAAAATCACTGCAATTGCTTCTTTATGGTCCATAATAATTTAAACTTTCACTTTTTACATTTAACACAAACACAAACGATTTGATATTTAACAATTTGTAACAAATGCTTAAAGTCTGGCAACGCATAACAACAGATCTGACAATTTGTTCATATGACAACCGTGTGAACTGTCATTTTTTCGACTGACGATTTTGTCAGATGAATTTATTGCCATACAATCATTGCCAGCACATTGGCAGATCTGACAATATTGTAAGATCTGATAATCGTCTGTACATAGCTTTAACCTTGGATAGCGTTCGGCTAGGCTCCACAACACAATTAAGTTTTTTTAGGTTCTTCAAAGATGTAAACATGTTTTTAAAACCAATAAAATAACTAAAGAATTTCACTTTAACTGTTTGTTTCTTTTTAAGTTACTTGGCACTCATTCTGTTAAGTTTTTTTATTAATTATTTCTTTATATCCCTTTTTGCTTTCAACTTTCTCTGCACATAAGTCAGCTGTTGTCAATGTTGTTGATGTTTTTATAAGAGATTACAAAAAATCGATTACTGAAAACAACATTTCTTCGCACGTATTTTAGAATCTGTCGACGTCGAACTGTCGAAAGTGAACGTTCAACGACGAAGAAGTGAAGCGCGTATTCTCGAATAGACCTGACAGATTTTTTTTCCTTCTGGCGCGATTTTTTTTTTAATTTTGGCGATTTATTTTCATTTTGGCGATTTTTTCGAATTTGGAGATTTGTTTTAGTGTTAAACATTTTTTTTTTTCGTTTTGGCGACTTTTTTTCAAATTTTGGCAAATTTTTCGGGTTGGCGATTTTATAATATTGGGAATTTTAGTTTTACCGTTTTTTGAAAATTTCAAGAGTTTGCCTCCTACAGTTTTCAAGATACAGCAAGTTGTAAAAATTACATAGTCAAAATTATATTAACTGATAGAACACCCTTTAATTTAAATTTTTTTTAAATTTGAGTATTAATTGTTGTAGTCTGTATAAAAATACAGTAATTTTACATATTTAAAGTGTCTATATACATACATATGTAAATACAATTGCATGTATATTACATAGGATTTTAAAATTGTTCGTTCATCGTTTTAGAATACCCTTTAATTTTTAACTCTTATGTATTTGTTGTTGTAGCAGCTAACGTTCTACATACTCTGTCCAAGTTTCTCTGTCCGTAGATCTTTCGGTTCCTGAAAAAATAGCCTGTGACAGACAGACGGACCTTTTGCTTTTCACCTTTGGTGTACGGAACCCTAAAAAAGATGCATGTAGTTTTATGATAAATTTATAATGAGAATTTCCCTGTCGGAAACTTAGTTAACTTTAAATTAACTTTAAGCTAACTATTTCGCAAGTAGGACTCGTTGACAATTGGATTACTTTCCAATGGAAACAACTAACTATTTTAACATTGCGATCTCCTAGGCCTTAGTCAACTTTCCCACTCTGCACTACTTTTCAACTTACTTAAAGTTGACGTTATTTAAGTCAGTTGGTAGTCAGTAAATTTGCAAAAAGGTTTAGCTAGGGTTCGAACTATGTATCATCACACATTGAATAGTCAAACGCGATCCCACCCAGCTGAGGTAACTTCTAAAATAATTACAGTAAAATGCTAATATAAAAAGGTGGTCCGCCCTGCTTTTCTGGTTGAAAATTCTGGGATAGGTGAAACCAATATTTGTAGCAAATTTTAGCTCTCCAGCCCGCCCATTTTTTAAGCTCAAGATTTTTCTGCGTCCAGATGTCATGATTCACGTAAGATTTCGTAGGACAAGACTAACGAGAAATACATATGTGCCCTTAATTATGAAAGTGGTCTAAGTCATGGGCATTTTTGCTTCAAAATATCAAATAAATATTTAAAAAACTTTAATAAATACATATTTACAAAATATTAAATAAATTTATATAAATTGAGACTACTACCACTCTAAATTCAAATGTTGTACAATATAATTTATTTTTAATTTGTTCAAATGTAATCAACAGAAATGTATGACTTAGACGACTTTCATAATTAAGGACACATATATAATAGACTAAAATTGCAAAGCTGAAGTACAGAAAGCAAAATGTTAACATTTTATGGGCGTGGTAGCGAATATAAAAAAACGGAAAATATGCAAAGTTTTAATAAAATTGCTTAAGTTAAGCTTTTTAATTTTTGTTTTTAATTCTGAGCCTTAGGCGAGAGACCCTGCTCCCTTGTTAAAGTTTTTGGATTTTCACCTGGACTTGTGTATCAAATTTTACCTCTCTAGCTGAAGGTGAAGTGCTCCATAATATTTATGAGTGACTTAGTGAGTCAAAGAGAAAGAAATAAATTTTATGTTCTAACGAATTTAGAGGAAAAAATGTTTTTCACATTTTGCAGAATTTCTTTAACTTAAGTTTATTTGCTCATCTTTTTTTTTTGAATGTATATTAATTTCATATTGACTGCATAAATTATATTCCTTCCAATTGAACTGCTGGGATGTTGTTTAGTTTTATTTTTCCCCTTTTTTTTGTGCTTCAAACTATTCAGTTTGCCCACAAATCCTTGTGAAAATTCAATTATCCCTTTTGCATTTATTACCGCTTGCATGATTTTTTATGTTTTTCTTATATATTACTTTGACGAAGTATGTAAAATATTTCGAAATGTAAGCGAAACCTAGTATTTCTTTTTTCTTCTATTTCTTGAGTAAGAAGTGCAAATAAAGTAAAGTATTGAGAATTTAGAGAGATAATATGGTTATATTGAAGAGTCATAACCTTAAGGTAAACGTATTAGAGTGGAAAAGAAAAGTTTATAGGAATATGCTTGGCTGAACAGAAACTGTCTGTGCAAGGGGAATATAAAATAAGGAATGAAAGTTTTACAAAGCTACGAACATTTAATGCGCACCATTAACATCAGAGGTGCTGCAATTCTTCATTAAAAATAAAAGAAGAGTTGTAAAATAATGAAGCTTTCCTCTAACTCTTACTTCACTACATGTCTTCTCAATCACTATCGCTAACCTAAAGAAGGTAACACCTAATAGAAGTAATTGGCATTCATTGTCTAAGTGTTGCTTCGCTTAAAAACCAAGACTAAGTTATAATTGACGAGACTTTTCTCACTGCAAGATTGCGTCAATTTTAGTACATGAAATATAATATTAAATGGGCGTATCGCATTTTGTAATTCAAGAAATTGTAGCATTACAAATGGTTAAGCCTTGGCTATGGCTTGGTCCCTAAAAAATCTGCTCAAATCGCAGACTTTGTTTTGAAATAGTCTTTTTATGATGCACTTGATGGGACAAACTAAGCACAGAAGAAGTAACGGCTGTAAAAGTGGCGCTCATGTCAGACAGTATTTACAACTTAAAGTTCAATGCCTCTATAAGATCAAGCAGCAAATTATGTCTGCTACATTAAAAATTTTTATCACCAGCTCAAAAATCATCTTTAAGTAATCCAGTTTATTTGCAGATATTAAATTTTATGTTATAAGTACGATTAAACTTTAAATTAAATTATTTTCGGGCAACACTTATAAAGTATTCAATTTGCACATTTTAAAACATTTAATGTTCAATAAAATAATTGTGTTACTTATATACAAAAGCTTGCATGTCGTTGCATTAAAAGCCAAATCATGCAACCGCAAACTTTTGCATTTTTTTTTAAAGGAAGAAGAACAAATTTTAAGGAAAATTAATTGCCGCAAGTGGAATTTTTATTTTAAAAAACCACTATGCGTGCAAGGAAGGCTTTAGTTTTTCATTAATATAATTAATATTTTTCGACATGTACGAAGGAATATAATTTTGTGGGTAGATGTTCTATTTAATTAATTACACTATCAATTACAATACAAGAAAGTGATTAAAAAATTATTGTTTGAAACAGCAATTTGAATTTGAGGTGACGATATGCACATATGTATATATTCATACATATGCAATAAAAATACCCAGCAGTCGAAGAATTTTCAATATATAAGTAAAAACTGCTAAGCGACTGGCTTTAAGATTATTGCGATTTTAAATAAATATTAAACAACATGACAAGTAATCCCACAAAAGGCTCGTGATCTCGATAAGTGGTTCGTGGCAGTGAAAGCTGAGTATCTCTTACTACGTTTATACAGGCGACTTATTCGCAAATAGAAATATTGCAAATATAATATTTTGACGCATAAACGGTGAATTAATTTTTTATTTGCAAATATCTAACTCACAAAAACAAAACAATTCCTGATTAACGCATTATTCGCAAACAAAATGCTTGAGGTGCCAATGTTTGATAACAAAAAACAATAAATGAATTAATATTGCACAAAAAACATTAATAGAAGAAAATAATGACAATTGAAACAAATAATTATTTGATATTTTGTACATTTACGCTTATTTTTTTGTCAACGTCAATTTACGCTTATTTTTTTGTCATCGTCATCGTCATCGACATCGTCATCGTCATCGACATCTACATCGTCATCGTCATCGTCATCGTCATCGTCATCGTCATCGTCATCGACATCGTCATCGTCATCGTAATCGTCATCGTCATCGTCATCGTCATCGTCATCGTCATCGTCATCGACATCGTCATCGTCATCGACATCGTCATCGACATCGTCATCGTCATCGACATCGTCATCGCCATCGTCATCGTCATCGACATCGTCATCGTCATCGTCATCGTCATCGTCATCGTCATCGTCATCGTCATCGTCATCGTCATCGTCATCGACATCGTCATCGTCATCGTCATCGTCATCGACATCGACATCGACATCGACATCGTCATCGACATCGACATCGACATCGATATCGTCATCGTCATAGTCATCGTCATCGTCATCGTCATCGTCATCGACATCGTCATCGACATCGTCATCGACATCGACATCGTCATCGACATCGCCATCGTCATCGTCATCGTCATCGTCATCGTCATCGTCATCGTCATCGTCATCGTCATCGTCATCGTCATCGTCATCGTCATCGTCATCGTCATCGTCATCGTCATCGTCATCGTCATCGTCAATCGACGATGTCGATTTCAAAAACTACGGCAACGTCAGCAAGAGATAGAGTATCAAAAATTGAGAGAATAAGAAACTCTGTAATGAAAATAAAATAGAGTTTAATTTTATTCCGTCCCGCACTGCGGTTTTTTACTTCAAAATCGTATGGAAACCCGCACCGCAATAAATAATCGTTGCATTGTGTTCAGACTCTGTCATGTTAAAAATTCATGTAAATTGTTTTTGGAATTTGATTTAACCAAATTTTGTCTAATTAATCTTACCAATTGGGATTTGTTATTTTGCTTTGAGTATAAATTATTGCCACCACCCCACCCACCTCCGCTTCGTGCTCAACAATAGTTGTTTTAAAAATTTTCATTTGTTATTATTTACATGTGTGATTTAACAGCAGAAATTTTGCTAAAACAAATTTATGTATTAAATTCTTTCAACTATTTAAAGTTAGTTAATTTAACAAATTTCGTTAGTTGATGTAATTTTACTTGTCGAAATTTGTTCATCTCTGACTGTATCCCTTTTTATGTGCCTTTAATCATTAAAGTGGTCTAAGTCATAATTATTATGTAAACGGTCTAAAAGTTCAGCATACAAAGATTTATTAGCATTATTTTTTTTCCCGGCTGACTGTATGCTGCTGGGTATGCACTAATTTCAAAAATGGTTTATGCAAATGCAAGTATTTATGGCACTCTGGGTAATTGTTGTAGCATGAAAAACTATTAATTGAGTTTTCTTCAAAAACCGAAGGAAAGAAGATGAAAATTGAAAAGCAAACATGAAAAATTCTGTTCAAAATTGTTTTAAAATATTAATTTGTATTGATTAAACGAGTGCTTGATGAATTTATTTTTGAAGAATTTGTTGATTCTTGAAATTTTGTTTATGTTTATGTACTTGAGCTGTAATTTGATATTTTTCTCATTACAATAAAATGTATTTTTGGGAAATCTTGAAAATTTGTTTTATTGATAAATAATATTAATTTAAATTTATATTGATAATATTTGTATTAATTATATCTAAGAGTTGATGTGGTTTTCTATAACTTTAGTTAAAAATTATTTAATATTTTGTTAATCAAATTTTTCGATCTTTTTTATACATATATTATTAAGTGCACTTTATTAAAAAAATACAATTAAGCTTTTTGTTTAAAATAACAATATTTGCCTCCTGAAGAAGATACACAAAGTTAAAGCGAAATATTCAACAAATGTTATTTTTAATTAATGATTTATTTGAACGGGCTAAAGTTCGTATCGCTTTTTTTAGCCAAATTACATGTGATAATTATTAATGAAGAAATAACATCAAAGTTAGTTGTAAATATTCTGACAACACATAGTTGAACGGAATAGCCAGCCGTTTTCGAAGGCCACTAAACCTTCATCATCATCGTTCTTCTGTGTTGGTCCACTGTGTGTGGTGTTAGTTGATGTAGATTTCTGCCCTATTAACGAAACTTTCTTGCAAATGGAATACGTGAATTATTTTTATTCATCGTATTTCAATTTGCTGAAACGTGTTTTGTAATGAAAGCCCAAATTTACAATCTCTAATTTACAACAGACTTACCATTGTCGTTTATTCTTTACTAATTATGCACATGATAGTAAAGAATATTTTATGATATTTTACTTATTTGATTGCTGCGAAACCTAACAAACAACTTTGGTTGTTATAATTATACAATTTTAAGGTTGGAAAAATTTTTAAAACTTAATATTTTATTTTAAGTGTTTCTACTTTACAAATTCTTAAAAAAATTAGTATGCACCCTGAGCTCTGAAAAACACACAGTCTTGCATATCAATAAATGGGCGGAAAGATGCCCATTAAATTTAATTTAATTTTTTTTGTCTGAAAGAGTTTACTTCCACCCAGATAAAAATTACACATTACCATCAGAACTACTTGCCATATAATGACTTACTTTTCTGATTACCAAATTTCATTACTCGCTTAGAAATCGCATTAAAAAACTAAAACTTAAAAAAATGATGAACAAGTTGCTAAATGAGGAGAATGATTTTCTTTAGATTAAATAGATTACGTGAACAAGTTGCAAAATAAAAAAGTAAGTACTTCTCAAGAATCGATTAGATTAGTCCCATGCCTTGTTAAAATCATTAAGTTGGTAATCCAGTAGGGAAGAGCTTACCTAAAAAAAAGCTTAATTCCAAACCCGATTATCTTTTCTGAAATTTTTTGCTAGTTAGTTTCAAAGAGAAAGAAAATTCCCCTTATCTCCCCACATGCTCCTATTTAAAAAAATTAATCAAAATCGAATAGATAGTTTCAAAGATGAAGGTGTTTTCGTGGTCCTATTCCTTAGAAAATCTACAGCCTACACCCAGAGAAAAAATTACGCCAGACGTGCTCAAACTGATCACAATCGGTGTCAAAAGTGTATCAACAACGTTTGTGGTCAAGTTGTACACGCCGTTGTCAATCTGACAACGAATTATTGACAACACAATCGTTGTCAAATCAAGCACAAATTTGGTCAAATTGCCACTGAATTGACACCATATCTTTGTCAAATTGACACCTTATGGTTGCTGAAATGACACCGTGGAGTTGTCAAATTCACACCATACCGTTGTCAAAGTAACACCATGCCGTTGTCAGTGTGACACCATTCGTTGTCAATTTGAAAATAAATTGCTGTTCCTTTCCCAATTCATTCCCATAAAAATATAAATTTAAATATATGGTTTCTTTTTAAAAACTTGTTTTAATATAATTTAAATTTAATTATATACATTGTACATACAATAATTTAAATTAACTTAACTCTAAAATAAATTTTTTTCATTATCATAGCTGACATTAAATTGCAAAATGAACTATTAAAATAATATCTGTATCAAACATATACATATATACATTTTTGAATGAGATTTTAATTATTTGTACGAAAGTTAGCAAGAGATGAAATATTAGCTGACTTTGAATATTTCCAGGCAAATAGTTTTTCTCTGAATTCCACACGTAGCCCTAATGGTGGAAACTGTTTCTTTCAAATCTCAGTTTTTAGCTTGTCACCTACGAAATGTTACTTTTAATTTTAAACACTAAAACCGGCCGTGCGCCTAGATAATACAACTTCATGTTCTAAAACAAATTTACTTTCATGTGATTTTTTACCGTATTGTAAGTATTTGCATCAAAAAATTCAAATGCATTATTCGTTTTCGCATTAGCTTAAGCTAAACTGGTATTTGTTACATCCCTAATATATACTGTATTTGTATAAAATAATTTAATATATATAAGCTCTTATTTTACATACTTAAAATAAAAAATTTCCATTTAAATATAATTTTATTATATAAAATCGGTGGTATTTTGTTGGTTATTTTTTTCATTATTTTCTAAAATATTAATTTTTGCAAAAAATTTTTTTTAGACTTATGTTGTTGACTTGAAGAGCTAAAATATTGCCATATGTCATATTTTTGTAAAAGGATTTTTTTAAATATAAATATATGCAAAAATTACATTGAAAAATGGGCTTGAAGGCCAACTTTGAGGGCCGGACGCACTCCCTAAAACGCAACTTATCGTTATGAAATTTGTTTTTATTTTTTTTACATAAAACTGACTAAGAGTAGAAGAAATCAAAAAAAAGTCTCCATACAATTAACGGCCACTCTAATATACATATGTACATACATATGTTTATATGTAAATGTACGGATGTACTCTAACGTAAACATCTCAAATGTGCAATAAAATGTTTTTTAAACAAGTACGAGTATTAGCATTTCATGTACATACAATATAAATAATATATAGAATTTTAAAACGCTCATACGTGTACGTACTGCTGTAGAAGATTGTATTTAGACAAGAGTGGTTATAGAAATTTGTATTTATAAGTTTAAAGAACTATTTATGAAAATAATATAATAGTTACTTACATAGGCTCTTAGGGCTACTTGCTAGTCACAGTGCTTTGGCCTCCCTACAATGAAGAGATGAAATTTTGCTGAGATATCCCTACCTCTGCTTAATTTATAAAGCTTTTTTTCAACTAAAATTATAAACAAAATGAGGCAAAATTTTCTTAACATTTCTTGGACTACATTTTTCAACTCCGAGCAAAAGATCTCTTCAAACGGCGACAGGACATGATTGCCAACCATATATCCTTAATTTAAAAAAAAATATATATTTTTAATAAAAAAATTATATGTGGTCCATATATTTTTAATATATGAATGTATTTTAATTTGAAATTTATTTGCTTGTGGTTTAGCTTGGTCTATATACGTATTTCATTGGCGCTTAAACCAAATCATCAGTAGACTTCAACCACAAATTTTGAACAGTCACAAACCTCTTACTTTATGCACAGACTTTCAAAAACTATATGAGAATTCATAGAACAATAATATTTTTGAAAATCACAAAGACAAAATAAGTTTGGTAGGCTTTGAAACTCATACAAAACCCAGCAAATAATTTATATTCGATATGAATCTATTTTATTTTGTATGAGTTTCAAAGCCTACCAAACTTATTTTGTCTTTGTGATTTTCAAAAATATTATTGTTCTATGAATTCTCATATAGTTTTTGAAAGTCTGTGCATAAAGTAAGAGGTTTGTGACTGTTCAAAATTTGTGGTTGAAGTCTACTGATGATTTGGTTTAAGAGCCAATGAAATACGTATATAGACCAAGCTAAACCACAAGCAAATAAATTTCAAATTAAAATATAATTATGACAATATGTCGAATAATAAACTTCTTAAATGTTAAATTTTAGATTTTATTTTTCATTTTGCCTTGTAATTACTTTTATTGTTATCCAATGGATTTCTAATTGTATGAAGGTGTAGAAAAATAAAATAGATTCATATCGAATATAAATTATTTGCTGGGTTTTGTATGAGTTTCAAAGCCTACCAAACTTATTTTGTCTTTGTGATTTTCAAAAATATTATTGTTCTATGAATTCTCATATAGTTTTTGAAAGTCGGTGCATAAAGTAAGAGGTTTGTGACTGTTCAAAATTTGTGGTTGAAGTCTACTGATGATTTGGTTTAAGCGCCAATGAAATACGTATATAGACCAAGCTAAACCACAAGCAAATAAATTTCAAATTAAAATATAATTATGACAATATGTCGAATAATAAACTTCTTAAATGTCAAATTTATGTATATTACAAAAATTGAATTTAATTTAATTTTGCCTATTGGACAAAGCACTGTGCAGCTCTTTGAACAAGTGTATCATAGAATTTAAATTTTAATTATTAAATGTATAAGTAAATTACATTTTGCACAATATAATACTCGTAAACATTTATTTGTATAAACAGCAACAATTGAACGTTGTTAATGCATTAATAATAATCTGAGGGATTTAATTAAAACTTCACAAGAATGTTGTTAGGTCAAGTGTTTGTTCGAATGTATGTACATATATTTATATCCTTTGGAGCAAACAAGCAACGGGTGTTTGAATAGCATAAAATTTTCAAATATATTTTAATATTAATGAAATAAACCTTTTGAAAGATAGTTTTGTAGCACAAGTGATTGGCTGAGAGTTCGAGAATGTGACTATAATCCACAATATAATCACAAAGGTTTCACATATGGTAATATAAAATATATTGATTAAAAATCTATTAAAGAAATAGGAAAAAGAAACACTTAATATTTTTAACCGAGTTTAAAAAAGGCGGAGGTTATCAATTCGTCTGTAGGTTGTGTTTGAAAAATCGCCAGAACTAAATAATTTCAATACTTAATATGTATAATATTTTCTATGAGCGGTTCGTATTTTTATTTTTAGTGAATAAAATAATATACAATATAAATATACATATATGTATGTATATTTATAATATACATATATCTTTTTTTTACTATAATATTAATTAACTACAAATTAGTTGAAAAATAAGTAGTTAGTAGTCAATTTAAAAGTCATGCAGAGATGGCAAAATGACTACCGCCTATGACATGCCCATGTTAAAATAGTGAGTCGGAGACAAGGAAACAAGTCACTTAATGAACCAGTTGTGGTTATTAAAAAACCAGTTTGAAGGTAGGTTTGAGTTCCTATAGGCTACTTACATAAATAACCATGTGCATACATACATACATACATAAATATACTTGTATGCTCCCAGTAACATTTGACTTAAGTGTTGACGAGCAAGAAAATATAATAAATATGTAATTAAAACAAGTATGAGTGCTATATTCGGCTGTACCGAATCTTATATACCCTTTACCAAAGTGCGTTTATGTAGTCTAGAGATACATACATAAGCAAAGGGATATATAGGTACATATTAATTTTGAGAAAAAACTCATAAAAAATCGCCTAAATGAAAAAAAAATCGCCAAAATAAAAAAATCGCCAAAACGAAAATAAATCGCCAAAATTAAAAAAACGCCAAAAATCGAAAAAAATCGCCAAAACAAAAAAAAAAAATTGCCCATATGAAAAAGAACGACAAAAATTAAAAAAATTGCAACGGACCTCAAGCCGAACACGTACATATGTATACACGCCAGTTGTTACAATAAAGGTCTACAATATTATACACTCACAAAAAAATCGCTTTTATGAAAAAAAAAAAAAAATCGGCAAAATCAAATAAATCGCCAAAATTAAAAAAACGCCAAAAACCGAAAAAAATCGCCAAAACGAGAAAAAAGTGTCAAAACAATAAACCAATTCCCACAATGACAAAAATCCGCAAAAATCGCCAAAACAAAAAATGCTTATATGAACAAAAATCGCCAGAAATTAAAAAAAGCCTAAATGATAAAAAATCGCCAAAATCAAAAAAATCGCCAAAACGAAAATAAATCGCCAAAAGGAAAAAATTGTCAAAATAAAAAAAAATTGCCAGAACGAAAAAAAATCGCCAAAATTAAAAAAAAACCAAAAACCGAAAAAAATCGCCAAAACGAAAAAAAGTGTCAAAACTAAAAAAATTGCCACAAAAAATAAAAAAAAATATATATAATAAAAATAAAAAAATCGCCTAAATGAAAAAAATCGTCAAAATCAAAAAAATCGCCAGAACGAAAAAATCGCCAAAATTAAAAAAAACGCCAAAAACCGAAAAAATCGCCAAAACCAAAAAAAATTGCCTATATGAAAAAAAATCGCCAAAACTAAAAAAGCAGCAAAATAAAATAAATCGCCAAAATTTAAAAAGCACCAAATTAAACATAATGCCAAAAACCTAAAAATTGTATGAAAGTATGAATTTTTTCACAAAATTAATATGTACCTAAATATTTCTGTGCTTATGTATGTATCTCTATACTACATAAACGCACTTTGGTAAAGGGTATATAAGATTCGGCACAGCAGAATATAGCACTCTTGTTTTCTGTACATAAAACCTTTCGAAAATGTTTGAAAAAACTACTGAGTTTTTGAGATTAAAAATTGTCCCATCCAAGACAAAAAACACTGACTGAGATTTACCTTAAACTATAACCAAACAACTACATCATAGCTAATTCACACACCACGTATTATTTATTAAAATTTTGAAAAACCACTGTTACATCACTGGGTAGATATTACTTGATTTTGAGAAGATTTCGACAAAATCTAGTGGTGAAGTAGATTTGTTTTGTATGAAAAATCTACTAGATTTACTTGAAATCGTGAAAATGCTAGATTTTGCTGCGATATAAATGAACTATTAAAGAATATTTTTCACAATGAAAAAGTTTTTCTTTATTTTATATACACAAGTGCATATAAAGCTGAAATCAACTTTAATTTAATTTCTATGCTCGCAATCAATGTTAAAAAATAAAGACACCAGAAACATGCACACACACACACACACACGCATATGAAACCTTTTGCATAATTAATGCAGAACACGTAAATGTAGCTGAAATCTCGGTAAGACATGTGTATTCTCACATGTTCATTTACACACTTAGAAAAATACTCGTATTGATAAGGTAAAAAGCCAAAAATCAAGGTGCAGATTGAAAAGAGATACTTATACTTTTGTGTTTAACAATCACACACGTGAGCTTTTGAAGACACAGATAAGGTTTGCATGGATGTGTGTTCACAAGTTAAACTTGAAAATTCTCACATGCATTTCCATAACACGACGAGCAGAATTTACTTTTTCTAAAAATGTCATGCCTGCATTCTGTTGAAAAGAAGAACAAAAGAAAATTTCAGGAAAACCATACGTCGTACGTGTAGGTGAAAATTATATGGTGCTAAAGGATTTGAAAATAAACACATACTTTTCATGTATTTTTCTATTCAATGAGCAAAAGAAATTTTGCCAACAATAGAATTTTTGTGCTTGAATTTAATTGAAAATTCTTTGCTGTTTAAAATGAATTTTAATTTTTTGTTTTATTATTACTCAAAACTACATACTGACAGAGTATTATATTTCATTTGAACAATTTTTTTTCTCATTTAAAACCACTAATTTGTCGCGTTTCCGTTTCTCTTCTTTTACACATTTCAGCATGGGATGACTCTTTGTGTAGGTGTGTGTGTGTGTGTGTGTGTTTGTTGGTTACTTGGAATTTGTTTTAATGAGCATTTCTTCTTTACTGTGTGTTAATTATTTTTGTTGTTGCTATTTTTGCTCTACTTTGAAAATATCCTTTGTACGATTCCATTTAACTGCGATGAACTGCATTTAACACACATAAAAATGCAATTATTTTTAACCGCATTTAAGGGTTAGTCGTCGTTTGCTATTGCTTTTGTACTTTTATTTTTTAATTACTTTTCTCGTTTTTTTTTGTTAAAATAATAAAGTGTTAACTGTGTTTTTTGGGTTTGATAAAAAATGAGTTATGTATGTACATATATTTCAGTTTTGCCCGTTTTTCCTTTCTGAGTTTTTTTCTATTAATTTTGCGTTCGCCGTCTTTTCTGCAAAAAAAAAAATAAAAAATAAATTAAAAATAAATTTTCCATAGAAAACGAAATCTATTTTGTCAGTAGATTTGTAGGAAATCTAATGAAAATCTAATATTTTTATTTATGTTTTACAACATATTTATGAAAATGATGAGTGAAATAGCTACAGTCTGCTTAAAAAGGTGTGTGAATTGGCTAAACTGCTGTTGTTTGGTTGTAGCTTTGGAAGTTTTTCAGTTAATGGGTTCTGTTTTGAATAAAAAAATCTTGATATATGTCAAAAAAAGTTGGTGTAAACGGTATAGATTTTCATAAAGATTTTAACTAAAATCTGCCAGATTTTGTTCAGGTGTAAATTCCCTATTCGAATAAATAAAATCTAGGCAAAGAAAATTTTTTTTTTTGGTATAGTTTAATGTCTATTTAATAAACTCAGGTGACTGATGTCTACATTTGATCCCTGTCAAATTTTCATAACTCTTTTTTAATAAAAGGTTTGTTCATTTACTGAAAATTGTTACGAATTTGTAACAATTGTTACTGGAAAGTGTTCATTAACTCAAAAAGTTTGCAAGGAAAGAGTGTCAAAATAGAGAGAAATATTGAGATACATGTCAAAAACTAAAAAAAAACAATGCTTTTCAAATAGAAAGGGAAATGCAATTGACAAGTTTTCTTATAATTACTTTATGCATATTTACGTTCACTATTGTTTTCACGATATTTTTCATCATAACTTCAATTTTATTCAAAAATAAATTACTTATTTGACAAGGTTTGAACATGTTGTATGTTGTTTGATTTTTTATTTCCAAATATTTTCAAACTTGAATATTACTTGAAAAATTTTTTGAATTCAACTTTGTTTCCAGTTAAATTTCAAGTGCTTGAATTTTAATTTTTTGAGTGCTTCTTGGGAGTACTCGACAATAACTACCAGAAAAGCAACAATACATCCTTGGTAGTTTTATTTGTCACTCAGTGTTATTTTATGTTTTTGCTAATATAAATTTTTTTTCGTTCTTAAATATTTTATTTATTTCTTTTTTTAAAGTTACTTTTTATATTAAATAAACACAATTAAAATAATATAAAAATATGTATATTTATTATCTTTATATCATTCATGTATGATTTCTCAACTGTTGCTAGCCAAAATTGATAAGTTGGAGCTTAGACTTGTATCGAACTCTTTCAGTAGCTCGTTTTTGGGTCAAACCAATAATCAAACCCATTGAAATTACATGGGTTTTATCACTGGTTTGTGTCAAAAACGAGCTACTGAAAGAGCTCGAAACAAGTCTGTTGGAGTTGATAGGTATATCCATGAATTATTATCAGTCTAAATTGACTAATATAAATGACATCATTGATTCGTAAAAAGCAGTAGAGTGAGCAGTTCGAAAATATGTTATATGATCGACGTAATTAGTTCATCAGTTAGAGAGAGAGATGCAACATCACACGTACAAAAAAGTTTCCATCATATTTTTCATTTCACACTTAATATAGTGATATAAATTTTGTTCTGATAAATATATCCTTCATGACTACCGATCGAATGACTGGTCAATTGACTGATACTGTTTTTGTAGGGTATCTATTTATAAAAAAACAAAAGATTCTGCCTGTTTTCCATTGTTGTAGAGTTGCATGGAAATGATATATGTATATGGGGTATTCCACGCTAAATCAAATGTCCACAATTTTATAATATTTTTAAGCACCACTCAAAAATCAATTACATTTTTTTCAAAAATAAAATAAAAATAAATTTTGGATATATAGAAGTTTAAAATTAAAAACTTTAAAATACTTAATGGTAAATTTGTATCTGAGCAAAATCTAGTAGATTTCGAGTAGATGTTCCCTATAAAACAAAATCTAATTCGCCACTAGATTTTGTAGAACTTAGTGATGCAAGTATGGTTTTTATAAATGTGAACTAAAGAGTACACGGGTATACTTAAAAAGGTGTGTGAATTAGCAATATCGTAATTGTTTGGTGGTAGTTTAGGAAACATTTCAGTAGTGGTTTTTGTTTTGGATACGAAACCTTGATAACTGTCAAAAAACTTGGTGAAAGCGGTATATATTTTGATGAGAGTGCGTTGCACCCTCGTTTTAAGCTACATATTATTTTTAGGGTTCCGTACACCAAAGGTGAAAAGGAACCCTATTGCTTTCGCTACGCTGTCAGTCTGTCCGTTCACACGCTATTTTCTCAGGAACCGTAGGAGCTACGGACCTGAAATTTGGACAGAGTATGTAGAACAGTAGCGGCTACAACAACAAATACATGAGAATTAAAAATTAAAGGGTGTTCCAAAACGAGCAACGAAAATTTTTAAATCCCATGTAATATACATACAATTCTATGTACATATGTATATTGACACTTGAAATTTGTAAAATTAGTGTATTTTTATATAGGCTACAACAATTAACACTAAAATTAAAAAAAATTTAAATTAAAGGGTGGTCCATCAGTCAATGCAATTTTGACTACGTAATTTTGACAACTTGCTTCTCTTGAAATTTTCAAAAACGGTAAAACTAAAAAATACAAAAATTATAAAATCGCCAAACCAAAAAAAAAAAAAATGCCAAAAAGTTAAAAAAATCGCCAGAACAAAAAAAATCGCCAAACTTAAAAAAAAAATTTCTAACAATAAAATAAATCGCCAAATTCGAAAAAATTGCGCAAATGATAAAAATCGCCAAAATAAAAAAAACGCCAATAACCGAAATGCGAAAAATGCGAAAAAACCAAAATAATTGTTTATATGAAAAAAATGGCCAAAATGGAAAAAAATCGCCGAAATGAGAAAAAAAGTGTCAAAACTAAAATAAGGGCCTAAATGAAAAAAGTCGCCAAAATGGAAAAACTCCAAAAACCGAAAAAATCAACATAACTAAAAAAATCCCCTAAAATTAAACAAGTAAGAGTGTTATATTCGGCTGTGCCCAATCTTATATACCCTTTACCAAAGTGCGTTTATGTGGTATAGAGATACATACATAAGCACAGAGATATGTAGATACATATTAATTTTGAGAAAAAATTTATACTTTTTGTGCAATTTTTATGTTTTAGGCATCATGTTTAATTTGGTGCTTGTTTTGGCGATTTTTTTTCATATAGGCAATTTTTTTTTGGTTTTGGCGATTTTTTTCGGTTTTTTGGGTTTTTTTTAATTTTGGCGATTTTTTCGTTCTGGCGATTTTTTGATTTTGACGATTTTTTTCATTTAGGCTATTTTTTTATTTTTTATAAATATTATTTTCTTTTTATTTTTTTGTGGCAATTTTTTTAGTTTTGACACTTTTTTCTCGTTTTGGCGATTTTTTCGGTTCTTAGCGTTTTTCTAATTTTGGCGATTTTTTTTCGTTTTGGCGATCTATTTGATTTTGCCGATTTGTTTTCATATAAGCAATTTTTTTAATTTTTGGCGATTTTTTTCATATAGGCAATTTTTTTTTGTCTTGGCGATTTTTTTCAGTGTTTGGCGTTTTGTTATATTTTTGGCGATTTATTTTCGTTTTGGCGATTTTTTTGGTTTTTGGCGTTTTGTTTTTCATTTAGGCGATTTTTTTTTTAATTTTTGGCGATTTTTGTTCATATAAGCATTTCTTTTGTTGTGGCGATTTTTGCGGTTTTTGGCGTTTTTTTGTCATTGTGGAAATTTGTTTTTAGTTTTGACACGTTTTTCTCGTTTTGGCGATTCTTTCGGTTTTTGGCGATTTTTTTTAATTTTAGCGATTTTTTTTTCATTTAGGCGATTTTTTTTATTCTTTGCCAATTTTTTTTTACTTATAAGCAATTTTTTCGGTTTTTGGCGTTTTTTTCATTTTCAGCGACTTATTTTCGTTTTGGGGCTTTTTTTGTTTTTGGCGATTTTTTTTCATTTAGGCGATTTTTTTTTAGTTTTTGGCGATTTTTGTTTATAAAGCAATTTTTTTTGTTTTTAGCGATTTTTGCGGTTTTTGGCGTTTTTTTTAATTTTAGCGATTTTTTTTCATTTTGGCGATTTTTTTTAAATTTTTGGCGATTTTATAATTTTTGGATTTTTTAGTTTTACCGTTTTTGAAAATTTCAAGATATAGCAATTTGTCAAAATTACATAGTCAAAATTTCATTAACTAATGGACCACCTTTTAATTTAAATTTTTTAATATTTTAATGTTTATTGTTGTAGTCTATATAAAAATACACTAATTTTACAAATTTCAAGTGTCAGTATACATATGTACACACATACATACAATTGTATGTATATTACATGGGATTTTAAAAGTTTTCGTCACTCATTTTAAAACATCCTTTAATTTTTAACTTTTATATATTTTTTGTTGTAGAGACCAAAGTTCTACATATTCTGTCCAAATTTCACACCAGTAGCTTTTACCGTTCCTGAGAAAATAGCCTTCTTCCTAAAACATGAAATATGTTTAATTATTAGGAAAAAAGTTAAAGTTTTCCAACCCTGGAAACGTTTTTTTAATTTGTTAAATTTTAAAAATTTTTTTTTAATTATGAATACCAATTTTATTCATTCCGAAGTATAAAATAAGTTAATTTAATAAAAAAGTAAATAAAAACTAGTTTTCGGTAGTTATTTTCTATGGGAAATTAGAGTTTGAGTTTTCCAGCTCTGAAACGGTCTGCTGATTTTGCTGATTTTCAATAGCAAAATTTTTCGGAAGATTTCTGACACACCAGTCCAAGAACGAAGTCTCTAGCTGTTCTGGGAGCTTCGGAAATCCGATTTCACGTACAGACAAACGGACAGACGGACATAGCTTGTTCGTCTTCCCTATGCATAAGGATCCAGAATTTATATACTTTATGTGTCGCTTATTAATATTGTAGAAATTACAAACGGAATGACAAACCTATATATACCCTTTTACCATTTTTTTGGTAGAGGGTATCCTTACAAAATGATAAATGTGAAAAAAGGCCAAGTTCCTGTCCAAAATTTCGGCCATTAAAAGTAGTGAGATATAAATTTTGACCGAGTTCTTGTTTGCCTCAATACCTAACACAGAAATATGTTATGTATTATATAAACTTGCAATCGTAAGGGTGTCACATAATTTCTAGACAATCTGCTAACTTGAAAATATTTTTACCGATTTAAAGAAATGAACAAATAAAAATTTTTCTCTCCTTTTTTAGAAAAGTAAAAATATTGCCAAGTTAGAAGATTATCTAGAAATTATATGACACCCTTACGATTACAAGTTTATATAAAACATAACATATTTCTGTGTTAGGTATTGTGGCAAACAAGAACTCGGTCAAAATTTATATCTCACTACTTTTAATAGCCGAAATTTTGGACAGGAACTTGGCCTTTTTTCACATTTATGTTTTTGTGAGGATCTGACTACTTTTTGAAAAATGTTCTATAATAACACTTTTTAAACTTACAATTTCTAGTATGTCTTATTTCTATTAATTTGAAGTGCATATTTCCACCACCTGATAGCAACTTCTGGTTTTTCAGATTTTTCTTAGTGATCTCTGATCTAGATTTATTTGTGTATCAAATTTAAGCTCGCTAGTGCGAATTGGAGTTTTAAAGTCGTGGTCCCGTATACTGGGTAAAACTTTTTTGTTTTAAGATTTTCCCATTGGCTTACGCAGCTACACTTATTTTTGTATAAAATTTCAGCTCTCCAGCGCGAATTATAAGTTTAAATTTTATCAGCTTTACCTCTCCCACTATTTCTAACTCAAAATTTTGTTGGGAGTAGCGCTTATAATTCATGCTAATTTTCTTCTAAAATATACTAGATCAAAGTAGATTAAACACAAGGGTAACATTTTATGGGAATGATCACGCCAACTTTTTAAGGTGATAGTTTAAAGCATAATGCACGTGTAACCTGTATGCAAGATTTCACTAAATTGGCTTGAATTAAAAGCTTTATATTAAGTTTTTAGTTCAAAATAATATTAGCGTGGCTCCGCCGATTCAGATAACATTTTTTGGGCTCTCAGATTTTTCTAGTTGGTTTCTCACCTAGACCTACTTGTGTATCAAATTTCAGCTCATAAGCGCAACTATTGATTATTAATTTGTATTTGCGCAGCCCCACCTCTCTAACTAAAAATTCCAGGTTTTCAGATTTTTCTAGTTGCTTTCTCGCTTAGACCTACTTGTATATCAAATTTCATCTCCCTAGCGCAACTTTTAATTTTTAATTTTTATGGGCGTAACCCTTTCCACTTTTCCAAATTCAAAATTATTTTGGGTCAGTGCTTAGTATTCGTGTCAAGTTTCGTTGCAAACGGATAATAATAACCACATATACATATATAGTATATCTAAATATTCTGAGCCGCAGGGCATTAAAATGAGGTTTAAGTTGTATGGGCTCAACTCCCACTTTTTAATAAACAATTTATAGCCTTGCATTACCGCAGTATATATGCAAAATTTCAATAAAATAGATGCCATTAAGCGCCTTATATTAGCTTTTTTAATTCTGACTTTAATGGGCGTAGCCTCTCCCACCTGGCCAAAATTTTCGAGTTTTCAGATTTTTTTTTATTTTATTTCTTACTTAGACCTAGTTCTATGTCGAATTTCAGTTCAATAGCACAAATTTTAGTTTTTATGGGCGTAGCCCCGCCCTGCTGGTTAAAATTTTCGGCTTTTCAGATTTTACTGGTTCATTGCTCACCTAGATCTTCTCGTGTACCTAATCTTAGCTCTCTAGCAATAACGGAAGTGCTTCATCAATTTGATGAGTGTGTCAGTGGTCAGTGGTCAGTGGTCAGCGGTCAGTGGTCAGTGGTCAGTGGTCAGTGAGTATGTCTTAAAATATGCACTTTTTGTACCTCTATATCTCCGGAACCTTTCATTGTAAAACTTTCAAACTTCGCATATATTAAATAAATTTATTCTAGTTATGGTTTATATATCATAAGTTTACGATTGCGGGGAACAAAGTTATGAGGGGGGTAAAAACAGCTCGAATGGCTTCCTGTAAATATACACACTGCGTGCATTGGCCGGAACAATAATAATAATAATAAATAAAAAGGTTTTTAATTTTCACTTAAAAGCTGAATAACATTTTAAGTAAAATTAGAACAACTCAGCTTTGTGTTAAAGGCTGTTATTGCAATTCTTGCAATTTAATCCCCATTTCATCTGCTCCTCCACACTCTTTGCATCTGTCTGTAGTTGCTACATTGTTCCCAAGTTTTACTCTTACATACTCGTATATGTTTTATTTATTTATTTTTTTTTGCTCCTTTTCCAATACTATTTATTCTGTTCATTTTAATAACTTGTATTGCTACGAGGTCAATTGATAAAAAGTTAAATGTAAAATTTTTAATTGGCTGCAAAGTATTCAATATCATTATGAGAGTGTTCAATAAATATAATCACATAAAAAAATTATGAACAGTAAAAAAAAACGGAAATAAGAATATATATTTTTGCAGTTTACCACAAAATTCAGCAAATTGAATTGAAGGTTTATTCTCTATTTTTTTAACAAACTTGTGAAAGGGCATCACGATACAATGAATATGAGCAACATTTTTGTTGAGAAAAGTTTTTTAATTTTTTTTTTGCAATATCCCTAGAAATTTAATAATTTCAAAATGTTTTAATATAGAAAACTAAAAGAGAAATGTTTGAAAAATAATTTTTTTTTAATTAAAGCCTTTCTTGAAGCTCTGAGTAGAGATGTCAAAATGAAAAACCAACTTGAAAGCCTTAAATAAAATATTCTCTAAGTAATAGGTTATTTAAGGTACTGAAATTCTGAGACTGAAGTGAGAAAGTCTGTTCTTCATAACTCGGCCCATTTTAAAACGATTGTAAATATTCTTTTTTTTTGTCACAGAAGAACAGCTCTCGCGTCATCATAATTATTTCTTAAGTGAGTTCAGGCTTGTGTGTGTTGTTTGGCCTTCCAGAGTTTTTCGTCTCACTTGCACTCGTTGACTGATCTATCACGTTATTTTGTGGAATTTCTTTAACAACCACGTTGTACTTCCTATGTGAAGGCATAGCTCGTGTACAGTCAGTCACAACACTTTTTTAAAATTCTGTTAATAACATCTTGGGTATATGGTCCGAGTTACCCGCCCTTTATTTACGTAATGTATGTTCTTAGCACTGGGAAGCTACATACAAATTCTCTCAGAGAGCCTCTCTCTGAATACAACATTTTAAAAACATCCCAGTGGTAAAAACATACATTACGTAATCGATGATATCAGTAATACTTAGTAGCAGTCACTTATTTTGCTAGTTAGATTTAATATAAAAGTGTCATAGGACGCGTAAGTGGTGCGCTTTCGCTTACAAAGTAAGTTACGATGTCAGTACGTGCCACTAGCACTGCACTTACATTGACAGTGGCGTTGTAAGCGAGCATGATAATAAATTTACCCTAAAAGTAGGCCAGTATTTTAATATTATTTTAGAACAAATTATTTGTTTTAAACAATAACTGAGTCCCTACTTACATTGTAATCGAAGTTATCAGTAACACATGATGTTTCAGATTACACGTACATTGCAATCCAAGTACTTAGATTGCTCGCTTACGATGTCATACTGATGTCAGTGATTATTATCGAAGAACTTCGCTTAATTTACCTCTGGGATATGAAATAAAAGTGTAATAGCGTATTTCATTTTTATATGAAAATTTCTTACAACAAATGTTACACTCTTGTATTTAATATGATAATATAATGGATGTTTTTTATTTTGATTGAAATTTGTTGAATATTTTTTATAGAATATATATAATGACAGGAAAATAAATAAATCGGAAAATATTAAAAAATAAAACAAAACAACAGTTTTTGATTTTATATTTCAAAATTTTTTCGTAAATTTCACGAAACTTGCGTAAATTTAAGAATAATTTTGTACTGCAAAGAAAATGATAACAAAGCAAAATTTGTTTATTTTACTAAAATGAATTCTCGTGGTACCTTCATAGCGAATAGTCGATTAGCTGAATTTTTCTTACATAACAAACAAACAAAAAATTATACATAAAAATATTCGTAGTACATATTATTCGTAATAGGTACATACTGACTTTAATAAATAACAAAAACAAAAAAAAACGCAAACAAAAAACATAGACAAGTGCCCTTGAGGAATACTCTAAGAAAAAAGAAGTATACACCAGTCGCAACCAGAATTCCCAGATTTCTTTTCAGTGACATCCCAAATCATCAAATCGCAACCAGAATTCCCAGATTTCTTTTCAGTGACATCCCAAATCATAATATTTTGTTCCCCGAAATTCCAACTAAAAATAATACTACTAATATTTAAATTTCAATTTATTTAATTATTTTAAAGAAATTTTTTTATTCGACATTTCGTCGTAATTCTATTAAAAGCGAAATTTATTTGCTGGGGAATTTCTAATTGTATAGAGGTGTAGAAACATAAAATAAATTCATATCGAATAAAAATTTTTTGCTGGGTTTTCTTTAAACTTCTAATGCCCTAATTCTGTTCGACGATTGTATCGTCTTGTCTATGGACGCAAAAAGCAGCAGTTGTGATTCCTTAAAGCAATTATTATTTATTATTGTCTATGCTAGAAGGTTCGTGTATTTGCTTTATGATTTTGCTCCAAACATTTATATACAACACATATTATTTTATATTTTTTTTCGAACTATTGTATACTGGTTTAATTCAAGCCATATGCGCAAGTGCAAACTTTTATAAAGAGCTTTTTGTGCTTTCACACTGACGAAAGTACAGCATCCACAACAACCATCCACAACAGAATACAATGCTTGCTCTTACTCTACAAAGAAACAAGAACAACTTTAAGAGCTTTAAAATATCAGTGTATGTGTTTTTGGACGTAGCTCCTTTAATTTAATTTTTATATTTTAAAAACATGGCAATACTATTTTTATTTTTCATTATCAAAGACAACAACCATTTTGAAGAAAATAATTAAGAGAATTCAAACAAAAGAACTCAAAAGTGATTTCAAACAAAAACGTCCTAAATCTTCTTATTGAATTAGGGCATAAGCCTTTTATGCTTTTGTTATTTTCAGAAATATTATTATTTGTGAATTCTTAAATAGTTTTTGAAAGTTTCTTGCATAAGATAAGAAAGAGGTTTGTGACTGTTCAAAATATGTGATTGAAGTCTACTGATGATTTGTTACACAACAATGGAATGCATATAGACAACGCTGAACTACTAGCAAATAAATTTCACTTTTAATTATTTTCTTGTGAATTTATTTTTCTACGATATTGTATATTTATGTCCTAAACATTTGAGTTTATATTTGAAATTCTTCTTTTATTTTGCCATTTTAATATTAAGTTTTATTTTTTCCTTTTCAAATTTTAATGTTAAGGTAATGCAAGCACTACAATGAAAGCACTTAAAACAAAATTATGCCAAGTTTTAAAGTTAAAAAAGTTTTTCTACTAAAGTACTAAACCTTTAACATAAAACAAATATGTACTTGGTAGAAAACACCGAAAAGTGGATCCCAGAAAAAAAACAAACATCTACTTTTACTCTCTTGAATATAAATCACTTTTCTCTGTCTTTCAGTTATTCTACTCGTAATAGTGCTGGTCTCTGTTAACTTTGTGGTCAACATTTTACATATTTTACATTTATTTTATTTTATTTTCTCTGGTTAAGAAGTCATTAAGAAAAGTCAACAAGTTGTTTGTGTTGTTGTTAGTTTGTTTGGCATTGCTACTGGAACACAACTGATGCTTTAACTATGCAATTTTCCAGTTTCCTCAAAGGCCAACAAAATAATGCTTAATATTTTATAGAGAAATATGTTTTTCCTTTTTTTATATTGAATTTTCAATTTTACTAATGACACTTACAACTGCACAAAATATAGCAGATTTAAATAAAAATCTTTTTAAAAATCTATAACGTTTACATCAAGTTTTTTTTGACATTTATCAACTGCAAAGTAGCCAATTCACACACTGTTTTAAGCAGACCATAGCTAATTCAATAATCTTTTTTTTATAAAGATGTTGTAAAGGGTAGTTAAAATAAAATAAAACAAGTAAGATTGCTATATTCGGCTGTGCCGAATCTTATATACTCTTCACCAAATTGCGTATATGTAGTATAGAGATACAAACAAAAGTAAATAAATACATATTTGTTTTGTGAAAAAATTAATAATTTTTTGCTCTAGAGCAATTTTTAGTAAGTGACCTCTCGATATTTTTCGATTAAATATTTTTTTCTTCGATGTTAGCAATAAGTTGAAATATTTTACATTCATCCTTGTTCCAGTTGTCAAAAATGTTAAAAATATCAAAAATGAAGTCAATATATACAATACCAAAAAATTGGTGCTTGTTCACTGGCACTCGAGATGTTCTAAAACCGTGCTACTATTTAATAACCCTATAAAATATACTTAATGTTGTACTTCCATGCCAAGTAAACTAACTTATTTTAATTAATAATATTTGATGTTGCAAAATTATGAAGTTTATTCCTAAAGAATTTTTTTCAAAGTTTGTTCAGCAAAGGCAGGGTTTCAGGGAAATGAAACGGAACATGTCCTGTAATTAATTTTATAGTTAGGACTGTTCTTTAGCGGTAAATTTATTTTTATCTTTATTTACTTTAGATTAATAAGAACTCGTTACAAAATGTCAACGAAAGACCATCGATTTGAAAAATAACTGTGGTAAGAGCAGAATGAGCAACATCGTACAAACCTTCATTTATATTTAAATTAGAATTAAACATGTTGTTATGTACTGTAAAATACTTTGTATTCAACAAAATGAATTAATCTAGTATTTATTATTTGTAATGTTTTTGTATAAAATATTTTTTCCTCACTTCAAATAAACTTTTCAACCGTATTGTACCTTTTTGGATATACGCAAGGCTGTTTTAATTACAATAGGTTATGGGCCCAGTTCCCATAAGGATATAATACTGAAGATAACTTTTGAAGTCATTTAAAAAACTATTAATTTTAAAATTGAAAAGCAAGAAAATCCAGAATGATGAATTCACTAGCTGGACGAATTCCCACATTGAATGGAACGAATTATGGTACGTGGAAGGCTCAAATGGAAGCTGTACTACACAAAAACAGACTGCTGAACATTGTGTTGGGTAAAGAAAAAACTCCAGTGTTAAAGGAACTTCCAGAAACACCAACGGAAGCACAAAAGAAAGAATATGAACAAGCTATGAAGAATGTGCAACAATATTTAGACAAAGATATGGATGCAAGAGCTGAAATTTTGATGGCAATAGATGTTAGTATTGTGACAATGGTGAAAAATATAAAAGGTTCTCAGGAAATCTGGTATTATCTTCAAGATACATTTGACCGTAAGTCGATAAGGAAGAAAATAGAGTGCTACCGTAAGTTATTAAATATGAAAATGTCCGAAAATGAGGCAATATCACAATTTTTAATCAATTTTGATATATGTGTTTCATGCATAATGGAAATGGGAATCGAAATTGATGAAGACCTTCTAGTTGTTGTTATGCTAGATGCTTTACCAGAACGTTTTTCAGCTATCAAAGCTGCTGTGGATACTGCAAATGAAATTCCAAAATTGGCTGTTTTAAAATCAAGATTGCTTGAGATTGGTGACAAAGAAGAGAAAAATGCAAGTACTTCTGCTTTCCAAGCTAAATTTTACAAAAACATTCCGCATGATCAATATAAAAAATCAAAAAATCAAGAAGAAGGTATGTCTAAAAATAAGTTTTCTTATAAATGTTTTCGATGTGGCAAAAAAGGTCATAAAGCCAAAGAATGTAAGACATATGTTGAAACTGCCAGACATGTAAGACAAAATGTCAAACATAAAATTGTAAATGAAGTATCAGTAACTATGACTGAAAATGCATTTTGTAGTAATTCTCAAGAAACTTGGATGATTGACAGTGGTGCTTCATCTCATATGTGCACACAAAAATCATTATTTGTAAATATAGATTTGGAATTTAGAGGTAAAGTCAGATTAGCAGATGATAACGAATTGAACATCATGGGCATTGGAAAGGTCGAAATAATTGCAAACGTAAATGAAAGAAAGCAAAAAATAGGTCTATTTAATACTCTATATGTGCCAGACTTGCGGTGCAATCTTATATCAACTAGCAAATTGACCGATAATGGTTGTACAGTTGTTATGGAAGGATCAATAGTAGGTGTTTATAAAGAAAGAAATAAAATAATTGAAGGTCATAAATTAGACAACTTGTATTTTGTTAAACTGTTTAGAAACACGGAAAATATGATATATGCAACTAAAAAATGTAATAAGTTTGAAACAGAACTATGGCACAAAAGATACGGTCACTTAAATATGGATCAATTGAGAAAAATACAGACGGGTGAAATGGTTAAGGGATTACCTGTTATTAAAGATATACAAATTAATTGTGTACCATGCATTCGAGGAAAACAAACGTGCTTACCATTTCCTCACAAAAACGAAAAATCAACTTCTGAAGTACTATCGCTTATTCATACTGATCTTTGCGGTCCAATGAGAATTCAATCACTTGGTGGTAGTTTGTATTTTGCAACGTTTATTGATGACTATTCGCGAAAAGTATTTGTCTATTTTATTCGACAAAAAAGTCAATATTTAGATAAATTTATGGAATTTAAGAAAATGGCAGAGACACAAACAGGAAGGAAAATTAAAATTTTGCGAAGTGATAATGGCGCGGAACTAATAAGCGGGAATTTTACTAAGTTTTTAAAAGAAAGCGGAATCAAGAGGCAGTTAACTACAACTTATACACCACAACAAAATGGCATTGCGGAAAGAATGAATAGAACATTAGTGGAAATGGCGCGTTGTCTAATGTTAGAATCAGGGTTACCTGAAAGTTTATGGTCAGAGCTAGTACACACTTCCGCATATTTAAGAAATCGTTGTCCAACAAAATTAAATGGTACTAAAACTCCAGAGGAATTATGGACAAAAAGAAAGCCAATTGTTAAACATTTGAGAAGTATTGGGTGCATATCATTTGTGTTAGATAAGACATCCAATAGATCTAAGTGGGATGCTAGAAGTCATGAACATATTCTTGTAGGTTACTCCGAAGAATCCAAAGCTTACCGATTATGGAAAGCAGGAACAAAACAAATCATAACAAGTAGGGATGTGAAATTTATCGAAAGCAAAATGTACGACACTACAAACCACACTAAAATTCCTAATTTTTATGAATTTGAATCTAGAGAAATAACACAGCATGAAGAAGATGAAAGAAACTTAGAAGATACCGAATTAGAGATAAAAGACACAAATGAAGAAGAACCTAAGGAAAAACCTGTGGAAAATATAAATCAGAGGGAAAGTGTGGTAGAAAATTTTGTTGATTCAATTAAAAACCGACTAAGACCAAGAAAAAATCAAGCGACAGCTCAAGCAGTGAAAGAAAATGTAATAGATCCTAGAAATATGTCAGAAGCTATGTCATCTGATCATGCAGAAGATTGGCTAAGAGCAATCGAAAACGAATACAAATCATTAATGAAAAATAGTACTTGGAGCTTAACAGATTTACCAAATGGTCGTAAGGTAGTAGGATGCAAATGGGTCTTCAAATCAAAAATTAGGCCAGATGGAAGTATAGAAAAACGTAAGGCAAGACTAGTAGCAAAAGGTTATTCCCAAAAATTTGGATTAGATTATGTGGACACCTTTGCTCCAGTAGTTCGACAAACATCTCTTAGAATGTTATATGCTCTGGCAGTTGAAAATGATTTGAAATTGCGGCAGTTGGATGTATCAACTGCATTTCTGAATGGAAATTTAGAACAAGAAATCTATATGGAACAACCAGAAGGATTTATTAAGGAGGCAACAAGAGGAAAAGTTTGCAGATTAAATAAAGCTATATATGGTCTAAAGCAAGCTGGCAGACAGTGGTTTAAAAGAATTGATTATGTTATAAAAGAGTTTGGTTTAAATCAATCAAAGCATGACCAATGTATTTATTTCCTCAGAGAAAACAAAAAAACACTGATAGTCGCCTTATATGTCGATGATATTATAATTGCTGCTAACAATACACAATTCATAGAAGAATTTGTAAATGTATTAAAAGATAATTTTGACATTCGTGACATGGGAGTTCCAAAACATTGTATTGGGCTCGAAATAAATGTTAGAGATGGAGAAATATCAATTTCGCAACCAGGATATATATCAAATTTGATTAAGAAATACGATTTAGAGAATTGTAAACCTGTAAAAATTCCTATGCAACCAGGTATTAAATTAGAAAAGGAACCAACAATTTCCGGAGAAGCAGAAAAAGTAGATGAAAAGTTTTATCAAGAAATCATTGGATCCTTACTCTACTTGTCATTGTATAGCAGACCTGATATAACGTGTGCTGTTAATATGTTATCACAATTTTCTAAAGACCCTCGCAAACAACATTTAAATTCAGCATATCATGTTATTAGATATTTAAGTTACACAAAAAATGCTGAATTGATATATAGGAAAAGAGGTCTACCACTTGTTGGTTTTTGTGATGCGAATTGGGCTCAAGATGTAAATGATAGAAGATCTCAATCAGGTTTTTGTTTTTTACTCGCAGGTGGTCTAGTTTCTTGGGAGTCAAAGAAGCAAAAGGTTGTAGCAACATCCAGTGCAGAGGCGGAATATGTAGCATTAACTGAAGCAACTAAAGAAGCTGCATATTTGGGTTACATTTTGGAAGAACTTGGGTATTCTAGTCATAATCCAGTAATGATAAATACAGATTCACAAAGTGCTCAGAGGATGGCAGAATTTGGTGCAAATCATGCCCGTACTAAACACATCCATTATAAATATCACTATGTAAAAGATGCAATAGAACAAAACATTGTCAAACTAAAGTATTTGTCTACTGATAAAATGTTAGCTGATGTTTTAACAAAACCTGTACCTAAGCCTAAACATATATATTGTTGTAATAATTTTGGAATTGTAATGTAAATTAAATTTTAATTCATAATGTTGATGAGGCATGTTGTTATGTACTGTAAAATACTTTGTATTCAACAAAATGAATTAATCTAGTATTTATTATTTGTAATGTTTTTGTATAAAATATTTTTTCCTCACTTCAAATAAACTTTTCAACCGTATTGTACCTTTTTGGATATACGCAAGGCTGTTTTAATTACAATAAAACAGACATAAAAAAATCTAGAGTACAGATCTTCCTAAAACATGAAATATGTTTAATTGGAAAAAAAATTGTTTTTGGTTTTATTTTTACCAAAAACATTTTTTTTTGTAATTTCCAACCCTGGAGCAGTAATTTTGATTTCTCTTATTTTTAATACTAATTTAATTCTTTCTAAAATATACAATTGCTTAATTCACAAAACCTCTTGTATATCTGTATTGATTGTATTTTCATATTAAATACAAGAGTGTATGAAATTTTCATATAAAAATGAAATACACTATTACACTTTTATTTCATATGTTTTTAAAATGTTGTATTCAGAGAGAGGCTCTCTGAGAGAATTTGCATGTAGCTTGTTCTTCTTTTTTCATTAAAAATACAAAATACATTAATACACCACACAGAGGGTGTTCACAATTAAAAAACAAAAAGTGTATTTGATACACAAATACACGATTCAAATTGTTGTGAATTAAGCAAATATATTTAATTCCCAATGAAATAATTAGTTTTATTTAATTATATACCAGAAAGAGTTTTCCAGGTCTGGAACTATGTGTACTATTTTTATAATTCTTATGCCATACTATTTCTTTCTTTAACAGTATTAATAATTTGTAACAGCACGACCACACGAGCAATTTGTTGTGTCTTAACACAAGCAATAATGTCGGCAGAATGATGACTTCAAATTTCTTGTGTTCAACAATGTATCTAGAGATGGCGAACATGTACATTCAAATATATTTGTATTTTTATGCATATACTTACTTAAATTATCCTTTATTAGATATTTTGCTAATTGCAAATTTTGTTAAAAAAATCAATATTATTTTAATTTGACAGCATGTGTTAAGAGATTATTGCTCAGCAATGTATTTTAACATTCGTTGCTCAATATATATTTGAACACATATCCATAGGTCACTGCTACACGTTCAATATATATATTGTATATCCAACTGTGATATTAGAAGTTAAGAAAAGGCTGTGATATTTTATTTTTATTTTATTTATATTTGCAATTATTTTTTACGTTATGTGTTTTATCTTGTACATGTTATGTCTCTTTAAAATACATCCTAAAAACTTAAAAGTAAATTGGTATAAAAGATAAAATATATTTCAATAAAAATAATTATCCCTGAAGATGTTGGAAAATCCCAACGAAACGTCGGATACATTAAGAATGAAATAGAAAACGTCTTTTATTTACATTTTGAAGAAGTTGAATGACCTTAAAAGGTCATTGAATAGATACAATATCTATAAAACTACATTAATATATTGTGATATTTGGATCGCGATCCATTTTAATGGATTGATGGATCACGAGCATATGCTACACTTTCAATATTTATCGCGTCAGTATTTATGTTATTTTTGTGCTGTGCGGAAACCAAAAAAAGTTTTAGCCGACGAGTCACACAACTCCGGCAATGCCTCCAAATTAAAAATAAAGTCTTTCAAAATAATTTTTTCGGTCGTTAATTCCGATTCCCCCAGCAGAACCCACTCGCTTTCACTATCTTCTGCCATTACCCATTATTAAAACAAACTTTACACAAATGTAATAAACTTTTTTAGTTATTATTTGTTAAAATCTTCACTGCTCCTTTTATTTTATTTGTTTTATTTCAGTTCTTATTAACGTATCGCGATCTAATATCATGAAAATAATACAAGTTCAATATTTATCACGCGATCCGTGATTAATTTAGGCCTTTCTGCGATATGGATCGCGATCCATCAATACTGCATGCTACGCGTTCAATAAATAAATATCGTGATACTGGATCGCTTTCAATATATATTGAACGTGTAGCAGTGCCCATACGGTCTACACGCTAATATATTGTGTCGGCAATCGAATTTGACAATTGCCAAGGCAATAATTGCCAAGATTATTGCTCCTGTGGACGGCTAGTAAACAAACAAAAAAAATTATTAGACCTTTTTTTTATATGCAAAAGAAATTTAACTTTCCAACCCTGGAATCATCATTTTAGATTTATCTTATTCCTTATACAAATCTAGTAGTTATTAAAAAAAATATATAAAATATGTTAAGTGAATAAAGAAAAAAGGAAATTAAAAAAGAATTTGTTTTATTTAGTTACTTTTATATCCAGAAATAAAGTTAAAAGTTTCCAGCTGTGGAAATGCGGTCTCTATTTTTATTATTTTCTACACCAAACTTATTTACAATTTATAAATAAAAATAAAAAAATTAGTAAGACCTAGTTACATTTATATATTACAAAAAGTGGAAGCTTCCCAACCCTGGAATCATCCTTTTTGATTTTTCTGATTTTTTACACCAATCTCTTTCTTTTAAGAATATAAGATATGTTTAATATATATAGAAAAAGGAAAAATTTATTTTAGTAAGTTACTTTTGTATAAGAAAAAAAGTTAAAGTTTTCCAACACTGGAAATGTCTTTTTAATTTTGGTTAATTTGAAATACCAATTTTATTCCTACTGGAATTAAAATAATTTTATTTTATAAAAAAATAAAATTAGTTTCCGGTATTAACTTTTATGTATCACATAAAGTTTAGGTTTTCCAGCTCTGAAACCGTCTGCTCGATTTTCTTGATTTTCAATACCAAGTCATTTCGGACCAATTCTGATACACCAGTCTAAGACTGAAGTCTCCAGCTTTTCTGGGAGCTTCGGAAATCTAGTACAGACATCGCTTGTTCGTCTTCCCTATGCATAAGGATCCAGAATATACATACTTTATGGGTGGCTTATTAATATTGTTGAAATTACATACGGAATAACAAACCTATATATATCCTTTTCCATTTTTTGGTAAAGGGTATAATGACAGGACATTTGAAGTTACTGCCGATTTTATTATAAGCAAATTAACAAAATTTGACAGCGATTTTTCCTGAAGTTGCGGACTTATTCTGTTTGATCATGCCAATCCAGGGATTTTCGGGATTCAGGAAATCCCGAATGCCGGGATTTCAATTTTTTAGTTCCGGGATTTTCGGGATTCAATCAATTCCGAAATTCCTTACTGTCTCTGGTTTTAGACTCGGCAGTTTTAGTTGCTAAACTTTTGGTTTTGTAGGAGAGAGTTGCGAAAGTAATACCTAGATATTTCTTTCTCATTATAAAATCAAAACTTGAGCAAGAAGAGCTGCACATTGATATATCGAATTTAACAGCAATTTCGTTAACATCTATCCTTAGCAGATGGCAGGCAGCTGCAGGGAATTTGGTTGGTATTTTTTTTAATAAAATGTTTACTCTCAAAATCACGAATTTCTCATCATCACGTTTAAAATATAATAAAATTTTTGAATGTAGCTCAATGTGCATACACACACACACATATATACATAAATACATACAAGTTTGTTGTAATATAATGTACGAATATGTAGGTGTATTAGTGCATAAGCCTTGTGCATGTATTAATGTGTATTTTCATTTTTTCACTACATTGTTTTAAATTTTCGTCCTGTAGTCAGTTTTGTTGTTATATCCTCTACAATTAATTAAATTCCATCATATCGCGTAAATTGAAATGCTAACTATCCCTTTGCAACCACTGAAGCGTGTTATAACTAACGGGTGAATGTTGCATTTTTTTATTTTGCCCATCGCCATTGCCTTCGTCATATTATTTTTGAAAATGTTATTCTTGCAACGAGAGTGTAGTGTTTTCTTTTGTGGATTTTTTCTTGTTTTTGCTTTTACTACGAGTATTACTGGTTCATAACAATGTGTGTATGTATGTATGTAGCAATGTTTGCCAAGCATGTTTGTTGCAAATGTGCCTGCCATTATCATCAACAATATGATGTGTATAGTTTGCACAATATCTATAGTTCTTATGGCCATGTTGTTGCATAAGTTTTGCAGTTTGTTTAAACGCATGCAGATAGAAGACAGAAGAGAACAACCTATTTAAAAACTTTGGATGCAAGTTGGATTGTAATTTTAAGTTCAATATATCGCTCATTTAATCAAACAAAGTCATAACTAAAAAAAAACTAGTTTGTTAGAAAAAGAGTTTAAAGTTTGCAATCTACATGCAACTTGATAGGTTAGGTTAGGTTAGCAGGCTGCTGGTAAAGAGGTGTGAAATTTAGAGTCCAGTTGATTTGAATCCAATACAATGATCCCTTTGTGCTACCTGTAAGTTGAAAAGAAGATAGTGAAACATTGTGATAGAGAAGGGATAGTGATAAAGAAGCCAGGTGGTGAAGGAATAGATGGAGGAAAGCTTCATTCTCTTACAACTCTGTTTTTTTGCACGTTTTTTTTAAATAATGCAGTGTTGCAGCGCCTCTGGTGTCAATGAGATTTATTAAATTTTGAAGCTGTGTTAAGTAGCCATTTAATTGATTATTTGACTTCGCCGATAATTATGCTACACATGATCTGATGTTACATGAGGATTAGCGTCCGCTGAAGTCAGTCCGGTGTAGTTTTAGTGACCAATGCCTTATGCCTGCATCACTGGAACTTTTTCCCCAATAACTGATACAAAGGACACTAATGCAGATTAAAGAAATATGTGGTATTGTTATTCAGTGACTGTTGGAGACTGGGCTTGAATCCGAAGATCCTGGGCTCGAGCCCCTTCTCCGACAATCGCAACTTGCTGGAAAAAGAACATTTCAAAAGAGATATTTGTATTAAATTTTTCACAAATGAATAAGGAGGATGAATTCTGCATGATTAACTCAAAGACTCAATTTTTTTAGTCATGAGGTTGTTTGAGTAAATGAGCGATATGTTGCAAGCACTTAACATATTGACCATATCAAGCTACTGACCACAATTAATCAAAAGTAAAACATGTACGCCTATATTAAAACGAATTTTATAGTGTTTTCACACTCAAATGGCGTTAATAAAAGTTGGTTTTGACGTTAAACCAACTGTTAAAACCTGGTTTTACGGACATCATAGCGAAAACAATAGGGTTCTCTTTTTCACCTTTGATTTACGGAACCCTAGAAATAAATGAATTTTAAAATTTTTGCGTGATAAAAGTACATTTTGAATAATTAATTTTAATGTTGTTTATGTAAAATATCTGAATGAGTGAAATATGTATTTATACTTCAATATCAGCTGCTTACGATGATGTTGCTGTCGCTATCAATATAATTAAGAAGTTGAACAGTGTGTTTCTGTGTAGCATCCTGGCAACAGTTTTTTAAATAATTTTTCCCATTAGATTACTAGTAGATTGAGATTGTGCTTAAGTATAAATGCAAGATATATTTAAATTAGGTAAATTGACCTAATTTGCTTAAAAAAATGCATCCTTGGAATGTCAAAAAATGTACTGAAAAATATGTGTTGACATCTGAAGTAGATTGAAATTACAAGCGATGAAAACAATCAACTGTTGCTGGATTCAGTAACTTTTTGCGAACCTAACATCGTAATATTTATCGATATATTTATGCGTTTGTGGTAACGATTATGTGATTCTGTAATTACTTTTTTAAGGTAGTGTACATCTGTGTTCTACCCGCCATTAAATTGTATTACATCCCTGTTTACGAAATGTCAAAATAAGCGAAAAGAACAAAGAAGTGTTAAAGAAAAACCAAGGCAAATTCATGACAGATAGAGTTAATACTACAACAAAGTACAAACAATAAAAACAATATAGTATTTTGTTGTTGCCTTGGAGGCTCGTATGTCAAAAGCAGCTGATTAAATTTACTTAAGCAAAGATCTAGGCCATCATGGCTCACAGCCGGCTGAGCTGAGCCGTCGATAATTTTAGTCAGCTACGCTGCCGCCGAAAATAGTTTGGCTTATGCTGCCTGAAAAACAGCCGTCGATTCTCCATGTACAATATAATTTAATAATTATTTTATTTATTAAAGATATTTATTATTTGGCATTATTTCATATGATTACTTGAATTGAAATTTATTTGCTGGTGGCTAAGCAGTTTGTATATATTTCATTGGTGCTTCGACAAATCATAGTAGACATCAAAATATGTGGTTAAAATATTTTGAACAGTCATAAACTTCTTATCTTATGTACAGATTTTCAAAAACTATTTGAGAATTCGCAAGTAGTAATATCTTTGAGGAAAATAAATTAAAAAAGCGTAGTATGCTTAGAAATTTTATCAAACAATTTGGTTGAAGTCTATTGATGGTTTGGCAAAGCACCAATGAAATATATAAACAATGTGTAGCCAACAGCAGAAATTTTTTATTTGTTTTTTAATTGTTTTTGTTATATATTTTTATTTGATCTCAGCTTCCGCCGATAATTTTCTCAAGAGCCGGTGCCGCCGAAAAAAGTCGTCCGGCGCAGGTTTCTATATATAAACAACTTTTGACACAAGAGCCACCAGTTATGTGAATTCGCCTTAAATTTGGAAAAAAAATAGATCAGCTGTGTTTTCAACTTTACCTGTTATGAATTTGCCTTGAGAAAAACTAAATGAATTTGAGCTTGTTATTTTACTTTTTTTACTTCAGCGAATATCGTTAAAATATGTTAATAAATATCAAACTGGATAAATTTTGGTTATATTTATTATAGCGATACGATTATTGTAATGAAAGTTACTGAATCCAGGTACTGGGCTATCGAGATCATCTGGTATGAATTCGCCTTGCTATAACAAATAGAATAAAAAACATTTAATTTTGATACGAGATTATCATTATTATATTATAAGAGATTTATAAAATAGTTTGCAAAATAAAAAAATTTGTTTTAAAAAACCCTTTGCCGAATCTTATTCGTACTATTTTGGCAGGGTCAAAGGTTTGCTCTTTCAGTTCGACATGATGACGATGATAAAGTACATGTGCATATTTTGTGTTGTTAATATATTTGTCCACGAAGACATTATTGTTGTTGTCCTTTCTGGGTGTTTTATTTTCCCAGCTGTAATGCTATCGTTTTAAATGTTGTACATATAAACATTTGCTGACACACACAAGGACTGGTTAATGTGCATATGTGTGTGTGTGTGTGTGTAGAAAAACTTGCGCTGTAAAAAATCTACATTCATACATGTGTATTTTCCTTTTTGCTCTTATTCGTTGTATATTTTTTTTTAAATAGAAATTGTGTAGAAACATTCAAAAATTACTTACTGCGGTTTCAGCGGTTTCGGAACGTGTTGCTTATTGCAAATGTTTTAAAAAAATTTTTTTTTACACAAAAATTACAATATTTGAACTCTTTTATCTTTTTTCTTCTTTTTATATCACTTACACTGAAATATCCCAGCAAACATACTGCTTTGAACTCCAATTGAGTGTGGGTTAAATTTTTTTTTTTGTTCCCAAAGTTTTTTTTCCTTAAAGCAAATCAAATTTTCTTTTCAGAACCATTTTTGCAGAGTTATAATAAAACTGTTTCAAGGTTTTGCTTATAAAAAACAATGCCTACACGAAAACAAATTAAACCTTGATTGAACTTTTTTGAAATTTTTTCCATTTGAAACTTTATAATATCAATTAAATAGTTAATTAAATTAAATGAAAACAAATTAATACAATCAATTACATTTTCAAACATTTAATTAACTCACTATTTCCATAACCCTGACGATCGGCTTGAGAATCTTTATATGATGACCACTAATTTCTTTCGAGTGATTTTTATACAAATTTTCTAGACAAGTCGACTGCTTGGCTTATGGAAATTTACTGCCAGCTTATAGAGCAGAGGTAAAAATTCTTGTCTGCCTATTGATATACAAAATAAAGCAAGGGACTCAAATTTATTTATGTTTTCAATATAAATAAACAGACGAGAATTTTACTTGCCTTCTAGAAACTGTAATAATATTTAATTGTAATATTTTCAATTAAATTTATGTGCAATTTCAGAATGCCAGCAAGTGACTTGTCTAGATATTTTTTTTATAAGAATCACTAAAAAATTCGAGTTTTTTTCATATTTTTTCTAGACAAATCACTTGCTTGCATTGTGGGAACTAGACGCTTAATTTTGTTTTACTGTAATATGTAACTTTTTGAGAGCACAGATTTGAAAACAATTTGCACAAAATATATCATCCCTGTTTTTAAGTTAATTTTGAGTTTGAAATGAAACCCCAAATGTTTGCTAGTCGATAAAACTGCGAATTTATCTGTGTGCAAAAAGTAATAGAATATGTTGTGTGTTGTACGTGACAACATGACTTTACAAAGGCCAGTAGCAAGCAACACCAACTTAACATCAACATCAACATCAATATAAAAACTTGCATTGCTGCACTTAAATATTCACAAGAGATGCTAAGACACAATCATTACTTTCATAAAGTTGGATTTTTTTTTTCAAAAGGAAATTTTAGTTTCTCTATGTTTTTGCTGCATGTTTTTGATGGTAATTATTTTAAGCAAATAATGCTTTTAAATGTATTTAAAAGAGAAAAAAAGGTTTAAGGGAGTTTAATGCTAAAATGTATAAATTATAATTAATGAAATATTGTAATAAAAATATACTCTTAAAAATATGCAAGGCAAACAAGTTAAGAAGTAACAGTGACAAAGAAAAAAAAAACCAGACAAATTCATAACCTCCTCCTTTTTTGAAGTCGGTTTGAAATGGATGCAAAATCGAATAAAGTTGCTTGTTTTGTCTTAGAATGTTGTTTGAAGCTACAAAATTTATAGTGCTTATATCGATGGTTTAATATAAAAAGGGCGCATCTCAATTTTTTTTCGAAATCGGGGCTTTAACGTTTTCTGTTAGGCAACGTATAATTGCACCCTCCTTGAAAATCTTAGTTCGTTATAATTAAAAATCAAGGACTTATGAAAACTTAATAATTATTTCTGCATGTAAATTTCTTAGTTTTTGTTCGGTTTTTTGCTGCTCCTATAAAATGTTGACAATTCGAATTCCGCCTTTTGTATATTAAGCAATCGATATGTATATTATTCTCAATAAAATATTAAGAGTCTTACTATAACAACAAAAATTAAAAACCTTTTGAAGTTGAAATTGAGAAAATACAAATTTATATTGAGAGAATTCAAATTGACATCAAGAAAACCAAATTGATGTTGCTAACTAATTTATATCGAGAAATCCAAATTGCCATTGAGAAAAAACAAATTGATAATGAGAAATCCATATTGATATTGAGAAAATTCAAATTGATAACGAGAAATAAAAACTGATATTGAGAGAATACAAATTGATGAGAATTTCAAATTAATATTGAGAAATCCAAATTGATATTGAGAAAATACGAATTAATATTGGGAAATCCAAATTAATATTGAGAAATGCAAATTGATATTGAGAGAATTCAAATTGATAACGAGATATCAAAATTGATATTGGGAAAAATCAAATTGATATTGTGACGTTCTGTACATTTCTTTCTTAACCTAATTTCGCAACAAAAACTAAAATTTCAAAAAAAAATCCTAGAGCAAAATTTTTATACATATGCTATGAGATCTTAAAATATTTTAAATACAATTAGTTTTATGATGCTAAGTTATAAAGGGTTAAGTCCCTGTAAAATGAAAGAGGGGGATTTAAATTTTTCTTTGACAACTCTATGGTTGTCTGAATTTTAAAACTAATATCACACTGACCCGCAGGACGCGAAGTGCTGCAAGGTAGGTCGTCAAAAAATTATTTGCACTAATTCTTATGGAGAATATCGCTTTGAGCATCAACTGAACTACTCAAATATGTGACATGACAATATTCAACAAAGTTGATTGATGGATATTTTCCGATTTATGAAAAAGTATGAAAGTTAAAGATGCAAAATAAAAACGGTGCATATTGAAAAATGTAAAAGTTCTCATTTGCGAAAAAATTCTAAGACACGCCTGAAAAACTATTATTTTCTAGTACAACAGTATATCATTTTTCACTAAAAATTTATTTTAATACAATTTGTTTAAATTAAGCCAAATTCGTTTTAACCAATTCAGCTTGTTGTTGTTTTAAATAAAGTTTGACCTCTATCGTCATACTCGTATTCCCTAAATAAATATAAATTCTAATAATATTTTTTTTCAATCAACTATAAAATTTTAAGCGAATTCCCAATTTTTTTCCTAATAAATAAATACCTTTTATTAGAATACATACATACATGCTGCAGCTTGTTACATATATTTGTTTTTTTTTGCATAGATATTGCACATGAATTGCAAAGATGTACAGACAGATACGGTTACAACTGCTAATCTAAAACATTTGTTTAACTCATTTACAAAACATCCATAAAATACATGGTTGGTTGTCAAAACTCTTATCGCAGTATGAAAAAACCATAAATTAAAATTGTGTCAAATTTTCTAAAACATTGAAGAGAGCAAACAAAACAAAAATAAAAAGAAAGAAAAAATATTGCCAAAAAATAGTCCAAAACAGTAGTTAAATGACAAGAGGTAAATGTGTACTACAACTGCATGTTACTCGTGTGCATTTACACTGAAAAAAATTATAGCAAGAAATTTAAAATTATTGTGCAAAACTCTTAAAAGATTTTTAGATAATTTAATATTTATACCAATATTGGGTACTAAATTGTTTTTGTATAATAATTCATTAGAAATTCGGTGTGTGTACTGGTTAAAAAAATAAAAAAATTTACTTCTGGCAGTGACGTGAGAATAATTCAAGCATAGTTAAAGTGGATAGCATATACCATAAAATTGATAAAATTGATTTAAAAGTATATTTTTAGTTTATCAAAATTTTAATTTTTATAAAAATTATTAATAAATGTTTAAATTTTAAGAGAATTATTTTCAATGAGTAAAACTTAAAATAGAAAAATGTTCAACCAATTTCTACCAAATATTCGAATAGAATTTGTATTTACTGACCAAAAAACTACTAACAGACAATAATTTTTGTCCAGATAAAAAACTTTTTTTACGTAAAAAATCGTATAATAATTTTTTTTGATCCTGTAAAAATATTGTGTGAAACAAATAGGGGATTTCAGGTTGATTAAATTAAAAAACGTTTTCGTATATCTGTTTCTAGCATATAAAAGTTTATATTTGAGAAGTCCATAGAAAGAAAATTAGATTTCTGGTGGTACATTTTCTGCATACAGATTTTCTATATTTCCCGATGGTTCATAAGCGACGACAACGGCCGTCGTGTGCTCTCTATATAATTAAAAAAAAAACAAAAAATTACTTAATACATTTAAACTTGCTGTTTTTATAAAACAAAAGAAAATTTTCATTATTGTTTTTATACTTAAAAGTTACCCGTCGAATAATAGGTCTGTTCATTAACTTTCCCAGTGGAAACTAGTAACGAGAGAGTAATTCAGACATTTTCAAAATTACTCACTTAAATATGAAAAAGTAAATGAACGCCTTACTTGTAAAAACTTGCAAGAAAATTTTATTCATATCAGAACCATTGATGGAAACCATGATTCAATTGTACTTTTTCTGATGTATTTTGTTTCATAATATTTTAAATTGCAAATTTTTCTTATAAATTGGCATTTAATATGAAATTCTTTAAACAGTTTTCATGTATTTTTACTATTTTTATGCATTTTTCATAGTTTTTTAATTTTATTCCTTTAACAAATAAGGAAATTTGACTTTCCGTCTCTGATCATACATGAGAAACAAACAAAATTATTTGTCATTAAAATTTAATTTATATGGCTCAACGAAAGAAAAACATTAAATTAAGAAAACATGCTTTCTTTTTTCATACTTGAACATGTACATGTACATTTAACGAAGAACTTAAAAGTTTTTCAGTTTTCCTTTTTCATATATTTTTTAAACAATTTATTTGTTAACAAAACACCCAACAGGTGTTTGGATAATTCTTGCAAGTAAAAATTTTATTAGTAATTATTATTTTGTAGGAACTTTTTGGCTCTCAATTTTTTTCTCTCTTTACGTAACGATTTTTAGTAAATGAACAAACCTAATAACTCTTTTTATTTTATAGAATTTTGTTTTTTTTTACCTTTTGCTAACGCCAACTCCCAAAAATTTTGTACTTTTCCATATAATTTGCGTAAAATGTTCTGTGTCCTCGTTGTAACCTGGCTGTTGAAAATCATAGTTTTCCATTTCATCATACCAGTTGCTAACAATTAGATCTGCTGATGGTGCCACATCTTCAAAAACTATTGAACTAGTGGCATATTTGGGAGTATCGGTTAAAGGTTTATTATCTATAAGTTGCTAAAGTAATGAGATAAATTAGAGATTTGAGTACAGTACATGTATATTCAGGCGTTTGTTAAAAAAAATTCAGGTATGTGCGATTTTGCAGAACAGGCTGAAGTGATTCTAAATCCATTTGACTTCCAAGAAAGTATTCACAACTTATTTGCTAAAAGTAATTTCCATAGAAAAACTGTCTTAAATGGATCATTTATGATGATCCAACATTTTTAATATTACATACGTGCTTTAAGGCAGCGAACCGCTGGCCATACCACAATTGTGGACTACAAAATCACACACATCCTTATGCTCTTTTATTTAACCGTCACAGAAAAAAATATAAATGAAGTTGTGCAAGCATGTAAGGATGTTTTTCCTGGGTTTTTATTTAGTTTTTTTTTCAAATTTAATTAATTTGTACAGCAAAAAAAAAGAAACAATTATGGAAGCTAAGAAATATTTCGTGATACAAAATGCTTTTAGCAATATGCCCTGCATTTTATGTTATGGAACTTTTAAAAATAATAGGGAACATAGCTTAAAAAGGCATTTTAATAGTTTTTACAGCCCTGTAAATAAATTTAATTTGGAATTTATACACTACATTGTTTAATGGATTATTAGATTTTTTACTTAAGTTTTTATTAAATTGCTTATTTACAAAAAATTTTCAAACAATTAATAATTACAGCATGTATTTTAAATTACAAAACTTTTCTTCAAGTGTAACTTTATTTTACTCTAATTTTTCTCACCAATCGAGCGGATCACTGTTTGAAAGCTCGATTGTATGCTTCTTAAAAGTAAGAGAGAGAGAGAGACAGAGATAGATGCAGAGATAGAGACAGAGACAGAGATAAAGGTAGAGATAGAGATAGGTAGTGACAGAGAAAAAGACAGAGATAGAGATAGAGATAGATAGAGATAGAGATAGAGATAGATAGAGACAGAGAAAAAGGCAGGGATAGAGATAGAGATAGCGATAGACACAGAGATAAAGAGAGATAGGAAAATATAGAGATATAGAGATAGTGAGAAATATATAGAGATAGGGAGGGACAGAGAAAGATAATAAAAGCCTTATTAAATCAATCCAATATTCGCCTAAAATTTTTCATTGATTTTCTTACTCTTTTAGGGATAAACAATGTGGATTATACCGTGAGAAATCCCCTGCTTTGACTTTTAACATTTTATCCACGAATACGATATGCCACAAAAACTGCTTCATATTGTGATTGATCAATGCCAAACACTCTTGCGTAGTTGTCACACGATTGCGTTTGTGGTTGATTGTGAGCAAGCGTGGCATTGCTCTTGCTGAAAGCGTTCAAGTGCTCATTCAAAATTTAAACTAATGAGACATGTGAAATGCCTATGGCTTTCCCAATCTCACTCACTTTGTATATATGTGATCGACCAATACCATCAACCGTAGTCCTAATTTACACTATGCAAGTCTTATTGCTAAGCTGATTAGTTTTTTAGGGGAGAGAGAAGAGGGAAAATGAAATGGTTCTTTTCCCCTCGTCTCTCTTTCCCACAAACTAATCTTGCATAGTGTAAATTAGGATTTATTATGAATTTCACATGTAAAAACTTCGGAATAATATTTTTCATTCACATGGATTTTAATTTTGTCTCATCAATTCTATGAAAATTTAAAACTAGCATATTTCCACCTCTTCCGACAGACAAATTTTTGTGGATAGTTTTCTTCACAAATTGTCCAATATTTCACAGT
The DNA here is from genome assembly GCA_905220375.1 of Tachina fera. Taxonomy (NCBI): domain Eukaryota; kingdom Metazoa; phylum Arthropoda; class Insecta; order Diptera; family Tachinidae; genus Tachina; species Tachina fera. The sequence goes on along the minus strand of LR999965.1, from coordinate 38,486,953 downwards.
CGTATGAAGTTTTTTTTTTTGACAGCAAACTAATACACAAGAAACTTTTTTCGGAGATTAAAAATTTAAACTTTCGGACACTTTCACAACATATTTCATTCATAATACCAACCAACTATTCATACTTTGTAAATTACTTTTTTAATTTTATTTAAGATTTTTTTTCAATTGTTTCGGGTGTAAGGACTACTCTTGGAGTGCAGCATGTTCGTCATCTTACGCGCTTGTACGGCAACAATGAAATTCAGTAAAGCACTTTTCTTCTATTGAAACTAACAGTACAGAGTCCGTATAGTATTTATTAAGCTTAGCTTTGATTTGAATGATGTTTTTCGCAAAAAAAATGCTTAAAAAATACCCTTAATTTAGTTTTTTCCCCCATTGTTTTTAAAATCAAGCAATAGTCTGCTATCAATGGCTGTCAAACTCAAACTAATGGCAAAATTTTCAGTCTTGGCTTAACTAATCAATATGGTTTAAGCAATGATATTTGTAAGAAATTTGTTTAGTTAAACTATGGTCATTAGTTAACTAAATACTGTGAATTTGGATATAAATGCTACCGCTCCAAAAAGTGCAATTAAAGCAAAAAATCACAAAAATTTGCAAAATCGGAAGCAAGCGCTAAGATTAATTAGAAATCGCGAAAGCCATTAAAAATAAAAAGTTTGGCGAAAAATTGCTAAACGTGTTGAAGAAATTACTAAACATATAAATAGTGAAATTCGCAAAAAAAGGTAAACTAAACTGATTTGATTTTATGTTTTTGAATAAATTATTTTATTTTTATAATTTTGAAATATCTATTTGAAAGCGGCACCACTGAAACATATATTTATGGTGCTGCTACCGTCTTCAAAATGATTCAGCAGCTGGCTACCAGGCAACATTTGTTGCCTGCGGCACTTGTAGTCGTGTAGCCATGTAGCCTGCTGTGGTCTATGTGTTTAATGCTTAAGTAACAAGTTGCTGTTACAAAAATTGTAAACAAAAAATAATTTGTACCCGTACTATAAGCTCTGTGACAAAATAAAAATTATAACAAATGACAATTTTTTCATTGCTTAAGATATAAAAATTGTCATTTGTTATAATTTTGTCATTTGTCACAAAGTTCAGAGTAAGGGTGTAAGCTTAAATTTTTTTTTCTATAAAATTGAAATGGTATATCCTATGGCTATAAAATTTTGACAGATAGTGCCAATGATTTTTATAAAAAAATGCATTTCGAAAATCATGTTGGTTAAGCTTGTGTGGCTGTAATGGCTCGATATGTTATTCAGCGTTTCTGTTAATAGTCATGTCTTAGACTCGATTGTTTTTCTTGACTCAAGTCTGAGTTTATGGGAGAAGAGAGAGGAAAGAAAAGTTATCGAAAGTTCTTAAGTCCATTTTTTGATTTTGTCACCAAAATAATTACTTGAGTTAACAAAAACCAATTTATCTAACAACTTTTAAGGTTCTTGAGCGAAGAAAAATTAATATTAATGAAATGTGATGAACTTAAAAAACAAAAATTAATTGAGCGTTTAATTTCAGCTTTTGAAATTTAAATTTTTTTTACGTGTGTGAAAACATTGAAAACTATGTTACGGTCTAACAAATAAGCAAATTGTTTTAGTTATTTAAACGAGGGCTAATATTTATATTTCGGGAATAGCAAATGATAATAAAACATTTTAAAACGAAAATTGCTTTATTGTGTTTCGAAATACTCCCCTTGATGAATACTTTTGAATTCGTTCAAACAATTAGTCATAGTTAATTTGTTTTTCCATTCCTCTTGAGAAACCTCCGAGAGATGGCTTTTGAACCCTGCAACTTCTTCCCAGTGAAAAAAAATGGAAGTCATTCTAGCGGAAGTACATTTTCATTGCTTCCAAAAAATCGATATTTTTAATTTGCCGAGAGTGAGCAAAAAACCATGTAGAAGCTTATTTTAGTCACACGAAACCTTGTAACTCCTCCATAGTGTTAGAAAATACTAACCAGAATTTAAAAAAAATTTATTTTTTTAAAGAAATTTATGAATTATTTTTAGTCTAAAATTTAAAAGTTATTGGTTAAATTTACATGAAAACACTGTTTCGGGCTTAAATTCGTATAAAAAGAAACGAATTGTTAAAAAGGCAACTATTTACCCTTTTCCCTAGATGAAAATATTATCATAGAACACAAAAAAGGGAATTTTTCTTAATATCACTTCCAATTCAGTGACCAGGCATCGAAAAAGAGAACTTCTTGCAATGACAACCCCATGTAAAAATCATTAGATCGGATCGAAATTTGCACTAGTTCCGCATTGTAAACTCTACATTTTCATGACTTTTTTGGAGTCTCTTTTCTTACTGGGTTCTTCGGCGCTCGTAAATCGTTGACCACGCAGTTTGTCAAACGTTATAATGGTGTTGCCAGATTTTAGCTATTGACATTAGTGTTGCCACTTCACGAAGCATAAATAGTAGCCCTCGTAATCTAAGAGAGATTTTACACACACATATATGTACATGAGAGCAATTGTGATGGCATAACGTGACAGCTTGTAGGTTAGAACATAAATTTTAAGCTTTAAAATTTTTTTCTGTGCCTGAAGGCTAAATGTGTGAGAATGAATTCAAGAAATACTTGAAACTTACATTTGCACAGCTTAAACAATAATCCATTAATTCTTGACTTAATTTCAAAGGTGGACAACCATGTCTGGCTCGATAGACATTATGACTCTTTAAGATTTTTGTTGTAAACTCATCAACGCTGGCGGGAGCATGATGTTTCATTATTGGCAAAACATCCTCTTCACTGCCCACTGCTGGTAAGACATTTTCTTCAAATCTATTCATAATATTTCCCTTGGGATCATAATTGCACACTATACAAGTAGAACGTCCTCTAATTTAAAAATAAAAGAAAAGCTAAAATAATTAAAGAGAACATACGCAGATCTTACACTTTTGCCACACCCACACCCAATTGTTTAGAGCTTTTCCATACGACTTGAGTAAAGCTGGCTGACAATGCACTGTAGCCCGGTCTATTGAAATTATAGTCTTGAATACCACTGTACCAGTACTCAACTGGATCTTGACCTCTTATCGCTTTGTTGGTTGCGTAAAAAATATTTTCGCCAAAACGGTTATTTTTTCTTGGTTCAAATTTATTGTTTGTTGCTAAATGCTTTTTTTTTTGGTATAAAAATGTACTTTTTTTAATTGGGAATAAATACTTTTTGGAGAATATGTACATAATATTAAATATTAAAATATGAATTTATAAATTATGCAGTGGTTGTAGTCTTTGTTGTTCGTATGGTGTAATTTGTAATTTGTGTGGTACGTACTTGCGCCCAATCTTTGGCAAACAAACTTAAGTTTTTATTTAATTCCAAGGCCGGTGAGCCATGTATGGCGCGCAGGTTATTATGACTGTCCAAGCAAATTTCTTCGAAAGACGCTTGATTAGTGATTTGGTTTGTTTCTTTTGAGTTGTTTGTGCTGGTCGGCTTGTCACCTGGTCTGGGCACCTGATTTTTATACTCATGCATAATATTACCAGCCGGAGAGTAATTGCAAACTACAAATGTTGTGTTATTGCTTAAAGGAAGAAACAGAAGTAAGGAAAACAGCAGTAAAGAAAACAGTTTGGTTGTATTACTTACAGTTTGGTTATACCAACACCCAATTCTATGGAATCTCTCCACACAACTTGTGTAAAATGTCCTGTTTGTGAACTGAAACCGGGTTTGGAAAAATTATAGTTTTTGATTTCGTCATACCATGATTTTACACAATGCTCAGCCGTTGGTTCAAAATTCATGGCATAGTAAATATTTTCGCCATAATCATTTCTGGGGCGATGTGACAAGCTGCCCAGTTTGGCCAAATGCTGTAAGAGAAAATTAAAATTTTTTTTCTTTAAACTTTTTTTTTTTTTCATTTTTACCCGGGACCAGTCTTGTGCCAAATTACACAGCTTGCGGTTAAGTTTCATAGCAGGACTGCCGTGAATGGCTCTAAATTTATTGTGGCTATCCAGACATTCCAATTCAAATTGTGACCACAATTTCAAATCTTTACGCGAATAAGTCGGAGCCACCTCATCAGACTGTTCTGCCGTTGTCTTGGATGTTCTACTCAATAATGATTTTCTAGGCTTCATTTTGTCTATTACTTTGTTAACAGTCTGTTCTATTAACGGAGGAACACACTGATCGTAAAGTCCCATTATATTTCCGGCAGGATCATAGTTACAAACCACCCAAGTTCGACTATCTCTGCAATTCAATAAAATATATAGTAAGAGCATAAGTGGAAAATGCTTATAAGAATCTATGCACACCTGATTTCTATTCCTACACCCAATGTCTTACTGGTCTTCCAAATGACCTGTGTAAAATGCCCATTGCTGGGCGAAAAACCCGGCTTGTTGAAATTATAATTTTTGATTTCATCATACCACGCTTGTACGGCCAACTCGTGCGTTTGGGGCCCCATGCCTGCGCCCACATAAAGATTTTCTCCATATTTATTATTTTTGCGATGTTGCAGTGTATTGTTATTGGCCAGGTGCTATTGAAAGGGGAAAAAAATTTGAGAGATAGAGAGAGAGAGAGAGAAAGATGATGGTTGCCCAGAAATACTCTAAAACCCTGACGTTTTCATATTTATAAAATGCGTGGCAGATTATAGTGATAGTGATAGGCAAAGAAGAACTTGGTCAAAATTTGTATCTCACTACTTTTAATGGCCGATAGGAACTTGGCCTTTTTTCACATTTATGTTTCTGTGAGGATCTGACTACTTTTTGAAAAATTTTCTATAATAACACTTTTAAATTTAAAATTTCTAGTGTTACAGTGTGATGTGTGTTGAATTGTACACCTTAACAATGCACTATTGTGGTTCATGTAAAGTTTCGTAGGAAAAAGCTTATGAGAAATACATAAGTAATAGACTAAAAATTGATAAACCGAGGCACATGAAAGAAAAAGCTACGATTTATGTTGGGTGTTGTCACGACCAATTTTCAAAACAGGAAATTTTTACTTTGGATAAGTGCAATGTGTATGAAAAAATTCAACAAAATTTATCTTAATTTTGAGTCTAGAGTGCTTGTTCCCACCCCTGATGGAAACTTCCGGATTTTTAGATTTTTCTTAGTGATCCCTGATGTAGTGTACCACAGTTATAGTAATGCACTGTAACATCAATTCAGTTTAATGCACAAGCATTGCAACACAGCCTTATAAAAATAAAAATGCTGAATGGAATAATTTGAGTGACAATATAATTTCTTATTAGCAAATGCCCTGTTTTTGATTGGTTAATAAAATAATGAAAGAAAGAAAGAAACAAAACATAATTGTAACCCAATAAGCACTCAAAAAATTAAAATTCAAGCACTTGAAATTTAACTGGAAACAAAGTTTAATTCAAACATTTTTTCAAGTAATATTCAAGTTTGAATATATTTTGAAATAAAAAAACAAACAACATACAACATGTTAAAACCTTGTCAAATAAGTAATTTATTTTTTAATAAAATTGAAATTGTTGTGAAAAATATGAAAGATAAATAAAAAAGTAATTTTTTATAAAACAAAATGTAATTAAAATCGTGGAAACAATAGTGAAGGTAGATATGCAGAAAACAATTGTAACAAAACCTGTCAATTTCAGTTTTTTTTTCTATTTTAAAAGCATTGTTTTTGAAGCTTGAAATATACTTGAATTCAATTGTAATACAAGGTTTAATTACAGTATAATTCAAGGCTATATATAATTGAACTGTAATACAATTGAAATGTTCGAATTGAATTCAAGTTCCATTTCACTGGATAATAATATTGAAATAAAGTGTAAATCGAGCATAATTCAATCCTTGATAATTTAATATGTGGCTTGAATAAGAATTGTTTTACACTTGATTTCAAGCAAAATTGCTTTTGAGTATGTTCTTAAAAAAATTTGTTGACGAGCTGAAACAATTAGAAGCGAGTGGAATAAGTTTTCAGAATTCTATACATAAAGTAAAATGTAGAGCATTTATTTGTGACGCACTGACTTGAGCTTTTGTGGTTGGCATCAAAGGACACACAGCTGCCCTAATGTACGCAAAAAGGATGCTATATAAACCACAAGATGATATATAGACTAGCAAACTTTAATGACAGAACTAATACAGATTTCAGAGGCAGAGTGGATCCAAATCAACACAATTAGATGGACAATTTAGAAATTGAAAAATTAAATATCGACATAGTTAAATGTTTTCTCAACAACTACATGCACGTAGTTTGCTTGGGAGTCACAAAAAGTATTTTAGTTAATTGGATTAAAAAACGCAATACAAATTATTGCTTACCATTAAATAAAATAAAATTATTTGAGTTTCGACTTCTCTATTCGAAGGAAAAAACAGAAATAAAGAATTTCTCAACAATGTTAGCCCTTAAATGTAAGATGTTTAATATTTCTAACTTATTATTTATTAATTTCAAATTTACTTATACTTATTTAAATAATATTTCAGTTGCATATTTTCAAAACTTTGCTGATCATAATGAAGCCGAATTTGAAAAAACAAATATACTGTACTTTCAGCAGGCGAAAAATCGTTGCAAAAAAAATTACCAAAAATTATTATTTTTATATATCAACATATTCATAAGATTTTAATTTTCTTTCTGATTTTATTTCATTTGTTATTCAGTTCTTAGTTTTATAATTTTTTCTTACACATGCTATTTACACATACTTCTTAAATTGTTCATATTTATTAATATTCATCAAAAAATCCCTAATTTAACTTTGATTTTAATATTATTTTCAAAAATTTATTTTAAATGTTAATATTTATTTATATACAAACAAGTATATAAATAATAAATTTATTATAAGAAAACAAATTAATTTTACTTTCCTTTCTAGTTTAAAAGCATTGTTTTTGAAGCTTGAAATAGATTTGAATGCAACTGTAATACCAGGCTTAATTGAACTGTAATTCAAGGCTTGAATTAAACTGTATTAAAATGCTTGAAATATATTGTATTTCAAGACTTGAATGCAACTATAATACCAGGCTTAATTAAACTGTAGTTCAAGGCTTGAATCGGACTGTATTAAAATGCTTAAAACATATTATATTTCAAGGCTTGAATTACACTGTACTACTACTGAATTGTTCGAATTGAATTCAAGTTCCCATATCACTGGAGAATGCTATTGAAATAAAGCGGAAATCAAGCATAATTCAACCCTTTAAAATTGAATGTGAGGCTTGAATAACAGTTGTTTTACACTTGATTTCAAGCAAAATTTTTTATTGGGTAAGTATTAAACGTAAGTAGAGCAAAATATTAATAAAATAAGACTTTAATTTGTAACGCAAACTGGCAATAACTTGCCTTGTTTTTTAATTAAACTCTCCAAATCTTTTGGGACCTACTGAAAAGCTGCTCTCCCTGACAGCAGTAAAAACTAAACAATGGACTATATGGTCACACACTGTCATTGCACATCCTTTTAACATTACATGGTGCTCCTCCTTTTAACCTTTACATGGCGATCCTGCAACCACGATCCTGCTGAGACGGACTTTTAATAAACAATGAATAAAGAAAGTCATTGCACATGCTTTTAACATTCTATAGCGATCGTCCTTTTAACCTTTACATGGCGTTCCTGCCATTGCACTCCTTTAACCTTTACACTAATCTTAATTCATTTGTGTATCAAATTTTAGCTCTTTATTGCGAATTTAAGTTTAAACGTCCGTGGACCGGATAAAACTTTTTGGTTTCAAGATTTTCCCATTGGCGTACTCATCTACACCTACTTTTGTATAAAATTTCAGCAGTCTAGCACGAATTATACCTTTAAATTTTATAAGTATTACCCCGCCCGCTATTTTAAACTCAAAGTTTTGTTGTGAGCAGCGCTTATAATTCATACTAATTTTCTTATAAAATACCATAGACCAAAGTAGACAAGGCTAACATTTTATGAAAGTGATCACGCCCACTTTTTAAGGTGATAGTTTAAAATCTTGCATGTGTGCAACTTGTATGCAAGTTTTCACTAAAATGGGTTGAGCTAAAAGCGGTATATGAACTTTTTAATTTCACACACCAATAGCTTAGCCCCGCCCATTTTGGTAAATTATTTTGGGTTTTCAGATTTTTCTAGTTGTTTTCTCACGAAGACCTACTTGTGTAACAAATTTTAGTTTATCAGCGCAACTTTTAATTTTTATGGGAGTAGCCCTGCCCCTATAACTAAAATGTTCGGGTTTTCAGGTTTTTCTATTTGGTTTCTCACCTAGAACTATTTTTATATTAAATTTCAGCTCCTTAGCGCAACTTTTAATTTTTTAATTATATGGGCGTAACCCAGCCCACTTTGCAAAATCAAAATTTTTTTTCGGCCAGTGGTTATTATTCATGTCAAGTTCCGTTGCAAGCGGATGATAATACCTACATAAATAGTATATCTAAATATGCTAAGCCGTAGTACATGAAATATGAGGTGTACATTAAACAGCTGCATGAGTGTTTTGATTTTCTGTCTATTGAGAATGAAGCGAAAACAGAACTCTAATTGAGAATACATATAACAAACGAAACAAATAATTACTCTACTCGCTGGGAGACAAGCAATCGAAACGAAACGGATAACACATGGAAACATGAGAGAATGGAGACATGAGAGTAATGAAACATGAGAGTTCGAATAGAATAGTACATCAATCTAGTGGTCGTTTCTTTCGTTCAAAAAAAGCGAAACAAACGAAACATGCATGGCTTTGCGAGAATGACAAACGAAACACACATTTACGGCCTGGCTGACGATGTCGACAAGAACTTATCTGTTGATTAGTTATATTGAAAACAAAAACAAAATAAGAAAATTTGTTTTTGTGTTCAATATAACTAAGCGACAGATAATTTCTTGTCGACATCGTGGGCCAGGCCGTTACTCTCATCATTCCAAATTATTATGGAAACATTCGAATGTTTTGTTTTAAAAAGCGAAACAAAGGAAACATGCACATCTGTTTGGAAGTAAATGCGGTAGTTTGTGTGATTTTAATCTTGAATAAAATCTAATTTTAAGATCGAATTCAAGATTTAGTTCTTAATAAAAATCTTAAATTAAGATCACATTCTTAAAAATTTAAGAATATAATCTTAAAATTAAGATCAAGTTTGTGATTTTAGGAATTCGTTCTTTAAATTAAGAATTAATACTTAAATTTGAGAACGTCAATCTCACTGAACCAATTCTGCAATCTAAATTCAAGATTTTTGATCCTAAAATTAGATCGTTAATTTTCTATTAGTGTTACGAATTGTGTTAAGTCAATCTTTTGATAAGCAACTTTTTCTAGGACGAAGTATATGTATGTATTTATACTTTCTTAATTTATTTTTTATTTAATTTTGTATACACATCTGATGAATTTATATCATAGTGAATGAACCAGTTCATATAGAAAGAGTATATATTGTACCCCTTTTTATACGAAGTTGTATATTCATCATGATATAAATTCATCACGTGCGGACACTCAATTATAATTCTATATATTTTTTAGTATTTCTATATTTTTTGTAACAATACGAGGTGATAAGATGAGCAAACTGCAGCTATCTGCCAACCGAATGAAAAATATTTGTACCAATCGTAATGAAATTTTTGAGATATTACGACGTTTTTTAAATAAAATTGGAAGAATGTAGTAAAGCAAAATAATAATTTTAATAGATGCTTAATTTGGATTTTAATTATCGATTTACCTTACCTAATAACACTTTCAAACTTTTTATATGAGGTTACATAAATTAATTCTAATTATGGTTTAAATTTCATAATTCTACAATTGCGGGGAACAAATTTATGAGGGGGCAAAAACAGCTCGAATAGCTTCGTGTGTGTATTGGCCAGAACTTGGCCTGATAACTAGATAACTTGAGAATAGCTTAACCGACAGGAACCAAAATTAACGTCATTACACTCGCTTACACTTTGTGATCTTAAGAATTTTCGAAAATAAAGTTTGAAAACTATTAAATACAGAAACAACTTCGGGTGCATACAATTTGACTAAAATCGATTGATTCATCCATATACACAATGAGCAAACTTTAATCAAAAGCTTTTTGTGCTTTCACACCGACGAGAGTACAACATCCACAACAAAAACACAACGGAATACAATTCTTGCTCTTACTTTGCAAAGAAACAAGAACAATTTTGAGAGCTTTCAAAGCTGTTTACCTCAAATGCAAATATGAGTGTATGTATGTTTGAACGTAGCTGCATTAGAGAGCAAAAACTTTTAAAAAAGCTTTTTATATTAATAACTAGAAAAAGATCTTGTTAAATCGATTTTTAGAATGAACTTCCTTTAATTGAACCTGATAAACTACAGCGAATAACGCAATTTTGATATGAATGGGTTAAATGGCTCGAGAGTTGCCGTTGTCGAAAATTTTGAAATATAGTTTTAATTTGCGAATCTTGCAGCGCCTCGAGCTTGAATGGGTGGCCTGCTGTTTATTAAGATTAATAATTTTGATGGCAATTTTTAGTAGCGGCAACACCTTTTCCCATACAAATAATTGCATAAAGCTTCTTCATTAAAGATCAATGTAATTGGTTACATCTCTTTTTATTATCTCTGTACTTGAGGTCATTTGCCTTGCGATTTTCGCATAAATATTTTAATTATAATAAAGAAAAGAAAACAGCAACAAATGTAATGATTTGACGTGATTGTTGTATTCTTACAGTTTTTTTTTCTCACTTCTACTTACTTTTGCCCATTCTGTGGCATACGCACACAATTGTGCATTTAAGGTCAATGGACCGACACCATGTTGGGCTCGAAATTTATTGTGTGCCTCCAAACATTCATGCTGCAACTGCTTCAAATTCTTAACAGTTTCTTTGCTTTTATGAGCTCCCGTTGGTACGGCAGCAGCTGCTTGCGAATTTGAGTTTGTATTTAAATTGTTGCGAGTTTTGGGCCTTTGACGGTACTCATCATCATCGGAGTTTTGGCGTTTGAAGCACCATGAAAACATACCAGATCACTAATTTACTTAATTGTTATTGTTTATAATTTAATTCAAAAACTACACTCGCTTTCTTTAAATGCGTATGTATGTATATAAAAATTCTGTGTGTTTTGGCCTTTTTTTAATTCAATTAATTTAAAATTTTTATGATAGTTTTTGGCACTTCCGTTTGTATAGGGCTTTCGTTTGATTTATTGTTATTTCTTTTTTTTTATATTTTAATTCAAATAATTTATGTCTGGTTGTATTTCGTTTCAATTCAATTTTATAACTACCGTTAAAGCGTTTTGTAATTTTCAGTTTCACTCGTTTTATTTATAAAACAGATTTGTACGACAGTAAGCAATAAAAATTATGCGAGTAAAAACACACAAACACACACAGACTGCATACACACACACACATTCGAATTGGGGAATACATTTCCCATTATTGTGTTCTTATTTATCAATTTTTTTTTGTATTTTACTGATAAGATGTATAAGAACGCGTATTGTACCCAGCGAGCACTTGGCTTGGATTTTAAATGGTTATGTCGCTCATTTACTTAAACAACGTAATAACTCAAAGAAACTTGCTTGCTGAAAACGGGTTTAAAGCTTTCTAAAGGGATAAAGAAAATTGTGTTTTTCTCTCAAGAGCCTGAGTAAACAAGATATTGAAATGAAATTTTTACACAATATCAAGAAATATAATGAGATCTTAGTTCCTTCTTTTTTAATCTAGTAAATAATAAATAAATTGAAAATCGGATCATTATCACCAAAGTTACAGGCTTATAAGTGCGCAAATGTAAAAAACCTGGTTTTGTAACTGTAAATCCGGATTTTGGAGGTGTCCGGCATATTTCACTATTAGACTATTTTTTAACTCGACAAGACCTACAATAAAAAACATATCACTCCCCAGGTTTTTCTATTTCATTCAATTTTGTACCACTGTGTAACAGCTCTTAGAATTGATAAAGTTGTTCAATTAAAGAAAATGGAGAAAAATTGACTTTTCGTCGTTCACCGGTGTAAGAAATAGAAATAAATCTTTTAGTTCGCTGCGTATAGCGATTTTCCACCTACGCAATGATTGTGTGTATTTTCATACAAACAAATATATGTTATTTTTGCCGACGAATATGCGCGGCCAAAAATTCGTCCCAGCTGTGTTCTTAGGATTATTTCAGATTTCAAAAAATTTTCTCTTTCTTTGCAAAAAAAGTAACCAATTTCATCAATTATGAAAACTTTTACTTTTTCGTCGTCGTTGTTGTGCTTTATACGACGATTATACTCAGCGAATTCGTAGCGACAAAATTCGTCGTTCGTCTCAGTTGTGTTCATGACGTGACTGCTTTAAATGAAAAACATGTTGTGTAATTCTCTCACTTTTTTGAATACAATGTTTTTTATTCGACTTACCATTTTATTTGCGTTTAAAAACTTCCCTTTTGTGTATTTTCTTTTGTTTCTGCTCATACTAATACTTCTGAAAATTCAAGTGTTGTTGTAGAATTTTAGACAGTAAACGAATAGTTATACAAAACGAAAAGCTTCAGCTTTCGACATGTTTGATAAGTTTTCTGTTTGTCAGCGCGCTGTTTTAAATAAATTCTGAAGTTATCGTAGTAGAGATGTTGTGTGTTTTTTCTTTTCTTTTGATTTTGCACTTTCAATTGCGTATTTAATTGTTTGCTGGAAGAATTGTTTTTATTGTTGTCTCACACTCACACACGCACAAAACACACATTCAAACACATACACACAAACATTTCTGCCTCCTTAACTTCATATTTATTTAAAGCAGCCGTAACTCAAACCGAAAACTTTTCGAACATGTCGAGAGTTGAAGCTCATCGTTTTGTATAGTTATTCGTTTATTGTGTTAACTTCAACTACGACACTTTTAAATTCAGTAGAAGAACTATGAGCTACAGGTTGTGATTGGCAGTCAAACAATAGTAAGGTCGATGCAAAAGCACAATTTTACGACTTTTTTAAACACTGCATATAAACTTTCGCATTTATTGCTTTATGCATAAGAAGAATTTAAGATTGAAAGATAATGAAAAAAATAAGATTTTGAGACAAAATTTAGTGTAACATTTGATTGTGATCAAATGTTAAAAAAATGTATTTTCTGTCAAACAATGAAGCCGTCCCATTCCAAACGTTTGACCTTGAGTTCGCTGGGTATATGTATATTTTGCGGTTGGATGGCATTTTTAGTCATTGTTGGTGGTTGTCGTTATTAAGTTTAGAAAATTGCTATTGTTAGAAAAAATATTAAAAGTTATTTTTATCAGAGAGATATGCTGTTCAAATAAAATTAAGAGTAGAGAATGCTAACTTTTAGATTTTTTTTTCATTTTATTAAAAGTTACAAAAACATGGATAATTATTCGAAAAAATTTTATTGGAGTTATTAGAGTAAAAACAATAAATTTATTAAATATTGTATTGGCAAAAATATATTATTATAAAAAAAATTAAAAAACTAAACGATTTCAAAAATAGGCGCTAAAAAGTTTAAAAGAATTAAACTCAAACAAATACACACTGCTTAACGAAGTTTTTACTAGATATGGGTGCGTGTCGAATTTTTACACGAACACCAAGATATCCACCACATACGAAACACGCACGAGTAAAATTTTCTCAACACGACAAGAGACCCATACACTAGGTATCAAAAAATTTGCTCGTGTTGCGTGTTTGACACATATAGCTGTTAAGTAATGATTATTAATCGTACTGATTACTAATTTGATTACTTTTTTTTTGAAATATTAAGTAATCATTAAATTACGTTATAATCAGTTTCGCAGGATTACTAATTGATTACGATTGCTAATAATGGTAAAGTAATATGAATTACTTAAAATTACAACAACATAGTAAAAAAAAAAATCAAAAGTAATCAAAAAATAATCCGATTCTATTTAAAGATTACTTTTGATTATATATTAATAATCAAAAGTAATTTTTGAAAGTAGTCGGATTACTTTTTGATAACTTTTGATTCTTTTTGATTATTTTTAGTAATTTTAAGTAATTCAGATTTCTTTTTGATTATTAGTTATCGTAAGAAATTATTTATAACAAATTCTTTTGAAGGCAGTTATATAATCAGTACAATTCTTTTTCAAATGTAATCTAATTGATTACAATATACATTTTTTTCTTTATTAGAAATTTATGCATACATTTTTTACACCTCAAATAGTTTTTTGTGTGAAAATTTTGCTCAATACGACTCGACTCTACCTCACACGAAATTAGATTTGCTATCACGAACAGTTCGTTTTGAATTGTGCGTGAAAAAAACACCACACGCGACCATCTCTAGTCTGTACTCTCTAAGATTAATTATTAAACGTACAAATATATCCCAGTGGCAAAACTCAGAAGATCTTCTTGCTTAGGATTTTTTAGTCAATTACTATTCTCATCTAACTGCCAAGGAAATCCTTTTAGGATACCTCGATTCTTTAGCATAAAAGATAAGATATATTCCCTTCTATGAGAATGGAATTTATTTAATTGTTTTTTTACCACAGAGAAATCACAATCCTTTAATTTGGAGGCCTCTTAGAATCTCTGGCGAAGGAAGTGGGAACGGAAAGCCCACTGCGCAATGACAACGCGTGTAAAGCAGATATGTATGAGTGGGAAATGAAGCGATCGCGCCTTGTTCATCCAAACAATGTTGTAGGGTATTTGGATTATTGTCTATATCTTCTTTCAAATTCCTTTTCGACTCGTATTAATTTATTTAAAATTTTTGTATTCGCATTGAAACCATCAAATTTTAAAGCGCTCAAAAGCAATTTGTTTGGTTTGTTTATATTATTTATTTATTTTAAAGCAATAAAAATGCAAACTCAAGCATTTGCTGGCAAACAATGAAAAAAAAAAATATAAATATTCAATTGTGTTTATTACTCGTATGTGAGTTTAACCTACAAATAAGTCTTCTGAAGTACTCGTAGAATGAAAATGTGGAATAACAAAAATTGACACTAATAGCAAAAAAAAAAAAAAAATAAAACACAATATTACTTAATTAAATTTATCTTGTATGAGTTAAAGACAGAAATGCATAATTGACTGCTCATAAATGTATGATTCATATAAAGTCGTCTATTGTTGTATTTTACTTATTTTTTCTCTCTCTCTCTCTATTTTCTTTTCTTTTCTTTTGTAAACAAATTTGTGATAAACATTTTGTGTTTACTGTTGGTGGGTCTGCCCCGTCATCCGGGTGATGAAGTTGTTGTTCATATTGTTGTAGTACAATGTTATTTGCCGGAATAAATAAAAACGTGCTCAAAATATTAAATTTAAAACTCAGCGAGTTCTTAACGATATTGTTTTTAAAAACGCAATAGCTCTGAATGAAAGTTGTTGTAGCTGATAAAATTATCAATAAAAATATTTTGGCAAATATATCATAAATGAAAAATAGATTTTTAAGGAATTATGAAATGGCACAATTTTATAGGGGGTCTTGTAAAAACATATTTCCGAGATAGCAAAACTGGGGTGATAAATATGTATAAACCATGATACAATAATATAAAGGTAAAACCGTTCCCTCTTTTCGTCGCCATATTAACCTTCTGATGTTTGTCCCAATTATTTTTTACTCTCAGAATTAATGCTACCTTAGTAATTTATGAAATCCGAGTTTTTGATTAATTTTTTGACTTTTTTGTTTATTTAAATAAAAATTATGTAAAAAAAATATTAAAATTATTTCATTATTTTATAAAAAAAGAAAAAATACAGCGACACCAGCAAGGGCAGCAGCAAGGATACAACAACAATCACAAAGTATACAGAGGTTACATATTTTGTGGAGCAATTTCAAGGAATGTGGAAATGAGAACGCAACAGCCAACCAAGATCAAATTTAAGGGCATTCAAAACTATTTCAAATCAAATCCAAATGTCAGAGTATGTGTGGTTGGTGCTTCCATACCATGCCTTGCATTATTATCAGATTTGTATTGGTTGTAGCATCCCTCCAAATATTATTGGACTACGTGGTCCTTTTTAAAGAGAAATTGAATAATTGCAACATGACCCTATGTTTGCAAATAAAATTTTGATGGTAACCGACAACTACATAAAAAATTATTAAGAAAAACTAACAGCCTGTTTGTGTAAGACGTTGACGATGAAAATCTTGACGTTAGGCGCTCAAACGCAACGGCTGCATAATTTCAAAACCTAGTTAGTTTTGCTGTAAACACAACTGGGACCAACGACGAATTTTTCTTAATACTCGTCGTAGGAAATAAACACTTTTGCGTATATAAAAATACACACCATCAGTACATTGCACGAAAGTTGATTTTTTAACAGTTCGTCAGCCCATTATTGGTTCGTATCATATGCGATTTTTAATAGATTTTATGACTTGTTTCCTATTTTGCAAATTCACGTGAATTTGCAATGTTCGCCATGCAATGTGAGCGAGTTTTCACAAGTATTCTGCTTAACAGTTTTCGGTAATTTTAACCAATACATATTATTTTATGATGCTTTTAGCAAGTTTTTGCTAATTTTTGCGTTTCTTTTGCCGATTTTTTGATATTTTCAAACATCGATGTTTTTAAGAATGATGTTGCATCCCTAGCAATGAGGTTTTTTTATTATGTGTTGAAATAAAATCAAAAATTTTCCAATTTTTGAAGATCATATCACACACAGATTTCGCTATCCTCATGTCCAATTGATACAACAATTAAAAAAATATGTATTAAACTATAATTTCTAAACTCAAATTACACATTTCAAAAAGCATTCCTAAATAAAGGTTACCATTATATGTATGTGGCAATGTTTTCCTCTCTGTTTACAAAAAACCGTATTCAAATAATTTGGGTAAAAGTCATAATTAATTTTAAACGTCAAATGAGGTTTTACCTTTATATTATTGTATCATGGTATAAACTAAAAATAAGTAGGCATGCTATATTTGCCTGTGGTGAATATTATTTACCCTACACTGACGCGTCGCTAGAATTATGCTATTTTTCTTATCGTGTTGTAGAGTGCAATTGCTTGATGCTCTTGCAGCTGTTGTCAAACAATACATATATATGACCTTTAAGCTATGATTTCATTAATTTTATTATTTTATTAATGTTTTGCAGTGATTGTTTTGCAGAATTCTATTTTTACAAACGACAACCTTTTCTTTCTATTTCATGCGAATAACAAAAGAAATTCACATTGTTATGGTTACACACAAACATTCAGGCAAACTCTTAGCTTCGCTGTAGTGCGGAGAACCATCAACCATCCAACGAATACTACAGTCGAACGCTACCATCTGGTTATATGGTGCCGTGTATGTTACATATCGTTGGCTGAAATGCAAAATAATGTAACTACACTTTTTTAACCTTATATGGGAGAGGGAAAAAACTAAACAAAACTATTCAATTGACTGAAGTAAAATTATTTTATTGTCATTTTTAATTAAACTGATTTTTATTATGATAGGTACAGGCTTTGCAACTTGCTTACGCAACACGTTTTCGAATATTTTGATACAGACACTGCAACCTACAATGCAACCGTCAATGCAACCCATAAACATCAAAACATTTTAATATTTTTGAAACTTCGAATGCAACCATAAACAAGACTACAGACTATGCGACCGACAATGCAACCTGCCTGGTTGCATAAAAACGTTGCTAAGTCTGTACCTACTGTTATGATAAAATTTCGGAAGTTTGTAATGACATCTAATTCGTTGTAATAGTGGGTACAGTTTTTGCAACTAGCTTACGCAACACGCTTTCAAATATTTTGATACAGACACTGCAACCAGCAATGCAACTATCAATGCAACCCATAAACATCAAAATATTTTGAAATTTTCGAAACTTCGATTGCAACTTCGAACGCAACCATAAATAAGACTACAGACTATAGGCTCAGTTAGCCGACTGTAATGTAATATAACTGCAAAGTAGGAAACAGCTGATCAACATTTTTATATGAAAAGTAGGTTACGTTATATTACATCTCCATAACTATTTTCATTACTTTTAACATTTTTTTTTTTACATTTATTTATTTATTGTATCTTCAATTATGAACTAACAATAAGTATTCAAATCTTAAATCTAAAATATAAGTATTAGGCCCGACCACTGTCGGACATAAACTTAGTGATAATCAAAAAAAAAAGAGAAAAAAAATATTTTCAAGCAATCCCATCTGGAGTGTTGAGTATAAGAGCCCTTGTGTCCCTCCTTTTCAAGCGGATGTGACCAGTAAAATTCAAGATGTTACGAGCAAGCGGATTAGGATGTGATTCGAGTTTTGTTAAATATTTGCCTGCGTATTTTGCTATTTCTTTTCTTTTTATTTTTAACATAGCAATATCGATCAGCTGTCTCTTACTGTTGCAGTTACTATACATTACAGTCGGCTAACTGAGCCTGTATGCAACTGACAATGCAATTTGCCTGGTTGCATAAGCACGTTGCTAAGTATGTACCTACTATAATACGCAATTATTAATAAACAATGTGACTTTGCTTTAGTGTTAGTTACGTTCTAGCGGTAACAAAAGGAGTAAGGATGCCTTCTAGAAGGCTTTATACTCCTTCTTTTAATGTAAAAGGCCTGCTGGCTCCATTCGATACTCATATATTTTTTAACACGCGTTTTAATTGCGGGACAGGTCTTTTGTTCTTGCTTTTTTTTGCCAGAGATTTTGGAAGGCTCTCAAATTAAAGGATTTTCCTTTGTTTTTGGTATTTTTTATGTGAAAGCGTCAAGAAGTTTTATGAAGCATTCTTTACCAAATGGATAAGAATAGTAATTGAATCAAAAAATTCTTAAGGAAGCCTTAAATAAGGCCTGTACCAAGAAAAACTTCTGAGTTTTACCGCTGGGGTAATTTGGCATTTCAGCTGACGATATTTGCATACATATAAACATGTATACACATATTAACAAATAAAAAGCCTACAAACAATGTATGCATGCATTCCAGCGGAAATAGCCTTAGAAATGCTAAAAATGAAAAACCAAGAACAAAAAGCCAACAATAGCATTAAACCAACAACTAACAATAGCAGTAACAACAACACCAAGAACAAAAGAATAAGGTTGCAATTTAAAATAACAATGTAACAACTATTTGTATACAGGTTGGTCGGTAAATAATAAATGAGGAACTGTAGTAAAGAAAAACTTTCGCTTTTACACGCAAAAAACCACCTGAATTGATATGAACAAAAGCAACGGTTGGTTGACTTGAGACTCATCACTAGGCGAACAAATTATTAAAAAGAAATCTGGGTCTTTATGCCTCCGTACAACAATAAAAAGTAGCATAAATAAAAGATATGTTTTCAAATGCACTCATTCTTCCCGTGTTATTGAAAACAATAGCAAACACTGATGAACAAGAGATGAACAAGTTAATTGAAATGTTGCAGGTGTTAAATAACAATGGTGATTGGAATTTAATAAGACAACGTAACTGAATTCTCTCTTATAATTTGCATGTTTGGAGGAGGGCAGGAGTGATTTTTTTTCTGAAATGCAGTGCAGCTTCCTGCTTCACTAAGAAAAGCTTTAATAAACTTTATTAGAGCGAATGATTGACATACGATGCATGAAATTAATCATACTCTAAGCAGTTACATTTACCCTTGATCCAGTCAACATTGACGTCACGTCAATACAATACTCGCTCTTGAGATGTTCAAAAACCGTACTGATATTTAATAACCCTAGAGAATTCGAACAATTGAAAAGTCCAGTTGACTTTTTGAAAAATATAAAATTAATTTATTTAAAAACTGTGTGCCGAATCTTATATACCCTTTACCAAAGTGCGTTTATATACTATATAGAGATACATACATAAGCACATACATACATATGTACATATTTGTTTTGTGAACAAATTTATAATTTTTGCTCTAGTGAAATTTTTATTAAGTTTCCTCTCGGTATTTTTAGATTAAATATTTTTTTTTTGTTATTAGCAATAATTTTAATATCGATGCCTTACTTTCTCAACATAATAAGCAACATGGCACAAACCTTCGTTTATACTTAAATAAAAATTGAACAGATATAAAAACTCTAGAGCAAAGATCTTCCTTATTTATATTTTTATAACTAGATAGTTTTAGATATATTTTTACCAACAATTTTTTTTCAATTTCCAACACTGGAACTATAATTTTGATTTTTCTAATTTGTAATACTAATATATTTCTTTCTTAAATATGCAATATATCTAATTACCAAAGTATTAATTAGTTTTATTTAATTAGTTTTATATGCCAGAAAAACTTTAAGTTTTGTACGTCTGGAGCTATATTTTTTATTTTTATAATTTGTATGCCAAACTATTTCTAGAAAATAAAGTAAAATGCTCTTATGCAAAAACTATTGTAAAAGTTAAAGCATACGGTAACACCGTTTTTGCCATGCGTAATTTGTTTGTTAAACCAACTTTAAGTTTACCAATTGTTTTTGCATAAGGAGGTAAATAATTTGTAAGCAAATATAAAAAAAAAAATAATTTGACCTACTTACTTATATATAGAAAAAAATTAATTTAACAAGCCGGGAACCATAATTTCGTTTTTTTCTAATTTAAAATAATTATTTCTTTCTTTTTACTACAATGCAATATATATACATATTTAATTACCAAAGAAGTTATTAGTTTTATATACCAGAACAAGTTAAAGTTTTCCAGGCCTGGAAAAGCCAAGCGATTTTTCTCTAAATCATAAAGTATAAATAATTTATAAACGAAAAGGAAACAAGTAAGAATGCTATATTCGGCTGTGCCGAATCTTATATACCCTTTACCAAAGTGTGTTTATGTAGTATAGAGTTACAAACATAAGCACAGAGATGTATAAGTACATATTAATTTTGTATAAAAATGCATACTTTTTTCTCTAGTGCAATTTTTAGGTTTTTGGCATTATGTTCAATTTGGTGCTTTTTAAATTTTGGCGATTTATTTTATTTTGCTGATTTTTTTAGTTTTGGCGATTTTTTTCCATATAGGCAATTTTTTTTTGGTTGGGGCGATTTTTTTCGGTTTTTGGCTTTTTTTTAATTTTGGCGATTTTTTCGTTTTGGCGATTTTTTGATTTTGACGATTTTTTTTTCTTAGGCGATTTTTTTACTTTTTATATTTTTTGTTTTTTTGTGGCAATTTTTTTAGTTTTGACACTTTTTTTGTCGTTTAGGCGATTTTTTTATTTTTTTGGCGATTTTTTTCTTATAGTAAATTTTTTTTGTTTGTGATATTTTTTAGGTTTTTGGCGTTTTTATTTCTTTTTGGCAATTTTTTTAGTTTTGACACTTTTTTCTCTTTTCTTTCTTTTTTTGGCGCTTTTTTCCGGTTTTTGGCGTTTTTTTAATTTTGGGGATTTTTTTTCGTTTTGGTGGATTTTTTTTGAGTTTGACGATTTTTTTTTAATTTTTGCGATTTTTTTCATATAGGCAATTTTTTATTGTTTTGGCGATTTATTTCGGTTTTTGGCGTTTATTTTAATTTGGCGATTAATTTTCGTTTTGCCGATTTTTTTGATTCTTGCGATTTTTTTTCATCTAGGCGATTTTTTTAAATTTTTTTCCAACACTGGAAACGTCTTTTTAATATCTTTAAATTTTTTATTTCAATACTGAAGTATAAAATAAATTTATTTAATAAAAAAAAACTACTTTTTGGTAGTTACTTTGTATGGCAAAATAAAGTTTGACTTTTCCAGGCTCTGAAACCGTTTGCTGGTTTTCAATACCAATCTATTATGGACTATTTCTGACACACTAGTCTAAGAACTAAGTCTCTAGCTCTTCTGGGAACTTTGGAAACCGTATTTCACGTACAGGCAGACGGACAGGTTAAGATCGCATGTTCGTCTTCCCTATGCATAAGGATCCAGATATATATATGTATGTATATATATGTATATATATGTATGTATATATGTATGTATATAGAAACACTAATCGCCTCTTTAAAGTTTAAATAGAAGTGGAGAGAACAATACATCTTTAGCTAAACAAAGAAATTTATCACTCATCACTACACGAAGATAACTTAAACCGTAAGTAACCATAAACTCCTTTTTATATATCAGTAAAAATATAGCTAGCATTCAAAAAAAAAAATTAAAAAATAATAAGGTGATTTCAGGGTTGGAAAAGTAAAGTTTTGTGGTATATAAAAGTAAACAACTAAAAAAAATCCTCTTTCTTTATTAATTAAACATACTTCACAGAAAAAAGTGTTCACCAATTAATATTTGCAATTAAGAATTTAATTATATTAATTAAATTTTTAATTGTATTAATTAATTTGACTGGAAAAACTTAATTGATATTATCAAATCGTTTATAGGTTGAAAATTTAATTAATTTTTTAATTGATGCTGCAAATATTTTAATTAATATTACAAAATCAATTATATTTCTTTTTTGTGTGTTATTTTACACTTTTAAATGAAATATATTGGTATTACAAAAAAATCTAAAAGGGTGATTCCATGGTTAGAAAGTTTACACTTCTTGTAGCATAAAAGTAACCAGGTCAAATTATTATTTTTCTGTTTCTTTATAAATTAAATATATGTATTCCATAAACGTATGTATGTCGGTGAAGGGTATACAAATTAGAATACAGCACTATTACTTGTTTAAATTATTTTCGTAAAAAAATTTTAAAATTAATGTTGTCAACCCTGTGCTTCGTTTCGCCAACAAACAAATAGTATAATTGGTCACACTTTTCATAATAAAAAATAACGCTTAACACGACTTAATTGTTTAATTTATGGTATTTCACATACATAAATTTTATTTTACATCCAATTAATCCATCAAATAATTTTATTTCATTTCCCAATTTTTACAAGAAAAAAGAAGATAAAGAACAATGAATAGCCCTCATTATTTTGCATAAATGATAAATGAAATTTCGAAAAAAAACATAAATTATTTTACCATTGTACTCGTAATAACTCATGTGGCACTTTGCTTACTTCTGTATGCATCACTCAATTGTCATTACCATTATCCATAAGGGTCGTCGATATGCCTGTCTATAAAATTCAACTTGAGCCAACTTTATCATTAACAAACTAATGATATTTTTTTGAGCGTGTGGAGGCAAGCTGGCAAGAAACCTTAACGTAAAAAATATCTACACGACACTGATCCAGGAAATATAATTTACACAAACACAATGCAAAAACAAATGTGCCAGCATATTATGCCCTGTTATCACATTACGCGTTGTCAAGTGTGGGGATGTTGGTTGGTGTTCTATACTTCTGTTTTTCACATCCTGTCTAAGTACATGTCAGCACTATGAGTACGAGTATGAAATGTGTGCATTGCATCATTAGCACTACCCACGGATACACACACACACACACGCACTCACACATAAACAGATAAGCCCGATATCATATAAATGTAAGCATATCATTATTTTTTGTTTGCTTGTTTGTTTGTTGGTTGCCAGCAATGGTGTTTGTGTGTGTGTGTTATCCATATAAATGTATAAATATGTGAATTTGTGGGCATGATACTATGTAACAATCAACATTTTCCGATTAACGTATGATAATATGTACTCTTTGTAAGTCAATGTCAAATTTTATTTAACTTAAAAACAACATGTTTTAATTTACAGATTTATTAAAAAATATCAAGTTACGAGTAAAATATTATTAACTTGTGCACAATATTAAATGATAGTTACGTTAAATTCCAAAATTCTTTATTAAAGGATCTGCATATCTAAAAAGAAAGCCACCTACCGAGTTTTAACTACCTCTTCCACTATGTCGAAAGAATGTCTTAATGTGCATTCTAAACGAAAGAAAACTGATTTTTATTTATTTATCTTACCTCTCTACGACCTTTAACTCGAACGACAGGTCGCAAGAAGACGTAAGTGTTTTCATATAAATTTTGATACCACTAATTCGAATGAATTGTCAACAAATCGAACGCAATGTCAAAATGAAGAACTTGCTATTTTACTTTCTACTAGCAATATTTATTTGCAAATAATGAGATAAAATATATGAAATTATAATACTATCACTTTATTATTTTTTAACCCCCGACTAAAAAAAGGTGTGTTATAAGTTTTTAGTGTGTCTGTGTCACTGTGTATCTGTGTGTCTGTCCGTGTCCAGGTACAGGCCAAACGGCTGACTTGATTGAGAGGGTTCTTAGCTATGTTTGAAGAAAATTGTTCTAGCCGTTTAGAAGATATCGCATCTTTTCTAGATATATTCGGTGGTTTTTAAAATTTTTAATTTCTACAATAATTGAAATTTATTTGCTGGTGGCTTAGCATGTCTATATACGTATTTCATTGGCGCGTGAACCAAATCATCAGTAGACACTTGAAATTTGCAAAATTACTGTATTTTTATACAGACTACAACAATTAACACTTAAATTTATAAAAATTAAAATTACAGGGTGTTCTATCAGTTTATGTAATTTTGATTATGTAATTTGGACAACTTGCTCTATCTTGGTAACCGTAGGAGGCAAAGTCTTGAAATTTTCAAAAACGGCAAAACAAAAAATTCCAAAAATTATAAAATCGCCAAACCGAAAAATAGCCAAAAACCCGAAAAAAATCGCCTAAACGAAAAAAGCATTAAATTAAAAAAATTCTAGCACTAAAATAAATTGCAAAAATTAAAAAAATCGCTAAAATGAAAAATATCTCCAAAATGAAAAAAAATTGATAAATAAAAAAACATCCAAAAACCTTCAACAAACGAGAAAAAAGCACCAAAACTTAAAAAAGCACCAATTTAAAAAATCGCTAAAACGAAAAAAAATCACCAAATTAAAAAAAAATCTAGCTATATATATAGCAAAAATATATTGCGAATATAAAACAAAATCGCTAAAATGAAAAAATCGCCAAAATGACAAAAATCGCCAAAATAAAAAAAATTCACAAAATTTAAAAAATCGCTAAAACGTGAAAAAAGCACCAATACTAAAAAAACACAAAATAAAAAAAATTCCAAAAACCTAAAAAATCGCTAAAACGAGAAAAAATCACCAAAACTAAAAAACAGTACCAAATTAAAAAATATTACCAAGCCAGAAGAAATCACATAAACGAAAAAAGCACCAAATTGGAAAAAATGGACTTGAAGGCCAATTTTGAGGGCCGGACAATCCCCCTAAAACGCAACTTATCGGTTTGAATTTTTTTTTGTATTTTTTTAACACATAAAACTAAACTGATTTGGGGCTGAGAGTAGAAGAAATAGAAAAAAAGTCTACATACAATTAATGTACATATGTGCATACATATATGTATATATTAAAACAAATTTAAACTAATTGTACAAACCCTAACGCTTACGACCATAATATATTTGTAGATATATCCTCTTTTAGCAAGTTTTAACCAACCGTTTGAATTTGGTTAGATGCGATTTTTGCTGCTTGTCAACACATTCATAAAAGTCCTGCCGCAAAATAAAATGTTCAAATTAACTCATATAACTCTTCATTTTACCATTAAATTAAATGATGGAAACTTTATTGTTTTTGCTTTTTCGTGTGAATGTCTATTTAATGTGTTAATTGGTGAATGTGTATGGTATAAATTTATTTTGATTTCATTAGTTTTGCAGCGAAAAATTTAAATTAAGTATAGAAACTTTATATAAAAATAGGCAAGTGCATATGTATGTATATGAAAATATATGTTAATGTTATTAGGTCATATATATATTATTATTATTATTGTTATTATATGTATATATGACTACACATATTGTTACGAAAATAGCCGCGAACAGAGTTAATGCAAATGTTTTTATAAAGAAAACATTTGGTAAATAAAAGAAATTCTCCAGAATTCCAGCTAAAGAACTTAATATAAATATAAACATAAACAAACTGTATCTACAACAATACAGAAATAGCATCTGCTCAGTACCTGTCCAGACTTGCAGTTTTTGTTGCAGCAATTGGTGAGTTCATTGGTGAGAGGGGTGAGAAAATTGGGGAGGGGTACACAGTTTCATGTGCTCGGCAGTTCTATTTTGATTTGAAATTTGTAATTGTTTATATCAAGTTTCTAGTTGTATTTGACGTTTTTTATTATTTTATTTATTCAGTTGTGTGAAAAATAAAAAATATAACAAAAAATAAATAGAACTGTTAATTTTTCAGGCAAATTTTTTGGTGTAATATAAATTTTTGAATGCATAATTGCATATTAGAATTTCATAATGTGGAATTGCAGCAACAAAAATTTCAAGTCTGGACGAGGACTTATTAAGAAGATACATATACAAACAAAGTAGTTTAGACGAAAAAAAAATAAATAAACACCACCATAAAATTGCCTCTTTAATGATGTATGTATATACAAGCGTACATAAGTACATAGTTAACCCATAATCGATATGCGCGATTGAAAACAAGCATTGAAAATGCTACTGAAAATGTCTAGACATTGCTGTTACATTCTGGAAGCCTTGTGTGGAGTATGAAAAGGGCGACGCATCTGCTGGCAGATCAGTCTATTATCAAACAGTCAGTTACAGTCTATCACTGACTCTATCGTGAAGTCTAGTTGAAGAGTAAAGTAAACCAAGCAGCTGATAGTCATACACAAAGCACCCCATTTACGTTTTTTATTCAATTGTCTATTGAGTTTTTCAATTGAATCAATTCTTGCCCACACACTTCATGAACTGAATTGAACGATTTTCATTCCACTGTCAAATTTATATTGTTTTTACAATTGCAAATTACAAATTTATTTATTTATTAAATGTTTCAAATACAATTACAAATTATATCATAACTTAATTTAAATGAGAATAGTAACAAAGACCTTCACTTGTTGTAGTGAAACAGACCAGAGTCTATGGTGGAAATCGAACCCACAACCTCCACACCGATATGCTAGCACATTACTCCTTATTTACAAAATAAAACTGCAAACATAAATTTTGACAGCTGATCAAGACAATCGAACACACACAGCGCAATCGAGTTGAAAGATTTACTATTACTAGTCAACTTGGACAACTGCCAAACTAATCAATTGACAGAGCCAAACATTCCTTGATTTGGACAACAACCGATTGAGTTGTCAATTGAATTGAAACGTGTATGGGGTGCTTAAAGGCTTCATTAGTCTTTACTTTCTGTTGCTGTTCTGTGCCGTTCTTTTCCGTATAAAATATTTTGCAATTACTTTTTCTGTGAAAAAAGTCAGCTGGCAACGTAAAGAATTGATTACACTTGTACACAAAGTATCACAACACACTAATACACACACACTTTTGGCTGTCACTTAACGTTGAATTCTATTTTCTACAGATCTGTCCGCAACAGAACAGAACGAAAAATGAAAAACTAACTACACATACAGATTTTCAACTAAACAGAAACTAAACAGCTGATTCAGAACAGAACAGCACGTACAAACTAATTCTGCCTTAAGTGTGTTAAAGTAAAGTCAACGAGTCGGCAGAGTCAGTCTTGCATGTGACAAACAGCAGAGAGAGGGATATTGCTTCAATACTAGTACAGCCAGTTTTGTGACGCGCGTGTATACAATAGGGGACTGGACATAGCGGTGGTCACATGTGGTACCCAGTGGTAAAATTTAAGAGGCCTGAGTCAAATAGGCCTTTTTGAAAGCCTTCTTAGACCGTCTGTAAGATTCGATACCCATTCTTCCCTGCCTTTTAGGGAATGCTATGTAGAAGGTCTCCATACTCCCTTCTTAAAATTCGATACACATTCTCCATGTTTTTTTTATAATTTTTTTATAATAACCACAGCCATAATTACTAAACTGCGTTAAAATCGTAAGGTACACATACTAAAGAAGGCCTTGCATCAGGCCTCTTGAGTAAAGAAGCGTGAAAGGCCTTGGTTGTGAATGACATCGTGCGTAAAAGAGAAATGAGCACGCAATATAACTAGCAGGCCTTGTATATGCTAAATAAGGCCTTATGGAAGGCCTATTTACACCCTCTATTAACCGGTGGGATACTTAAGTAATTTAAGTTGTGTGAGTGTATTTAAGCTTTTGATTAGTGTAAGTGCATTTATTTAATAAATTAAAACGTGACATTCTTAACCCTAATTACTATATTGGGTAAAAACATAACCATATGGGCGTTTTCTGGGGTCACGAATGTACGTTCGTACGCTTTTGATGTACAAAAAATATAGAAAACAAAACTTCTGCAAACATTTTTTTGCGATTTGATAGGATTTTAGAAGCTCTATGTTTAGTGCAAAAGATGGATTTCATTGAGTTTAAGTTTTCATATTAATAGTTATAAACCACATGACGAACGCATGCAAAATAGAAGTCAACTTTGGCTGACAGTAGTGAAATGTAAAAATCTGCGAAATGGAACAGAATAATGGAAAGTGATTAATTTATTTTAAAAGTTTATTAATGTAGGTCTCTATCAAGTATTTATACAATAAAATATCTCTACTGGTTTTTGTTTAATTGGCTTAACTGCCGGTTGCGAACGTACGGGTCGCGAATGTACGATTTTTCCACATGTTTTTTTATTATTATCACCATGCCTCCTTCCCACTTTCGAACTTTTTTTCTGTTCTCCTTAAACTTCTCTTCTTACTATTTGGTAATAGAGAGATTTTGCAGAAAGAGTGCAAATATAACATATTTTTTTGCATGTAAAATAATTATGCTTATGTATATAAAAATGTCTTTACAAGTAGCTTAAAAAGAAAATATAAAATTTTCCAACTTCCAGCCCAATTTCCTCAACTAACACCGCTGAGATATGCTATTAAACCATTCCATTATATAAACATAGACTTTTTTATAATTATAAACAATAAAACACGAAGATAATCAACATTTAATTTTTCCATCCTGGTAGACCATTCGGGGGAAATGCCCATATGCATATACATATGTATGCGTATATATACATGTGTATATACCCTTTAGTCAACCTACAACCATATGTCTCTATGTCGACACTCTTTTTCTAGCTGCTAGTTGAAATGTCGACAACTTTCCTTTTATGCGCGAGTAGAGATACGTTAGAGACAACAATTCTAATGTATTTCTGGTGACAATGTCAACAAACGCGTCAATAGTTTGTTTTTCTTTTTTATTATGTTGTGCAATAATGTTAAATAATTACATATATATGTATGTGTTTAAGTTTTTTGCCCCAACCCTTATAAAATTTTAGACGAGGTCCACTAAAATGTGTTAGTGAATCTTTGGTTCAAATGTCTCCATATGGTCGTAAAAGAGTAGTGTTAAAGTCTGCGGGTAGATTTTCAATGACAAGCCTATGTTATATGTCAATACGCGATTACATTGGCTGGATGCCACCTAGCCAGAAGTACTATTGACACTGTCACTATTTTACTATTGACATTGACCGAGGAAATATTGATATTGTAGACCAGAGCCCCTAAAATTTGCTAGTGAACCTTTTAATGCCAATGTCTCCATGTGATCCCAAAAGAACTACATACTTAGCAGTGCTAGAGTCTAGTGGTAGATTTTCAATGACAAGCTAATGTTAAATGTCAATAGAACTACATACTCAGCAGTGCTAGAGTCTAGTGGTAGATTTTCAATGACAAGCTGATGTTAAATGTCAATTGACCAGGTACACCTGGTCAGTAGTACTACTGACAATGTCTCTAGTAAATCGCTACAATTTCACTATTCGCATTTTCTGCATGATATGTATATTGACAGTCTTAAACCTTGTTAAATATGTTGAAGGCTTATACACACACAGCAACCAGGAATCTTATGGTATAACAAAAATTATTATAATAAAAAACAAAAAAGTTTATTATAATGCGAACTTACAAGTTAAGCATAAATTTGTGTAACATTAAAAAAGTTTGCAGACAACAAAATTATGTTTTCTTCTACCGGTATTATAATTTTTTTTTCTTTTCCTCTCATGTAATTTGTGTTGGAGTAAAAAAGTACTTAAATAAACATAAACTTAATATTGGCGCATACTTATGAGTAAAAGTTTTGTTGGCATCATTGCGATGTTGGAACAATAAGCAAGGAAAAGAAATAACAGCGTGGAAACGTAGGAATGCGGGAGTACGTAAAGCAATCAACATCCTCTACTCTCAACAAGTCAGCCAGTCAGTCACTCAGTCAGTCACTCAGTTAGTCAGGCCAGGCTAGAACGCTAAAAGAAATAACAAGTTTCTATTATGCCAGGCCAAATATCTTGCAGTAAAGTTTATAAAACTATTTTGCATAATGTATATTTTTATTTCATTTTATTTCGAACTCCTTTTTTGTGATTTTCCTAGTTTTTACTGGTAAAATGATGCATACAAACTTCAATACTGAGTGCAAGTACGCGTTCAGTTTTGACTAAAATATTCACAATTTAGGGGTTTAACACAATTAAAATTTGTCTAATACCCCGTAATAATGTTTATGACAGACTATTAAAGTTACGAGAATTTATTTGAGGACAATTCAAAAGCAATTATACTAAAAAAGTAAGTAGTTTTCAGTTGTTGTAAATATAAAATGTAGACAGAAGATGGAAGACTATTAAATGCTTAATATTCAGGGAGAAGATGATTTTTGAAAAGGACTTATGCCTTATGCATCCTTATTCAATTTCATTGGATAGCATGAAATTAAACCAGGCACGGAAACTTTAATTTCATTACGAAATAGATAAAAAGGTTTTCGCGATAAGTTATTTGAAGTAAAATAGTTTGCAAATTTAATTGAAATGAATTAAATATATATTTATTATTAAGAAAAATTTATTTTGTGCACTCAAAAAAAAAAAAATTAACTAAAATTTAGGAAAATTTTCTAAATTTGAATTTAACCCTTCTGCACTCCTTGGGTCAATTTGACCCAACTTTGGGTTTCAGACGCAAAATTTTTCCCTTTTATTATAAGATATCAATGTGAAACTCGAATTTATCCATTATAGGGACAAAAATTATGCTTTTAAAAGAAAATAATAAAATTTACCTTTTTCCTTCCCCCTCCACATTTCACAAAACGATTTACAAATATTTGGTATCCTTTGGGTCAATATGACCCAACAAGCGATATTGCGAGTACAATTCTACTCTAGCATTTTTTCCCTATTGAATATAATTGAACTGGTTTCATATTCATTTAGAATCATAGATCAATCATTTTTTTTAGTAAAATAATCACTGAAATCGCTTTCATTGAACATTTTTTATCCAAAATTGTATTATTCGCAAACTGTGAGTAGGATTTGGAGAATCCCGTAAAAGTGTATCTTGAAATTTGTTTTGTAATGATATGGTAACGCATTGACACTTGTAAATACACAGTTTCATTCAAATTGCAATTCGGTGATTCCCCGGTTTGTATGTGAAAAAACTAAGGATGCTAGAACTTTTGTGTCATTTGAGTATTTTCTTTCAATGAGTTTTGATTAATTTTTAGTGATCAGCATGCATACATTTTATTTTATTTTGTAATTCATCATAATTCATAATAATTGAGTATTTTTACATAATGGCACAAAGAAAAAAAAATTGTATTGTAAAATAAAATTTTTAATGTAATATTGTTCCATAATGCAATTGCTTTGGATTTTCACTGATCTTCAGTTGCAACAAATAGTGAATGAATGTCGAATCATATTCATCATCAAATAGGAGTTGGAATTTGCAGATCAAATAGATCACAGAATTTCAGCTACATATTTATCTAAGGACAAAAGTGTAGTTTGGAAAGAGTAGACGACAGACACCACTTCCAAAAGGCATGTTGACAAAAAATCAAATGTTATTAAATAAGCCTGTACCTATCGAAAGAGCAACATCTATGGTTACAGATATAGTCTTCAAACAAGAGATCTACCAATAAATATATGATTGAAAAACAAAATATTATTATGATATTAAATAATACTGTTGTCGTAAGATTAGGTGCAACAAAGTTCATTGTTTTTGTTGATAATATTTTTATTAACTCAGATAATAATATTATTAAAAGCTTGCTTTTCTATTGACAACAATATGATTTCACTACATCATAATATGTTGCTGTTTGATTATGATTACCTCAACCATATTTTTATCCTTGCGTGTACAAATCTACTCAAAACCAGATTTTGTGTTGTATGGGACATATAGTAAAAAGCAGCTAGGTTTAGCTCAAGATCTCGTAAGTGCTATATTTTGAGATAATGTAAATGGAATATTACAAAGAAAAAAAAACACTTATACCTGATTTACATTAAGCATTTTTTTCATGCAATTAGTTGCATGAAAATTTTTTATTTTTCGATAGGAGGCTTAGAAGAGAAACTTATATCAAAAGATTTGCTAAAAATGCATCAGAGATTCATTCTACGTCCTTTTTTATATAACGTTCTCTTTTATATCGCTGTAATTAGAAAATAGAAAAAGTTGCATGCAACAAAATTCATGAAATTTCATGAAAAAATGCTTAATGTAAATCAGGTATTACTTATATATTCCAAAAAAAGTTTAAATTTTCCAACTCATAATTTTCCAAAAACATATTTTTTCTTAAACATAAAAAAATATTTAATTTATAAAAAGAAATACTTTGACCCAGTTACTTTTATAAATTTTTTAATCCCAATATCATCCTTTTAAACTTTTCTTTCTTGTAATAACAATTTATTTCTTATAAAAGTATAAAATACTATCTGCCGTATTCAGAAAAAATTATTTTGCTTTACAGAAGGTTTACACAAAAAATTTTGTGTGGAAATTTGTTTATTAAACGTTTCGTAAAACTCAATTATTTTTTTCTGAATAAGGCCCTACATGTTGAATTTATAGAGAAAAGAAAAAATTTGTTTTAGTTGGTTATTTTTTTATATACCAAAAAAAAAATCAAATTTTCGAACCCTGAAATCGTCTTTTTATTTAATTTTGGTTTTGAATACCAATTTAATTCTTAATAATATATATAGATATATCTATGTATATATATATATATATATATATATATAGATATATATATATATATATATATATATATATATATAATCTATATATATATATATATCTATATATATATATATATATAAAATAGATTTTATTTAACAAAAAAATCACAATTAGTTTTAGCTAGTTAATTTAATATACAAGAAATAAAGTTTAAACTTTCCAGCTCTGATTGGATTTTGCTGATTTTCAATGCCAATGATAAAAAATTAATAAGTGAATGAGTTCGATTCAAGTCTAATTCATATATCAGACAGTGGCGGGCTGTAATGAAAAATAATAATTATTATTATTTCTGTGTAAGAAATAAATAAAAATGTTAAATAAAAAAATTTCCGACAAGATGACATTCAGCTATTATTTTTTTTGGATAGATGAAAAAATATTGCTGGATCTATTCGAAAAATATATAAATCGGCACTAGTAGAGGTTTCATGTAATTTTTTCTCTCCAAAAAGCTTATTTTATAATCTACAATACATCTTTTTAGCTGCTCCTATTCCTTATATACACATTAGTTTAAAAAAATTAAATAAACTTTACTTACTAACACATAAAAATTTATAGCAATTGACAGAGTTTATTTTGTTGTTGTTGTTACAAGATTTTTATTATTGTTACAAGAAAAATCTCACTTCAAAGTTTTAATAGAAAACTGTAACTTATAACACTGGAAAAGTAAAAGAAAAAATATCTAGGATAAAGATAAAACGAACAAAACATCAAAGGACATCATGTTTTTCTTTCTCTTTGAGTTGCAACTTTGTTGTTATAGGTTTATATTAAAATTGCATTACGCTTTTTCTTACAAAATAATGGTAAAGAAAGTTTTGAAAAAAGGAAAATTATTTTTTTTTCAAACATAAAAACATACATAAGCAAAGGATTACGTATACTTTAATGTTATTCAATAATATTAATATGGGTAAGAAGAAATATGGACCAGCTGCTAGCATGGACAAATGGTACAAGTCATAAAAGTGACGTTTCTGAAATTGTGTGATTAAATTTATGAAGAGCTTTCTATTTCTCAACAGCTTCGCACTGTGGGGTGAAAGCCTTCACAAGTGGCGATTAATTCAAAAGATAAACTTTAACTTTCACAACCGTATTTGGTACCAAAGTAGATAAAATTCTACATCTCTAACTGCAAAAATAAAATTTCTTGGCAGTTTACGATATTAGTAGTGTGTGTTCGAAGTTCAATCATTTTTGTGATTTTTGCGCGCATTGATTAAAAACGAAAATTTTGATATTTCAAGTGATTATAGTTTTTGTTAAGACTTCTAGATTGAGCTGGCAAACTATCGATAGTCACGCTATTTGATATTTTCGATAGTTTGTTCGAAAACTATCGATAGTATCGAATTCTTTTGTTTGCGGTATACCAGTAACATAAAATAACGAACTTTAAATCCGAGATCCCACTATCGGCGCAATGTACCGACTTCCGTCGGCTCACTGTAATCAAGTCATAAGTAATAAACCAAAATGGATTTATTTCTCAATTAATTCTTAAATAAGGCTATATGGCTTTGTTACCAGCACAGTGAAGTGCAGTCATGTCCTTATTTTTCAATTAGTTGAGAAATAAAGCCATTTTGCTGCTTCTTTACTTGTCACTTTATTTCAGTAAACCGACCAAAATCGGTATATTGATCCAATAGTGGGATCCCGGTTTAACATTAACTTCTAGTTAACTTCGGCTTCTAACGTTAATGTTCGGTTAAAGTTTTAACACGGCTGTTGAGGAATCTGTTTTAACAACACAGTTCGTGTTAAAGTAAGTCCCGGCTCACACAATTCAACTTTTGTTGGTAAACTCGTAATTCAGCTGTAAGATAGATGGAGAAGGAAATACAAATATCTAAGTTTTTCTACCAGCTGAATAATGAATGATCAACTATCAAGAAAAGTTTAAGTGGGTTAGTCAGTATATATTCCTGATATATTCATCAATGTGAATCTATCTACACGAAAGAGAATTTTATGTAGATTAATAATAATAATAACAATAATATAGAAAATATTTACTATATTTTGGAGGACCATTCGTGAAATATTAATGGAGTAATATAGAAAGTGGTGTAAATTATGCAAATGCTAAATGTCACTATATATTTAAAATAAGAGCTGGTAGGGAAAAATTAATGACGCCATCGTAGTTAATAGTTAAAATACATGAGGATCGACTGTTTTAATTTAAACATCATAAAAAAACTTATGTTGTGCAGTGTTATTATTATTATGTTATTTGTAGAACTTCCGATTTGAAATTGTTGAGTAAAGATTTCCTGATAATCTTCATTAGCAACAGTGAAATGAGGATAGGATCCAGCTAAAATTACAACTTTTATAAATTAATCGCCACTTTCTCTACCATTCATCCCACTGTGCGTCGCTTTAAGTTAGTTTATACTTTGTGATATTCCATTGCACTTATTTGGCTCCAACATCATGTCAGAGATGTCACTTACTAATATCCCTAGGTAGTAATAGAATGTATTAATATACTAGAGCTACCACCTCTGGGCTAAAATGATGTTAAAGTGCCAATGGTGGCATAAAATTAACACCATCTACACGCAGAGAAAAAAAGAGTTTAAAATTAATAAAAACCGTAGTGAGTTAATAAGAAACATAAACAAAAGTCTAGTCATGTTGAAATTTCTTATTTCAACATGGAAAAATATTAATTTACAGTATTTATTGATATGTATATATATATATATATATATATATATATATATATATATAAAATATATATGTATATATTTTTTGTTATATTGAAAATTATTGAATTAATGTGACGAGTTCTTATTTTTAGAAAACAAAAACTAATTTTATTATGAGTATATTTATGGTTGTTTTGAATACTAGTTGCCAATCGACCATTTTCTAACGATATCGTTGGACAGGCTGGTGAAGTTAAAAAATTAATAGTGCATTAAAATATTTCATCCAAGTGATTTAAGACCCTTTCACTTTGAAATTTAAATATATATTTAATTTTATTATTTTATTATACAATTCATTTTTTGGGAGTTTGCATTTGTTTTGTGTGTGTTTAATTTCAGGAAATTTAAGTGCTTTCAGTTACAAATGTTTAAAAAAATTTCTATAATTATAATTCAGTGCAATTGCGTACACACATACTTCTGCAAGCCCACATTTATGCCTAAACTATGAAGGGTTTTGATTGTAGTTGGCACTTCATGTCTGCACAGTTATTTCCACTCATGAACACAATTCTATGAGAATATGTGAGTGTTTATACACATGTGTGTTCATTTTATATTGTCAGAGAAATTATTACAGTTATCTTGTTTTAAAAGCTTTCCGCTTTTAATACAGAGATGGGAGAACCCACATATCATAAGGGCTTGTAATAAGATGAAAAAAATTGAATTTTTTTTTGGCGAAAATAGAACATCCAAAGAAGTCAATAAAATTTAGTGAAAAACATCCGAATAATGTAGTGCAAATGCGAATTATTTTTATTGATTTTTACATATAAATACATGTCCTTGCAGGAAGTGTTACTTTGAAAATGGGTTGAAACCTTAAATTTCTTGATGATATTTTTTTACTGGTACAAGCTGATTTAAGGAATTTAATTACCATCAAAACAGCAACAAAAAAAATTTAAAAACGTATGTTATACCCTTTCTGCACTGATAGACTCATATATTAATTTTAATATTTATCAGCAACTGTTCTATAGAAATTTATAAAACTCTCAAAAATGCTGCTTAAATTTCTGTAATTGTTTTTTGATATGACTTTTTTAGAAATAAAACTTATGCACTTAGAGGATTTGTTGGACCATAAAATATACCATTCCTTAAGAACAATTTCCATTCCTGTTTGTTGGGCACATTGTTGTCAACAAATTCTATAATCGGTAGTTGGATTCAATTCAATGGTTCAATGGTTAAAAATTTTCATAATTTTAATACGTTTTGTTTTAGCTTTATATGCTTCCCTTGTATAAAATAAACATTTTGGTGCATTTGGAACTTTTTTTTACAGCTCACCGTCTCCCAAAAAAATCATTTTGGTTCATAAAAATTGTATATGAAAAATTGAAATTCTAAGATTTTCTAATTATTGGAATAAAATTATTCTAGTATAATTAATAGAGTAATATTATTCGGGTAAAGTTTTTATTTTCAAGCTTTTCGAACGATATGCATCAAATTCGAATGTATTTACTTTATTCGAATAATTTGTAAGAACTATCTGATAAGCAAATCGAATAAAAATTGATAAATAGCACCACGGTACACTGATTTTTTTAAAATATTTTCATTCGAATAAGAATGAAAATCTAAGGTATTCTTAAATTATTCGAATAAAATTATTCGAGTAAAACATATATTTTTTGTAATTTTTGTAAACAAAATTATTTTTAGTTTTTAAAATATGTAGACTATTTGAAATAAGTATGAAAACCTATAATTTTAATCAGAAATAATTCATAGTTAGGCTCAAGTTCAGTAATTTCAATTCTTATTGAATGAAATATTTTTATTAATTAATGTGAGTTTCTAAAGAAGAGAAGAAAAATTAAACTTAGACTTTAAGCTGAGGGAAATACCGATAGTTTTCTGTGCAGCCACGCACTTCATCAGCACCCTAGTCTATCTACTTGGGTAGAGATTCTTATTAACATCAGCTATTTAACTTAAGTTTACAATGAAACGGAATATGAGAAACGATTGTATAATTTTTTTTATTATTCTAATAGAATTATTCGAGTAAAATTACTCAAATAAAATTTACATATGCAAACTTTTCGGGCAAAGCTAATCCAAATTTTTTTTTTTTTTTTTTTTTTATGCATGTTTTTTATTTATTGTATCTTCATATATGAACTAACAATAAGTATTCAAATCTTAAATCTAACATATAATTAATAGGCCCGACCAATGCCAGACCTAACTAAGTGATAGTTGTAAATAATACATAAGTAGTGATAAGCAAAAAAAAAAAAAAAAAATTTCAAGCAACTTCATTCGGAGTGTTTAGTATTAGAGCCCTTGTATCTCTCTTTTTTAAGCGGATGTGTCCAGTAAAGTTCAAAATATTACGAGCAAGCGGATTAGGATGTGACTCGAGTTTCGTTAGATATTTGCCTGCGTATTTTGCAATTTCTTCAATCACTAGTGGCATATTTAAATCACGATGTATATTTGAATTCTTAATGTACCATGGAGCAGATGTTATTAACCTTAAAATTTTGTTTTGTCTTCGTTGAATTCTCTCTACATTGGAGGCAGAAGCAGTGCCCCATAACTGGATACCGTAACACCATATTGGCTTTAAAAGCGACTTGTATATTAAAAGTTTGCAGTCTAGGCTGAGTGTTGAATTTCTGCCAATCAGCCAATGTACCTGAGTTAATTTTAGTTTTATTTGAGTTAACTTATAGTCAATGTGATGTTTCCATGTAAGCCGTCGATCGAGGTGTATACCAAGATATTTCACATGTGAATGTTGAGGAACAACTTGATTATTAATCCGAATGGGGGAACAAGTATCTCTTCGTAAAGTAAATGTTATATGGACACACTTTTGTTCATTTACCTTAATTCTCCATAAGTTTAACCATAGTTCCATCTGGCTAATGTGTTCCTGGAGTTTTCGGGATGCCTCATCAGGGTTTTCGTGCATACTAAGGCAGGCGGTATCGTCGGCAAATGTAGAAGTGTGGATACTACTGCTCACAGGCATATCACAAGTATAAATCAAATATAAAAATGGCCCCAGTATACTCCCCTGTGGCACACCGGATGAGATAGTTTCAGGCATACTCATAAAGTGTCCTTCCACCACTGTAAATTTTCGTGCGAGAATGTAACTTTCCAAAAGATTTAGAATGTTTATTGGTAAGTATGTCCTCAATTTCAAAATCAGGCCTTCATGCCACACTTTATCAAATGCCTGAGAAACGTCAATAAACAGGGCAGAACAATATTTCTTTTCCTCAAATGTTTTTCTGATAAATTGAACCAATCTATGCGTTTGCTCAATGGTGCTATGCTGGCTTCTAAAACCAAATTGATGGTCCGGGATGCACCCATTATCAGTTAAAATTGAAGACAATTTTGCCATGAGGAGCTTTTCAAAAAGCTTTGACATTGTTGACAGTAAACTTATTGGCCTATATGACTCAGCCTTGGTAAGATCTTTACCTGGCTTTGGAATCATTTTAACCTTGGCAAGCTTCCAGCAGTCTGGATAATACTCCAGTCGTAAAATGGCATTAAAAATGAATAACAGGATTCTAATTGCAGTACGAGGTAACTTAATCAGCATCTGGTTACTAATTCCATCCATACCGGGAGCTTTTTTCGGGTTGAGCTCGGCAATTAGTTTTTGTACATCACACATCGTAAATTTTATGGGTCGAGGGGGTAGAGCAACTACACTCGGCAAATCAGCAACACCGGTACATGTATTTGGTGTAAAAACGGATTTTAAATGCTCAACAAAAATGTTACCTTTTTCAGTATCGCTTCTTGCCCAACCTCCGGTAGATGTGCGCAGAGGTGGCTTAAACTCAACGGGTGTTTTAAGCTTTTTAGCAGCGCGCCACAAAGAGTAATTAGATGCTGGTGTGACATCAAGCCCTTCCAGATAATTTTTAAAAGATGCAGTTTTTTCAGATGCAAGCAACTCTTGGAGTCTTTTAGTGCACTCTTTAAATCTGATTTTGTGTTGAGGTGATCTGTGCTGTTGCCATTCCCTTCTAGCTCTCCTTTTTTCACGTACGAGATGTTCAACGTCTGTAGAATAAATTTTATTGTACACAGTATGCAGATGAGAGGTAGTGGCATGTTCAGAAGCTTGTTTAATATTCTCGTTAAGATTTGCAATGTTCGATTCAATATCATTGGGTGATCTTAGCGTAATATTTTCTGTGCAATGACTACTAAGATATTTTTTGAATCCCAGCCAATTAACACGATTTATCATCTTGACATATGGGTGAGGTAAAGCGCTTCTCAGTGGGCTACAGATTGTAACGATCGTGGGAGAGTGATCGGACGAGAGATCTAGGGAAGCTTCAACGTGGATTAATTCCCTAGAAATACTTTTTATGACGCCGAAATCTATAACATCCGGAATTTTTTGTATGTCCGTAGGCCAGTAAGTAGCCTCCCCACTCGAAATAACATCCAAGCCCATTTTTGAAATTGTGTTGAACAACGCCCTACCTCTGGGCGTAATAAGATGCGAACCCCAGAACGTATGCTTAGCATTGTAGTCGCCAGCTGCTACGAAACAAGGTCCAAGAGATTTGTAGAACTTCTCGTATTGGTCCTCAGTGATTGAAAATCTGGGAGGGGAGTAAATTGAAGATAACACGAAATTTGTACAAAAATTTTCAATGCAGATATTTGTTGCTTGTAGATGTTCTTCACAAATGTTGTCAAGAATATAGTGCTTGAGTCTTGACTTTATTAGAATTGCTGATCCACCGCATGCTCTCCCTCTAGGGTCCTTTGTATCATATAAAGTGTAGCCATTCATTTTAAAGAGGCTTCTAGAAGTCAAATGAGTCTCAGAG
Organism: Tachina fera; assembly: GCA_905220375.1. NCBI lineage: Eukaryota > Metazoa > Arthropoda > Insecta > Diptera > Tachinidae > Tachina > Tachina fera. The sequence continues at coordinate 38,446,248 of LR999965.1, read as the reverse complement.
ACCAACATTATATCAATATTTTTTTCCGTAAGGAAGTGCTCAAGTTCATTTTTATGTTGGCGAATGCCGTTTGCGTTCCAGAAACATATTTTTAACGTGTTCATGGCTTGTTAATTAATGCTTGAAGCAGAGTATTCTGCATTCTCAGCATTTCTTGCATCATGGTAGTCATATTTGTTGTAAAGTTGTTTATAGTTAGCACCAGATTCTCAATAGTAGCTTCAAGGCGACTAAAGTTAAAGCTTGAATTTGCATTCGTTGAATTATTTGGCGGTGAAATATTTTGTGTGGGGATAGAACTAGCCTTAGCAGCATCGGCATACGATACACGTGAAGTAACTGGTTGGCTCACTTGAGCAAAAGTGGCGGAGTACGCGTTTAATGGTTGAGCTGGAGCTAATTTAGGTTTTTGCACCATAGCCTGCTTGACGAAAGAGTACACAGGACATCCTCTGTAGTTAGCGGTGTGATTACCTCCACAATTACTGCATTTTTTTTCCGCTTGATCTTTTGGTTTGGTACAACTTGCAGTACCGTGCAATTCACCGCAGATAACACACACTGTAGGTAAATTGCAGTAAGCTTTTGTATGGCCATATTCTTGGCAATTATGACACTGCACGGGACCTGCACGCTTATGTGGCTCTTCAACTGTGATTTTTCTGTATAAAAGGTATTTAAGGCTATAAATAGGATGAGTCTCGTTTTTTTTCAACTGTATATCATTTGGCTCCAGTTCAACACGAAATAGGGGTTGGGGTACTTTTTCTTTGTTAAATATGTTTGATACATTCTTTACCTTAAATCCCTGGAGGACTAGTGCATCTTTAATTTCTTCAGGAACAACATAAGAATCTATGCCCTTCAATACGATCTGCAGGCCTTTAGCGCTCTTAAGCTGGTATGTGTAGAAGCTTGTTTTATTTGTTTCAAATTCAGAAACAATTTTGCGGAAATCCTTTTCGTCATAAATTTGAATTTTCGTTTCATCGATGTTGCCACGTTTTATTGGGACAATGTGGAATTTATTTTCACCAACGACCGAAATTAATTTTTTAATAAGGGCATTTGAATTTTTCTCCCTTAAGTAGATTGGTGGCGGCTTGAATGTTTTATTCGACGATGCCTCGGGTTTGTCGTTTTCATCTTGCAAAATTTTAAAACGGTTTTGGCGATTAATTGAGGATGCGCTGTTATCCCTAGACATTTTTGGAGCGGATGAAATTTTTGAAGAATTTGGGCTTCGCCCACGCTTTACCACGGTTATATATCTGTCCATACCGACTTGCACCTTGGGTTTTGAAATACTGTTATCTGTAGTGATAACTTTATTAAGTGACGAATACGAGCCTGAAGGGGATGATATTACTGACTTATATGAAGAAGTACTAGGCAATTGTAATGTTAATGAATCACTACTATTTGGCATTGGACAAAGCGAAGTTGATCGCTGACGAAAAATTGGTTTTGCCGTTAAAAAAACACTTTCATTAGATTTATTATTTCTATTATTTTCATTAAGAGCTTCAGAACTCACAGTAAAATAGGCATTTCTGCCGTTAGAACTCACTTCATATTTTTTTGTATTTGAGGCACTCATACAGAGTATTCCTCAAGGGCACTTTTTGTGTTTTTTTGCTTACGGTTTTTTTTGCTTTTGTAATTTATGATTGTTTGTCTGTTTTTGAGTTACTCGTATAGAGTATTCCTCAATGTCACTGTTTATATTTTTTTTGTTTGCTTTTTTTGTATTTGTTATTTCCACTATGTAAAAAATATTATCAAAGCAATAAAGCTTATTTATTAAAGTCACTATGTACCTATTACGAATAATATGTACTACGAATATTTTTTTGTATAATTTTTTGTTAGTTTGGTATGTAAGAAAAAATTCCGCTAATCGACTGTTCGCTATGAAGGTACCACGAGAACTCTAATCCAAATTGTTGAGATTTTCGTCACTGATTTTTTCAATATAATTTCTTTCGAATAAGTAAAATAAAATATTATAAAATTAATCGATAAAATTTTTTTTAGACTTAACAAACGACAGCCAGCTCGAGAGAGATGGTGGCTGTAAATTCTTAAATTTCGGAATGGCCTTAAGACACGAAAAATCCTAATTCCATCTCAAGAGATTACATTGCTGTCGAAATGCCCATCTCTGAATCATGTATGTCTGTTTATCTCATTGTAACAATTTTCAGTTGTTGTATATCCCAAGTAAGAGTTACAAATACGTAACTGAGTGTAACATCAAAATTCACGCACAATATTCTATACATTTTAATAGGTGGCAATGTTTTTGCATAAATAACAATCTTTTAGTACGTGCACATGTACAAGCATTCCATGTATGTATTTATGTATGTGTGTATTGGTGATATTATATATTCATTTATGTATGCATGTAAGTATGTAGAAATAAGTATGTACATATGTGTATGGGCTTAGCGCTCCTCTTGCTATTGTTTTGGTTATTGCAGTTGCATTTGTTGTAATCCCATATAAATTTTATTATTATTATTTTCATATGAAAACACTGCAAATATGTATTTATGAAATGCAAATGCAAATGCGCTCTGCAACACATGCTCAATTGAGAAATTTGATGTACAAATTATTATACATACATATGTATGTATGTATGAATGAATGAATGTGTATGTTGGGATATAAAAATATTTTCGTTGGGTTTGTTTAAAAACCGGCATTGTACAAATACAATTATTTGCATTTAAATTTGGATTTTATTTTCATTAGAATTTATAAATCATTGGCATATTCAAATGGGCTTGCCAACATCTATTGCTTTAATTGCCTTTAATTTGGCCAAATTATTTTGTTATAATTTTTATAGCTTTTCAACAATTACATGAAATCATAAAGAATTTGAAAATCGAACAATCGAATAGTTAATAGCAGAAATATTTAAAGTAAACAAACATTTCGAAGAAAAATTAGTGAAATAATATTTAGTATCGATTTCAATTATTAGAGTAAAATTATTAAAAGTGATTATTCGGAAGAAATTTTTCGAATATTTTGCAAATCATTTTTGAAAATTATTTCGAAATGACTTTCTGACCAGCATGCAAACAAACCTAGTAAAATTATTCTAATATAAATTTATACCATAGTCGATTTTGTAATAGAAAATATTCCTCCGGAATATTATTCTGAAATTATTCGAATAAACATTCGAATAAAAATTATTCGAATACAAACTGATTAAGCAAAATTTGTTCAAGTAAAATTTATGCGAATAAAAACTACACGAATAAAAATTATTCGCAAGGAATTTTTTAAAATAACTTTATAGCCCATTCAGGCTGACACGAAATTAAGTAATTTTAAGCTCAAATTACGAACGAAATGAAAACTGTTTATGCAGGTACTGAATGACATTTGAGTTAATTTCGCAAACATATTATTCCCTGCGGCAGGCATTGAAGTTGTTTTTTCAGTTGAATAAATTCTTTGTTACACTTATACACATATTTCTTTAAAAAAAATTCATAAATTTAATAAATTTCATTGTTTTTTTAATTTAATAGCCCATTCAGGCTGACTCCAAATTAAGCAGTTTCGTGATTTCGGTCGAAAACAAGTTGAAATTAATTAATTTCCCATATATTTTGACATTTTCCAAATTAAATTATTTCACTTAATTTCGATGAAATTAACAAGAAATAACAAAATACAACTCTGTTTTTGTACTAAAACTACTTTTATTTTCAAACATGAGTAAATTTACAACTATGAGAAACAACAATTAAAAGAAATAAAAATTTTGACATTCAATATTAAATTAAGAAAACATTGAAAATTATTAAATTTATGAAAATTTTTTAAAGAAAAATGTGTATAAGTGTAACAAAGAATTTATTCAACTGAAAAAACTACTTTAATGTCTGCCGCAGTGAATAATATGTTTGCGAAAACAACTCAAATCTCATTCAGTGCCTGCATAAACACCTTTCATTTCGTTCGTAATTTGAGCTTGAAATTACTTAATTTCGTGTCAGCCTGAATGGGCTATAATATTGAATGTCAAAACTTTTATTTCTTTTAATTGTTGTTTCTCATAGTTGTAAATTTACTCATGTTTGAAAATAAAAGTACTTTTAGTACAAAAACAGAGTTGTATATTGTAATTTCTTGTTAATTTCATCGAAATTAAGTAAAATAACTTAATTTGCAAAATGTCAAAATATATGGGAAATTAATTAATTTCAACTTGTTTTCGACCGAAATCACGAAACTGCTTAATTTGGAGTCAGCCTGAATGGGCTATTAATAAACAAAAATAATTTATATATTTATAGATTTGATTAGGCTTAAGTTCGTACCGCTTTGTAAGCCAAATTACATGTGATAATTATTAAGGAACAAATAACAGTAAAGTTTATTGTAAATATTCTGACAAACTCGTAGTAGAACGGAACAACTAACTACTTTCGAAGGCCACTAGACCTTTATTATAAGCGTTCCTTGTATTTGATCCACTGTGTGTGGTGTCATTTGAAGTAGAATTCTGCTTTATACTCGTATAATCAGCCGTTTTTGGAAATGGATATAGGCATTTCCACAGGAATGTCAACTTTTTGTAGCGTGTAACACAAAACGAATACGCCTGTTATTTTTTAAGAAAACTGAAATTTTTTCTCATTTCTTTATATATTTCTAAAGACCGTCAGCATGTAGACCATTGGGTAAACTTTTAAGAAAAATCGAGTGACACTGTGCGTGCTGTCACACTCAACAAAAATGTGAAATTTTTCGTGGAAATGCCCATATTTATACAGGGTGGCCCAGAAAGACCGAAGTGGTGTAAATTCCTTATAACTTTTTATTAAAGACATATTTTTTTAATTTTTTGTTTTTTAAATACAGTAAATTTATAGGGAATATTTTTAGATTAGTTGTTAAAAATGATATCCCGCAAGTGGAGGCCATTTTTTGCTTCGCACAAATGATCTCTTTTCAACACATTTTCCATGACCTTTCGCAAAACTTCCGGTGTTATGTTGTTAATTTCGTCTGGAATATTGGTTTTTAATTCCTCAATAGTCCTAGGCTTATTAACATAAACTTTCCCTTTTAAATAACTCCAAAGGAAACAGTCTGGAGCGGTTAAATCCGGGGAACGCGGAGGCCAATTAAAATTGCTTCTACGCGAATTTATTCTTTCCCCAAAGATGTCGCGTAAAATAGCCATTGTGGCCCTCGGAGTGTGCGCTGTGGCTCCATCCTGTTGGAACCATATTTGCGGATGGTATTCCACGGCTGGCCTTACAAAATTTTCCAACATGGCCCGATATCGATCACCATTGATGGAAATGGCGACATCTCTTTCATTTTCCAAAAAATATGGACCAATGATCCTTTCTGAAGAAACACCGCACCAAACAGTACACTTAACTGGGTGTAATTGTCGTTGATGAAGTACTCTCGGGTTTTCCTTAGCCCATATCCTAAAGTTTTGCTTGTTAACAAACCCATTTAATTGGAAATGGGCTTTGTCACTCATAAATAAGTTATGAATAATGGAAATGGAAAGAGCACATTTGTGCGAAGCAGAAAATGGCCACCACTTGCGGGATACAATTTTTAATAACTAATCTAAAAATATTCCCTATAAATTTACTGTATTTAAAAAACAAAAAATTAAAAAATATGTCTTAAATAAAAAGTTATAAGGAATTTACACCACTTCGGTCTTTCTGGGCCACCCTGTAGTTGCTCAATTTTAAAATTGAGCTTTCATTACATAAAAACATTTAAGGAAATTGTAATACGATGAATCAAAACAATGCACATCCGTGAACGTACCACTCATCCCTTAAAACACAATGTTCAGATTATGACATAAATACGTATTGAAATTCTATTCATCTTATACGATTGACGCATCACTTAATTTGTTTTCGTGCGATTGTAGTTAAAAATTCCATTTTTTGAGTTATGACGTATTGTAAATCAAAATTATTCCGATTTTTTTTAAATAAATTCGTTCAAGTAAAAATTTAAATCTAAAGTTTTTTAATATTATTCGAATAAAATTAATCGAGTAAAATTATTCGATTAAAAATTTTACAATAAAATATTTCGAGCAAGGCTAATCGAAGAGCAAGGAAATTTATGGTACTTATTTATTTTATTCAAATAATTTTAAGAAACTGCAACAGATTCACCGAATAAAAATATTCGAAGTAAGAATAATGTTTTAAAAGAGTTTAACGAATATCTGAACTGTACACTGATTTCTTTAAATTTTTCATTCAAATTAGAATGAAAATTTTTAAAGTTATTGAAATAAAATTTATATTTAAATAAAATTTAATATTTAAATTTTGTATGTTTTTTTGAGTAAAGCTAATCGAAATTGATGTTATTTTTTTACTTAAATAATTTTCAAATAAATGTTATTTTAAGAATGAACAGCTACTCTGTACACAAAATCAAACTTGTTTAAAAATAACACGGTTCTAATGACCAAGACCAAGCAAGTTGGTATCTATTGCAAAACAAACAAAAAAAAACATTTAAAACTATAGTTTTATATATTGTTACGTAAAAATATTCCTACAGGGTTAATGCAAAGAACTACCCTACAAGAACACTACCAGTCAATTGACTGCTCATTTGATCGATAGTCATGCAGGCTATATTCACATTGCGTAGAACAAAGTTTCTATCAAATTATTAAAGGCAAAATGAAAAATGTGATGGAAACTTTTGTGTACGTGTGAAATTGCATCACACTTCCGATCAACTGACTAGTCACCCTACTAGCATTTGGAAGATTGTTTTATCAAAAATCACCTAACTAAGTCTTCCTGGAGTACTTTTGACGATTAAAAACTGATTAAACACTTGCGCGCTTGAAAAAAGACTCGAAAATGAGTCGTGCTTATGCTTGAAAAGTAATTTATTTATTTATTTTAAAATATATGAGTCATAAATGAGTCGAAACTGATCAGAAAAGCGGGTAATAAAAGACTCCTCAAGAAGAGTCGCATGTAGGGTACCATTTTCTTCCGACAAAACTATCTTTTATGCTCAGAAAACGAGCGCATATTCTTGTTTTTTGATCACTTAAAAGTATTAAAAAATAATCGAATTTAATTAAAAATTTCCAAAAATGCTAGCAGAGCAATTGACTGTAAAATTGTTTTAAATTTTTTAGTGAAAAAATTTGTTTGTGTTAGTTTCAATCATTCATTTCTTGTAGGGTATCTACACACATATTCACGTGCAAGCACTATAGCAACAACAATAATTGTGTACATAGCTACAGACGTGCACGTATACAAATAAAAGTGCGAGCACTTATGGTAACCACCCTGTGCTACCAGTAGCACACCGCATTGCCAACATACAAGTCGTTACTTTTAAAATTCAAAAGCTAACAGCCAATCGAATCACCTACAAACATCTAGAAACGGCAACATGAATTTTCCCGATTGTGCTACAATACTGTTTAATCATCTGACTACCTATAAACAATTCCGCCGAAGCAGTGCGTTGGATAATAACGTTAAGAAGTAAATAAGAAAAGACAAGTTGTAATTTGTTTAGTCAAGAATAAAAGGAGGTTCAGTTGCAAATAAGAAAATCGTGTGTTATTTATTTTTATTTTTTTTTTGAGCAATCAAAAGAACTCACACGTTTAATAAAATTTAAACGTAACAATATGAAACCCTTTCATTTATTGAAGATAGAAGAAGTGTTTAACACTTTTATGTAAAATCTTACAGGGCACATTTTAATCATCTAATTTTTTCCGTAAGGATCTTCTTCGCCTTAGTTGAATAACAAATACGTTTAAACTTATAATTTTCTACACAAATATTATATTATTATATAAACTACCACGCTGGTTCGCTAAGCTTTTGTGGTATATTAATTTTTTTGTCTCTTTTTCCTCTATTGCACGTATGTAGTATGTTCATATGTATGTTTATGTGTTTTTATATAAGTTTATTACTGATTATCCTTTGACTAAATATATTTGTCTGTCTCATTATAAACTTAAAATTTCCAAGCATACTCTCGCACACACACACAACAAAAATCACTTTGAAATCTAGAAAATATTTCATTTTGATCTTTGTTTCTTTTTAAGTGGCTCTTGCATTCCCCACTTATTCATTTCATTGTATTATTGCTTTGATACTAAATGTGCATGAAATATGAAATTTTATTGTTATTCTCGTTACTATATTTCCAGTTTTATTACTCTTTACGACTCTTACTGCCGACTAAGCACAGGGCGGACCATATGTTTTATGCAGTTTATAACGTTTGGCAATTACAATAAAACATGTTTATTCATTCATTCGTTGGTTGGTTCTTTTTAGTGCTTTGATTGTTTTTTTTTTTGTTGTTGTTCATTTGTTGCTTTTGTTAATATATGTATGTATGCCTTGTGTTTTTTATTACTGTACATTTATCTTTTGTTAGAAGTGTGTGCGTGTGTGTCTGTGTGTGTGAGTGAGTGTGTAAATGCATGTGGTTATTTATCTTTTTGTGATAAGGCCAGTTTATCCAGGATTCTTGTGCAGGGAAGTTAGGCAGCTGCTATGAAAAAGTTATAACGTTATATGCGTTGCATATTTTTAGGCTGGTGAATACGATAGTTTTTTTTTTAATTTAGAAGATCTATTCAGCCGTTTGAATATCATCAGCTACTTTATAATTGATATGGATTCAGGATCAGCGTTCCCTGTGCAGCCTTTTAATTTTTTATCCTTGAACATAATATGCATATGATTTAAATATAGATGTTTCTCCTTTAAACTTCTACATAAATTAGTAATATTTAGTCACTGTTATAGTACGTTTCCACTATGAGGAAAACTTGTGGTTTTTCTCAGAACACTTCGAAGTGTTTCCATTATGCTTTTGTGTGTTTTGGTTATACGAATTTTTGATATGTATCAATTTGATTTTATTATCAAGGCCGCAAACCTTATTAGTAAAGCTTTCACGGATTAAAATGCATATAAACAACTTACGTACCTTTTTACAATATATGGTTAAAAGATAACCGGGACTTTAACGGCAAGTTTTGTATGAAGAACTGTCAGTTAAAGTTCACGTTAACTCTTAACCACACATTGTGAAAAGGGACGTTATAAATACAATTGATGAGGTTGTTTAAATTGCTTAAAAAATTTAATATTCTGTATTAGTGCCATCTTTTATCAGAATATTGCGGCTTTTCTTTTGAAGTTTCAGCCAGTAACGCAGTGTTGACAATTTTTGTCATGTTTTATAGGAAAATAAATTATTTGAGGAATGAAGCAAAACATTGGTTTTGAGCAAAACAAGTTTTCTGTTTTAGTATTAGATTTTTTAATAAAAAAAAATAAATAAAAAAGACGAACACCAAAAAAAAAGACACCCTATTGTTTCCGCTACAGGCACACAGATAGACAGGCGGACGGACATCGTCTATCTATCTGTGTGCCTGTAACAGGCTGTTTTCAAGTGCTACTGTCCTGAAGCAATTAACAATGAAATTCTAAGAATTAAAATTAAAGGGTATTTTTTTTATCAGTTAATGTAATTTCGACGATTTGACGATCTGGAGAGGCAAACTCTTGAAATAAAAAAAAAACGCTAGAACTAAAAAATCACAAAATTAAAAAAAAATGCGGAAACGAAAAATCCCAAAAATTAAAAAAGCGCTTAAATGACAAATATCACCTAAAATAAAGTGCATCGCTTAGATGCAAAAAATCGTCAAAGTCAAAAAAGTCCCCAAAAAATTAAAAAATCGCTAAAACTAAAAAGTCTCAAAATTAAAAAATTCAGAAAAAAAAATCTCCAAAATTAAAAAAGCGCCTGAATGAAAAGTACCGCCAAAAAATAAAATAAATCACTGAAATGAAAAAAAATTAGCAAAAGTAAAGAGGTCGTCAAAAAACAAAAAAAAAAGTTATAAAATTCGAAAAGAATATCGCCAAAACGAAAAATAGTGCCAAAACGAAAAAATCGCCAAAACGAAAAAAGCACCGAAACTAAATAAATTGCAAAACGTGGAAAGATTCGTCAACACAAAGACAATCCCAAAATTAAAAAAACACCAAAAACTGAAGAAATTCGCCAAAACGAAAATAACACCATACCTAAAAAAATCGTAAAAATTGGTGAAAATTATCAACACGAAATCAAGCCGCAAAACTAAAAACGCCAAAAACTTCACTTTATCTCCCTATACTTCTCTCTGAGCGACATGCGGTCATAAACCTTTTTTATGTTCATTAAATATCTGATACTATGTTGACACTTACATATATATTTAACGTCTCATTAATTTTTAAGAGCTTAAGCAGGACGATTTCGAGGTTTTTTCCCATACATTGACTTGTTTTATTAAACATCTTAATTGAGGTGTTTTAGATTTAAACACTTCAGATTTAAGAAATTTAGTATTCGACATATTGTCCGAAGTTTATTTTAATTTGAAATTTATTTGCTGGTGGTTCAGTGCATTTCATTGTTGCTGTAACAAATTCAAGCACATATTTTGAACAGTCAAAAACTCCTTATCTTATGCACAGACTTTCAAAAACTATTTGAGAATTCACAAATAATACTCGTAAAATTTTCGAAAATCACAAAAGAAAAAAAATATATTTTCAATATACACAAAATTTAATTATTTTTCGTACTTTGCTGAAAGTTTTATTTATATCTCAGAAACCTGTTAGGGTACCATATAAAAATTTGGTGGTGACATAGCGAAGGATGTTAACAATAATATATATATTTTTTAAAGATTTTAAAAGTACAATTTTTTTAGTTACATCACCATGAATCGTGGATTGAAAAAAAATAAAATTACATCTATAATTGTGATGACCTCTTTGATTTTTATAGCGGTTTAAGCACTATTATAATAATGTCTTTGAAACAAGGCATAAATCATTCGGCTACCCTAGATATTAAAAAAATATAACAATTTATATGAAGGCAGTTTTAAGAAAATTTCGTATTTATTTTGTACATTGCATGCATCATAATTTGGGAACAACTGGCATTCACTATTCACATTTTTTGGTAAAAATTTTAGTTGTGTTGGTTTTATATGGAATAAGTCTAGTGACAAAACATCAATCTTAAACATCTCAAATATAATGTGAACGGTTGTGTTTAGGTTCTTGAAACACTTGCCTTATGACTTTCAATTCCATTACACATATTGTGTGTCAAAATTCCTTGAAATTGATAGCTGTGACACAAATTGATAATCAATCAATATGTGCTGTGACCAGCTGCTCAAATTGAAAACTAAATTGCCATTTAGATAGAAAGGAGAATTTGAAAGCAATCTAGTTTTCAATTCAATAAGTGTTAGTGAAAAAAGTGTGGGTGTATTACAAATTGAATGGAATTGAAAACCAAAAATTCAACGTGTGGGCCCCAAGTTAGGTACGTTTAAAAACATAAGTATTATAGCCCATTCAGGCTAAAACGAAATTAAGTAATTTTAAGCTCAAATTATGAACGAAATGAAAACTGTTTATGCAAGTACTGAAGACACTTGAGTTAATTTCGCAAACATATTATTCACTGCGGCAGGCATTGAAGTTGTTTTTTCAGTTGAATAAATTCTTTGTTACACTTATACACATATTTCTTTAAAAAAATTTCATAAATTTAATAGATTTCATTGTTTTTTTAATTTAATATTGAATGTCAAAATTGTTATTTCTTTTAATTGTTGTTTCTCATAGTTGTAAATTTACTCATGTTTGAAAATAAAAGTACTTTTAGTACAAAAACAAAGTTGTATATTGTAATTTCTTGTTACTTTCATCGAAATTATGTAAAATAACTTAATTTGGAAAATGTCAAAATATATGGGAAATTAATTAATTTCAACTTGTTTTCGACCGAAATCACGAAACTGCTTAATTTGGAGTCAGCCTGAATGGGCTATTAACATGGTATAAATTAATCGAGTACTCTAGAAATATTCTAACTGTGTAATTTCTTTAAGTTTCTAGATTGGGGTTCCTTCCCCCTTTTCTTTCGCCAGAGAAACTAGCAAAAGTTCGTACATACATACATACATACATATATCTTGCAAATAACATTGCAAATAAAAACAAAAAAGAAATTTCACAAATACATAAATTCATCTTATTTTCTCTGTGAGTATTTGTACGAGCATAAATGTTTGTCAGTGCAAGCGTTTGCTTGCCCCCTTTTGCATCACTACAAAATCCTGTTGCACAATATAATAACAAAGATTGATGTTAATAGAAGATGCACTTTGTGATGCTCAAAAAGCAATAGAAGACTTTTGTTTGCAAAAGATAATAAAAATCCTCTTGTATCTGAAATTCAAATTCTTTTTTGAAAACAAGCAAGTTCGACAGGCTTAGAAATTGAAATAATTTTTTTTTGGGGTGGGGGTCGGGGAAGTAATTACTGCCTAGTACATGGCAACAATGAAAAAACATTATTTTTTTTTACTGTTACCAATAAAACTTATTTTATATTTCAAAATTGTCAAAGAGTTAAATAAAAAACAAATTTTTGTATGTTGTAGCAAAAATTTTAAATAAACATTTTCTTAAATATTCAACAAAAAATTTCAAACTAAAACCCTTCCAAGACGGCTGAGGAGTGCGATACCAAGAAATGGGGTGCAATACAGTGCCAGTGCTTGAAAGCTCACAATCAATATCGACAACAACATAATGCCGCACCTTTGAAAATGAATAAAAAACTTAATAAAATTGCCACCTCCTGGGCCAAGGTAATTTGGTGGTGAAATTTTTAAATCGAAATTTAAGAAAATTCTTTCGAATTTACATACAAATCCGAAAACGTATTTTTTTCGTTTCGAATTACCGGGGGCCTACACCCTTCGGTTTTTTACATTTAACATTTAACATTTCATTTTGTGAAATAATTTTTGATCTTTTGAAGAAACTATGTAAGAAAGGTAAAATGGAACATAGTTCCGGCACAACTTATGGAGAGAATCTATACTTTTGCAGTGGCTGCTCCGAAGTAACTGGTGATATGACCGTCAAGCCTTGGTATGACGGAATAGCAATGTATGATTTTGCAAAGTCAGAGTTTACACCTGGCACTGGACATTTCACTCAGATTGTGTGGCAGGATACTAAGGAATTGGGCGTAGGTTATGCTAAAAAGTAGGACAGAATTTAATTTTAAACACCTTCGAACTTGTTAAAATAATTTTGTTTTTGCAGGGGGAAAAACTTCTATTTGGTTTGCAATTATTTTCCGCCAGGCAATGTGATAGGTAGGTTCCGAGAAAATGTTTTACCCAAAAATAATAGCAGTTGACAAAAATTTTCAAGTTATCGGAAAGAAAGTTTTTTAAGTATTCTTAGCAGCGAAATTTAAAATATGTAATTTGTCTCAATAAAACTCAAGAATTTTTATAGCAGATGCGGAAATATAAGCAAATTAAAATTGTCATATTTTGAATTTTCATGAAATGTACATACATATGTATATATCGACGGCTTACTATAAGAAGCCAATATTTTATAGAAAAGCAAAAAACTGAAGAAAAACTGAAGCGTTTACATGGAGGAATAATTTTTTTACTTGCCAAAAGTCCTTGATTTTGAATTGTAACGTACTAAGATCTTCAAGGAGAATGCAATTATACGTTGTCTCCCAAAAAACGTTAAAAACGCGATTTCAAAAAAATTTAGATACGGCCTTTTTATTTTAAGCCATCGATATGTATGTGTATATCTATTATATATAAAAAAAAGTAAAAAAAAACAAATAAAAACAAAAAGAGATTTCCTAACGAAATATTGATAATAAAACTACCCTCTACAGGAATAGTATCAGTCAATTGATGACTAATCATTTTATCGGAAGTCATGTAGAATATATTAGTCATTGCATAGAACAAAGTTTCTATCACATTATTAAGCGCAAAATTAAAAATTTTATGGAAACTTTAATATACGTGTGATGTTTAATCTCTCTCTAACTAATGAATATAACATATAATCGAACTGCTAATTCCAGTGCTTTTACTAATCAATGAAAGCATAAATATTTTTCAAGTTTAACTGATCATACCTATTCACAGAAAAAGTTTTAAGTCAATCACAACTTTTGTAATAAATGAGTTCTTTATTAACTCTTCTGACTCCGTCTTAATTTTGTATTCTCATAACATAGTCACAAAAACCCAAATTTTATAGTTAACATCATGATACAATAAAATAAAGGCAAAACCACATTTGACGTTTAAAATTAATTATGACTTTTACCCAATTTATTTGAATACGGTTTTTTGTAAACAGAGAGGTAAACGTTGCCACATACATATAATGGTAACTTTTATTTAGGAATGCTTTTTGAAATGTGTAATTTGAGTTTAGAAATTTTAGTTTAATACATATTTTTTTAAACGTTGTATCAATTGGACATGAGAATAACGAAACGCAAACAAAGTGTTCTTTACATTCGAGTTTGCATACTATTGGTTTAGAATGGAAACAACTTGGTATACGATTGGAGGCACAACCCTTTCTAACCTTGCATAATATTAACATGCATACACATTCCAAAGCAGTTGCATTTTCTTTTATTTTTAATGTGAAAGTGTACGTGTGGACAACACTGCTTTAAAGCAATAATGTAATGCATGTATTTAATATGGCAGTTACCTCTGAAGAGGAATTGCACTTAGGCTCAAACGGATGCAATGATTTTTTACATTCATATGCTCTTCACGGAAGTGAACAGAACAAACCGAAGGATTTTTTGGTAGCAAACCATCATCTATATTTCATTTGTTTGTTTGTTGTTTTGTTGTTGCTTCTATCCATATCTGCCACATATATAGAATTGAAGGATATTGAAAAAAGTTGACATTCCTGCCTTAGCTGAAACGCTTGGTATTACTGCAGTTGTGGTATTTGCTGCTCATTGCTCAACATTTATTTTTTTTAAACAAATTACAATTATTTATTATATATTTATATTAATATCTATTTAATAACTTTTAATGCAAAAGTGACGAAGTGTTCAATATTTTTATTATAAAACATTTTTTTTATTTAAAAAAGCATAACAGTCAAAAGTAATAAAAAAAACTCGGATTTTATAAATGAATACGGTAGTTTTATTTTTGAGAGTAAAAAATATTATTAATATTGCGACGAAAAGAGTTTGGTTTTTTCGGTTTTTGGCATTTTTTTGTTTAGACGATATTTTATGGTTTTTGGCGTTTTTTCATTTTGGCGATTTTTTTTACATGGGCGATTTTTTAGTTTTGGCGAATTTTTCGCGTTCTTGCGATTTTTTTCGGTTTTTGGCGTTTTTTAATTTTTGCGATTTATTTTAGTGTTGGAATTTTTTTTAATTTGGGCGATTTTTTGTTTCGTTTTGGCGAGTTTTTTTTCGATTTTTGGCGATTTTTTTCGGATAGGCGATTTTACAATTTTGGGATTTTTTAGTTTTACCGTTTTTGAAAATTTCAAGAGTTTGTCGTTACGGTTTCCAAGATATAGCAAGTTGTTAAAAGTACATAGTTACAAACTTACATAGATAGAACACCCTTAAATTTATTTTTTTTTTAAATTTTAGTGTTATTTGTTGTAGTCTGTATAATAACAAAAACTAAAAAATTTATAAACCCCCAAATATATATATGTATCTAGAGAATATGCGATATCATCTAAACGGCTGGACCGATTTTCTTAAAACAAAGCTAAGTCACTAGAGGGTCTCTATAAAGTCACCTTTCAAACAGAAAAAACTAAATGCAAATCGGTCCAGCCGTTTGGTCTGTACGTGGACACGGACAGACAAACAGATACACTGATACACAGACACACAGACACATACTAGAAACTTATAACACCCCTTTTTGTAGTCGGGAGTTAAAAATATTACAAGTGTATATATGTATATTACATCTGTAAAACGTTATTATTTTTAGTTTTTAGCCCCCGACTAAAAAACGGGGTGTTATAAGTTTGTAGCGCGTGTCTGTGTGTCTGTGCATCTGTGTATCTGTGTGTCTGTCCGTGTCCACGCACATCCCAAACGGGTGGACCGATTTGCATTTAGTTTCTTCTGTTTGAAAGGTGACTTGATCCAGAGGGTTCTTAGCCATGTTTTGAGAATATCGGGTTGGCCGCTTAGATGATATCGCATCTTCTCTAGATACATATATTCGGGAGTTTTTAAAATTTTTAATTTTTTTTATAAATAAAAATAATGTATTTTTGGTTATTTGATTTCCTGAGCTCAGCTAGGAGCTCTAGAAACGTTGTTTAATGATTATTCTTTAAAACTAAATTACATCTGTTTATATATTAAATATGAGAATAATGTTTAACCTATCTTAACATAAGAGGCAAAAGAAAAGGTATATGCTTACTAGCAAAAATGTTCCTTTTAGTTTCCCACGGTAGACGTGCGGCGTGTGTCTCTTGAGTAATTTAGAAAAATATAGATACTGTATTGTATATATTTAAATATATAAACACTTGTGATTATTAAATATGATTTATTCAAGTACTTTATGCTGCGGCCTTTGATCAGACTTGTGAGTGTCAAATCGCCGTTGTACAAAATACATATTTACTTTGTAGTCTGTCTATGCATTTATCTAACACTTCATGCAGCGGTATTTGCCCGAATGCATGAGTGTCAAATGTCCAGTGCACAAAAGTACTTTCAATGCAATTGGATGAGTTATGTGTGCTGCGGTCAAGTTGACTTTAAATGTTAACTACACAATGTTGAGCGTAGTGATAGTTAGAACAAGCTACACATGGAATTTTAACATTTTTCGTTGCTCGTTTTGGAAGACCCTTTAATTTTAACTCCCATGTATTTGTTACTGTAGTGGCCAAGGTTTTATATACACTGTCCAAATTTCAGGTCTGTACCTCGGGTTCCTTTTCACCTTTGGTGAACCCTAAAAATCAAGTACACAGAGTGACTAGTTGGTATGGCTGCCAAAAAGAAAATATTTAATTTACAACACAGTGTTGTCAGAAGATGCACATTGGGCAATCTGCACGACCGCACTGAGGACCTGGTCATCTTATTTGGAGTTGATGTAAACTCAGCGCCGAAATTACTGGATTTTCTTGGGAGATTTTCTTAAGTCATTAAATATATTATTATTTTTGCATTACATTGTTTGCTTACAATTCATCAATCATGCTTCCAAAAATAGTGGTTACGTTTTATTATGAAAACAAATTTGATGGCATCTGTTTATGTCAGTGCAGCATTAAATACAAAAGTTCGCATATCTCAAGTGGATTTCGAGTATTAAGCTTGAGGGATAGATAGATTTAACCATAAAGAAAAGTTTGTGTGTATAGGTATGTGTGTGTGTGTTTGTGTTTGTGTGAGCTGATTGCAGTATCTTAAAATGACTGATGACTTAAAAGTGATAATCATAGTGATTGAATTTCAAATATAATTTCAGCATTTACATACTTAAGTGTGATTAACAAGGAAGAAAGAGAAAAGAAAAACCAACGACGACTAGAAGAACAGCTGTGTTGTAGAGCAATTGCAGTAGTATTATTGAACATGAACGATGCTGATGAAGAGTATGAGTATGATTATGATGGCAATGATGACGAGTGAGTGGTTAAGTGCTTGATTTATTTGCTAAATCGATGTGATAAGTGTTAAAGCAAACAACATATGGACATAATATCTCTTATTAAATGATTTAAATTGGCTTCAGTTGGGTTTAATTTAAAAATTTTGCGGGAAAAAATTTTCTTTGGCCTTTACTTCAGTGCTTGTGAGCATATTTCAAATTTAAATATTTTTGCTCGAATAAGTTTTAAACAAAGTTTGCATATTAAATAAATTATTAACACTGAATATTTTTTGTTAAATGAAACGCTAAAATTAATGCACTCGCTTAAACTTGTTAACAATGCAGGATTTTTTTTTAAATTGTTGCTCTTCGCTGTATTATTAATGTCCTACAATACCCTTCGCCCAAAATGGTAAAAATTGTATATCATTACCTTAATATTGAAAGGCCCTAACTCATAATTTTTTGTGAAATTAAGATTTTTGCATTTTTCGATACATTAGATGTTCTTCTATCGAAATATACAAGAAACTAGAAATCGAAAAAATAATGGATTAGTGCCTTTCTATATTAAGGTAACGATATAGGTAGGTAGGTAGGTTTGTCATTCCGTGTATAATTTCCACAATATTCATATGCGACCAATAAAGTATATACATAAATATATTCTGGGTCCTTATGAATAGGGAAAAATAATAAGCGATGTCTGTCTGTCCGCCCGTACGTCTCTCAGAAAAGCTTTAGACTGAAATGGTCCAAATTAGATTGGTATTGGAAATCAGCAAAATCACAAAGACGGTTTCAGAGCTGGAAAATTTAATTCTTTTTGGAATATATGAAAAGTAACTAGCTCAAAATAATTGTTGTTTTTTTTTTTGTTAAATAAACCAATTTTACATGCAAGTAAATATAAAATTGGTATTTAAAATAAAAAAAAGACGATTCCAGGGTTGTAAAATTTTAAATTTTTTGGTATATAAAAGTAACGAACTAAAACTTTTTTTCTTTTCCTCTATAAATTAATGGCGTGTTTCAAAATAATGACCCGAAACTTTCGACTTACAATTTATATTGAAAACAAAATAAAATAAATGTTCATATTTCATTATTATTTTTAATATAAATTGTAAGTCGAAAGTTTTGTGTTGTTATTGTGAAACAAGCCATAAATATATTTTATACTTTTAAAAGAAAGAAATTGATTTTGAATAATTCTGTCAAAAAAACCCGATTTCAATGCAAAAATCTATAGATAGAACATTTTTGAAAAAAAATTTATAGTACCAAACTAGAAAATCTCAAAAAAAAATTTAAAATCTGTTGGTTAAGAAGAAGTACGTGAAATATAAAAATTAGTTTTAACGGGCGTGCCTCCGCCCCTTTTTTTGATATGCAAGATTGTTTGTTTTTCAGAGCTCAGGGTGTGTGTTAAATTTTTCCAAAAACGGTTAAAATAAAATATTAACTTTTAATGGGCGTGACTCAGCCCATTTTCCCAAACGGAACTTTATGTCTATTACAGAGCTCTAGTAGTGCGATTCATTAACTTTTTTTAACGATAATTGCATCGTTAAAATAATTATTACGAAAATTTATCGAATTTGCTATTCGGTAAAATTTTTAACGATATTCGCTTTAGGATAATGAAGTTGTGTCGATATTTAAGCGACAATAATTTATGTGTTGTTAATTTTATCGACAAAAATCAACAGAAAATATCAGCTGCGACCTATCGTTAAAAATAAGTTTCAGAATCACACAATCGTTATATTAAGCGTCAAAATATATAGACAAAAATTACGATTGTCGGATCGTTAAAAGTTACTGAATCGCACTACTGTAAACAACGACACAGCTGACATTATCCTTCAGCGAATGTCGTTAAAAATGTTACTGAAATCAAATGCGACAAATTTTCGTTATGATTACTTTAACGATGCGATTATCGTTAAAAAAAGTAAGTGAATCGCACTACAGTACCTGGATTCAGTAACTTTTATTACGCTAATTGCATCGCTATAATAAATATAACGACAATTTATCGACTTTGCTATTCAGTAACACATTTTAACGATATTCGCTGTCTGTTGTAGAAAAAACCAATTAAGTCTAATATCAAATTCATTGAGTTTTTCTTTATTATTCTTTGTGCTTTTCGCTTATTTTAAAATTTTCAATGCAGACATACCACATAATATTAAATTAAATGATGAGTAAGATATATTTGGAGACTATCCTAAAAGAGAAATTACGGAATCACATTATCGTTACCGCAAGCGAATAAATATGGCGATAAGTATCTCGATTTTCATTTCGCAAAAAGTTACAGAATCCAGGTACAGGTGTGTGTTAAAATTCGTAAAAATCAGTTAAGTAGAAGCATGTGAAATATTTTACGTTTACTTTTTTTACAGTGGGATCAATTGGAAGCTACAAGTATATTCTCTGAGACAAAAAAAAAGAATTTTTGCAATCGGTCTAAAATGAACGAGTTGTGAAGCAAAAATGGAAAATAAAAACAAAAATACAGACGAATTAACCTTCTCCTTTTTTGAAGTCGTTTTTAAATAAAAAAGTTTAAAAGGATGATTCCAGGGTTGGAAAGTCTACAATTAATTTTTGGTATATAAGAGTAATTAGGTCAACATTTTTTTTCGTTTTCTTTATAAATTAAATATATTTTATGTTTTAGTAAGAAATAGTTTTATACAGAAAAATTATAAAAATACAAAACACATCTCCAGAGTAAAAAATTTAAAATTTTTTGTAACTAAATAAAACTGTTGTTTTCTTCTTGGTTATTTAAACATGTTTTAAGTTTTACAAAGAAATAAATCAATATTAAGGATCAAAAAAATCAAAAATATTTTTACAGGGTTGAAAAATAGTAACTTTTTTTTTGTAAAAAAATTAACTAAACAAAATAATTTTTTTGTGGTAATTAAACATGTTCAGAATATTTTTAGTATTTTTCTTATTTTTAGTAATTTTTTGTTGTAATTTTTCCACTTTTTTTTGGTTGCATTATTCAGAAGTAAAATAAAATAGTTTCCATCCCTGTTTCGATGACAGAATTTTTGTCTACTAAGAACATGGAAGCACTGAATATCAAATCAAATGTAAGAAATATAAAATGTTATAGATACACTTGATATTGCTGATTCCAAGGCAGTTAAAAAATTTCAACAACTTTTTGCAAGGCCTGATTATGACATTCATAAAAACTTTAAACATTTGCTTTTGAAATCAAAAATTATAAATTGTCTTCAAGACAATTTCATATAAAGTATACTCAGCTCAATTTGCTTTGAGAAATTTATACTTGAAATGTAAGAAAAATGTGCTGAAAAGTGTGTCTTGACATCCTCAAATTACAAGTGGTGAAAATAGTCACCTGATCCCTTGTGACCACCTAGTGCGAATTCGCCTTGATTATCTGTAAATTTGTAATTTAGTGTACAAGTCACTTAGCTGGCAAGTCAGATGTAAGATACATGCCGTGTGTAACTGGGAAAATCTAAATATATTTTATATTTGCGTATAAAAAAGAAAGACTTTGTTAAAAAAGTCATACTAAAAGCCATAAGGCGTTTGCAATGCATGTAAATACATGTCACATTGTATATGTAGATGCATAAAAATACCAGACTGAAAAATAAATTTATTTTAAAATAAATCAAAATTGTCGCAAAATAACACATTTGTCTTGTTTGTCAACAGACAATACAATTGGGATTTGCGTACAGACATTCTTTTCCTTGCCATATTATGTTGTGGTTTCTTTTTTTTTATTCTCACAGCAAATAATTTAAAGATAAATAATGTTGTTTTTAATATGAGATTGAGAAAATATAAAATTTTCCTGAAAGCAAATGAAAATGTATGGGTATGGTTTGAGGCAAAATTATTATTATTTTTTACTTAAACTCATGATTTTATCTATGCAGACAGTCGATTAAATGCTTGATGCTTTTAAAGAAGTAAAGTTAAAGAGATTTAAGAATGTAATTTTACTAATGCAGGATGTATTTATTTTTTAATTTTGTATGAAAGAGTTTAATTAAAGAAATTTCAAACTTAATCGGAATTTTATGAATACGGGCGTAAGAGTATAGATTTTTTTTGTAGATCTTTACTAGAGAAAATTATCTGATTTAAGTTTTTTTTTTTAAATCGAATAAAATATAAAAATTTAACATTGTTTTAAAATTCAAGTTTACAGGCGGTAGCCAACCCACTGTAGCCAACCAGGACTCTGAAGAATCTGAAAATTAAAATTCATAATGTAAGTTCTTTTATGGCTTTTTGGAATTTTAGCAAAATCGTAGTAAACATTTAGAAGCTGCAGCTTTGTTTTCATTCTATTTTACAATTCCCCTACTGTGCGACCTCGTATGCTTGCTGATCTCACAAACACATGCAAATTGATAATTTTTGAACGCAAAATCTTGTTTAGTGATGAGATTAATTTTTGCTAAAATTTCCAAATATAAAATTAAAATAATCTAGAACAATTCAATGAAATATTATTGACGACAAATAAACTTGACTGCTTCCTGTTTGGAAAAAGGGCAGGACTTACCGTAACAGCGTACAGCGTTTATAACCAATTTTAAAACATTGAAAGAAATACCCGTTAACATTTTTTTGTGGTTTGAACAGGATGCTATAAATCTTCAAATGTAATATTTATTATAATGTAATTCCACGAATGGAAATAAAATGGTATAGACCTTAAAAATCTTGATTGTTTTTTTTGGACTACGTTAAGTATGTTCTTGAGCAATTTGAGATCAACATAAAATAAATACAACAACACTAGAAGTTCTTGCAAAAGTGAACTGACAGTCTTTTATATACATTAGCTAGTCGTGGTGGTTATTTAACAAATATTATTCTGGAAATATAAATTTTATAGAATTTTTCTATAAACAGAATAAAATTTCATTTAATTCATTAATTTGGTTGTTGTTTAATTTAAAATTTAAAACACTCTTTCATAAAAAAACACCCTTTACATGCTCATTACTTAATGCATCATTGGCATTAAACAAATATCTTGTTTAATTAAATTATTTGTGATTTAATAAAGCAATTTTCAATCAAAATCATATTAAATTAAAACACAATTTGCTATTTCTACTTACTGGTAAATGGTATGTGATTATTGAAAATGCTTTTATAAAATAAATACTCGTATTATTTTAATAAATTTATTTTAGTACCTGGCACAATACAGCAAGAGCAAGGACTAAGGTAAATTTATTGTTAGTCAAGCTGGAAATATTGTAAATCTAATTCAAGTGTGTTAAAGAATATGAAATCGCGTAATATGGCGATTTTCATCGCCAAATGTGGCGTCTAAATTTTTTTCTTTCGCTAAATAAATTTATTGGCAGTTTTTGTGGAAACATTTTAACAAAACTGAAATTAAAAATTTTTGTAATTCCGCAAAATTTTGTTTGTTGAAGGAGTAGTTAAAAAAAATTAATCCTACCAAAACTCGTTTGCAAGAAATTAAAACAACTTGATTTTCCTCATCTTAATTATATTAATTATATTATTTTGAAATTGGATGAGAAAAATAAAAAAAAACATAATTTTTGGTGACTTTATATCTACTTTTGGCGATTTTCTGCGAAATTTCTATACGATTATTTTATTAAAATTGATATTAAAAACATTGTTGTATAATAACAAATTTATTATTAAATATATATCAAGAAAAACTACATAAAATTGATTTTGGTGACTTTTGGTAATTTTTAAAATTAATTTGGTGAGAGAAATGTGTTGGATAAAATCTGACAACCCTGTTAACAGTAGGAATTGTTATAAATTCGTAAACCTTTTTTAATAAATGAGACTTTCTTATTTGTCAATATTAATATAAATAATATGAAAATAAAATTATTAGGATGATAGTCATTCCGGTAACATTTTACCCGATATTAGAAGAGTAAAAACATTGCCAAGTTAGCACATTATCTAGAAATTATATAACAGCCTTACGATTACAAATTTATATAATGCATACCATATTGCAGTGATAGGTATTGTACTAAACACGAACTTGCGTAACAATTTTTATCTCACCACTTTTGATGACCGAAAGGAAAGGAAATTGGTTTTTTTCCAATTTATGTTTTTGTGAGGGTCTGACTACTTTTTGGAAGGTTTTCTTAATAAAGCTTTTTAAAATTTAAATTTCTAGTCTGTTATAGTTCTATTCATAATGTCTGTGCCAGTTCAAAAGGGCAGAGTTACATAAAATAATGGGCTATAGGGTGATATGTGCACCATTGTGTCATGATAAGGACCGAGAAAATTTGCTTAAATTTTTAAGGGTCATCTGAGTAGAAATATGTAAAATATAATGTAAATTTTAGTGGGAGTGACTACGCTATTTTTCTAAAGTCTGCTCAGACGTAGTACTTTTGAAAACGCAAAATTATCTAGTTGGTAACTTACATAAGTGTAGTTTTTTGCAAAATTTCATTTCTCTACCATATAGTATTTCGATAAAAATTTTATAAACGTGGCCCTACTTCCCGTATTTAACAGTCTGTGCTTTCAGATTTTTTCCAGTTCGTAAATCCCTTAACTTTAATTCTAAATTTTGAACTTAAAGTGCGTGTCTATGCCCCCCAATTGAAACTTCCAGGATTTTAAATCTTTCTTGGTGATCTTTAATTTAGGTTTTTTTGTGTATTGAATTTAAGCTCCTTAGTGCAAATTCTAGCTTGAAATGTTATGGCCGTTACCCCTACTCCGTCAATTTTTTAAATTCAAGATTTTGTTATGATTAGCGCTCAATTATTATGGTATTTTTTCAAGATGATAGCTTTTAGTTAAAGCTTCAGTTAAAAGCTTCAGTACAAAATTATCGTCATCCCTGCCACTCTTGGTTAAAATATTTGGGTTTTTAGATTTTTCTATTTGGTTTCTCATCTTAACCTACTTGCGTATAAAATTTCAGCTCTCTAGCGCAAATTTAATTATTTAATTCTTGTGGGCGTATTCCCGCCCACTTTTTTTAAATACATTTTTTTTGCCAGTGCCAATCATACGTGTCAAGTTTCGTTGGAAACGTATATTAATATTTAAATAAATAGTATATTTAAATCTACTTATCCGAAGTACATGAAATAGAAGGTTTAAATTGTATGGGCGCGTCAACATCCACTTTTTTCAACAAAATTTTATAACTTTGCATTATTCCAACATTTGTGATAAATTTCAGTAATATCGTTTGAGATAAATATTTTAAATTTGCTCTTTTAATAGGGTGCTTTATTGGAATAGCCCGCCCCCTGGTCAAAATCTCCAAGTTTACAGATTTTTTTAGTTAGTTGCTAATCTAGACCAACTTGTTTATTAAACTTCAGCTTACTAGGGTACATTTTATATCTTTTTTTCTTATGGGTGTGATACCGCCCACTTTTTTAATCGCAATACCTGCTGTAGCCGTTAGTTATCTTTCCTGTCGAGTTTCGTTTAAAACGTATAGTAATAAATACATAAATATGTAGTATATTCAAATGTCCTGACCTCAAGTACATGCAATAGGTGGCTTAAATTGTATGGACGTGTTAACGCCCACTTTTCCAATGGAAATGTATAGTCTTGTATTATTGCAACATGTATGCCAAATTTCAATAAAATTGCTTGAGTTTAACGCCATAGATTTGCATTTTAAATTCTGAGCCTAATGGGCGCCACCCCGCCCATCTAGGTAAATTTTTTGGATTTAAAGATTTTTCTAGTATTTTGCTAATCTATAACTACTCGTTTATCAAATTTCAGCTCACTAGTGCAAATTTTAGTTTTTAATCGTATGGGCGTGTTCCCGCCTACTTCTTCAACCCCAAAATTTGTTTTGGCTAGTAGTTATCTTTCCTGTTTAGTTTCGTTGGAAAAGGATAATAGTAAATACAAAAATAGTGCATTTAAAAGTGCTGACCTAAAACACATGAAATAGGAGGCTTAAATTGTATGGGCGTGTTAACGCCCACTTTTTTCAATAAAAATTTAGAGCCTTGTATTATTGCAACATGTGTGTGTTAAATTTCAATAAAATCACTTAAGTTAAATGCCTTAGAAATGTTTTTTAAATTCTGAGCTTTATGGGCGTAGTCTTGCACTCACTCTTGGTTAAAATTTTCGGTTTTTCAAATTTTTTTAGGTGAGTACTCACTTAGGGCCAATTTCACCAACTTATTTAAATATCAATTCATATTTAAAAGTCATTTTTTCATACAAAAATTATTGAAAATCGACATTTAAATATGAATTGATATTTAAATAGAGTTGGTGAAATTGGCTCTTAGTTCTACTTGTGCAATTTTATAATTTTACGATTGCGGGGAACAAAGTTATGAGGGGGCTAGAAACAACTCGAATGGTTTCCTGTAAATATACACACTGCGTGCATTGGCCGGAACTGGGCCTGGCGCACTGTCGTGCGCCTAGATACAAGATTCGGTACAAAAAATTCATAGTCTTTATTAAGTGAACATGTTTAAGTGAAAAATTACATTACATTAATGTATGAAGCAGCTTTTATAATGAATATCTGTGGCAAAAAGATAAAAGTGCTTAAGTCGAGATAAGCTGATTTTGAGTTAATGGTATTTTTGTAATCTGCATATTTAAAGGTACTCCTGGTCAAAATCTCAATCAATTTGTATGATTTTTCCAGGAAGTTATAGCACTATGACTTTTACTTTTATACTTTGGTATATTTCAACTTAGATGTATTATTTATAGTGTGTAGAATGATGTTTGCTTTTAAAACAATAAAGGCTAATGCAGAGTTTCTAAATTTAACTGTAAAAGAAATAAATTTCTAAAAGTCGACTTGAATGCTTAAAAGTGCTCTCCTGCAAAACGTAAAATATGATTTAAACACTTTTTCCATATTGCCACAAATATAATATTTTCATTTATTGTCGCACTTGGGAAGAAATTTTTTCCTATTTCTTTGTCTTGCTCTTTTATAATTGCTTAGAGTATTTTTATTATGAAATAATTAAAATTATTTATTGTTTGTAATATTTTTATGAGTTGAATATAAAACCGCATAAATTTGCAAACAATAAAATTCATGGCCAACTTTTAATTATGGTTTTATTTTTTGTATGTCCGTCCGCTTTGGCGTCATTTGAGTTTGTAAATGCGGGTATATTGGTGTGTACATCACAGAGCACACAAACAAATACTTAAATACATGAAATACATGCACACACATGTATGTACATAAAAATTGGCAAAAACTAAAATCATGGTATTCATAAATATTTCAAGGTAAAAAATGTTTGGTTTTTCGGTAGCTGTGACATTTATGACCTGTTCCACGCTATCGAAAGAAAACTTTCGACTGAAGAATTATATTGGTCGCATTCATAAGACGTAACAGTTGCGCAACCGTTGAGTGTTTGTCTTAGAAACGCATAGTTGAGTAGTTTCGCTCCACTCAACAGTTGAGTAATTGCTGCCATTTTTTCCATCATAAAATTTTTTCGCTACCTATAGTCAACATGTTGTGCTCAGCCTGAACAGCTGATCGAAAAGACTTATGCCGTTTATAATATAATGCAACGCCGCTTTGTTAGATGGCGGCAGCAAATATTTGTTAAATTTTGCATTTAAAATGCGATAAAGGAACGAAATAAAGGAATTAAATTAAATTACTAATTTCATCAAACATATGTATGTATATCATGCTGTCTATTTGTATTATATATTACATATTTAATTCACTATTGCGTTAAAACATTTTTTGAGCACATGGCGGCTCAGCGTTAAATAATAATGCTATAGGCGCAGGTCTTTCTTTTTATTGCAGTGTTGTTCAAACACAGAATATTTATTTTAGGGAGCAAATTTTATTGTAAAAATGGAAGATTCCTGGGCTGCTGACTTCATTAAATATTCTGTGTTATACATACACTTTAGCTAAACTAATTAATTTAGCCAATCTAAGTTAGTTTATTTGTTGCTCTTTCGTTCGTTTTCAATTGCTTACGTTCATCAGCTGTTCATTTTGCAGTATATCCATCAATCCGTTTCTAAGAAGTAACTGTTGGGGCCAACAGCTGCCAACAGTTTCACAACAGTTGAGCTCAACAGCTACGTCTTATGAATGCGACCATTGAAAACAAAAACAGATTTTTATGTATTACTGATGGTATTAATTTCAGTTTTTTTCCTCGTTGGAAAAATGGAAAAATTTAATTTTTTACAACAAACACAAAGAAAAAATATTTAAAAAAAATTTTTGAATTTTTTTTCCTTGTGTTTGTTGTCAAAAATTACATTTTTCCATTTTTCCAACGAGGAAAAAAACTGAAATTAATACCCCCATTATTTTTATTTTCAATATAAAATATTAGTCGAAAGTTTTCTTTCGATATTGGGAAACAGGCCGTTAAATACGAGTTTGTGTTGCTACAAAATATCCCTTATCTATTGGCACACCCTAAGGAATGCATTAAACAAAAAAGTTTTTTATGATTTGATTTTAAAAAAGTGTTTAATTTTTTTATAAAATGTATAATTTTTTTATTTTTGAAACTTTCTACATAAATAAAAAGTTTTTTTTGTTTAGTTATAAAAAGCCATATGTGTCCTGTTTTTTTTTAATTTAAAGTTTAGCTCCAACAAAAATCCAAATGCAGAAGAGATTTGGCACTCTTAAATTAAATAGTTTTTGTTTGCATATAAGAATTTATTTTGTTGACTTTAAAGTTGTGAAATTATTTTGGTTTGGAATTTGTAAATGCAGTTAAAGCAAAAGTGAAGGAAATCATAAATATTTTGTTTCCAGCAACAACATGTGGCAAATTAATATTTTAATTAAAAATAAACTCTAATCTTCTAATTTCTCTTAGAGATTTGTACCCAATTTGAATTTTAATTTTTTTTTTATTTTATTCAAACAAATTAGATAAATCTAAACCAAGTTATACTGAATGAAACACATGCTCCATCAAGTAGGATGTTGTTTTAATTATGCTCAAGTTCAGAATGTTACAAATTTAGGGCGTTTAACATATTTAAACATGTTTTTGTGTAGTTATTTAACTTTATCCTCTTTAACAAGAATAACTTATCAGTTTCGTTTAAAAATAATTTTGGAAAATTTCCATTTTCGAATCTCCCCACAGCTAAACGAAATTATCTATCTATTTTCATTGTTGCAGGCTGTGTTGCTTTTGCAAAGTATGCATAACAATTGCTGCAATTGAATGCATTATTAAGCTTACCCAAATTTATTGTTTAATATTTTTTCCGCCTTAACATTTAGCATAAAATAGAAATTGAGAAATCATGCTGCATATCGTTTAACTGCAAGAAAATAACAAATTTGAGTTAAAAAAAAAAAGATAACAAAGAGAAATAAAATTATTACTTGGCCAAAAGCCAACAAAAAATCATAACAATAATAATAATAATAAAATAAATACAGTTTTATTTTTTAAACATTTTAGGCAGTCGAGTGTTGCAAAAAAAAAAATTAAATAAAAATAAAAAGAAAGAAAAAAACTGAAACTGAAATGTATACGATTGTGCCTCTTGTGTTTATGAGTGTGTATATGTGAGTGTGAGTCCATATTAAAAGTTTGAGCCGGCAACAAAATTTAAAGAATAAAAATTAAAATTTATCACCACATCTTTCCAACACAAAATTTTATAATAAAGCAACAAACAAAATAAAATTTTATGACCTGCACAAAATTCACAAAATATTCTCCAAAGAGAGAGAGAGAGTGAGAGAGAGAGAGAAGTTACTTTGTTTATTTCCTTGTAAAATTTATGTATGTGTGCACTGTTGCCAGATATGCAGAGTTATCTGGATTTTGCATATTTTCACCTGCTAAAAAGACGAAATCCAGATTTGAAGATTTTTGGCCTAAAAACACAGATTTTTCAACTCATATTATAGTGCATTTTTTTTAAATTTTTCCTATTATTGCTACTACTTTTTGTTTCTTTTATGTGTGAACGACTTAAAGTTTATAGATTTACAATTTTTTAACTTAGAAGACATCATTAAAGAAAAAGAAGAAGTAACTTTGGCAAGCTTCTGGAATAGAATATCTGCTATAAAACAATATTTAGATTAATATTTTGCAGCCCTAAGTTTGGTCAAAATGTAATGTCTTTACCACATTCATTTGCGAATGTGAAAAGGATTTTCAATCAAGTAAACTTGAATTAAAAAAAACTTCGAACTCTTTTTTGATATTTATGCAACAAATTAAATGAATTTTTTGTATAATTTTTTATATCCGATTTCTTTTCTCACTAATTTTATAGTTTTTGCACATAACTATAAATAATTTATATTTGTTTCTTGGTTGTATGCATTTCGTTTCTCCTAAAGAAAGACGGGTTTTCCACACGCAAAGGCTACTTTGCAAAGGCTTGAGTTTGTAGGAGAGAAGACAAAATATATCTTATTCTATATTCTTTTTTCTTCAACAAACTCAAGACTTTGCAAAGAAAACTTTGCGTGTGGAAAAGCCACTATACTCATCAGCAGACTTCAACTAATTTGGCATCTCATTGTAAAAAAAGTTATGAGAAAATAATAGTGAATTCAAAATCGAAGATGTTAGCCTGTTAAGATTTTTGTTTGATTCTTTTACAAAAGGTTTATTAAACAAACTTTGTATGGAAATTTCTTTGTTAACCATTTTGTAACCCAAAATAAATTTTATAAATATTACCCATTATGTTTGTGTATGTAATTCTTAATAACATATTGATAGCCGTTCTATAAACATGAAATTTTTTAACATATTTAAAAAAAATTCTGGTTGAAGGCTGCTGATGAGTTTCTTAAGGAGAAACGAAATTCACTTTCTTCGACCATTAAAGGTTTATATTCATAAAAAATCAAATGTGATTGAACTTTATTTTAAGAAAATTTTTTCTAAAAATATAAATAAAATACATTTTAAGACGAGTTTAAATCTTATAAATATGGGTTAATGAAAAAGTATTCATGTTACACATATACATCTCTATCTATGTAAATTTTTTGAATAAAATATAAGAAAAGTTGTTTTAAAAATTGCTTTGAAGATTTTTTGAAGATTTTAAAAATAAAATGCAGATTTTGAAGATTTTTTCGTGAAGGTTTTTTAAATTTTGCAGATTTTGGCCTTAGAAATTCTGGCAACACTATATGTGTGTTAATTATGCACATAATAATTTAAGTATTAGATTTTCCAAAAATTTTAATGTAAAAGTTTTTTTTAATGTTTTTTTTTAAATAAAAATTTTATTCTTTAGTTTGTAACACAAGTAATACTTGCTTGGAATTGTTTCAGGTCTGTTTCCTTTTGAAAGCACGTATAATTAAATTGTTTAACATTTTTTAATGGTTTCGTTTCCTGCGGTTGGTGGGTATGTTTTTCTATTTAAATTTCTTGGAAGCCTTGTGGCTTTGTTTTTCCTGCTAAATTGTATGAACTCACGCCAGGCACACACACACATACACCCAATTAGGCACATAGACACACTAAAAGTGCAGCGATAGAAATAGTTTTAAGTAGGCCTTCAAAGAAGGCCTTTGTTGTCAGAATAAAGAAATTTCTGATGTTATCATTCGATTAAGCTACAATACGTATCGTTCTGTAAGCAAAATACTAAAATTACATGTGATAATTTTTTAGGAGCGAATTGCGCTACACACACTTGTAAATTATTATAACAAACAGTAGCAGAATAAACTCCGAATCTTTTGAAAAAATACTTTGTCTTTACAGTCAAAGTTTTCTTTCTCTTAGAATGCACATGAAGATTAGGGGAAGATGCAGTTACATTCAAAACAAAAACTAATTTTAAAATGCGGACATCGCAAAATTTTTACTTAAGATTAAAAATAGAATTACTATAAACTAGTTTTTTAATGAACTAGCTTTTAGTAAATATTTCTCTTGTCTCAAGTAAAAAACGACAACATTTTTTCCTCAAATTTAGAAAATTTTCCAAAGTTTTAGTTAATTTTATTTTTGAATGTAAATGAAATCTTTCATCACTATTTTTCTCTGTAAATATTTTTAATCAACGATGAAGACACAGAAAAACTTTATATAAAAATCTACGAAAACAAGGTTATTTTAACATTTTTTTTGGCAATAGTTTTGCTTTATATATGTTCCATGTTAATTCAACATGATTTATATTAGTCGTAATATTCAAAGAAAATTTATACTTTTGGTATAACTCTATTTTATATTGATTTAATGTTCCAGTACTGTTAAATCAAATTAAAGAATCATATTCAATCAAAGTTATTTAAAGTTGAAAGAACGTGAATTTGAGGTTGAGGAATAATATGAAGAGCCATGTTGAATCAAAGTTATTTCAATTTGAATTTAATTAAATGTAGTCACTTTATTTTATTATTAATCTATTTAAAATATGTGATTGTGTGTATTGGTATAGGTATCAATAAAATGTGTGTGTTTTGTGTCGTTGGTTTCCTTAGCCAAGTTTTGAACTCGGAAATCATGGCGTTGTAGTTAACAAACATATCGCTGCAGTCACAACCTTAAATGCTCTTAAGATCATTGACGTCAGTTTCATAGCACAATTGTGATATGTGATTCTTATTATTATTCTTATTATTATTATTCTTATTATCTTTCACTTAGTCGTCAATGAGAGTGCGACGATGAACTCTTTATAGGTACAGTGAAAGAAAAAAATTTATAAACAAAATATTCTATGATCACCATATCTTTTCGCGACACTCTATTTGTTTTATATTACAAAACTTTTAATGAAAAAATTGAATATGTATTAAAAAAAGATTTAAATTTTTTTTGGAACATTTTCTATCAAAGCTTTAAAGAGATATACATATAGGACGTAGCTAATTTTTAACCAACTTCAAGAAAAGGAGGATGCTTACAATTCGTCTCTGTTTTTTTAAGTGTGTATCCTTTTAACTTAGTACATTTAAGAGCGATCTAAAATTTTCTCTTTTTGTCTGAGAGGATATACATAGCTTCCCATTGGTACCATTGTAAACAAATTAGGCGGGGACAGCCCACAATTTTTGAATATAATTTTACGATATTCTATTTGATTGAATGCTTCGAAACCTATAAAACACCTTTGGTTCTTGTAATTACACAATTTGAAAGTTAAAAAAATGGGAGAAGTTACGCCTATTAATATTTATTATAATATTTCACACGGTTCTACTTAATACATTTTTGGGAAGCTAACCATACTTTTTAAGCTCGAAATAAGGCACAATCTTTCATTAAAAAAATAGGCTGAGTCACGCCCATTAAAGCTTAATTTTTTTTTTATTTCACATAATTTTTATTTTCTTCAAATGGATCTTTGCATTGAAGTCGGTTTTTTTTGGTAGAAAGAATTATTTTATTTAATTTTTTCTTATTTTTCAAGTTTCTATTAGTGAAGCCTTTTAAAAATTTCCTTTTGAAGATTCTTCACAGTTTCCTATAAGAGTTTCAAGGCCCCAGCCAGCTTTTTTATTTAATTTTTTATCATATTTTTTAATTTTCTGTCGCATAGGATACTGTATATTTTTTTACTTAAGTGCATTTGTTTCAAGTATTTATTTTTTTCTGTGTACTTCAAAGACGAATCAGACAACTTTTCTAATGCATACAACTATAGTTTTATTTTTGACACACTAAACAAATATGTACCGTTATGAGCTAAATATTAATTCAACATAATTTAATTGATCATTAAATAAAGTTAATATAATAAAGTTTTTTTTCAAGTTAAAGTTATCCCTACAAGCAAAGTGATACGAAAATGATTCGAAATCGTATTGCTGGGAAGAAAAATATTATTGCGGCAACAATCATATTCGTATTGCGGAAGTTTCCCCCTTCGGGAGAGTTTGTGCGGCCAGGGCGATACTTCGAAGAAATACGAATGCAATACTTCTAGAAGATAAAACTGTGATATTGCTAGATAATCATCTTATAGAATTATTTATGAAATTGCTAGATTATCTTTAGGAAGATAAATTATTTATAACGATAGATTATCTCCTAAAGTACAATTTTACAATTTTGCTAAAATTATATGAAGGAAGAAAAATAAAGGATCGTAAAATCACCTCTGAATTAATACTACCAT